>JAZAYU010000271.1:81072-697650 GCA_038501625.1 Corbicula japonica | reverse complement strand
GACCTTGTAAACCAGTCCCAAATCTCAAGGATTTGATTGGCTGAAATGGAGACTGGTCGCCATTTCAGCCAATCAGATGCTTGATATCTGAGACTGGTTTCCATGCTCAGTTTTATAACCTTGGGCACAGGACACAGATGCTTGATATGGGCACAGGTTAACGATAAAAACAGTAGGCGACATACCTTTTTAGATTTTACAATACTCTGAACATAGTCCTTCATCTCGAGAAACGTTCTTCTCTGCTTCCTGGAAAGGGTCGGCTTTGTTCTAAACAAAAGAATGAAAATAGTGTCTGACAGGGTCTTATAGCCAAAAAGCATGCACCCCCTTCAAAAAACAACTCTGACAATATGCTAGATGTAACCCTTATAGCTTACATGTTATTATCAGAATTGTTCTATTAACTCTGATCATATTGTTCATATAAGACTACTATTTTACTTCCATGTATATAGAATTTTCTTTTTTCCAGGAATATATAAGCAATAGGATATATATTTTTTCTAAAAGCCTGTAGGCTGTTTTTTATTGTATGTACAAGTCACGCTTTTAGCTTTTAATGGTAACATTTCAGTTTGTTTTCTGGTAGCAGCAAAACAAAACAAGAGGGTCCAAGGGACCCTGGGTCGCTCACCTGCGAACATCTGTTCAATGGTTCGGACAAAAATTAAGACCACTAGAGTGCGTACAAACTTTTTCTATAATTTGACCTAGTGACCTAGATTTCAAGGTCACAAGACCCAGTTTCGAACTTGACCAAGATATCATCGAGATAAACATTCTGACCAAGTTTGAAGAAGATCACATCAAAATTAAGACTGCTAGAGTGCGGACAAGCTTTTTCTACAATTAGACCTAGTGACCTAAATTTCAAGGTTACATGACTCAGTTTCGAACATGACCTAGATATTATTGGAATAAACATTCTGAACAAGTTTGAAGAAGATCTGACAATAATTACGACCACTAAAGTGCTAACAAACTTTTTCTATAATTTGACCTAGTGACCTAAATTTCAAAGTCACATGACCCAGTTTCGAACTTGACCTAGATATCATTGGGATAAACATTCTGACCAAGTTTGAAGAAGATTAGACTAAAATTACGACCACTTGAGTGCAGACAAGCTTTTTCTATAATTTGACCTAGTGACCTAGATTTCAAGGTCACATGATCCAGTTTCAAACTAGACCTAGATATCATTGGAATAAACATTCTGACCAAGTTTAAAGAAGAACTGACCAAAATTACAACCGCTAGAGTGCAGACTAGCTTTCTTTTAATTTGACCTAGTGACCTATTTCTAAGGGTCACATGACCCAGTTACGAACTTGACCTAGATATCATTAAGATCAACATTCTGTTCAAGTTTAAAGAAGATTGCACTAAAATTAAGACTGCCAGATTGCGGACAAGCTTTTTCTATAATTTGACCCAGTAACCTAGATTTCAAGGTCATATGTCCCAGTTTCGAACTTGACCTAGATATCATTGAGATAAACATTCTGACCAAGTTTGAAGAAGATCGCATCAAAATTTAGACCGCTAGAGTGCAGACAAGCTTTTTCTATAATTTGACCTAGTGACCTTAATTTCAAGGTTACATGACCCAGTTTCGAACATGACCTAGATATTATTGGGATAAACATTCTGACCAAGTTTGAAGAAGATCTGACCAAAATTACGACCACTAGAGTGCGGACAAGCTTTTTCTATAATTTGAACTCGTGACCTAGATTTCAAGGTCACATGACCCAGTTTCGAACTTGACCTAGATATCATTGGGATAAACGTTCTGACTAAGTTTGAAGAAGATCGGACCAAAATTGCGACCACTAGAGTGCGGACAAGCTTTTTCTATAATTTGACCTAGTGACCTAGATTTCAAGGTCACATGACCCAGTTTCCAACTTGACCTAGATATCATTGGGATTAACATTCTGACCAAGTTTAAAGAAGATTGGACCAAAATTACAACCGCTAGAGTGCAGACAAGCTTTTCCTTTAATTTGACCTTGTGACCTAGTTTTAAGGGTCACATGACCCAGTAACGAACTTGACCTAGATATCATTAAGATAAACATTCTGACCAAGTTTAAAGAAGATTGCACCAAAATTACGACCACTAGAGTGCGGACAAGCTTTTTCCATAATTTGACCTAGTGACCTAGATTTCAAGGTCACATGACCCAGTTTTGAACTTGACCTAGATATTATTGGGATAAACATTCTGACCAAGTTTGAAGAAGATCGGACCAAAATTACGACCACTAGAGTGCGGACAAGCTTTTTCTATAATTTGACCTAGTGACCTAGATTTCAAAGTCACATGACCCAGTTTCGAACTTGACCTAGATATCATTGGGATAAACATTCTGACCAAGTTTAAAGAAGAACAGATCAAAATTACAACCGCTAGAGTGCAGACAAGCTTTTTCTTTAATTTGACCTAGTGACCTAGTTTTAAGGGTCACATGACCCAGTTTCGAACTTGACCTAGATATCATTGAGATAAACATTCTGACCAAGTTTGAAGAAGATTGGACCAAAATTCTGTCCGCTAGAGTGCGGACAACAATTGTGAACGGACGGACGGACGGACGGACGGACGGACGGACGGACGGACGGACGACGGACGACGGACGAACCCCCCTCACAAAAGCTCACCCTGTCACTACGTGACAGGTGAGCTAAAAAAATGACCAGTCAACCCAGACAACTAACAGATAAAAAGTCACAGCAAGTTACAAAAAGGAAACAACACAGTTAGACTATCCCTTTCCTCCATATATACGCCTTTTTATGCACCTTTATTGCATGGGCAAACAGTTTAGATCGAGATCATCCGCACATCCATGCAGTCTGATCAGGATCTGCAATGGTAGCATTTATGTCAGATATAACCTAACAAATCTAAAAGCGAACAGTTGATCCTGATCAGACAGCACAGATGTGCCGGCTGATCTTGATCTAAACTGTTAGCCTATGCAATAAAGGTGTATCTATAGAGGAAAGGGCTATACATACCTTGAAGCAAATTTGGCCAGCAGTAACATGAGGAGTGCAAGGCCCAGAATGCTGCCTAAAACATACATTGTGTACTCCTTTGGTATAGCATTCCATAGAGTAGCTAGTGGTCCCTGAAATCAGTAAAACGCATCATTACAATAATGTATGATCATTAGGTTAAACATTTACTCCAAAGATGTGCCTTTATTGTGTGTGTACATGTAAAGTGTAGATCCAGATCAGCTAACACATTCATCACTTTCTGATTTATTCGGTTATTTCAAAACAAGTTGTGAATAGTATAGATTATGATGAGATGGCACAGATGTGCTGGGTGATCTCGATCTACAGTGTTCCTACTTGCATCAACACCCTTAAATATGCAGTACAGGATTTAAATTGTAAGATGCCAACAAAAAACGACTATCTACCATGTCCTTAAAGGGTGTCAAACTTGTAGCATTTGATACTTTCTCGTTCAAAAAGCATCATGTTTGCAGACAGGTTTTTTTAATTGATCCAGAAAATGTGTGCAGTACCCATATTTCATATTTCTTCACAAAAACACACACTTTAACAGTCTCCAGTTTTTTTTTGCAACATCATAACAGAAACATGAGCATGGATGTATTCTGAATTTACACACCTGATGTCCATTTTAAACTGGCAATTTTCCATAATTATGTTCTAGGGGTGGTATGTTCTTTTTTCTGTTGACATCTGCTCAAGGCTGCCTCCTGGGTTGAAACCAGTACTGAAGATTATAAAACTGAGATTTGAAACCAGTCGATATTTCAGCCAATCAGATGATTGAGTTTTGAGACTGGTTTCCATTCTCAGTTTTATATCCTTGTCCATTTTAAACTAGCAATTTTCCATTATGATCTTGAGGTGGTATGATTTTTTTCTGTTAACATTTACTTATTTATCATGCTCAAGGCTGCTTCCTCGTTTGAAACCAGTACGCTGTGCCAAGTGCAGATGGGGAAATTTCTCAAGAATCATGCTGAAGTGGAATTGTAAACTAACTTTCTCTCAAGATTAGGACCCAATTGTGTTTTTTCTTCTTCCTACTGTAGTGGGGGCTGAATGTGGTGCCATTCCCTCTCACAATTTATAAAAAAAAATAGTTTTACCCAAAACCTTGCTGTACGTTCCCTACAGAGGTTATTATTTCTTAAAGTATAGGGCATAGGCCCCTTCCTTAAGCTGTGATAAAAAGAGCTGCTGCACCCTTTACTCCAAGAGATAGGTTCATATCACAGGCAACCACTGGAGATCCGGATCCATCTGCACATCCATGAATTCTGATCAGGATCAACACTGTTGAACCCTTTCCTCCATATATTCGCCTCTTTATGAATGTAACCAGTGTAGATCTAGATCAGCAGGCACATCCGTGCTATCTAATCAGGATCTGCACTGGTCGCATTTTGGTCAGAGATAACCTACCAAATCAAAAAGCGAACAGTTTAGATCCTGATCATATTGCAAGGATTATATCCTTGGGCATAGATGGCATAGATGTGCTAGCTGATTTGGATCTACACTGTTCGTCCATGCAATAAAGGTGTATAAATGGAGTAAAGTGTTAGATTTACAAATGTTTGTAGCACTATAAAAGACATTCTAACTGACCAGATACAGCTGAAGAGCTTCGAGTATATTATTTCCCAAAATAGACTTGAGTATTGTGTTCTGTGTACTGATGAGAAACGTCGTCAACAGTAGAAATGGTAGCAGCATTCCCAGAAACCCATATGTCGCTCCACGGACCCTTGACTTCAAATTCTGAGAGGAAGTCGCACTGAAAACAACAAACATTAATTTAGATTGTTAGTTTACAGAGGTCAGCCAACACATTCGTCAGGACCAACGCTGTTTGCTTTAAGATTCATTAGGTTATTTCTTATCAAGATGTGACCAGTGCATATCCAGATCAGACGGCACAGATTAAAATCTCATATAATTATTGAGAAGAGTTAAAGCTAAACTTGCTGAATTTATATAACATGTGTTCTTTTTAACATACAAAGAGAAAAAATCCTTCAAAGTGCATCTGACCCTTTAAAATGTTGTCTGAATTCAACAGAAGTTTTCTTTTCTCTGGTTTTCAAGGAGTGAAAACCTACAGATCTTCCTACCTGTCTAGCCATATTGGTCTATGATTACAGTTTCTTGCAAATAAATGTGATTGCAGTCTGTCTCAAACGACTTGATATGTTCTTTATCATTTGGTGCAAGGTTTTCTCCACTGCCTTAAAAACCACTTCTGTAAAGTTAACATGCTGTAATTCCTTTAACCCTTTAATCCATATACATGTATTTAACGCCTGTGTGACCAGTGTAGATCCAGATCAGCCAGCGCATCCATGCCGACTAATCACTTTTTTTGGTCAGAAATAACCTAATACATCAAAATTAGTGCAGATCCTGATCACACGGCATGGATGTGCAGGCTGATCTGGATCTAGACTGTTCACCCACACCATAAAAGTGTTTATATAGAGGAAAGGGTTAAAAGTTATCTTCCATTGACCTAGCAATTGGGTAACAGTTTGAGTTAGTTTGGTTTGTAACTTTTTTACTCCTACATCTCTAAGAATCTAGAAAGGGCTCTTGGTAATCATGAATAGAGCAGACGAAATTCCAAATTTAGGATCTACCATCAGAAAAATTTATAAGCTATCTCAATATCAATTTTACTTGTCCAGCCTTAGAAAAAAGTTTGTCATAATTCCATCCCTCCCCAACCCAAGACATTTGTTCCTGTAACCTTCAGTACATTAAGATCCCTGTACAAGTTAATATTACAGTGAAACCTCACTTGGACTGGAAAAAGTGGTCGTAATAGTGGTGTAGTCTTTATTTTAAGGTTAAAACCATAGTGCAAAACTGTAAAACGGGACATTAGAATAGTGGTCTTTTTATCAAGATGGTCTTAGTTTCGGGCTGTTCTTAACCCTTTGCTCCATATATATGTATTTTATCCCAAGTGCCACCAATTTAGATCAAGGTCAGCTGGCACATCTACACTGTTCACTTTGTGATTAATGAGGTTATTTCTGATCAAAAAGTGAACAGTTTAGATCCTGATCAGATGGCATGGATGTGCGGGCTGATCTGGATCTACACTGTTGGCTAATGCCATAAAAGGCGTAGACAAGAAGTGAAGCGTTGAAGAGGGTGTTTTACTGTACAAACCTGTCAGATGCCAGTTTGTCCTGCACAGCTCTGGCAATGAGATCACAGTCTCTCTCCAGCGAGTTCAATGTGTTCTGTATCGTGTGCTTGATAGTCTTCTCTATTTCCTTACACACCTCATCTATCTGGTTAGCACACCGCGTTCCCTGAAACAATATTATCTTGCTTAACCCTTATTCCATAGATACACCTTTATCTGTGCCATCTGATCAGGATCTGCACAGTTAATTTTTTAATTTTTTAGGCAATTTCCAGCTTAAAAGTAAACAGTGAAGATCCTGATAAGATGGCACAGATGTGCAAGCTGATATGGATCTACACTTTTCGGCCATGCCATAAAGGTTTTTATATGGAGGAAATTGAAAAAGACTTAAATATCATGTATGACCAGAGTAGATCTTGATCAGCCTGAACATCTGTGCATCAGATCAGGATCCAAATTGTTCACTTAAAAGACTAATCAAGTTATTTATGACCAAGATGAACAGTCGAAGATTCTGATCAGACTGTACAGGTCTGATCTAGATCAACACTTGTTGAGAGCTTAGTGTGTGAATAATTATTTATTACATAGGCAATTTACTGTACTGTACCATGTTTTTTAATGGGGGGATTAAACATGCACAACTTTTAACTTGAATAGGAAGTTCATCAAAGTAAAAGTGATTTATAAACAAGTAAAAAGCATAAAATGATTGTAAAAACCCCACCTGCTACTTTTCCTTAGATTTTGCTAAGATTTAAAGCTTGGGTATAGGAGGGAAATATAGATAACAAAAAATGACTTCTCTATTCAAGGTTATCCAATTATAAATATTAACTTACTTGATGACTTACCTTCTGGTTCATGGATGGAACATAGATGGTGGGCATGTCAAACCCAGTTCGATTAAGATTGGGTCTCTTACACAGCTCCTGTACTATCTGCATCATCACTCTCTGGAAAACATAAATCACAAGGTAACAAACTGGGCTCAAATCATTAAAACTAAAACTGGAGACCAGTCTGAAATCTCAAGCATCTGATTGGCAGAAATGGTGACCTTAGACCAGTTTGTGAAATTTTTTAATATTTAAGAGCTGCAGTGATCTGTTTAGCAAAGCATCAAAGGGAGAGAAACATGTGGGAGTGCTAAAAGATGATGCAATAATAATCTCCCTTTCAACTGGGAACAATTGGTAGATTTCCTTCTGAAATGAGCAACAATTTAACGTTCATAAAAAAATTCATTTTTCTGTAATGGGCTTGATGGCAGGTGTTTTTTTTAAATAACTTAACAACTATATATTTTACAGTTTTTAGCATGAAACTGACCATAAAACTTCAGAAACTAACTGATTATTTTAAATTTAAACAGAAATCAAATAGTTTATTACAAGTTATAGATATACTACTTTTTGGCATTTCATGGTGTGTGATTTATACACAACTATAATCAATTGTACATATGGATTCAAACTCTTTCACTGTCATCATGTGACATAATTGCTTCACACACTGCTTGAAACATTCAAAACATCTAGCGTCAGATGTATCAAGATGGTCAATTAATGAGCCAATAGTGTTAGGGAGTGGATATAATATGTTTAGGTGACATCAAACACCCAACCCCATGACAAATCTAGGATATCATTTGTTAATGTAACGTCAAACACCCAATCCCCTGACCAATATTGCACAGAGGCTGTAATATTATTTATTTCCTGGTCTCAAGGTTATAAAACTGAGCATGGAAACCAGTCTCAAATCTCAAGCATCTGATTGGCTGAAATGGCGACTGGTCGCCATTTCAGCCAATCAGATGCTTGAGATTTGAGACTCGTTTCCAAACTCAGGTTTATAACCTCCAGCTCAGCACTGATTAAATTGCAAGACAGTACTTTACAGCCTAAAGAGTCTCAATTTGCTTATCCCTTAACTCTATGGGAACCCATTTCTCCAATAGATACACCTTTAATACATTGGTGAACAGTGTAGATCTAGATCTGTGCCATCTGATCAGGATCTGTCAATGATTTACTAGAATATATTTTTACCACGAAGCAAACTGTGCAGATCCGAATCAGACTATGCAGCTGTGCTGGCTGTTGTGGATCTACACTAGTCAATAAACTATAAAAGACGTATGTATAGTGAAAAGTGTTAATGTAGTATATTTTAACTCCGAACACTAAATGTCAGTCACAACACTGAGCTTTGACATTTGAAAAATAATTAATTACATATTATGCTGGCAAACAGGAATGTCTTGGAAACTTTATAACCAAATCTTTATTGATTTATCTGCTTAATAGTTTCTATAGAGCAGATTTTGTAATATCAAATCTATCAGTGGAGACAAAATATTGCAATTTTTTATCATAAAAATCACGTCTTTTGTACAACTTACAAGATTAAAGTAAATCTGTAACCAAATAAAATGAAAAAAAAGACAACAATCCCAAATGTTCATACAGCTCCATTTGATTTTATCAAGGAATACAATGTGCCACCATATTAGACCCTATTCAGTCAATAAATTCTGTTATAGTCACTCATATAACAAAAACATGGATTGACTCTGATTAAATGAAAGGTGTGTCCTCATATAAACTCAGGAGATCAACCCTCATCAAGAAGATGCCGAAATTTGATGAAACCAGGTTTTCGTCTGGAGGTATTTATTCAAAGTGAAAGTCAAAATACAGTGAAGATTCTCAAGAATTGTGAAACTTGTCCTGATAATTACTACTATGATGTCAGACAACTATGTTAAGTTTCAAAGCTCTACTTTGCATGGTTACTGAAAATGGACTTAAACAAAAAACTTAACCACATGGTTATGCAAGTCCTCCAAATGGCATCCGACCAAAGACACACAGATGCTTAAAATGATTATGTCCAGTACCCAAGGTTATAAAGCTGAGATTGGAAACCAGTCTCAAATCTCAAGCATCTGATTGGCTGAAATGGCGACCAATCTCAGCTTTATAACCTTCAGGCCAGATCTGAAGCACAGCTGAGCAAGCTGGCTGACCTGGGTTTACATAATCACAAATGTGACACAAAACATACTTAGACAGGTTAAACATCAGAGCACATAAAACTTGAAATTGAAGACCATTTGAAATTCAGGCTCAAATGCCAACCAATCAGCAAGTGAGGCTTACAGACTGTATCTCATTTTCAATTTTACAGCCTTAGAGGCAGGAATAAACAGGGCACAATATCATTAAACTTTATCAGGTGTCCAGTAGGGCTGCGTACCGGTATTCGATATATATCGAGAACCGGTATTTAGGGTTTGATAGGTATATCGTATCGAACGTTTATGTATCGACTGAAATATCGGTCCCATAACAAAATTTAAAATACATCAAATTAAACAGATATCGGCTTGCATTTCTCACAATCTGAAAACATGTTGTTGTTGTTGTTTTTGTGACGTCGTTGTATGGCTAAAACCCGTCCTCTACCGTCCTCCGCGGCAGACTCGGTTGCTTAATGTTATTTTGTCGCAGGTGAGTTTGGTTGCGGATTCTTTTAAATGATTCAAATCCTTTATGGATGATAAGTTGATAACTAATGATAACACTTTCTTAGCTTGAAACGTTTATAAATTTATTTTAGCTAGATTGTTTATCGAAACAAATCCCACTTTAGTTCAATAGTGTGCCGTCCGATTCTAGTACCGTCATAGACCGGCTTTTACACCATACATTTGAATACTCTTCTTCTTATCAGCAGTCAGAGGGCTTGTATGGATGCTGATGCGTTGGATTGCATGATTTTCCTAAAGAAAAACTCCAATAAAAGCTTTGTTTTTTATTCAGAGTAAATATATATGTATAGTAGAAACCACTGAACATGCCATTGGGGCAATATAAATTTTAAAACAACAGGGTTTTTCTTTATTTATTATATTATATAAAAAATCATAAATATCATATGATATATCGAATATCGGTCATTTTGTATCGATACAGATATCGTATCGATCATTTTGACCGATACGCAGCCCTTGTGTCCAGTCTCAAATCTCAAGCATCTGATAGGCTGGAATGGCTGCTGGACATTCAATCATATGCTTGAGATTTGAGACTGGTCTCCTGATTTAGTGTTATGATCGAGGTCCGTGAACTCACCTGTCTGTCACTCTCCATTCCTGCCTCATCCGCTTTACTCAGGTAGAACTTCATCCGTTCAGCGTGCTTCCTACTTAATTCTTCTACAATGTTTAACGTTCGCTTGCACAGTGCTTGCCCAATAGGATCGAAGAAGACAAATATCAGATCTGCTAGGTCACCTGAAACAGACATCCTGGACCATGAATAAGCATGTTATTAAGACTTACAGCTAACTCACAATTTGCAGTAAATTTTTGGTGGCAGTGATTTTATTTAACCCTTTCCCTAATATATACACCTTTATGGTATGTGCGAACAGTTTAGATCTGGATTGGCTGGCACATCCATGTCATCTGATAAGAAACGTAACATTGTTCACGTTTTGGTAAAAACTAACATATTAAATCAAAGCAAACAGTGCAGATCCAGATCAGACAGCATAGATGTGCTGGCTGATCTGGATCTACACTGGTCGCATATGCCTGACAAGGGGTTTATATGGAGTAAATGGTTAAAAGTACATAAAAATAGATTGTTACATATACTTCAAGGCTGATTTTAATCTTGAATTAACCTTTCAGAACTCATATTGATCGGCCTCCCAAGTTTATCAATTTTAACTTTTGTTAAGTTTCACAAAGCAACAAAGGAGAGATTGATGTGTTATACTTGTGCAGTGTAAATCAGCAATTTTTAGATACTAGCTCGAACATTGCATAAAAACTGATGTCAGTGATTGCATTTTGTGTCAAGTGTAGACAGATCAGCCGGCATGGGTGGCCAATGGTTGACACATAATTGTAGCCACAGATCAGCCGGCATGGGTGGCCAATGGTTGACACATAATTGTAGCCACAGATCAGCCGGCATGGGTGGCCAATGGTTGACACATAATTGTAGCCACAGATCAGCCGGCATGGGTGGCCAATGGTTGACACATAATTGTAGCCACAGATCAGCCTGCTTGGGTGGCCAATGGTTGACACATAATTGTAGCCACATGTCAGCCGGCATGGGTGGCAAGTGTAGACCCAAATCTACCTACATGCCAACAAGGGTTGACAAGTGCAAAACAAGGTCAGCTTAGTTGGGTCACATACCATATCTTTACCCAGATAAGCCTACCCTGTGCCCAAGGTTATAAAACTGAGCATGGAAACCAGTCTCAAATCTCAAGCCAATCAGATGCTTGAGATTTGAGACTGGTTTCTAATCTCAGCTTTATAACCTTGGGCCCTGGTGGCCAATTGTTGACATGTGTAGACCCAAGTGTAGACCCAACTCAGCTTTTATGAGAAGCTTAAACAAGAGGGCCATGATGGCCCTTATATCGCTCACCTGAGTACAAAAGTACTCTCAGCTTGTGGTTTCAGACAAGAAGATTTTTAAAGTTTTTCCTATATCAGTCTATATAAAATAAAGTGAACCCTGGGGCGGGGCCAATTTTGACCCCAGGGAAATCATTTGAACAATCTTTGAAGATTTCCACTAGAGGGTGCTAAATGCCAAATATCTAAGCTCTAGGCCTTGTGGTTTCAGACAAGAAGATTTTTAAAGTTTTTCCTATACAAGTCTATATAAAATGAAGTGACCCCTGGGGCGGGGCCACTTTAGACCCCTGGGAAATAATTTGAACAATATTTGTAGAGTTTCACAAGAGGATGCTTAATGCCAAATATCTAAGCTCTAGGCCTTGTGGTTTCAGACAAGAAGATTTTAAAAGTTTTTCCTATACAAGTCTTTATAAAATGAAGTGACCCCTGGGGCGGAGCCAATTTAGACCCCTGGGAAATAATTTGAACAATCTTTGTAGAGTTCCACTAGAGGATGCTAAATGCCATATATCTAAGCTCTAGGCCTTGTGGTTTCAGACAAGAAGATTTTTAAAGTTTTTCCTATACAAGTCTATGTCAAATGAAGTGACCCCTGGGGCGGGCCACTTTAGACCCCAGGGAAATAATTTGAACAATCTTTGTAGAGTTTCACAAGAGGATGCTTAATGCCAAATATCTAAGCTCTAGGCCTTGTGGTTTCAGACAAGAAGATTTTTAATGTGTTTCCTATATAAGTCTATGTCAAATGAAGTGACCCCTGGGGTGGGGCCAATTTAGACCCCAGGGAAATAATTTGAACAATCTTTGTAGAGTTCCACTTGAGGATGCTAAATGCGAATATCTAAGCTCTAGGCCTTGTGGTTTCAGACAAGAAGATTTTTAAAGTTTTTCCTATACAAGTCTATGTAAAATGAAGTGACCCCTGGGGTGGGGCCAATTTTGACCCTAGGGAAATAATTTGAACAATCTTTGTAGAGTTCCACTAGAGGATGCTAAATGCCAAATATCTAAGCTCTAGGCCATGTGGTTTCAGACAAGAAGATTTTTAAAGTTTTTCCTATACAAGTTTATATAAAATGAAGTGACCCCTGGGGTGGGGCCAATTTTGACCCCAGGGAAATAATTTGAACAATCTTTGTAGAGTTCCACTAGAGGGTGCTAAATGCCAAATATCTAAGCTCTAGGCCTTGTGGTTTCAGACAAGAAGATTTTTAAAGTTTTTCCTATATAAGTCTATATAAAATGAAGTGACCCCTGGGGCGGGGCCAATTTTGACCCCAGGGAAATAATTTGAACAATCTTTGTAGAGTTCCACTAGAGGATGCTAAATGCCAAATATCTAAGCTCTAGGCCTTGTGGTTTCAGACAAGAAGATTTTTAAAGTTTTTCCTATACAAGTCTATGTAAAATGAAGTGACCCCTGGGGCGGGGCCAATTTTGACCCCAGGGAAATCATTTGAACAATCTTTGTAGAGTTCCACTAGAGGATGCTAAATGCCAAATATCTAAGCTCTAGGCCTTGTGGTTTCAGACAAGAAGATTTTTAAAGTTTTTCCTTTCGGTTGCCATGGCAACCAGAGTTCTGCATGGAATTGATTTCTTTGAACAACTTTGGAAGAGCTTTATGCAAGGAACATACGTGGCAAGTTTCATCAAAATTGGCCAAGCCGTTTCAGAGAAGAAGTTGATTGAAGCAATTGTTGACGACGCACGACGGACGACGGACATCAGGCGGTCACAAAAGCTCACCTTGTCACTACGTGACAGGTGAGCTAAAAACAAAGTCAGACTTGGAATCTGACAGGAACTTTGGGTTCAGTGAGAGCTAGTCCTAGTAAAAAATGTTTAAAGAATAAAACAAGAGCTGTCACTTAAAATTGACATATGCCCCCGAAATGCAGCTTTGAAATCGAATAGGTATACATATGTAATAAATAAACATATGTAATGAAAAATATGCTTGTGGAAGACAAAGCATACTGCATGCATATAATGTGAAAGATGAAAGGATCATATGTTTTAAGTCTGTAGTAAATATATAGTTAAATAAAGTTAAATATGACATTTTTTTTTAGAAAATTCGAAGATTATTGGGGAAATTATCCTGGAAAATGATTATTAGAGTTATGAACCTTACTACATGTGATGTGGGTAATATGAACCAGAGGGCCATGATGGCCCTTTATCACTCACCAGAGTACAACAAAGTTGTGTTGTACAAGACCCAACGTCTCCATATGGTGAACATTTACACCAAGTTATTTTAAAATCCAATAAGAAACAACAAATCTTCAGCTTGGAAAAGAAAATGCTATTTTTCATAACAGTGACCTTGACCTTTGACCTACCGGCATGGGTATTGTAAGCAACACATGCCTTTGTCATGGTGAACATTTATGTAAAGTTATTTTGAAATCACTTTATTCATTAGGAATTAACAGCCCAGACAAGGAAATGTTATTTTTTGTAAAGGTGACCTTGACCTTGGACCAACAGGCATGGGTACTGTACGCGAAAGTACACCTTGTCATGGTAAACATTTGAGCCAAGTAATTTTAAAATCCAATGAGAAATATCAAATTTACAGCCTGGACAAGATTTTTCTATTTAAAGTAACAGTGACCTAGTTTTTGACCCCAGATGACCCATATTCAAACTCGTCCAATTAATAACTGGGACATATGTCCTGACCAAGTTTCTTTACAATCTGATAATCAGAGTAAAGTGTGACCACTATAGTGTAAACAAGAAAATTCTATTTTTAGTAACAGTGACCTAGTTTTTGGACCCAGATGACCCATATTCGAACTTGTCTGAGAAATCATTGGGACAAACATCCTGACCAAGTTTCATGACAATCGGAGCAAAAATGTGACCTCTAGAGTGTTAACAAGAAAATTGTATTTTTAGTAACAGTGACCTAGTTTTTGGACCCAGACGACCCATATTCAAAATTGTCCCAGAAATCATAGGGACAAACATCCTGACCAAGTGTCATGATAACTGGAGCAAAAATGTGACTGCTACAGTGTTATCAAGAAAATTCTATTTTTAGTTACAGTGACCTAGTTTTTGGACCCAGATGATCCATATTCAAACTCATTCTAGAAATCATTGGGACAAACATCCTGACCAAGTTTCATGATAACTGGAGCAAAAATGTGACTGCTACAGTGTTATCAAGAAAATTCTATTTATAGTAACAGTGACCTAGTTTTTGGACCCAGATGACCCATATTCAAACTCAGCCTAGAAATAATTGGGACAAATATCCTGACCAAGTTTCATGATAATTGGAGCAAAAATGTGACTGCTAGAGTGTTAACAAGAAAATTCTATTTATAGTAACAGTGACCTAGTTTTTGGACCCAGATGACCCTTATTCGAACTCGTCCTAGAATTCATTGGGACAAACATCCTGACCAAGTTTCATGACAATCGGAGCAAAAATGTGACCGCTAGAGTGTTAACAAGAAAATTCTATTTTAAGTAACAGTGACCTAGTTTTTGGACGTAGATGACCCGTATTCGAATTCTTCTGACAAATCATTTGGACAAACATCCTGACCAAGTTTCATGACAATCAGAACAAAAATGTGACCGCTAGAGTTTTAACAAGAAAATTCTATTTTTAGTAACAGTGACCTAGTTTTTGGACCCTGATGACCCATATTGGAACTCGTCCGAGAAATCATTGGGACAAACATCCTGACCAAATTTCATGACAATCGGACAAAAAATGTAACCTCTACTGCGTTAACAAAATTTACCTTAGGGTTAGGGTTTAGGGTTAGGGTTAGGTAAAAAGGCCCATAACTCAGCCAAAAATAATCCGATCAGAAATTCCTTTGGATATGCACAATGAGTCTTGGTGACAAACACTCCTGTGAAGTTTCAATGAAATCCCTCAAGCGGTTTCAGTTTACGTTAGGGTTAGGGTTTAGGGTTAGGGTTTAGGGTTAGGTAAAAAGGCCCATAACTCAGCCAAAAATAATCCGATCAGAAATTCCTTTGGATATGCACAATAAGTCTTGGTGACAAACACTCCTGTGAAGTTTCAATGAAATCCCTCAAGCGGTTTCAGTTTACGTTAGGGTTAGGGTTTAGGGTTAGGGTTAGGTAAAAAGGTCCATAACTCCGCCAAAAATAATCCGATCAGAAATTCCTTCGGATATGCACATCTACACTTGGTGACAAACATTCCTGTGAAGTTTCAATGAAATCCCTCAAGCGGTTTGGGAGAAGAAGCGAGGACAAGATTTTGCTTAAAAGGGCCATAACTCAGCCAAAAATAATCCTAGCAGAAATTCCTGACGATATGCACAACTAGGCTTGGTGACAAACATTCCTGTGAAGTTTCAAAGAAATCCCTCAAGCGGTTTATGAGGAGAAGCGAGGACAAGATTATTTCGGATGGACGGAAAGACGGACGGACGGACAGACGGACAGTGCGATTACTATATGCCTCCCTTCGGGGGCATAAAAAACAACATTTAATGTAAATCCGTGTAAGTATGTACATCCCACAAATAGTGCATCACTCTCAGCCGACAAGCAAAGCAGGGTAGAACAAGATTGTTTACTTGGTAACACTTTTACTGAATCTCTCTTATTAATTGCTCAACTGTTAAGGGAGAAATGTTAGCAAGTAACTAAAATAAACTGCAAATCAAGCATTTGCTGAAGTGATGTGTTACCTGTCCAATTTATGGTCAATATTGTTCTAAATAATGACCCCATCCATGTTCACCAAACTCTCACAAGGTTGGGATGCTCTTATAATTTGATGCTCAAGTAGTTAACCAATGATCCATTGCAGATGATACTTTAATTTTTGTAAGAAAATTATCAACCAACAGTCTGGAGTTTAGTTTTTCCAACCACTCAGTTTATAGTCAATATTGTTCTTATAAATGACCAAATCATTCTTTTCCAAACTCTCACAATGTTCGGTTGCTCTAATTTTTGGCACTCAAGAATTCGAACAAAGATCAATTGCATATACCAGTTGGCATCCAGAAAGTAGTATACAATTTTATGGAATTATTTTGAGATCAAATAAAATATCGGAGAAGACTCTCGCAGTGTCTGCACAGAACAGGCACAAAATTATCTTGTATTACAGCTTTTACTTTTTAAGCCTTGGCTAGACTTAAATTTTTGTAAGAAAGTTATCAATTAAATGTCTGGAATTTAGTTTTATTCATTTTAAATGGTCAGTAATTTTATATTATTTTGCAAAAATATTTTTGTGTAATTTAAGGAGGGATTCTTTTCTTCGAGTTTCGAGTTTCGAGTAGGGATCTTCGAGTTTCAAGTAGAAAACTTCGAGTTTCGAGTGGAAAATATCGAGTTTCGAGTTGAAATCTTCGAGTTTCGAGTTGAAAATATCGAGTTTCGAGTGGAAAATATCGAGTTTCGAGTAGGGATCTTCGAGTTTCGAGTTGAAAATATCGAGTTTCGAGTTGAAAATACCGAGTTTCGAGTTGAAAATATCGAGTTTCGAGTAGACAATATCGAGTTTCGAGTAGACAATATCGAGTTGAAAATATCGAGTTTCGAGTTGAAAATACAGAGTTTCGAGTTAAAAATATTGTAGTCTGAATATGCAAGCAAGTGGTATTAATATCATCTTTATTTCCTCCATTTCTGATGAGTATATTTAACACAAATATAATAGAGTACTTAATATAGACACAATGAGAATAAAGCCAATAAATAACAGATGTGAAGCAAGATACATGTAAAAAGAAAATGGCTCGTTCGCCCTTATAGTAAGCCTCATAGAGTGGCAGTCGTAAGGGGAGACAATATCAGTTTTTCGTGAGCAAATAGTAAGATTTTGCTAAAACGCGCAAAGCTGAACATTAAAACCCTACGAAATGCTTTTCATGAATTGTCATTATGTGATTAATATATGATTGAAAAATAAGGTTGAATTTAGATTAATAAATTATACATATTTATCAGTAAGAACAGCATTCAAATGACATCGTCGACATGGACTAGCATGTACAACAGTAATGATGTTCTCTTTCTAAACAATCAAAAGTAGAGAGACAATTCTACAGAAAATGTTACTTTTATTGAAAACATTAAATAAGCTCTGATAATATTATGGTTTTGGCTTTTACATTCAAAACATACATGAAAGAGTTCGTTGATTACTACAGTATTACATACATCACATATTAACTGCGACTTGGATGTTTTACAACTCTGTTTTGCTAGAAATGACATATTTTCTATGCTATTGCACTTTGCTTTATCTATTTGTCAAACATTGGCCAATCTGAATGATTTATGGATGTGTCTGAAGGGTGAAAAGTCAGTATCAGCAGAAATTCCCTGTAACCAAGCGTTCTGTTCATAATGTATTGTCTTTTACATTGCAGTTTTTGTGAAACTTTTCTCGGGAATAGGCTTATCAAATCATATGTTTTCAAAATTCTGGTAACATCTGGAAAAAACTCGATTCAGAGTACATTTTTTTCTTGTATGAAACAATCTGAGCCTAAATAACTGGAAGGCTAAATCCTTTTTATACTTTAAGCGACATAATGTATCCAAAACAAGAAGTTTTTATTGTGGCTTCTTTTCAGGTGATAAAATTATAATGCAGAGAGGGGTTCACAAGGGGTATTAGGTAAAGAAATTAGCAAGGAAAATCTTATATGTGCATGTATTTGTCAAAAATGCATACTGCAATTTTAGCTAAATAAAGACATCAGAATCTTGTGGATTCAGCCACATACATGTACTCGGGTATAGGCAAGAATGTATGTTTAATTTGTATCACAATGTCATGTTTTATGTGTACTTCATCTTTGTCTAACAATTTTTATCTAAGCGACTTAAAACTAACTAAATTCTTTAGAAATGCATTGTAAGAAAGCTTATTCCGAGACTTGATAATTTTATCACATTATCTTAATTGATAGATTTTAAGTCGATATCGACATTAAAAAAGTACTGGTAAATTCAGTTGGGTGTTTTACCAAAGTACCAAAACAAAAATGATATTCAGATCTCAACAAAATTGAGTCCAGTAAGCAAAGTGCTAGCATGAAAACGTAATCGCCAGAGCTAATAAAATGTATTAAACGAGGACTTTACATGTCAGGTCTGACAGACTCTGACCCCAGATGGAAAGGGAACTTTTAAAGTCACCGAACACGAAAATATTAAATGGCATGGTTTCCTTAAATAATAATTTGATAAATTTGTTTAAATATTTGAACCCTTTTTTATTTTGGTATCTCACACTAACACTCAACACCTGTCACATTAATATTGTGTATGTCAGCTTGATGACCTGACTGCTATTCACAGAATAAACAAAAAATTTGTTTACCTTCCAGTTCAAGCATTTGAAGAAATGTTTAAAATCACTTTAAAGATCATTTTTTGATTTCACGGGTTAGGGGTTAGGGTTAGCCCTAACCCGCTTTGTAATGGCGAATATTCTTTACCGATTTTCTTATAGAATTCACACATTTCACATGTAAATATTTATTGTGAATAGTTGATTTTGTTATTAAAAAGCAGAAAACGTGAAAAATCGCCAACTCGAGACTCGAAGTTTTCAACTTGAGACTCGAAGTTTTCAACTCGAAAGTTTTCAACTCGAGACTCGAAGTTTTCAACTCGAGACTCGAAGTTTTCAACTCGAGACTCGAAGTTTTCAACTCAAGACTCGAAGTTTTCAACTCGAGACTCGAAGTTTTCAACTCGAGACTCGATCTTTTCAACTCGAGACTCGAAGTTTTCAACTCGAGACTCGAAGTTTTCAACTCGAGACTCGATCTTTAATACTTAAAACTCGAACATTCAAACTCGAAACTCGAAAATTCCAACTTGAAACTCGATATTGTCTACTTGAAACTCGATATTGTCTACTTGAAACTCGAAGTTTTCTACTCGAAACTCGATTCTTAGAAACTGTAACACTCTAATTTAAGACATTGCAGCTAAACATTGCACAATCTCACAATTTCAAATTATGAGCTTTAGCAGAATCCCCCCGTGTCTCTTATTACCATTAGATTTTGAAATATTTGCCCAAGGTTTTTAAACTTAGCATGGAAACCTCAAATCTCAAGCATCTGATTGGCTGAAATGGCAACCAGTTGCCATTTCAGCCAATCAGATGCTTGAGATTTGAGAATGGTTTCCAAACTCAGTTTTATAACCTTCAGCCATTATCTCCCCTTATGCCTCATTCAGCAGAATTATCTCCTCTGACAGCTTGTTTTAGCAGAATTATCTCCTTTAACACCTCTTTGTAAAACAGATTTTTCTCCCCTTATGCCCCCTAGAAGCACTATCTTTTGCAAAATGCTAAATTTAATGTTAAAATATGCAAGAATATTTATCTTATATGCATAAAGTCAAAGATGAGTTTCTGATGTAGCACTATTCACTCTTTGGTCAGAAATAACCTAATAAATCAAAAAGCAAACAGTGTAAATCCTGATCAGACGGCACTGATCTGCCAGCTGATCTGGATCTACTCTGTTTGCCCATGCAATTAAGGCAAACATAAGGAGGAAAGAGTTAACATTACCACCAACAAGTGAACTTTGTAAATGTCAGCAGATTTCAGCAGATCAGCAGAAAATGAAAAGCCGTAGTATTAAGTCAGTTCTCACGGAAACTCCTGTATCACAAATATAACTCAGAAGAAGATAGAATAGTATTACACGGAGCCTTCTGAACTCTCTGGAGCACTGGAAACTTGCTTACAGCTCATTTTCTCTTTACATGCAGACAGACAGTTTGTACAGTTCATATGCTGGTCAATTCCTTCCCAAGATATTGATTGGTAACAAAGTCTATTGGCAGCAAATGAATTAAAGGCCATTCAACTAATCTATTGAAGTTACTCTTCTTTCACAGATCACGAATTGTTTGTGGCACTTTAATTAAAACAAAATAATATTAAACAATTTTAATCTCCCCAAAATTGACATGGTTAGACTTAAACATGTACTCTTTGGATATGCATTTAACCCTTTCCTGGATATATACGCATTTTTACGCATGTGCGACCAGTGTAGATCCTGATCAGCCGGCACATCCGTGCCGTCTGATCAGGATCTGCACTGGTCGCATTTTGGTCAGAAATAACCTAATGAACCAAAAAGCGAACAGTTTAGATCCTGATCAGACGGCACGGATGTGCCGGCTGATCTGGATCTAAACTGTTCGCCCTAGCAATAAAGGTGTAGCTGTACAGGAAAGGGTTAAATAATGTGTGCGACCCATGTAAATCCAGATCAGACTGGGTCTACACTGTACTTTTCTTGCTCAGAAATATCCTAATAAATCTTTAAATGAACAGTGTAGATCCACATCAGCCTGCATAGATCTGGATCTGCTCTGGATTCACATCTGTGCAGGCTGATCTAGATCTACACTGGACAAGGGATATAAGCTTTTCAATGTGGAAACCAAAAAAAGAACCTTTAATAAACACAGAAGTTTGGCACAAATCATAAACCCAGTTTCCAAATCAATGTCAAAGTTGTGTCTCCTAAATGTAGGTAATCAATTAACCTTTTCCTCCATAAATATGCCTCTTTACGCATGTGCGACCAGTGTAGATCCAGATCAGCCAGCACATCCGTGCCATCTGCACTGTTCGCTTTTTGATCAGTTATAACCTAAAAATTAAAGAGTAAACAATGCAGATCCTGATCAGACGGCATGGATGGGTCAGCTGATCTGGATCTACACTGTTCGCCCATGCCATAAAGGCATGGCAGAATCATGGGTACAGCTTTATATGTATAAAAGTCACTTTCGACTTGAAGAAGTACTCAAACAGCTGACTGAATAACACAACATGACAGACATTGAGGGAAATAATAATTACCAACCTTTGGCGACAAATCACATTAAAATGTTGTCAATCCTTGGAAAACATTTCCTCCTATGCCCATCCCAAACCATACATATGATAGCAATTCTTAGAGCAGTCTGGCCTTTTCAATAACCCTTTCCTCCATATATATGCCCAGTGTAGATCCAGATCATATCCGTGCCATCTGATCAGGATCAGCACTGGTCGCAGTTTGGTCAGAAATAACCTAAAGAATCATAAAGCGAACAGTGCAGATCCTGATCAGATGGAACGGATGTGCCGGCTGATCTGGATCTTCAGTCTGTCCACGCAATAAAGGTGTGTCTATGGAGGAAAGAGTTAATAAATATATTAATCCTTTGTAATATATCCTTTAATTGCTAAGCACAGCTTTTTATCAAATTTGCAACCACTGTAGACCCAAATCATGTAGTCAGATCAAGGTCTACACTGTATGCTATTCACATAATAAATCCAGTTTCTAAAAATCTATAGCCCAGAGCCCACTGATCTGGATCTACAATGTTTGCCCCTGCAATAAAGGGTTATCCATGGTTTTCCATCCCAAGCAATGGTTTGCACATGCCCATCATCTATGATGTGAGCAGTAAATCTTACCTAGCCACAGAATCGCTTTGTTCACATCAAACGGGTACTTCATGTCACCATCGACCAATCCGGGCGTGTCAACAAACGTAACCAGGCTGAACTTCTTCTGTTTGGAGGTAGATATTTCTGTGGCAAGATAATCTGTGACACCTGAAAACACAAGACAATTACTGGTATTTTGTCTTCCATGTATTAGCCCTTTGACCCCTAAATATCGTGTAATCAATCAATTTAATGCGAGTTTTATTTTTTGTGTGCCCCTGTACCATAGGGATCTGGTTTTAGGCCAAGATATACTTCAACAATCATTCTCTAAAATGTTTGCTAAATATTAAAATTCATTAAGGGTGGGCCGCAGCCATTTCTCCAACAAATATCTGGATCCAATAAATTGACTTCTTTAAGGGTCTTGTGTATTGATACATTACTTCTCAGTAATGGCACCCTTCTAGAATTTCCATTCAGTATGCTTAAAAAGCAATCAACTTTTCCAAATCAAGCATATAGAATGGCAGTGGGGAAGGGCAGGGGCTGGCGCTGCTTAACCCTTTCCTCCATAGACACACCTTTATTGCGTGGGCAAACAATGTAGATCCAGATCAGCTGGCACATCTGTGCCATCTGATCAGGATCTAAACTGTTCACTTTTTGATACATTAGGTTATTTCTGACCAAAATGCGACCTGTGCAGATCCTGATCACACATCACAGATGTGCCAGCTGATCTCGATCTACACTGGTCGCACATGTGTAAAAATGTGTATATAATTTATGGAGGAAAGGCTTAAGGGTCCTGTTTATTGATACTATACTTCTCAGTCATGGCACCCTTCTAGAATTTCCATTCAGAATGGTTAAAGAATCCTGACTACGTTTTCCAAATCAAGCATATAGAATGGCAGTGGGGAGGGGCATGGGCTGCTTTAAATACCAAAACCTCTCTCTCTGCTATTTTGAGGGTTCAGTCTGCAAAAATGAGATTACACCAATTTTGTTTTCTGACAAGGTGCTTCTTTTGAACTGATGTATGGACTATTAATAGTATTATTGCTAAAATAGCAATATTAAACGAAAACCTACAAGGAAAAACTGAAAATATATCTTAGGATATAAAACCCTGAAACCTTACTTGTCTGATAATGCATGACATTTGAAGGTTGAATTCAGATGGAAAGTTCATCTATACTGTTCACTTTTGGTCTAAAATAACCTTTAAATAAAAGTGAACAGTGCAGATCTGGATCAGATGGCACAGAAGTGCCAGCAGATCTGGATCTACACAGGCCACACATGCATAAAAAGGCATTAATTTTATATGAAGCAAATGGTTAAAACTACATAACTAGATGGGTGTTCAGTTGAACACTTGTGTCGCCCCCTGGTGCTATGTCGAAATAAAAATGCAAGTACAAAAAGGGGCATAACTCCATCAAAGAGTTTGGCATCATCATGAGCCTGTTGTCATAAGCAATATAATTTTAAAGTTTTCGGAAAAACATTAAGAAAAGACAAAGTTATAGCTAACGTTAAGATTTTGTGTAAAAATCGTACAAAAGTACAAAAAGGGGCATAACTCCATCAAATGTGACGTTGACCTTGAGAATTTGGCATCATCTCGAGCGTGTTGTCATAAGCAATATAATTTGAAAATATGATAAAGAAATGGCAAAGTTATAGCCAACGTTAAGTTTTCATGACGGACCGACCGAAGGACGGACAAACGAACGGACGGACCGACTCCATCATAGAATTTGGCATCATCATCAGTGTGTTGTCATAAGCAATATAATTTGAAAGTTTGATGTAAAAATATTAAGAAATGACAAAGTTATAGCCAACGTTAAGTTTTCGTGTAAAAATCCAAGTACAAAAAGGGGCATAACTCCATCAAATGTGACCTTGACCTTGAGAATTTGGCATCATCTCGAGCGTGTTGTCATAAGCAATATAATTTAAAAGTTTGATCAAGAAATATTAAGAAATGGCAAAGTTAAAGCCAACGTTAAGTTGTCGTGACGGACTGACGGACAAAGCGGTCCCTATGTATCGCCATTTCTTTGAAAGGGCGACACAAAAATAGACTATTATATATACTTCTTGGCTGCTTTCAGTTTAGTTTAGTTTAAACTTATTTATTTAACATCGATTGTGAAACAAGTTCTTCCAACTTATATTAATCAGGCTAGATGACTGCTTCCTAGGTTACCAACTATTACTCGCGCCAAATGTGGATTGAGGAAACTGAAGACGAATCTCATCCCTGGCAGGATTCGAACCTGCAGTCTTCGGATCCTGTGCTCTACCCCTAGACCACTGTCTAGTTTATCAATTTTTCCATATAAATGCCTTTATGTTGTGGATGAACAATATAGATCCAGATCACTGATATGCTGGCTGATCTGGTTCTACACTGGTTGCACTTACATTAAAATGCAAATATATGGAGTAAAGGGTTAACACACCTAATTCTGGTTAACCCTCTCCTCCATAAATACGCATTTTTACGCACATGTGACCAGTGTAGATCCAGATCAGCTGGCATTTCCATGCCATCTGATCGGGATCTGTATTGGTCACTTTTTAGTCAGAAATAGCCTAATAAATCAAACAGCAAACAATGCAGATTCTGATCAGACGGCACGGCTGTGCCGGCTGATCTAGATCTACACTGTTTGCCCATGCCATAAAGGTGTGTATATGGAGGAAAGGGTTAATATTGTTCTGTCATTCTGCAAATCAGTGGACTTTTACTGTTCAGTGATGTGACTTTGAACTTCTTAACACATCCGGCTGATCTGGATCTACACTATACATACATGCACATGAGAAAAGGGTATAAAACCGACTTGTGGATCATAATTCTACCTTGTCTTAGAAAAAAGTTAAATGTCAGAAAATAGCACTATATTATTACCGAGGATGGTTATGGTATTTTTCGCTAATTAAAAGTTTCAAATAACTTGTCAAGAAACCTCACAAGATCACATTGATAACTGTGAAATTGTTTCAAGACAACAGAAACACAAGCCGTACTATCACATAATTATAAACCCTTTCCTCCATATATACGTGTGTTTACGCATCTGTGCTGTCTGATCGGGATCTGCACTGGTCTAATTTTGGTCAGAAATAACCTAATGATTAACTAGAATGTGTCCTTGGACACTGATGCCCCCACTGCTGCAACAAAATTTGTAATAACAAAGGGCCATAACTCTGGTAAAAATGGTCGCAGGAAAAATTCCTTTCTTTACAATCATCTACACATCCTGCTTGATCATCTGTGCAAGTTTAAAATAAATCCGTCTTATAGTTTAGGAGGAGTTGATGCCACAAGATTTAGGGACGGACGGACGGATGAGTGCAACTCTTTATGCCTTCCACTTTGTGGGGGCATAAAAAAGCGAACAGTTTAGATCCTGATCAGATGGCATGGATGTGCCGGCTGATCTGGACCTAAGCTGTCCGCCCATGCAATAAAGGTGTATCTATGGAGGAAAAGGTTAATAAAAGATCCAAATCCAGGCTAAAGAGTCACAGTAATCATAAAAACGTTATCAAGGAAGTTGAAATTAAAATTTGTGTTTTTCTTAAGACTTCATTTTTAATTTTTTTAACATAAATTTTGGATTTAAAATGTGTTTAAGATTAAAAAAAAACATCAGCAACTTGTGTTTTTTGTACTTTATTTAGCCCATTTTCTCCAGGGGATATGGCTGTTATCAACTGGCTTCAAGTGAAGATCCAGATCAGCCAGCACATCTGTGTCACCTGATCAGGATCTGCACTGTTTACTTTCTGATTCATTATGTTATTTCTGTGAAGAAGCAAACAGTGTAGATCTAGATCAGCTGGCATGGATTTGCTTGCTTATTTGGATCTTCACTGGTTGCACATGCATCAAAACCTGTATATATGGAGTGAAGAGTTCATAAACACCTTATCCAACCTTTTGCAAAATTCAACATCCAGAGGGACCATTTCCTCCATTTAAGGATTGAATCGATATTTGATGGTTTTCATTTGGGCTTCACGCCAACTGTTTTTCATACCCAAATGAAAACCATCAAATATCGATTCAATCCTTATATTTACACACATTAATACTCTCTTTAATACAGAAATTATTAGAAGAATTTGTGATATTACGGCTTTTTCAAATGGCTGTTGGAACAGCAACATTGACGACAAAGTGAATGATGGCACGCTTTTTCACAGGAACTCGTGGCAAAACGTGCGTGCTCGGCTACGTCACACGTCACAACATTGTGCAACGTCCAATAAGTTGTGAACGGTTCTACTTTAGCCACGCCTTTGAAATAACTACGTCACACTGTTTACCATTAGAAAATTATGATTCGTTAGATGAATAAGACTTCATCGTAGAGGACGAAGTTGAAGTGTAAATATTTATATGCATTTTTACACATGTGCGACCAGTGTAGATTCAGATCAGCCGGCACATACATGCCGTCTGATCAGGATCTGCACTGGTCACATTTTGGTCAGAAATAACCTAATGAATCAAAAAGCGAACAGTTTAGATCCTGATCTGACGGCACGGATGTGCCGGCTGATCTGGATCTAAACTGTTTGCCCACACAATAAAGAGGTATCTATGGAGGAAAGGGTTAATAGGGTTTCATGGTATTCAGAATGATTTTGGTCACATCTTCCAAAATCTTGTTTCATCTTGTTTCTTAAAAAAAATGTTCTTTCTTGATATTAGATAGCATTGTGTCCTGAAAATATCTCATCAACAAGTCTATAAAATTAAAATAAGCAGGTATTCCTAGAAAAAGACCTTGATTTGTATGTATAATATATATAATTTTATATAAATTTAGTTTTCCAAATTACATATTACTGAACAAAGTTTACAACCACATGTTTTCTAACATGTCTAAGCAGGCAACATATCTGATTCATGCTTGTCTATTCGCATGCAATGTCAGGAGACATTGACAATATTTTTTTTTTATTCCACTCTCGTGCCATCTGATAGGGATACGCACTGTTCGATTTTTGGTGAGAAATAACCAGAGTTGCTTTCAATGTGGTATACCTGATAAAGAACATTAAAATTTTGAAAACTGATCTGGATTGGTCAAAGCTTTTTAACCCTTTCCTCCATATACACACACTCATTTAAGGCATGGGCGAACAGGATATGCACTGTTCGCTTTTTGATTTATTAGGTTATTGCTTGACCAAAAAGCGAACAGTGCAGATCCTGATCAGATAGCATGGATGTGCTGGCTGATCTGGATCTACACTGGTCACACATGAGTAAAAAGGAGAATATATGGAGAAAAGGGTTAAAGCTCTGTTTACTGGGCACCACTGAAAAACTTGTAAGCTAACAGAAAAGTATTGCAGGATGTCCATGTTTTTGGCATCTCTCAAACTTGTTGGCAAAATAAGTTAATAATGCAGCATTTCAGTCTTTTATACAACATTTCATTTGGTAGCAGGCAAAGAAATAACATAATGCTTTATGTTCAGCTTTATGTTCATGTTTCATAATAGTCTGTAATATGAAAGGTCTCAGAAACTCCTTTGTAAGCAAATAAAATATAACATCATGCCCATGTCTTCCTTTCACAGCTCTCAGACAATTAAAGGTTGCATCATGCCCTTTCTTTATAAGATAATTCATTTGGCTGCTCTTTGAATCTCCTCTGTTTTTATCTATCTTTTATACAACCCTTTCTTTGGCACCTCTTTGAAACTCCTCAGCAATTTATCCATGTTTTATACAACCATTCCTTTGGCAGCTCTTTGAATATCCTCAGTAATTTATCCATGTTTTATACAACCAATCCCATAGCAGATTTTATCCATGTTTTATACATCCATTCCCTTGTCAGCTCTTTGAAACTTCTCAGTAATTTATCCATGTTTTATACAACCAATCCTTTAGCAGCTTTTATCCATGTTTTATACAACCATTCATTTAGCAACTACATTGTATTATAGTTCATCTATGATTCATAGAACCATTCATTTGGCAGTTCTTCTAAACTTTTCAGTAATTTATCCATGAATTATACAACTATCCATTTGGCAGCTCTTCTAAACTCGTCAGTATTTTATCCATGTATTATACGACCATCCATTTGGCAGCTCTTCAAAACTCCTCAGTAATTTATCCTTGCTTTATACATCCATTCATTTGGCAACTATTGTAGTTCATCTATGCTCTATACAGCCCTTCATTTGGCAGCTCTTTGAAACTCCTCAGTAATTTATCCTTGCTTTATACATCCATTCATTTGGCAGCTCTTCTAAACTCCTCAGTAATTTATCCTTGCTTAATACATCCATTCATTTGGCAGCTCTTTGAAACTCCTCAGTAATTTATCCTTGCTTTATACATCCATTCATTTGGCAGCTATTTGAATCACTCATTACTCAGTAATTTATCCATGTTTTATACAACCATTCATTTGGCAACTTTTGTAGTTCATCTATGCTTTATACAGCCCTTCATTTGGCAGCTCTCAGAAACTCCTTGGCAGAAAGTTGCACAAAGGAAGAACTGGACACAACATAGTTCCAATATTTCTGACAATGGAAACCAGTCTGGAATCTTAAACTGCTGATTGGTTGAAATTAAGGCTAGGCTCCAAATTGACCAATCAAAAGCTGGTGTTCCCAGACTGGTCTCCAATCTTGTTAACCCTCTACTATACTTGATATGGCTATTATCCTTGGGCAAACAGTGAAGATCCAGATCAGCTGTCTCATCTGTGCCATTTGAATATGATTTACTCTGTTCCCTTCTTGGTCATGTCATTTCTGACCAAGAAGCAAACAGTGTAGATCCTCATCATTTGGCATGGATCTGCCAGATGATCTGGATCTTCACCGCACATGCCATAAAAACACATATATATAGAGGAATGGATAAATAAACTTAAGCAATTGTTCAATATCTAAAGACTGATCATAATCAGTGAAATATCAGTTTTGTGTACAGTGGTCCAATAGAGATGCATGCATGCAAAATAGTGATCAAGTTTCTTACATATGCATGTTTAATGACTTCAGTGATGCATTTATCTATTGATTTGTCCAAACATTGAGGTGCATGTTTAGAGCAAATATAAATAAACATCATTTTAAAACATGTTATTTTGTTCACTTGTTTTACACGTATTATCAGGCTATGGTGCAATAAAAGACATTTCCTATGAAACAATGAAATCCTTTTCTCTTCTTCTGTGATGGAAATTCATAAAGTGATAACTCCAACCCTTTAATCCATAGGTAAATGGATGTTATCCATGGTGATTAGTGTAGATCTAGATCAGCCAGCACTGAAACTGCCTTAAATTTAATCCACATTTAGAGTGAATACTACACTATACTTTGCCTTTAATATGATACAAGATAGTGTTCCTCTCCACAAATGCTGTTTCCTTATTTGAGCTGCATTCAGAGCCAGTCACCCAGAAGGGACAGCTCTTCATCAGGCAGCTTGTTACCTTTCCCAAGGCTACCCGATGATGAGCTGCCCTCCCAAATGTATTCCAACCGGAGTCTAGTTGTTGAAATGTATTCCTTCCGATGTTCGTTGTTGAAATGTTTTCCATCCAAGGTTCATTGTTGAAATGTTTTTTCTATTACAGGTCCATTGTTGAAATGTATTCCATCCCAGGTCCGTTGTTAAATTTATTCGGAGGTCCTTTGTTGAAATGCATTTCATCGAAGATCTGTTTTTGAAATGTATTACATTGGAAGTCCGTTGTTGAAATGTGTTCCACTGAGGTAAGTTGTTGAAATGTATTCCATCGGAGGTCCATTGTTGAAATGTATTATATTGGAAGTCCGTTGTTGAAATGAATTCCATCAGAGGTCCACTGTTGAAATGTTTTCCATAGGAAGATCTTTGTTGAAATGTTTTCCATCGGAAGTACATTGTTGAAATGTATTCAAATGCAGTTCTCTTGTTGAAATGTATTCCATACAAGTTACATTTTTAAAACAATTATCTTTATATTTTCTAAATTGCAATCTAGAGGCCATTATAAACCAACAGCCTTAGTGGCTGTATCCTACAGCTAAATTTCAGTGCAACAAGTAAGGTCTGTTTCTATGCTTTTGGTATCCCATGGCAATGTTTGCATATATCAACATTCAGCAAGCTTCTAGATGACCACTGCAACATAAGAAACATTCTTGCCACCTGACATATTCCAAGGCTATTGTATAATGTATTCATTGCAAACACATGGCTATATCCTCATGCAACTTTCCGTTCAAGCTTTAAATTGGCCATTTCTGCAAACACCTATAGATCTATTGCATTTTTCTTATCGATATCCATAACTTCAACATACATCCATTTCCCTCAACAGTTTTTCTCCATACAGCATCTACATAATTGCCTTTTATTGTTTGTTTTCTCAAAGTGCACATTGTGTAGAGTCTTAGTCCAGCATAATAGCTTTTACACATTTTAGAATACAAACTAGGATGGATTCAAACTCATGAGAGATGGTGGACTATCAATGATCTTAATCTATGAAGTTCAAAAAATTATCCTAAGCAGATTTCCATAGCTCCAATTAATTTTTTTAAACCTTTCCTCCATAGTTACACCTATATAGCGTGGGCCAATAGTTTAGATCCAGATCAGCATGCATATCCCTGCCATCTGATCAGGATCTAAACTGTTCTCATTTTGATTCATAGGGTTATTTCTGGCCAAAATGCAACCAGTGCAGATCCTGATCAGAAGGCACAGATGTTCCGGCTAAGCTGGATCTATACTGGTAGCACATGTGTATATGGAGGAAAGGGTTCAGCTTGACAGTTTTCCGTAACCGTTTACCTTTAATGATTTTTTGGGCATATCTTTCCTTTGTGACCAGTGTAGATCTTGATCGGCTGTAAGTGTGGATCTATATAAGTCTGCACACTTGATCAAGATCTTTACTTATCTCTTTAAGATTCACTGTTGTTGTTTTTTCTGACCAATGACTGAACAGTCATGAACCTGTTCAAACTAAGGTTTTATAATCTTTGACCTTGAATCTTACCTTCGATCTGTCGAAGGGGTTCAAAATGTGGATATAGGTGAAGTGTGGCATTTCCCTGAAACAAACAATGCAATATGATTATTGTAATGAAATCCCAGTTAACCCCTTCCTCCATATACACACCTTTATTGCGTGGGGGAACAGTTTAGATCCAGATCAGCCGGCACATCTGTGCCGTCGTGCCGTCTGATCAGTATATAAACTGTTTGCTTTTTTATTCATTAGGTTATTTCTGACCAAAATGCGACCAGTGCAGATCCTGATCAGATGGCACGGATGTGCCAGCTGATCTGGATCTACACTAGAGAGCTAAAAACTTGCAAACTTGTACAATTCTTGTTTTCCATCATTTCCATTCAAGAATCACAGAAAAGGTAACAAGTGTATTGTCATAATAATTTACCATGAATGTATTATCTTTCAAGTCACAGACAATTTATTTGACAACATCCATTTTTGAATTGAAACAAGAAAGGCATTCAGTTGAATAGTGTTGCCCTGGAGTATTTTTTCAGAGTAAAATGATTGAAAGTTTGAAGAAGAAACATTAAGAAATGGCAGTCATAGCATACATTGTAATTTACAGTTTTGAGACAAAATCCAAGTACAAAACAGGGCATAACTCCATCAAATGTAATTTTGACATGAAGATTTTGGGCATCATAACCCTGTTGTCATAAGCAATATAATTTGAAAGTCTGACAAAGAAATATTAAGAAATGGCAACGTTATAGCCAAAGTAAAGTTCTCATGATGGATCAAGGCATCCCTTTGTATCAATTTTTCTTCTAAAGGGTAACACAAAAAATATGCATAACAGCTTTAATCAGCATCTGCTGATCAATATTTTACAAAAAATACAATGAAAAGCTTGCATTAAGTATGAACTCTTTAATTAACCGTTTCCTTGATATATATGCATTTTTACGCATGTGCGACCAGTGTAGATCCAGATCAGCCGTCACATCCGTGCCTTCTGATCAGGATCTGCACTGGTCGCATTTTAGTCAGAAATAACCGAATGAATCAAAAAGCAAACAATTTAGATCCTGATCAGACGGCACGGATGTGCCGGCTGATCTGGATCTAAACTGTTCGCCCTAGCAATAAAGGTGTATCTGTACAGGAAAGGGTTAATAAAGGTCTATATTTCATTACCACTTTCCTCCATTACTACTAACTTTATATCATTGGTAACAGTAAAGATCCAGATCTGCAAGCAGGATCCATTCAATCTGATCAGGATCTACACCGTTTGTTCATACCGTTAAAATGTACATAATTATGGAGGAAAGGGCTAAATTCTTCTTGCCCCAAATGCCTAGTATGTTATTACACACAAATGAGAATTTCCTACTTGTTATTGGATAAAACAACACTACTTGTAATCATCATTAAGTATAGTAAAGCGTTTATTAATGAGTACATAAAAATTAAATTAGTCTAGACCGATTACAATTGTCAATGCTCATTAATAAACACTAACCGACTTTGTGGTTTCAATGATATTTAGTAAATCAATTTACTTAGCAGGTAAATCATAAATTGATGCTTAAGAACTGATTTATAGAAATAAATTTCTGACGAATTTGAAAAAAATACTGCAATATCATTGGACAATATATAATTTCAACTGCAACACGGGTAAATCTTTCAAATAAAGCACAAGAATTGATTTATAGAAATAAATTTCTGAAGAATTTGAAAAATACTGCAATTCCAAATAAAGTATTCAACCAGTGGTACAGAATTTTGTGCGGAGTCTACAACATTTCATGTATTTTATCAATTCAGTTTCATGTAACTTCCAACAAGCGTATAAAACAGTCCAACAAGAAACATCTGTGCACTCCGATAACTACTGTTAAAGCCTCAAGTCCTATACCCAGTTATGGATAAAAAGAACAGCATGCACCATACATTAAAAACCTATCCCACATTTGTTATAGTATCCACTTAACATCTGAGACGAAATATTTCGCTGAGTCAGCAATATTTAAAACAGATCACTAGATCATAGCACGCAGACATTTGTATTACTGACAACCATCGAAATAATTATGCATTACTGATACAATTAGATGCAGTCGGATGGCAGATCCATAACATTGACTGCAGATTTCAGCTGGCTTCTGGCATGTTAAATAGGATTTCATTGTCTTGCGTGCAAAAAGGTGCAGATTTTTTAAAACAGGTTCAAAATGGAACAAATTAGAAAACTACACCTTTTGTCTAGACGATAAAACCACCCAAAGTTTTGCTCAGCTGAGTGAAACACTCCCGACTCCAATATTTTATTTATTTATAACTTTTTCATAAAAGCCATTATTTGAGGATGAGCCAGCAATTTTAATACAGTTTTTAAACATCAGAATAGAAAATATTTAAATCCAAGATTTCTGATAAAACTTTAATTCAATTTGATTGATTTATCCGAAATATAAATAATGTTTCCAATGCTAAGTTTCCTAGGCTATTCGAACTAAGGTGTGTTCATTGTGCAACCTGGTATCATTCCGCTACAATCCTTTAAGAGAAACTGTAGTGTCCGAGTCTCAGCAGGGATACTCTCACCTGAAAAATTCAACTGCATGGATGTGCACCAATTAACCCTTTCCTCCGGATGTGCAGCCAGTGCCGTCTGATCAGGATCTGCACTGGTCGCATTTTGGTCAGAAATAAGCTAATGAATCAAAAAGTGGACAGTTTAGATCCTGATCAGATGGTACCCATGTGCCTGCTGATCTGGATCTAAGCTGTTCACTCTTGCAATAATGTCTATGGGGGAAAGGGTTAATGTTTGCTCATTTTTAACTAGAGTATCATTGGAAGCATAACTTACAGTAAGAGATTCACGCTTCCTCCCACTTGTCACAAAGGTGAAGCCTTGTGTTTCTATGGCGACCCCAGTCCTCTGTATATGTTCCTCTACATACCTAAACAACAAACAGGAAAATTGTAATGCCATTGATAAAATTACATTTTAACTCTTTACTCCATATATACACATTTAATAACATGTGCTACCAGTGTAGATCCAGATCAGTCAGCACATTTGTGATTTGCGTCTGATCAGGATCTGCACTGTTGACTTTTAGAGTGTAAATTCAGAAATAACCCAAAAAATCAAAGAGCGAACAGTGTAGAACCTAATCAGACAGCATGGATGTGCCAGCTGATCTGGATCTACACAGTTCACCCGTGCAATAAAGGTAAATCTTGATTGTAAAGGGTAAAGGGTAAAGCAGACACTGACAACAAGACTGAGAGGTCTGAGCCCACAACTCTTCACATCTATTTTCAATCTGGCGAGTGTTAGTTGTTTTTACACTTGCACCTTATATTTTTATCTAAGCTGCATGTTTAGTTCTTTGTGTATTTGACAAAATTAACCTTTTCCTCCATATATACGCATTTTACGCATGAGCGACCAGTGTAGATCCAGATCAGCCGGCACATCCATGCCGTCTGATCGGGATCTGCACAATTTGCATTTTGGTCAGAAATAACCTAACAAATCAAAATGTGAACAGTGCAGATCCTGATCAGATGGCACTGATGTGCCGGCTGATCTGGATCTACACTGTTCGCCCACACAATAAGTGTGTGTCTATTGAGGAAAGGGTGTTTTGAATTTAATTAAAATATTTTAGGAACTGCTGATCTTGGTTTGCATAGTATAATATAACAATACAAATATATCAGCATGTTGAAATGTCTGCCTTTTTTCTACAGACAAGAGTTTCACAGAAAATATCTTGCCAATCCCCAAGATTTTCATTCTATATCATGTATGATATATGATACTTCGACTTACTATTTTAGTTTAAAAACATTTTTTGCTTTTGGTTAAAAGTTAGGAGTTTGGCCCAAATAATTATGTTGTCAAATTTTTCTGAAATGAAAAGGTGGCGCAGATTGTCCAAGTAAATAATAATAAGCTAATCTCACAATATTAGGGATACTTAACCCATTCCTGGATAGATACACATTTTTACGCATGTGCGACCAGTGTAGATCCAGATCAGCCGGCACATCCGTGCCGTCTGATCAGGATCTGCACTGGTCGCATTTTGGTCAGAAATAACATAACGGATCAAAAAGCGAACAGTTTAGATCCTGATCAGACGGCACAGATGTGCCGGCTGATCAGGATCTAAACTGTTCGCCCTAGCAATAAAGGTGTGTCTGTACAGGAAAGGGTTAAGTGTTTTCTCAGTACAAATCACACTTGTTAAGCCTTTACTCCATTGGCAAATAGTGAAGATCCAGATTAGAAGGCACATCTTTACCGTTTGATCAGGATCTATAGTGATCCGTATTTGATTCATTAAGTTTTTTCAGACCAAGAAGCCAACACAGTTAATCCTCATTAGATGGCACAAATGTGCTGGTTGATCTGGATCTTAACTGTAAGCACATGTGATAAAACCTGTATATATGAAAGGGTTTAAGCCCAATGAGCATGCTTAGTGAGCAATTCAGGTTAATGCCAGTGTTTGGCTACATATTTCTGAAATGAACTGGATCATAATGAAATCCAGTCAATTCAGGTCACTTACCGAGCAGTAGCTTTATTAATCTGTTTTAACAGCCGGCAAGGTGTTTACAAGCTTAACTGAATTGGTAGGCCACAACCCTGATATTTAATACACAGTGGTTTGTTTCATACCGGGCAGTCCACGTTCAAATTTAAACACTTTCATTAATTTAACAGCTGGTAATGTTTTTATATAAGCTGGCATACTTCTATCAAATAAAATTATATTCTAATTACCGTAACATTTTCTCTTATAATTTTACATCTTTTAAAAAATATTAAAATTCATCAAAAAATGAAAGTAAGTAATTTGATCAATAACTTTTAGGCAAATTTTGAACAAAAGGCATAATCTTCACTACTGAAAACCAACAAAAAAATGCAACCAATATATTTTTGCTATATTTACAGATGGAACTTTAGTGCAAAAATTTATTAGAGCGAAACAATGTCTGCAGGATTATAAAATTATATTTAATAAAAAAAAACACATAAAAAAACATGAAAATATAAATTTGCTAATATGTCCGACCTTACCCAAAACATGAAAATTGTATGCACAAATATTTATTGGTTTACAGAAATCGACAACGCACACTCATCTTTCATCTTACGATGTGCAATTTCACAGACCCCTTAAAACAAAACAATTCTTGACAGGATTACAAAAGGTTTCTTGCTGTAACTTGAGACTTGATATATAATTCAGAAGTTTTACCATTTATCAATATGAAAAGAATATGCTGACTGGGATCATGCCAAAAAAGGCATTTCTGCCCATATATAGCTGTCTGCAACAGATCCTCAGGGATTATAGCATAAGACAGGGGAATTTGAGTTTTTGACTCGCCTTAACCTATTACTACCTATTTCAGGTTTTGTAGCATGTGTGAACTGAGTAGATCCTATTCTTCCTGCACATCATTCTGTGCCATCTGACACTGATCTACTTCGTTGGTACATGCAACGAAATCAATATTTATGGAGAAAAGGAAATAGTCAAACTGTTGTTTTCAGATCATATTGACTTAACACTTTTATACGCCTTTTATCCTGTAGATCCAGATCAGCTGGCACATCCCTGATCTAGATCTACCCTAATCACTTTAAGATGTATTAGGTTATTTCTGGCCAAGAAACAAACATTGCAGATCTTAATCAGATTGTGTCAGCTGATCTGGATCTGCATTCTAAGCCAATCTGATATAACTTGTATCTATGGAGTGAAGAATTAAATCAGTCAAAATTAAATTAATATACTAAAGTAACAGTGGCAGACATGGATAAACCAGTGAAGATCCAGGTCAGCCTGCACTTCCATCCAGTTTTTTTGCCTCAAGTTCATTTATTCAAGGTAAAAATACAATATAAACTGATTTGACCTGACATTTTTTTTTATGATGATCAGTTGATCAAATAAACATAAGACTTTTCATTAAGCACCCCAAATCACATAAAAATCTGTCAGAATTGCTAACAAAACATTTCAAAGGAACCCAAAAAAACACAATGTTTTTTTCTATATAGAAAACTGCTGATTAAAACCTCCCTGAATTTAATCAACCCTTAACTCCATGTATATGCCTTTAACACATGGGCAATCAGCAAACATATCTGTGCCAACACACCTGGATCTACATGGTTTGCTTTCTGGTCCCAAGGTTATAAAGCTGAGCATGGAAACCAGTCTCAAATCTCAAGCATCTGATTGGCTGAAATGGCGACTGGTGGCCATTTCAGCCAATCAGATGCTTGAGATTTGAGACTGGTTTCCATGCTCAGCTTTATAACCTTAGGCACTGGACAGAAATATCTTAATGAATCTAGAAATTAAAGCACCAGTGTGGATCCTGATCTGAAGACATAGATGTGGCAGCTGATCTGGATCTACATGTCACCTTAGTGAAATAGCAATATCCAATTGAGTAAAAAGGCCCAGGTTATGACCTGACCATCAAAAAATTAAAACAAATATTTTAATCATCATTGTTCCAGTTCAGTTTGAACCATTTTTCATCCTGAAATGAAGTCCAGCTCTCCATTAAGACCACTTCTGTCTAATCCAATTGGTCTTAATACAGGAGTTTCACTGTAACTGTTTTTAAAATCATGTTAAACCCTTAACCCATGTTTAACAGCAATATATGCCTTTATAGCCTGGACGAAGTGTAGATCCATATCAGCCAGCACAATTTCATGCCATCTGATCAGGATCTACACCGATTGCTTTTTGATTCATTAGGTTATTTCTGACCAAAATGCGACTAGGGCAGATCCTGATCAGACAGCATATGAAGGAAAGGGTTAAAATGTCTGTCATGTTTTCAAACAATTTACCAATAATAATATTATTATGTGTTATTGGTTAGTGCATCCTACATGTCCTGTAAATTACATTTCTGCAATATTACCACTTCATTAAATAAAACCTGTCTTATTGCAGATTCTTCATTTACAGTAGCATGAATTCACTTTATTATTTAGCTAATAATTCAGAAAATTTTATATTCAAATCTGTACAAACAGTATCATGCTTTTTTAAGTTTTGCTAAAAAAATTTAAAATTAATTTTCTTCAAAAAAAAAATCCATTCCCAAAAAATCCATAAAATAAAGAATCATCAGTCTCCAACAGTAATGCACCAGTCTGCCATCCCTTATTTATTCTACTAACAGATTACCAGTCCAATTAGATTTAGCTCAAGATAATCCAATTACGATAACATTCTATTTAATTTACCTGCTTTTAAACAAATTGGAAAAAATCAGTAATGTATACCCACACATTTTTTCCGAGACTTCACATTTTTAAATCCAATTATTTCATCAAAATTTAAAAAAAAATTCTTAATAATATTAACTTACTTGAATAAGCAACTGCAAAATGGACAATAGCACTTTCAGAACATTCCTGTAGAGCTCTCATTAGTTTTGCATAAATCCATTTACATTCAGTAATTATTCAGTAACAATTGAAATATAAAACGATTAATTTCTATTTATGGTGAAATCAGATCGGTACAACCAGTCAACCTTCATCTTGCGAATTTCAAGGCAAAGAAATTTTTACAATTCTATTGAAAAGTTACTGCGAAAGGACTATATTTCAAGAATCATTTGATACAAGACGATGGGGTAATATGTCTTGTACAGCAGACAGAAAGCTTTTGCATCGAGACTTGTATATTGATTTTCACACGCTAACAGAAAACTGTGCTGGCTACAGTATCCACATGCTTCTAAAATTGCATAGCAATCCTGAAGTCATCCATTATAAAATTCAACAAAAAGGCAACATAAAATATATTTTGTAATTCATCAGGCATCACCATGCACTCAACTTGGGTTTGCATTTCAAATTTAAGTGAATATTCTAGTACACACAAGCAGGGGTTTTCCTAGCCATTTTGGGAAAAGGACCCTGGCCAGAATTGGGAAAATTTTAGCGCGTGAAATGTCTCATTTTGGGAATTTTTATCGACAAAAATACAAGTTTTGGGAATTTTGAAATCATTGTTTTATGCATTTTCCCCTTTTTAAAAAAAAAATTTACAAGGAAGCATCAGTTTGCTTTTTATTCCTTTAGGGTGGTTTAGTGTTTAAAACCTACATACAGGCTTTTTTTTCTGAAAAAACTCAAGGTTTAATTTATTGAAGTCAACAAATGACTATAACAGAATTATTCTCGATCATCATCTCTATTTCGTGTGCTCCGTTGTTGCAGACTGAGGGCTTAGACTTGAAGACTGGGAAATTTGTACAGCCACAGTATTTGCAACTGGTTCTGTCTCAAGGCATGTCTCAATGCTTGAGCACACAGACTGGGTGGATGACAATAAGGGCGGACTACTGCTTTCAGGCAAGCAAACACTTACATCCTTGTGTTGCTCCATTTGTCCAGATTCCGGTTGACGTTGTGATGTTTCTTGTTCAGTGTTTTTTTTGTTGCCATTTCTTGCAAAGGTCAACAATCGACGAACAGTCTTTTGAAACCCGTTTACGAATTTGCTATTATGAGAGGCCATACTCGGTAATGTATTAGTGTTAATATCGTGAAAACGAATGATTTGTTTTACTCCAAATCGCCTATTAACTCCGATCAATTTTATTCGGTTAAAACTTCTTTGAACGGAACAGAATGTCCATATTTTTGGCACGGACCGGTATCTCGACGAACTGTTCTCCATACAGACAAATAATTATACCGTATGCACCGAATTTTACACCTGGTTGTGACGTCACATACATAGTGCGAGATAAAGCCGTTTTCCGGACCCTCAGAAAGGCTAGGAAAACCCCTGACAAGTCATAAAGAAGCATACAAGACTTAAACAAGAGGGCCATGATGGCCCTGAATCGCTCACCTGAGTATGTTTTTCATGAAGCAACACTGCCTTGCTATGAAATGTTGGCACAATATGAGTTTCATCCTCGATCACAGACACCTGTGTAGCAATCCCAAGCTGTTTTTGATATAAGCTACCCATACAACAAGTTTGGAGTCAATAGGCCAAAGCAAACTCAAGTTATTAAGTGAAAATTGAATTTCTACTTTTAGTTACAGTGGCCGTGACCTTGACCACAGACATCTAGGTAGCAATCCCAAGCTGCCCGTTGATATAAAATACCCATATATCAAGTTTGGAGTAAATAGGCCAAAACAAACTCAAGTTATTAAGCAGAAACTGAATTTCTATTTTGATCAATAGTGACCTTGACCTTGATCACAGACACCTGGGTAGTAATCCAAAGCTGCTTCTTAGTATAAGCTACCTATACCAAGTTTGGAGTCAATATGCCAAAGCAAACTTAAGTTATTGAGTGGAAACTGAATTTCTATTTTTAGCAACAGTGACCTTGACCTTGATCACAGACATCTGGGTAGCAAACCCAAGCTGCCTTTTGATATAAGCTTACCATATACCTAGTTTGGAGTCAATTGGCCAAAGCAAACTCAAGTTATTAAGCGGAAATTGAATTTCTATTTTTAGCAACAGTGACCTTGACCTTGATCACAGACACCTGGGTAGCAATCCCAAGCTGCTTCTTGAAATTAGCTACCCATACACCAATTTTGGAGTCAACAGGCCAAAGCAAACTCAAGTTGTTGAGTAGAAATGGAATTTCTATTTTTAGCAACAGTGACCTTGACCTTGATCACAAACATCTGGGTAGCAATCCCAAGCTACCTCTTCATATAAGCTACCCCACAGACCAAATTTGGAGTCAATAGGCCAAAGCAAACTCAAGTTATTGAGCAGAAACTAAATTTCTATTTTTAGCAACAGTGACCTTGACCTTCACCCTATGGTCATGATTTGAACAACTTTTGCAGACATTAGTGCCAGGATGCTCCAGGACAAATTTGGTTAAAATCCGTCCAGTGGTTTCAGAGGAGATGTTGTTTAAAGGAAATTGTTGACGGACGACGACGACGGACAAAGACCGTCACAATAGCTCACCATGAGCCTAAAGCTCAGGTGAGCTAAAAAATTTCACCAGTTTCAAGCGTGTTAAATTTTTTTGTCACATTTCTAGATCCAGATCAACCTGTGCTAAATTCATTTAACCCTTTACTCTACAAATTTAAACGCCTGTGCAACCAGTGTAGAACCAGATCAGCTGTCACATCAATGTCATCTGATCTGGATCCACACTGGTTGCATATTGGTCAGAAATAACTGATGAATAACAACGTGAATAGTGTAGATCCTAATCAGATGGCACAGATGTGCTAGCTGATCTAGATCTAGACTGTTCACCCATGCAATAAAGATGTATCTATAAAGGGTAATTTCTGTGAAACAACCCTATAACCATTATATGAACTAGCTGAGTATCACCTGGGCAACAGCATAGATCCAGATCAGATGCCACATCTGCTATGGATCTTATTCTATACTGTTTGCCTCTTAATCAGAAATACCATAACTAGAATTATCACTGAAAGTGATTAAATACCCCCACATGTGTGCTTGATAATTGAACTGGGAATGCTTCAAATCAATGGCATAATGTGCCCCACTTTCAATCCAAAGTGTCGTCTTCACAGTAGCCACATATACAGCAAGTTTCATCACAAGATCTCATTCCTTCTAAATTTATTGAGCAGAAATGGTTTGAATATGTTAGTAACAGTGACCTTTACCTAACTTTTATCTAACAACTGTGTGCCAAAAAATGTTTATATATGTGAAGCTTTTCATGAGAAATCATCCAGAAACCATTTTTTCTATTTTTAGTAACAGTGAACAGTGACCTTGACCCCAATCAGGCCCAATTTCAAGTTTCGTCTTCACAGACACTATCTATATAGCAATTTTCATCACAATATCTCATTCTGAACCAAAGTTATTGAGCATACAGTTTTTTCTATTTTTAGTGACAGTGACCTTGACCCCACAGGCCTTACTTTGAATCCCAAAAGTCATCTTCACAAAAACCACCAATACACCAAATTTCATTTAAGAATCTCATTCCAAGCTATAATTACTGAGTGGAAACGAAGTTTTGAAGTTTAAATAACAGTGACCTTGACCTTGAACCCACAGGCCCCAAAGTCAAACCTAACCTATATCTTGTTATGTTACATCTGTGTCCCCAAAAAAATTTAAATCTATGAAGTATTTCATGAGTTATAGTCCAGAAACAATTTTTCTTTTTTAAGTTACAGTGACCTTGACATTGACCCCACAGGCCCCAAAGTCAAACTCGACCTGTATCTTCTGATATTACATCTATATACCAAAAAAGGATTTAATCTGTGAAGTATTTCATGAGTTATCATCCGGAAACCATTTTTCTATTTTTAGTAATACTGACCTTGACATTGACCCCACCAGCCCCAAAGTCCAACTTGACCTGTATCTTGTGATGTTACATCTATTTACCAAACAAGGATTAAATCTGTGAAGTGTTGCATGAGTTATCATCCGGAAACCATTTTTCTGTTTTTAGTAACAGTGACCTTGACCCTGACCCCACCAGCCCCAAAGTCCAACTTGACCTATATCTTGTAATGTTACATCTATTTACCAAACAAGGATTAAATCTGTGAAGTGTTTCATGAGTTATCATCCGAAACCATTTTTCTATTTTTAGTAATACTGACCTTGACATTGACCCCACCAGCCCCAAAGTCGAACTTGACCTGTATCTTATGACGATATACCTGTGTACCAAAAATTATTTAATTCTGTCAAGCCTTTCATGAGTTATCATCTGGAAACGAAGAATCTGACCGACCGACCGACCAACCGACCGACAGACCAACCAACAAGCTCACTTCTATATACCCCTCAAACTTCGTTTGTGGGGGTATAATGATTTTAAAAGAATTTCAGTGCCCAAGGTTACAAAAACTGATCATGGAAAACAGTCTCAAATCTCAAGCATCTGATTGGCTGAGATGGCGACCAGTCACCATTTTAGCCAATGAGATTCTTGAGATTTGAGACTGGTTTCCAATCTCTGTGTTATAACCTGCAGGCCAGATCATGGCAGAAATGTTGACGTCATGTGCATGAAGTAAATGTACAAGTCTAATTTGGTAGCATCTGACATATTGAATCTATTCATCATTCCAGTCATGAGACATATATAAATTGGAAAGATTATGGCAATCTAAGAAAATGGCTTCCCAATAAAAGACACTTGATGAAGAATACAATGTAATTATCATTATTTTAAGCTGTCAGAAATGGGAACTAGTGTCTAATACTTTTTGGGGCCCATAACACTCATATTGTGGGAAAGGATTGATTTTGTGTGGCAGTATTTTCCAGCAAAAATAGTCAAAAATTTTACAAAACCGCTTTAGTCTACTAGTTGCATTTAAATTGGCCGGAGCCAGTCCATTGACTAGGTCTACAAAAGATAAATAACAACTTGTGCACACAAAGGGTTATGGTATTACAAATGATTAAATGTAAATTAGGATTTGAATTTCCATTTTTCCCCCTTGCATTTGCAAGCAATAAAATTAATACTTATTAAACTTGCATGAGAAAGTAAATCACTCTTTGATTTGTTTGGTTATTTCTATCCAAAATGTGACCACCGCAGATCCTGATCAGACAGCCACAGAGGTGCGGCTGATCAGGATCTACACTGGTTGCACATGCGTAAAAATGCGTATTTATGGAGGAAAGCAGGGCTTTTTCAGGGGTATTTGGGGAAAAGGCCCCTGCTAAAATTGGAAAAAAATTTCGACATGGTATATAGTGGTTTTAAACAGGTTGCATACATAGATTCAAGGAATGTAGGTTTAACAGATCACTGATCAAAAGTAAGCAAACTAATTTTTTTAATATGAAAAGTCCCTTGATCACATAGATTCTCTTGTTTGTTTCTATTTTATAAGCAAAATAAGTAATTTCTGTTGAAATGGGAATTTTTTTCTTGAAATTGGGAAAAATGGTCCCTATTTGGCATCGGGAATGGGGCCCATTATCGGCCCTGTGAGACTAGCTGAAAAAGCCCTGGAAAGGGTAAATAACTCACCAGTTAATGAATGAACTTTTCCCAGCCGAGTGGTTGCCGATTAATAATACTGTGATTTTTTTTCGTGGTGCAAGAAATTTGACGTCTAGACTCTCCGCTATTTTTACCAAACCTGAAATAGAGTAACCAAAAAAATTAGCTTTTGATTGGTCTTTAATGTATTACAACAGATAGAAATTTATTTTTTTCTTGGTTTATGCAGATATATATTCTGAAAAAATACATAGTTACAAATTGACACAAATGGATAGATTGTTTGTGCTTGAAATGTTCATTATTTATACGTTAGTTAAGCCTGTTTAATTTTTGACATATGAGATTGCACTATATTTAAAAAAAAATTTTTTTTTTAGTTTTAAGTATCATAAAGTTTTGCCTGTCCATATTTTTTAAGGTCAATTAACTTTATATTATTGTTCAAACTCATCTGGATTATTTTGATTTTTTAATCTGGATTCCAGAAAAACATGTGTCACATAAAAAGCTGTTCACAAAATATAAACTTTCATTATTAAAAAATTTCCAAGGAAGTTTACAGAGGAAGCAAAATTTAATCTAGATTTAAATTTTATAATAAATAAAGTCTTACATCATATATTATCTGACTTCAAATAAATTTTGAAAAGGGATTCTTTTAAACATGTTTCATTTCACATAGACTCTGCATCCCGTTCTCATTTTTTTTATTTATCATACAAAACCAAAATAATTAAAAATACAAAAATAAACATTATTGTGTTGAATATTCCATATTTAGAAGCGCAAATCTTGTTCAAGTTTTTTCTGCTTTTGAGAAAAAGGCTAACTGCATTCATACTTTTCATACTTAAACAAAATTTAAATACCATTCATTTTTAGTTAGAATTAATTATGTTACTATCTACATTTACAAACTACTGGAAATAATTTACAAAGTATCATTTTGATTACCTCCCCTACTCCCTGCTACACACATCCCCTCAGCCCATTTTTGTAATAAAACCCTCCAGGCGCGCTTGTTGTAAGGTGTTATTGCCAAAAGTTCTGCCAACTTAAGACAGTTACAAGCAATTTTTGCACACAGAAGACAGAGATATTGGTAAGCCAGCCTGTATTGATTGTACCAGCCACTGTCTAGACAATCCAGAACAATATTGGGAAAAAGTCACAAAACCAGGAAGCCCCAATCTCTCTCTAAGCGCGCTAGCTAAGAAATTCTTAAATTAAAGACTTGACCTAGTTAAATGATTGCTTTCCATGTGTGTTGCAGTGCGGTGTCTTGTAAAAATTCATGAAAAGCAGAACCGGGTCAATATTTTATAGACATCCATTTAAATATTAACACAATACTTTAAAACAGTTCTGTAAAATTACATATTGAGAACACTGAAAATTAAATTTGAAACCATAAAATCTCAAATTTAAAAGGAGGTCATATTAAAATGTAGTATATAATGAAATCTGACAGTTGAATAGTCAACTGCTGTTTTTAACCCTTTCATCCATAAATACGCGTTTTCATGCATGTGTGACCAGTGAAATTCCTGATCAGCCTGCAGATCCATGCTGTCTGATCAGGATCTGCACTGGTCGCATTTTGGTCAGAAATATTTTCAAATAACCTAATGAATCATAAAGTGAACAGTTTAGATCCTGATCAGACAGATGTGCCGCCATATCTGGAGGAAAAGGTCAAAGTATGATAGTAAAATAAAATGAAGTGCTGTCTGATCAGGATCTAAACTGTTCCCATGGTGCATCTATGGACGAAAGGGTTAATTTAAAAGTATCATTATAGTAAAATTATTATAAGAACGGAGCATAATAAACAATCCTGAACCATATTCTTGAAAAATAAAAAAAATGAAATGAAAATGCTAAAACTTAGTAAAATTACAACTAGAAATGTGTCCATAGGACACGGATGCCCCCGCTATGCATCGTTTCCAGATACTTAAGTGCAATGATGGAAATAATAGCATTTCAAAGACAGTGATGTTCGAGTAATTATAAGAATATGCATAAACTTGATGATCAAGTAAATTATTTGTATTTGTGGCACTGTTGTCTTCTCATTACGGAAATGTCTGTGAAGAAGTTGGTGGTAATACAATGCAATGTCATAGTGAACATTTGTGCCTAGTTATTTTGGAATCCCTTCATTCATAAAGAAGTTATAGCCCGAACAAGTAAACTCAAGTTTTAGTAACTGTGACCTTGACCTTGGACTTACAGGCATGGGTAATGTACGCAACACACTGCCTTGTCATAGTGAACATTTGTGCCAAGTTATTTTGAAAACCCTCCATTCAAAACAAAGTTATAGCCCGGACAAGGAAATTCTATTTTTAGTAACAGTGACCTTGACCTTGGACCTACAGGCATGGACATGGTACACAACTCACCACCTTGTCATGGTGAACATTTCTGCCAAGTTATTTTGAAATTACTATATTCCTAATGTAGTTACAACCCTGACAAGAAAATTCTATTTAAGTAACAGTGACCTTGACCTTGGACCTAGGCATGGGCATGGTACGGGACACACCATCTTGTCATGATGAACATTTGTGTCAAGTTATTTTGAAATCAATCTATTCCTAACAAAGTTACAGCCCGGACAAGAGAATTCTATTTTTAGTAACAGTGACCTTGACCTACAGGCATGGGCATGGTACGCGATACACCGCCCTGTCATGGTGAACATTTGTGTCAAGTTATTTTGAAATCCCTCCATTTATAATGAAGTTACAGCCTGGACAAGAAAATTATATTTTTAGTAACAGTGACCTTGACCTTGGACCTTCAGGCTTGGGTATTGTGCGGACACACTGCCAGGTCATAGTGAACATTTGTGCAAAGTTATTTTGAAATCCCTCCATTCATAACAAAGTAACAGCCCGGACAAGAGAATTCTATTTTAAGTAACACTGACCTTGACCTTTGACCTACAGGCATGGGCATGGTACGTGACACATCGCCCTGTCATGGTGAACATTTGTGCCAAGTTATTTTGAAATCCCTCCATTCATAACAAAGTAACAGCCCGGACAAGAAAATTCTATTTTTAGTAACAGTGACCTTAACCTTGGACCTAAAGGCTTGGGCATGTATGTGACATACCGTCTTGATATGGTGAACAATTATACCAAGTTATTTAAAAATCCAATAAGAAATAACAAAGTTACAGAGCGGACAAGATTTTGCAAGAAAATTCTATTTTTAGTAACAGTGACCTTGACCTTGGACCTACAGTCATGACACACCGCCTTGTTATGGTGAACATTTGTGCCAAGTTATTTTGAAATCCCTCCATTCCAAACAAAGTTAAGAGCAAAGTGTATATTTTTCTTAACACAAAATGTAAGTGAAAAAGGGGCATAATTTGAAAATATTGGAAGCATGATTATGGGTCTTGTTGGTTATGATGTAGATTTTGATGGTGAAAATATATTTCATGTTTCAAGGCAGTATCTCAAGTAGTTTTTAAGTTATGGGCAAAATGCACAAAATATAAGAAACAAGATATATTCCTATTAAAACTAATGTAAATGGAAGTATCAAAGGGCCATAACTTCTGAACAGAACATGTAAGAGCAAAACCCCACCTTTTTGCACAACAACATATCAGCCAAGCATTGTGGTAAAGTTTCATCAAATTCCCAACAGAGGTGTAGGAGGAGTTGCGTTCACAAGATATATTCCTATTAAAACTAATGTAAATGGAATAATCAAAGGGCCATAACTTCTGAACGGAACATGTAAGAGCAAAACCCCACCTTTATGCACAACAACATATCAGGCCAAGCATTGTGGTCAAGTTTCATTAAATTCCCACCAGTAGTGTAGGAGGAGTTGCGTTCACGAGATATACTCCTATTAAAACTAATGTAAATGGAAGTATCAAAGGGCAATAACTTCTGAACGGAACATGTAAGAGCGAAACCCCACCTTCATGCACAACTACATATCAGGCCAAGCATTGTGGTCAAGTTTCATTAAATTCCGACCAGTAGTGTAGGAGGAGTTGGGTTCACGAGAATATCGGTCGGACGGACGGACGGACGGACGGACGGACAGACAGGAGCAACTCTTAATGCCCGTTGCCATTTCATGGCGGGGGCATAAAAACATTCAAATGGCATTTGCTACAAAAATACATAGATTTATTTTAAGGTGTTTACTGGGTGTTTAAGTGCAAATAAACACCCCCTTTTAAAATTTTATGCCCTGGGAAATTTAAATCTGGCAAGAAGTTTTTGAAAAGATTTTTATAGTTAATTCAAGAACAAAAAAATTTTTACCTTAAACCCCATGGGTAGGGACCCTGGGAAACCCAAGGACATGATCAGAAATATTTTAGTAGAGATCTCCACTATAAATATTCTTTGTAATGATTTTATCTGGCACAGTTTTTTTTTAGAAAAGGATTTTAAAAGTTTTCTCTATAGCCAAATAAGGAAATTTAGCCTCTCCCAGTGGTGATCATGTTTTTTTTATGAAACTCGTAAGGAATGTTCTTGTGAAATATTTTTCATGTCTGGCTAGAAAACTTTGCTTATAGCAGGGCTCACAATTTTTTACTGGAAAATTCCAGCTTTTTCCCATTTTGAGTGTGTGTGTAAAATTCCAGGTTTTTCAGTCAAGTTACATATCTGTATATTAAATTCAATTAGACGTGTGTTCAGTTGAAGACCTGTGTAGCCCTCGGGGAAAATCACAGAATGAATATTTAAGTACTAAAAAGGGGCATAACTCCTTCTTGACCTAAAGAACTAGGCGTTGTGTGTTGTCATGAGCAATAAAATTTGAAAGTTTGATAAAGAAATGTCATAGCTATATTAAATGTTCAGAGACGTGGGCCTATTTTTGTATTACTTGTCGATTAGCAAGTGCGGTTGTACCTAGATACATGCAATTTCTTTCAATTCAACAATAGGAAATGATGCCTCGTAAATATATATAATTAAATGAAACTGGCTCACAAAAATATTAAAAATTCAAATAACTGAAGCTTAAAACTGAAGAAAAACTTAACATGAGAGGTTGACTGTTGAAAAACTTAATCACTATTGAAATAGTGTATGTTCTAAATTTTGACTTAACAGCTTAGCAAAACCATGCCTTCATCAAAATATTTATATAACACATTTAAGACTGCCATTTAAAATAAATTGTTCCTCAACATAAAAATCTGAATACTAAAACCTGTGAAAAAATTTGCCCAACCCTGAACCTGAGTGGTGAGTAAATCAAAATGATTGATATATTGTAAATAATCATCATGTTAAAAATAAAATGTGAAGAAATATATTCAGCAAACAATGGCCAGTTGCACCAAATGGATAAACTTTTGTGGAAATGTTCAGGTAATCTAGTAAATCAATTTGAAAAGTTGAGGGACAAGCTCTATTTAATGCTCCTGACAACATGTGAAGTTATTTACATTTATAATTGAAAGGATTTCATGTTGAATAATGGGACTTCCATGATTCAATGCAGGACTCTGCCCTGAAATCTGGGATCTATAAAACATGCACCACTATTATAACCATATTCCACTGAGTATAACTCGCATTCATGCGCATCAATTAGTTTTGGAAAAATTAACAAAAAGGCCCATTTTGGATGTATAATGTGCATCAAAAACTGGTGTCAAAGTTATAGTATAAGCACAGAAGTAAAATACTTGAAGTAAAGGAAATCTTCAATAAACACAAAAAAGTAAAATAATAACTCTTTATTATGGTAATCACACAAACATGACACCACCTACTCCAATGACTGATTGTTTAATCAGCTAATATCTTATCACACCTGTCAACAATTAGCTTCAGTGATAATCTTTAAACAATCAGCATATCAACATGTGCTTCAATCAAGGTGAGAGGTGTGAAAAAAGTTGTGCCCTTGACCTTTGATCTCAAAATCAATAGGGGTCATCTACACTTCATGTGATGACAAACCTATATACCAAATCTGATGACCAATGGCAAAATATTTGTCTAGTTATTGGTTGGACAAGGTCTGGTTTGTATGGACAGACTGTCATTTGCAAAGCAATATAACCCAGCTTCTTCAATTACGACCCACTATCTTGGGGCCAAGAGGGACTGGCTCATTTATCACATCATTTAAATCATTGCCTCAGGGGCAGGGGGGGGGGACTTGGCACTTCTTGCATTGAAGTCACTATCTCATCTAAAGGAATTTTTGCTTGTTTATTTTGTTCATTTGCATTCACATGGAAAATGTCTTCAATTTTTTTCCAAACTTGAATATGCCCTCACTATGCGCGTTTTACCAAACTGCACATGTCTTCTGTATTACCAGAAATTTTTATCAAACAATTCTGTCTGGGCATGACTAAAATTCGATCTACAGTAGTGGCAAACCGGACTAGCTCTACAATGCCAATGGTAGAAGTAGTCCCATGGTCTTAATTTGGATTTGCATTACTGAGGACCTGTAGGCAATTCATTATACAAAAGTATATGCCCTATTACCCTTAATGTTAAGGAATTAATTATATTTACATTTTGTAACTTTTTAAGTTTTATTTTCATTTAGTTGCCATAGCAACCATAAATCTGCATGAAAGAGAATTATAGTCAAATAACTTTTAGACCTTAATACAAAGAATGTCTCACAAAAATTCAAGAGAAGTGAATAAAATGTTACTAAGTCACAACCAAGAACAGAAAACATTAACACAAAGTGTCTTTGTAACTCTCTTCTCAAAAACAATTTTCAAAAGGGCACCAAGACCTCCAAAGGCACCTGGATTATGTATCTACAGTTAATTATTATATCTGACTGGATCATTAACAATTATATTTATAATACAAATTTAAGCTAAGTAACAATTAAATTTATGTAATTCAAAAATACCTTTGTTGGGCTGAAATATCCTTCCTCTCATCCGACAACTGAACTTATCACTGACTGCATTATTAATGCACAACTACCTAGCTCTTTACTTACCTTACCTTGTTCACTGTGGTGTTTGAAGTTAAGGGCTTGTAAATGTGTGGTTGTTAATAATACCTCAATGTTACATGAAAATTGAAAGGTTATGCAAGTGCAGTGATTCAGTACATTCCTGCTCCATACAGATTTAATTAGTCCTATATTCAGGACAAATGATAAAAACAAAAATTACAAAGAAGTAACAATAATGTAACACTAATCAATAAGTGAATACCAGTCAGACCTCATGTCAATCAAATTCTCCTATACAGCCCAACACAAAATGAAAATTTATCTGACATACTGGTATTTTTGCACTGATCCTTGGTATGCAAAACTCTTGACCTCGATCAGCTGTTCAGTGATCGCACTCGTGTATTACACACGAGCAGACGGTCTATTTATAGAAACATTAGGTCTTTCTCCGGTCAAAAATACGAATAATAAACTGCCATCCAAGACCGGTATTTCGTAAGATTTTCTGAAACAAATTACATAACAAAACTCAAACCAAACCTAATTGGAACTCAATATAAATTTCGCAAGATCATCACATTTTGATAGGTCTTTTATTGCGTAAGTATAGAGAAATACCAGTCACAAATAAATTATTTTCAAGCGAAAAATTTGGTCTATAAAGTACTTACCGCTGTCGGGATCGGTGTAAAGGCTATGACACTCCCTCAATATCTTTTCATTTATAGTCTGCGTTGAAGAATCAGCAGCATTTGCGGACGTTTTTTGTCTAACTTTTCCAGACATCTTCAGCCGAATGAGCTGTCAAATTTCAGCCCAGTTGTCATTGATCGAAAGGAATCCTAATGTCGGTATCGGAATATGTAACCAGAATGAAAATATTCCCGGAGTTTTCTGGTAAATATATTAAGCAGAATTGGTAATGCTTATATTAAGTTATTTGAAAATAAAACTACATCTGTACATGTTCTCTTATTATGTCCTTTCTTTTTCGGATATTATAATAATCCCTTCGGTGTGGATGATGTCATTTTCGCGCCGCCTACTTCCGTCAGCTGATCGTAGAATGATCAGAAATTTAGGCTAAATTATTATCCGCCGTTATTGTCCTTCGATACCATATCAGAGAAAAAATATTGTTTTACTATTATCAGAAATTCGCATTTGCTTCGATACATATCTCTGTTTGTTTTTCTAAATAAACACCAAAACACGACGGCCGTGGTTGCCGGCAGACTCCACCAATCAACGGACCTGTAACAAATTTCACGCTTGACCGAACAACAATGTCGCTGGTTGCAGATTACGGTACAGAAAGCGATTCCGATGAATCTGGCGATTTAGACGAGCAAGCGACTAAAGTGTCAGTTTGTAATTGCATTTGAAAATTGTATAAGAAATAAACTTGCCATTATTTTCTTAAAAGTTGCTTTTCATTTGCAGCAAGAAATAACATTCTCAAATGTTCACCAGTATTCGGACATGTTTTAAATCGGATAAAGCACGTTGTCACGGGCCGCGTTGTCACCTCTTATTCTAAGGATTTAATGTAATTGCAAAAACAGCCGGGTCAAACAAGAGTCCGGGATACTAAGTAGCTTCCAAATGTTATAGTTAAGCAACTGATTATATTTATTTTCCTCAAAAGTCATGTTTAACTTTAAATATATTTATATTAACTTTCCTTAACATAGTATAATCAATGTCGTCTTAAACAAACCCATTTGAAATATGCCTTGGATGCTAAGAAGCTACTAACATTAAACAGTGTTATAGTGGAGCAAACTGAAAAATACCTGTGTTCCACAAAAGTATTCAATTAAAAAAGTATAAATATTTTTCCTTAATACTCGTAAATTTAATTTATATAATTAGGGAGGTTCAACATTTAACTTTTTTTTAAATCTCTAAAAAATTCAACGTTGTTTTAAAAGGTAATGTGAATAGAAGTAAAATGCTGTTTGAATTATTAAAATCCGTTAAGAAATAAAAAAGTTGTAGTTTGTTAAACTTTTCGATATTGGTTTTTTTTTCAGACCAGTTTTGTGCACTTGTTTATCAGTAAGTAATAACCAATTTTTTCCAATAATGCATTCCCCATTGAGTTTAATGTAAAAATGTGCAGTTCATGGGGTACTTTAATTAAAATGTGCTAAAATGAGCTAACCTAAATATAATAAACCAATACATTTTCAGAAAGAGGACAGTTAGGTCAATCTAATAATGGACTTCCAGCGATTTCCTCTGTCTGATTTGGAAGTTATTTCATGTTGAATTTTACCTTATTTTCTTGACATTCTAACCGGTCATGAACTAAAGTTGTCTGCATTATTTTATATAGAAAACAAAGATCAGGATTAGGTTAACCAATTGCAAAAAGAATTTTGAAGAAATGTCTAGAAACAGCTGAGATATTGTCGATTAAGAACATACCCCGTTATGCAGAAAATTTTCAAAATGGCAGCAAATAAAAAAAACTTTTTGGAGATGATCATAGAAAATTACTTTTTTCTCGCTCAAAAACACAAGACATATTTTTTTTTAAACTCTGTTTAAAATATAACATATTACTTTATAGATAAAAGCCCAAATCAAACTATAAATTTTAGTTTTTCATAGAAAAAAATATTGATAAAGTATCATGTAAATTGCATTATGCCAGAAGGTAAGTTCAAAAAAGCCTTAACCATGAATCTCCCTAATATAATCTTAAGAGAACCCAAGTTAAAGAGGCTGTGAGGCTTAATGAGTTTTCTTTGGTTTTAACTTCAAGTTTAAATCACAGTTTACTTCAAGTTTAGATCACAGTCATATAATATATGCCATTAATGAGTAAATACATGTATGTTAATGTAAATGTTGAACAGATTATGAATAACATCATTACATGTAAGAATACTTGGCGAAGGTATAGTAATAGATTTCTTTAACAAATACTCTGAAAAACTTTTAGTCTATATCGTCATTGTAATTCCAAGAAGACATAAACACATTTTATGACATTTCGGAAGAGCAGAATGAAATAGCAAATGGAAATACTACAATCAGTTGCGCTGTGTTTGGACTATCTTATTTGTTACTGAAACAAAGAATATCTTAGTTTCGTGCTATTAAACAGACGAAAAACTTATTTTTCATACCATGTTTTAGAATCACGTCTGTTTTACAAATACTGCGACGATATACTTTAAAATTTGTGATTGAGAGGATCAACAAATTCATATCACATGAAATTATAATCAAACAATTTGATCCAATTTCCACCCCTTACCATTTGTAAACAAAAATCAATTCATACATAGAACTTTGTGAGTTTTAAGGTGAACATTTACCAGTTAATGATTTATGCAGTGAAAATTTCTTAACGATCATTAAGCTGTTACGCCTTCTATTTTCAGGCAGTCTGCAGGTGAAGAGTGCACAAGTACCCACAATTACCTGATTACCACAGAGGAGGACCTGAGTTCAAGTGACGATGAGAAGAAGACAGAAGGCGACAGCTCAGAAAAAAAGGAAAAGCTTCCGAATCCCTTAGTTGAGAAACTTCCCACACCAGTGCTTGGAAGTGCATCAAGTCTGGGCCTCAGCAAAGCTGCTGAAGGACCAGGCTCTGTGTTTGCTAATCCATTTGAAAATGCAGAAATGGCAAAACAGTCCATTTTGGAAAAACATGTAAAAATGACTGAAGCTCAGTTATTGACAGGAAAAAAGGCCAAAGTTTGTAAAGCGTTCAAACAGGGGCGTTGTCGTTATGGTAAACATTGTCAGTACTCACATGACTTAGATGCAAATTTATCAGCAAGATATAAACAAGAAGAAACTGTTGAAGAAAGCTCTCAAGGGACAAGTGAGTCTGCAAATCAGTCAAGGCTTCCTAAACACCTTCGACTACCACCACCACCTCAACAAAAAGGGTTTATGGGAACTGTTAACACTCTTCATTCTGGACCAAAACATGTACCGACTCCCCAGCAGAGAGCTCATTACATTCAACAGCAGCATCACATGCAAGCAGGAAATGATGATGATGATGATGATGATAAGTTTAATGTTGGAGATAAAAGGAAAAAGAGAGTGGGTTTGTCTCAAACATTAGTTCCACCAAAGAGAGCAATGAGTTCATTAAATAAACAGCGTGTTTCTGAACGACCATGGACTGTTCCTAAGCAGTATTAACTTTAAAACAAGTCTGGATGTTAGATTTATTGTTAGTGTAACTACAGTCTTTTATGATGTCAGAATGAAAGACTTCTAAATAAAATTAAATGTCATACTCATTTCTGAGAGTTCAAGATTTTTTTTTATAATTTTCAGAAGAAATCAGGTATGGAGGAGTATGATCAAATTTATAACAGATCCTGTCAGAATAAGGAAATATTAATCAGTTTTACACATCTCTTGTGCATAATTATGAAGAGAAAACATTAAAATCTTGTCTTCAATGTAGTGCATTTTTTACAAATTTCTTTGGTTAACCCTTTACTCCATATATAGAGGCTTGTTAAGTGTTAAGAAAATAATCATTGTGAATAACTCTGCAACTGTAACATTTAGTTTGGAATCAGTAGTCGTTTATTAACAAAAAAGCAAGTTAATATACGTATGGTGTGCTAGAAAGAAGATTGTTTATACTCAATTAGGATGGGAAAATTTGGCCCATGAATTAACTGTTTTAACTCTTATTTACAAGTTCTATTGCATGTGTAACCTGTGTTGATCCAGATCAGTTAGCACATCTGTGCTGTCTGATTCGCATCTACAATGGTTGCTTTTTGTTCAGAAATAACGTCTTGAATCAGAAGCAAACAGTTGAGATCCTGATTAGACAGTTGTGCTGGCTGATTGGATCTTCACTGTTTGCCCGAGACAACAGCCATATCCTATGGTGTAAAGCGTTCAGTGCCCAAGGTTATAAAGCTGGGCTGAAGGTTATAAAACTGAGTTTGGAAACCAGTCTCAAATCTCAAGCATCTGATTGGCTGAAATGGCGACTGGTCGCCATTTCAGCCAATCAGATGCTTGAGATTTGAGACTGGTTTCCATGCTCAGTTTTATAACCTTGGGCACTGAGCATGGAAACCAGTCTCAAATCTCAAGCATCTGATTGGCTGAAATGGCGACTGGTCGCCATTTCAGCCAATCAGATGCTTGAGATTTGAGACTGGTTTCCAATCTCAGTTTTATAACCTTGGGCACAGCAGAGCCTAGGTACCATCATTGAACAAGCAGAAATAGTTGTCTTTGGCTTTATTTTTCTGTCATGTGAAGACACTTGTACGATCCAACAGTATCATTCCCCATGCTTTTGATCTTGTAGAAGGATGTAGTCTCATGGTAGTACTACTCAGGCATGGATCCATAGGGGGTTTGGTAGGGTTGCTTGAACCTTTTTGGGGGGTAGCATTATTTAATTTTCTTCGGGAATTTGGCCAGAAATTTGGAATATATCATGTAACTACCCAAAGACTGCCTCAAACAAATCACCTTTCTGGAAATCTTGCATCCAACGTGTCAATACACTATAAAAAAATTCATAGTACCGGTATACTATATAAAAGAAGTCTTGTAAAACATGCATGACATTTTATTAAAAACAATACAAAAAAGTCTAGTAACACATTTAAGCAATTTGAAAATTTGCTGTGGATTATTCCAAGTCAACTTCTACTTAATAAAAAATGCTTACATGGTTTCCTAACAGAATATGAAACTAATTATCCTTCTTATATTTCTAGTCAAATGAACATTCACCGTTTACTCCATGTGAAATGGCTTATTTTCAATCTACGACCATTGTTAATATAGACGAACTTGCATCCTAGCAGTGTGATCAGGATCAACACTGTTTGCTTCTTTGCTTAGAAATAATCAAATAAATGTAAAGGCAAACACAGTAGATCCTGCAGGTGAGTGGGACTGATCTGGTCCCAAGGTTATAAAAATTAGAATGGAAACCAGTCTCAAATCTTAAGTGTCTGATTGGCTGAAGTCGCCATTTCAGCCAATCAGATGCTTAAGATTTGATACTGGTTTCCAAGATTTGAGACTGGTTTCCAATCTCAGTTTTATAACCTTCAGCCCTGGATCTGGATATACACTGGCCACAAAATCTGTACCCTAGGAGTAAAGGGTAAAATAAAATATGATTTTCTTTAAATAATATTAACCTTTTCCTCCACAGATACACCTTTATTGCATGGGCAAACAGTTTAGATCGAGATCAGCTGGCACATCCGTGCCATCTGATCAGGATCTAAACTGTTCACTTTTTGATTCATTAGGTTATTTCTGACCAAAATGCGACGGATGTGCGGCTGATCTGGTTCTACATTGATTGCACACGTAAAAATGCGTATATATGGAGGAAAGGGTTAAAAAAAATTTGTTTTAACTAAAAGTTATTACTGGTAGGTCATTTTTTGTTGCACTCCCAAATTTCAAAATGCAATACTGCAGAGACATTTGTTAGAGAAATATAAGTAAACTACTTGAAAAAAATATTATAATTTTGGACAAATTTTATCACAATAACAAATAAAAACTAGTGTGTGCAGTCTTTATTCACAGTAATGACTGCTTAACTAAAAAAATATCAGTTCCTGTGCACTGAATTTTGATTCTGTGGAAATAAAAGTATAACTCTACACATACATACACAAATAAAAGCTGACAGTTTGAGGTAGTTAAAAAATTTCTAAAGGACAGAAAATACAGAAGTATTTAATGGCATAAGTATCAAACAAATTTTATATGGAATGGCCATGACAGAAACTTTGGATGATTAGTAACTCAAAAGTGATTCCAATACACCCTACTGTGCTAAGGTAAAAGGCTTGCCTTGTATGTTTCATAAAAGAAAGCTTAAAAACTAGGGAACTTCTCCTATAAACAGGAAAAACTTCCCTGTGATCAGATGACCTTGGCCAATCCCCAATGACATCATCCTACTTTTTATGAAAGGTTTGGTGCATACGTCTTTTAACATTTAGCTTCAGCTGTCAATGAATAAAATTTTTTTAGCATATTTATAGCATTCTGATATCTATGTTACATGATAAGATGTGACAGGTAAGAAACCTGAAATAGATTTCAGGAAGTACAATGTTTGATAAATATAATAATTTCACTTCTGTATATCTTTTTCCATTAATAATTATGTAGTTTTATCCCTTTCCTCCATATATACACGTTTGTACACGTGTGACCAGTGTAGATCAAGATAAGTCTGCATATCCGTGCCGTCTGATCAGGATCTGCACTAGTCATATTTTGGTCAGAAATAACCTAACAAATCATAAATCAAACAGTGCAGATCCTGATCAGACAGCACAGATGTGACAGCTGATCCGGATCTACACTGTAGCCCACGTAATAAAGGTGTATCTGTGGAGGAAAGGGTTATTTTTGGCAGGGATTTACTTCTCGTGTATTCCACGCTAGGGAATGTGTTTTAACCAGGCAAAATCAAACCTTAAATATCAAATGTTATGATAATAATACAATGGTGCCAATTTATACCTGCACAAACTTGTCATTTGTGTATTGGGTGTGAAATTTAATCCTTGCGATTAAATGATGACACAATTACACACTACCATTCCAGCAAAATCTGGTATTTGAACCAATTCCCAGAAAAACAGGTCTTTGGCGACATTTTGAAATCTTTAGCTGTTGCTAAATTTGGAAACTATCAGAAATTATTTATTTTTGTAGATATTACATGTAGTTCCAACTGTTGATTTCATTATAAACAAGTTACCACAAAACTTCAATAATGGTGTCTGCTCAACTTTATGCCATGCTTTTAATGAACGATTACAACTTCTTGAAGAGAAACTTTTACCTGGTGTGATTAATTTCATGTGACTTATTACAAGAAATACAATGGAAGTTCTAGTTCCAGATCAACAGTATTGTTTAGAAAAAAAGTCTTTAAGATTTTTGGCTCATTATGAACAAACCTTTTCATGTGGTCTGAGAAACAATTACAATTCCTTACAGATCTATGAAAGATCCACACAATCCGAAAATGTGACTTCATGATGGTGAAACTTAACAATGACATCAAAAAGTTTTGCATTACTAGCAAAAATACAGTGAAAATCTGTCACAAAATCACCTTAGTAGAAAAATCATAGAGAACAGTTAATTACTGCAAATTTCAGGACAACTAAATATGTAATAACATAAAATCAACAGTTTTTACTGTTGTGAGGACAAGGATCAAAATTTAATGTTCATATGTAAACTTACAGTTTCTTAACCCTTTACAGACTTTCTGAAAATTAGAAAGATAAAAAAAACTGTAAGACATTTGGTCAGACAAGATGTGAAAATCTGTCTGACCGAAACAAATTCTGTTGGACCAAAACATGTTAAATAGGAATAAGAAGGTATAAGAAGCTCAAATTTTTGTAGGACACTCAGTCTGATCACGTAAGACCGGCCCAAATTTTACCGGACAGGTCCGTCGATCTGGCAACTTTCGGGACGTCTGCCTTTACTCTACACACGAGTATGGTTTATCACTTGGGACCAGTGTAGATTTAGATCAGCTAGCACAGAATAGCTAATCAGGATCTACACTTGTTACTTCTTGTTAAGAAAAAAACATAATCTAAAAGTGAACAGGTATGGATCCTGATCAGATGGCACTGTTCACCTGTGTGATAAAATTCATATCTGTCGTGTAAATGGTTAAGAAAAATGCTTCTGAACGTTAACACATGAATAACTGATCATGTCTGTGTGATTCAAGGCAGACCTATGAAGAAAAGTTTAACCTATTACTCAATGTATCAGATCCAGATAAGCTGGCACATTTGTGCCATCTGATTAGAATCTGCACCATTCGCTTTTTTGGTCAGAAATAACCTAATTAGTAAAAAAGCGAACAGTTCAGATCCTGATGAGACAGTATGGATATGCAGGCTGATCTGAATCAGCACTGTTCGCCCAAGCCATAAAGGTGTAAATATGGAAGAAAGGGTTAAACTGATAAGTACACTCACCAAAAAGTTAACAGTTAATATAAAATATTGCACTAAAGTCGGCTAAACATTTATTAAAACTAGCACATGCATCCAAAAATGTTTGCAAGAAAACTCATGTCAAGACAGGGCTTTTTTAAAGAAGTAATGGGGTGGGGCTGTGGTCAAGTTGACATTTAACCCTTTCCTCCATAGATACACCTTTATTGCATGGGCGAATAGTTTAGATCCAGATCAGCTGGCACATCCGTGCCATCTGATCAGGACCTAAACTGTTCGTATTTTGATTTGTTAGGATATTTCTGACCTAAATGCGACCTGTGCAGATCCTGATCAGATGGCACGGATGTCCCTGCTGATCTGGATCTACACTGGTCGCACATGCATAAAAATGCGTATTTATGGAGGAAAGGGTTAAGTACAAAGCACACTGTTTATCACTTCTGTGGCAAGTGCAGACCCAAACAAGCCTGGTCAAATCAGCAGTCTTATCAGGATCTACGGTGTTTGCTATTTAGTAAATCATTCAGTTAACCCTTTCCTTGATACATACACATTTTTACGTGTGTGCGACCTGAGTAGATCCAGATCAACAAGAATATCCATGCCATCTAATCAGGATCTGCACTGGTCGCATTTAAGTCAGAAATAATAAATCAAAAAGCGAACAGTTTAGATCCTGATCAGACGGCACGGATGTGCCAGCTGACCTGGATCTTAACTGTTCGCCCTAGCAATACAGGTGTATCTATTCAGGAAAGGGTTTAACACCACTACAAACAAAAAGTAGACTTGCCCAAAATGTAGAAATGCAAGTTCATTAATCACTTAAGCCAATCAGATGCTCGTGAATTGTGACTAGTTTTCCTATCTCTGTTTTAAAATCTTTGGTCAAGATGATTGAAAATTGAGACAAGCCTCCATATTCACATTTTTATGAGTTGTAATACTTGTTTCCAGTTTCAAATTTTGGAACGGGTTTCTAGTTTCCAAGTTTTGAAGCTGAATGTAAGTTTTAAGACCTTAGGCCCCTGTACCCAAGATCATAAAACTTAATCTGGAGATCAGTCTCAAGTGTCAGACCAATCGCCATTTCAGCCAATCAGATCCTTAGATTTGAGACTGATATCAAAACTTAGCTTTATGACCTTAGGCCCTGGTTTCCTTCTCCATTTAGATTGCCACTGCTTGACAAGTATTTTTCTGCATGTGATTTTTACATCAAACAAGCTACATTAAAAGTATAATTATGTATAAAAAATCTATACATTTTTTAACATCAAACCTTCTACAAAAACTATGAAACAAATATTAGACAATCAAAGGACATCACAAATTTACTAATAAATAAACATCAAAATACAAAAACAGTTTAAAGACATTAGAAAGTTTTGATTAATATATCTGTTTAACCCTTGACTCAATAAATAAGGGTTTTATCTCATGTGAGACCTGTGTTGATCCAGATCAGTTGGCACATCTGTCTGATTGCTTTTGGTCAGAAAAAACCTGTGCCCAAGATCATAAAACAAAATCTGGAGATCAGTCTCAAATCTCAAGCATCTGATTGGCTGAAATGGCGACCAGTCGCCATTTCAGCCAATCAGATCCTTGAGATTTGAGACTGATCTCAAAACTTAGTTTTATGATCTTGGGCCCTAATGAATCATAAAAACAAATAAAGTAGATCTTGATCAGATGCACATCCATGCTGTCTGATCTGGAACTTACAATGATTGCTTTTGGTCAGAAATAACCTAATGAATCTAAAAGCGAACAGAATAATCCTGATCAGATGGCACATATGTTGTGCTGCTTGATCAGGATCTACACTATTTGCACATGTAATAAAACCCATATATAACCATTTCCCGTACAGATACACCTTTATTGCTAGGGCGCACAGTTTAGATCCAGATCAGCCGGCACATCCATGCCGTCTGATCAGGATCTAAACTGTTCGCTTTTTTATTCGTTAGGTTATTTCTGACCAAAATGCGACCAGTGCAGATCCTGATCAGACGGCACGGATGTGCCGGCTGATCTGGATCTACACTGGTCGCACATGCGTAAAAATGCGTATCTATCCAGGAATGGGATAATGAACAAAGGGTTTAAACACATGACAAAATCTTCACAGTCCACAGTCAACAAACAACACTAGAACAGGGTTCACCCTTCAAAATAAGGGTTAAAATGCATGGTCTTAATATCACAGACTATAAAACTACGATTGGAAACCAGTCTCACATCTCAAGCATCTGATTCGCTGAAGTGTTAACCAGTCACCATTTCTGCCAATCAGATGATTGAGATTTGAGACAAGTCTCCAGATTTAGTTTTATGATCTTGGGAAAATATCACAGGTTATAATAAGATTAAAATGTAGAAAATAATAACAGTTATAAAAGACAATTATATTAACCCTCTCCTCCATTCATATGCATTTTTACACATGTGTGACCAGTGTAGATCCAGATCAGCTGACACATCCATGCTGTCTGATCAGGTCGCATTTCGGTCAGAAATAACGGCACGGATTTGCCGGCTGATCTGGATCTACACTGTTCGCCTACGCAATAAAAGTGTATCTAAGGAGGAAAGGGTTAAGTTTCATAACACCTATATGAGCAGATGAAAACATAAGTAATAGTTACAACAACAAGTACCGGTAAACAATTATTGTCAATTGTTAACTTACAAAATGGAACTTCTTACTTGAACCATTAATATTTTGTTGTCCAAAATATACATTTGACTTGTCATTCATATTATTACTCCTATGCTGATTTTCCTCTAAGTATGGTTTCCTCACTTATTGTGTTGTTTTGTTGTTATTACTTTTTTTTCTCATGTTAATACTGCCTAAATATGTTATCCTCTCCCAGGAGGAAATGAAAGTATCTGTTTGCTTTCAAATTTGAAGGTCAGCTCTTTATATTATCCTTTCCACTTCAATACACTCCTCTCTCCCACTTTACTTCTCAATTTTTAAATATTCTGGATCAAAAAATGTTAAACTATAACTGGAGACTGGTCTCAAATCCCAAGCTTTTGATCTCCATTTTGGTCAGATTAGATGTTTGGGATCTGAAATTGGTCTCCAGTTTCTTTGATTATTTTGGGCCCAGTATTGCAGTGAACACTTCAAAATGTGCATATAAATATAAATCCAAAATGCACAAACTTAAAACCAGATCATAAAATGTGATTTTACATTAATTTTAACCCCAATTTATAAATAAATGGAAAAAAGAATGAAGGTGATAGGACTGTATTATGGTTAAATGGTTTTCTTTTCAACATGTAATGAATACTGCACCCATTGACAAGAAATGTTCTTTTAGCACCTATACAATTTTCGTACATGTATACGTCATTAAATATTTTATTGACATAAACAGATTTAAATTAAAAATCAAAATTATTTAACTTCCAATCATCTACAAACATAAAACACAGTGGACTTAGGGAATAGTCGATTACTGACTCCAAACTGACTTAACAAGTAAAATTTAGGTAATTACTTAAACAGAAACACAAAAACAAAGTATGGTAAGCATTTATAACTGACCTTATACAGTTTTTTGTTATTAATATTCTATAAATGCAAGTGTGATGTTAATTTTATGTCTTCATCATGAGGTTTTTAACCCTTTCCTCCTTATATAAGCCTTTATGGCATAGGTGAACAGTGTACATCCAGATCAGAGGGCACAGAATGATTTGCCAGCAGATCTGGACCTACGAGGGTCACGCTTGTGTAGAAAGGCTTATATACGGAGTGAAGGGTTAAAAACATACATGCTGTTTATAGACAAAAGTGAAGTACAACTTGTATATGCAAAAGTATTTGTTGAGCACTGGACCAAAGATTATAAAATTGAGTAAGGGACTAGTATAGATACTAGTGTAGATGTACCGATGTCAGGGCTGGACAAATTTTGTTTTTTTGTAACTAGTCCAGAACTAGCTGGGTAAACATTTCAGCTAGTCCTACTTTTGCGCAAATAAGCGAATTCTGATTGGTCAGTATTTACAGTAAAGAAAGAAACAGGAAATTCAAGAGGAAGCGTTACATGGGGGCTTGATAATGTTAAAACAGATCTCAAAAACATGTTATTTTGTAATAAACTTATTGCTGTTGTAATATGATATGCACATGGTGCTAAAAGAGAATGGCTCATATCAAATTCAAGTTTAATCTAGTCTGCAATTAAAAAATTGAGCTAGCCCACAGACAAGCAATCAGATATTTTGAGATTGTCTGATACAATTTTCAGCTTGTCCAGGGCGTCGGACTAGTGGGTTTGTCCAGCCCTGCGATGTAGAGGCTGATCTGGACCCTATGAGCTTAAAACTAAAACTGGAGAGCAGTCATAAATCTCAAGCATCTGATTGGCTGAAATGATGGATGATCACAATTTCAGCAAATCAGATGCTTGAGATTTTAGACTGGTCTCCAATCTCAGTTTGATGATCTTGGGCCCTGGACCTACACTGGTAACACTCGGATTTAAGGTGTATACATGCAAATTTAGGTGTAATGGGGTGAAATGATGTTTCGTGAAAAAAATGCTATTTGGTAAAAAAAAGAAATTGAGCATTAAAGATTAACTGTTCTACATTTTCAAAACATGGATCTTCTGAGCACCCCAAGATATGTTTCTGAGGCAACATTAGATCTAGAATACCATGTAGTTAACCCTTTACACCAAAGATATGGCTTTTATCTGTAGATTAGATCTAGATCTGCTGGCACATCCGATCAGGATCAGGATCCAAACTGTTCACACTTAAATTCTTGGGTTATTTGGTACCATAAGTCCATCAGTGTTGATCTGGATCATGTGGCATGGATGTTCCGGCTGATATGTGTTCCAGCTGATGTAAATTTACACAGGAAGACATTGCAATAAAAAGCGTATATATGGAGTAAAGGGTTGACACTTGTCACCAAGACATCAGCTAATGTATGCTTTATACTGCAGTAACATTATTTTCACCATGCTTTAATTTTTAGTAGTAAAAGATAAGATATAGTCTTTGAGCTTGCTTGCAAAGAATTTACAAGTGAAATGCTGTCTTATTCTGTTATCTACAGAATTTTTATATGCTTAATATGATATAAATACAACATGAATTTGAGCATAAAAAGATTCATTATATTACCATGCCTGCAGAAGCTACTTCTATTTTATGGTGTATTTTAGGAGACCCTTTGTTTACCAGGTCACATTGCATACATATAGCAGCTGATCCCTGGAAATTCATGCTGATAACATGGTTCAGTTACAAAAAGCTGGTCCCCAGGAACACATCCTGATATAGCAGAAGTACAGCAACTGGTTCCTGTTTATTGATGCTTATCACATCGTTCAAGCATGGTTCAAGTACAAAAAAGCTGGTCCCCAGGAACTCATCCTGATATAGCAGAAGTACAGCAACTGGTTCCTGTTCATTGATGCTGATCACATGGTTCAACTACAAAGTTGGTCCCTTGGTTTACCAGGTCACATGTCACTGCCTTCTGTCAGGTCACATGGTTTGAGTTCTCAAATGAGCTTCTGAGTATGTACAACCTTCCTTGCAATGTATGACTAGGTTAAATGTGAAAGCCATGAGATGTGCAGCGCACTGCTCGACCTACATGTAGGAAACTGGTGCTAATCTATATACTAGGTCCCAAGTTCATAAAACTAAAATTGGAGACCAGTCCTAAATCTCAAGCATCTGATTGGTTAAAATGGCAACCAGTAGCCATTTCAGCCAATCAGACACTTGAGATCTAAGACTGGTCTCCAAGCCCAGTTTATAATCTTGGGCCTAGTTCTGATATGCAAGATTGCAGTTTGAGCACTGGGTATGATCACATAATGTTTAGGGAAGCACATTGGTGATAGCACCATTTCATTCTGGATCCGGGGCTCGAGGCAGCGGCCTGAAAAAACATATTTAAGTATTATTTAAATCTACTCAACCATAAAATTCAAACTTATGTACAATAATATGAAAACATTAAAAACGGAAAAAGGGAATACTGTATAAATTCAGACTTTTCATTTTGCCAAAAATCTTACACTTTCAATTTTAAAGTGTTTTTCACCATATACATGTACATGTATCATAAATGCAAAAAAAAATCTTACCCTTTTAATTTGAACGTTGATTCACCAAATACGCGTATCATAAATGCTGACTGGTCATCTGGTTTGAAGCTCGATGGAATGATAACATACTGTCCTGGATCTAACTCGAATCGTCCACTCACTTCTCTATAGTTAATATACACGCCGGACTTGCCACAGTCCGGATGATATTTAAAGTAACGAGCTGGTAATGCATAATCCGGATCATCAGTCTGAAAAAATTATATATCATAAAAGACAGTGATGATAAAGATTGATAATCACTCATCACAGACTTTTTACCATCTTAAAATTCAGTCATTTTTTAACAGTTATGAACCGTATACTTGTATTGTTTTTTCTTGTCCCTCTACTGGTCTATGTGAAGAGATATGTAATTGTGTGTGTGGCTACCATTTTCAATTTCATTTTGATTGTAATTAAATTTTCACATAAGTGTAAATTTTAAGTTTTTTACACTAGGGAAAGTGATTGAATTCAAATCCCAGCAAAATCAAAATAGTCAATATACTAGTATTATCTTGTGAGAATAGTACAACTAAAAGCAGGATAGCTGCACTAAAAGGTCAATTTTGCTTTCTGGGTGAAATCTGAAAAATTTAATGATTCTGCAGTGAACCTAGTTTAAAAAATACTCATTGTTATATATATTTTTGTTTAATACAGGATGTTGAAATAGGGCAAACATGTGGTGACAAAATAGATACAAATCATTAATGAATTCCCAGAAACAAATCAGACATATTCGCACCTTGTATAACATGAAACCAATCTGTAAGCGTTTGACTTTCACATTTCTCCTTGACTGCCTATGTTCCTGCATAAGGGAGATCACTATGCTACATTTGCCTTCAGAATCTGGATCATCCGTATCTTCATTAAAATTATCTAAATCAAAAAAGAATTCATAAATTGAAAATCTGCATCTATAGGATTCAAAATTTTAAAGCTTGCTACCATGGCTTTTTCCTTCTTTAGAAGGGGCTGTTTACAGATGCTTTCCCCTCTTCTTCTTCCTCTTTTGTTAATATCATGCAGTTTTCCAAAGAACTCTTCATGCAGTTTTTCAAAGAAAGTTACTTGACTTTATGCCACTATTTTAACCAATTTCTCCATATATATGCTTTTATGGCGTGGGTGAACAGTGTAGAACCAGATCAGCCAACACATCTGTGCTGTCTGCTCAGGATCTGCACTGTTTCTTTTTTTGTAAGGCTATTTCTGATCAAAATGCAAAAAGTGCAGGTCCTAATCAGCACAGATGTTCTGGCTGATCTGGATCTACACTGTTAGCAACCACAATAAATTGTGTATATATGGATTAACAACCTTCATTAGCTTTCAAAGACAACTTTTCAGATAATGTACCCGATAAAAAATCAACACAAACTATTCTTCTGATATGATCTGCATACCTGGTTCTGTTAGAGTTAATAAATACTGTGGGTTGGTTGAAAACTTCTGTAGATCATTCCGTGAGCCTCCCGCGGACTGTCCTGCAATCCACTCTCCTCGTACAACCTCAACATGACCTTCAAACACAGGTAATGTTATCTATAGTAACACAAGTCAGTGATCCAGAATATCGCGCAGTTTGTGCAGCAAGCCACTCTCCATTATAATCACAACATGACTAACATTCAAACTTTGATTATCGAAAGTCAATGGGTAATTGATGGATTCAAAAAATCAGGATCTCCATTTCTGGTACTAATAGTTGGTTTTGAGCAAAATACAACAATTTGAAACCAACGCATGATAACAGTTCGAACTGATTGTTTTCACAACATTATTCAATGTAACTGGACTACCATTTACTTTAGATGATGCATGACATGCAGATAAGGTTCAAATAATCAACTTCAAATTTCATTGAATATATAATATGGATGAAAAGTCGGGACCAGCAATGAAATTCAAATAATGCATAAAATTCAGATAATCAGTGTTCAGAAAATTAAGTTTGTATTCTATTTCAAAAAGGCACCAACTTTATTTTTTAGCTCAAGTCTGTTTAGTGTATAAAAAATATATACCGGTAGATAGCATTACACTGTACACATCTCTAAACTAAATTTCATGCAGTTAAGCTCCATATCTAAACAATATAATGTACTTAACCTATGTATCTGGAACAACAAACCTATGAGATAACTCATAATCACATGTCCTTATGCAAAACAGACAACCAATGACCTACCTGCATGATCCGAGATCCCGTCTCCATCGAAGTCTGGCCCCATCAAACAGATAGTGACTTCTGAGAAATGGCGACAAAAATCCTTGTACGACATCCAGAATTCTCCGTCATCTTTAGACTTAAGGCCAAGCCTCTCTTTGGTTTCCTCGTCAACCCAGGTCCAGTTTATATCACTGTTGATCACATAGATGGTTAAACCTTTTACTCCATATATACTGGTCTAAAGGTTATAAAGCTGAGATTGGAAACCAGTCTCAAATCTCAAGCATCTGATTGGCTGAAATGGCGACTGGTCGCCATTTCAGCCAATCAGATGCTTGAGATTTGAGACTGGTTTCCATGCTCAGTTTTATAATCTTGGACCCAGGTTTTATCATGTGAGCTAGCAGTGTAGATCCAAACCAGCCAGCACAACTGTGCCATCTGACCTGGATCTACACTGGTCTCCTCTTGGTCAGAAATGACCCAATGAATCTCAAAGCAAACAGTGTAGATCAGATCTGATGGCACAGATGTGTCAGATGATCTAGATCTACACTGTTCATCCAAGAATAATTTATGTTAATGGGTTTAAATGATGTTCTGTAAAGAACTTTGTCTTTCATTCAACAGAATTTAAACATTTTTATATCATGTGGTGCAAAGTGTTGAAAAATAGAAAATGTTTCTGTGATCCATTTAAAGTATACTAACTTGTCACTCCAGGATCCTTTCCACTCTGTACCATCAGCCCAGGGGTTACGGATTCGAACCAGTTTGTCTTCTCCCATTTTGTGCTGTATCTGAGATAAAGGACATGGCAAAAGTTTAAAAAGATATAACAAACTATTCTGAAGCATCAACTAATTGAAAAATACATTCTATGATAACTTTTGGGCACTTCCTTAAGACAGCACGCTGTATCAAATTTTTTATTAACATTTTTAGAAAATCTGATTTAGCAAATTAAAACAAGTTTAACTGAAATTTGATGATAAACTTTATCTAGACTTTAGTTTGTGCATGTTAATTTTCATTTTTATTTTTCACATTCAGGCAAAATGCACAATGCCACAAAATAATTTGAAAATGAGTGAGCATCTTGAATGCAAAATAGTCTTTTGAAGCTCATGAATGCGTGATGCCAGCACAATTCGATGTTAAGTAAATTTTCTGATACTGGTTCATGGATCTAGTAAAACTTTTACCTTTTCAATACCAGTGATAGTATAAGCATGTCCTGAGACTAAACCATTGGGATCTGCCTTGTTGCTCAACCTCCAGTCTCCCTAAGAAATAAAAAAATATCAGAAGATAAATCATATCACAAGGTTAAAGCAGCATTACATAAAATTTAACCCGCTCTTGTATGAAATATTACATGTATTTGGTATTTGGAACTATAGGCACAAATTTTCAGCATTAGTTCGGGCTAATAAAATTTTAATTTACTAAAATAAATTTGGTCCGCGCGACTAAAAGCGAAAGTAGGATTTCCAAAACGTCACAGAAATCGAGATCGCGCATGAAGTGGTCTCTTCGTCAAAAATAGGTTGCTAAATATACCTCCACTTAGCTTCTTAAAAGTTCATTAACTATTATAATTTAACAATATCATTAAAAATCCTGTCTATAAGTAGAATTCGATCGGACCTTTTGTGTTCTGTTAGAGAGTTTATATATTGGAGTCTATATGGACAAATATGATTTTTCAATAGTATATTCTTACTTAAGTTTAGGGCTGGGGCTTTAAAATCTTTACTACATGTAGTGTTGTATCCAGGATTAAAAAAGGGCAGGGTGCTGCAAAAAAGGGGCAGGGTGCTGCAAAAAGGGGCAGGGGAAAATGCGCGAAAGGGCTTTTTCAGCATATGCACTGCAATTCATTATGCAAAGCAATGTCAATTTATAATTATGGATTTTATGTATTATAAAATGATTTATGTCGGGGTTCAACGGGTCAAACTTCCCGCATCACCTTAAATAATTTTTAGTACATTTGTTCTTATATAAAACTTATGTTAATATGTCGACCAATCAAAATGGACCAAACATAACACGTGATTCCATTGTCCAATCGTATTAAACCCACGCCATCTTTGCTTTGTTCTTCAAACAATGTGGACACAATTTTGAATCTGATGAAAATAAATTAATTTTTTACGCTATTTGGATAAAGTTTGGATTATATTTGATGGTATAATACTCTTTATGTTTTGAACTTTCATTGTACACGTCTCACCGCTGCAGATTTATCGGATTTAGTCAATAAAAACTGTGTAATCGGTGGCCGGATTCGGAGAAGGACAATTTGTTGTTAACGAGGTCACGGCGGCGTGCCTCTATATACATCAAACGCCTGTCACACACGGAATTATTATAATGACCGTCAAAATACACATTTTTGGACATTCCTTCGTAGCACATCTTAAGGAATTCATTCGCAGAAAAACGGATCCATCCTTGAACTTTAATTTAAACCTTGAACAACCGGTGTTAGTGCAATATTCTGGTTTCCCCGGCGCAACTGTGGACAGATTATTGAACCACTTGGACAAAGTTGAAGATTTCGCCCCTGAGGTTGTAGTGCTACTTATCGGGACTAACGATCTGTATCGTGAGGACAGTTCCCCAGAACATGTAGCCCGTCAAATTATAAACCTAACTGAAACACTATTGACATTACCAAATGTTCAGAAAGTAGTGATTTGCCAAATTCTGCACCGCATGGAACCAGCTCGCCCAACACGGTGGCCAGTCAACGTACCAAGATACAACCAACGAGTTGACCAGACGAATCTTCTACTGTCTGATCTATGTGAGAACTTCACCAGAAAGCAAGCGGTTCTTTGGCGCTTCAAAGGCTTTTGGTCAACCGAAGCCCAAAACAAGGTCTTCTCCGATGACGGTGTTCACCTTACCAATCATGGTCAAAAACGCCTCTTTCAAAACATCCGAGCAGCGGTGGTGGCACAGCTTAACCTTGGATTCAGCTAGATAAGTACCAAAATGTACTTTATCAATTCCGATGATTTTTAGTATATCAATGTTCTTGCAAATTAACTGCAATCTTCTTGATTTACTAATCTAAGCTTATTATTTACAACAATACTTAAGTTTTATCTATATACCTATATACTTGTTTCCGGGGTCGAGCATATACCAGGTGTGATGTTCTTTCCAGGGTCTACCCTGATGTATTTTGTCCACACCTTGTTTGTTCCTGATGTACTTGCATTATATTGCTTTCCGGGATATTTACCCGATGACTTGGTTTCTGCTACCATGTTTAAAACATTAAGTGCATATGCACCATCTTCCGGGATAGTTACCCGACGTCTTTGTCTGTTTGTTGCCTCCTCTTGTAAACATTTACAAAACATGTGCGCCACTTCCGGGATATTTACCCGAGGTTTTTGGCACATTTTATAACAGTTTTCAAACTTTCCAGGAACTTTTCTATAGTTTACCCCGATGTTTATGTTTTAGTTAAAATACATTAATATCTATGCAATTTTATTACGCAGTTGTCACAGGGACAGTGTTTATCACATACAAACCTGTGTTTATCTCTGTGCTTTCATCACATACATGCATTTTAATTGCTGGTAGGATTTCAATAAAAAAAAAAAACATATTTGTGTTTCTTTCCAGATGCATCGGTCAAAACGACCTGCTACAACAACAACCTGCCCCTGCTGTCCGATTTCGGGGCCTCCAGGGAAGAAGAGACCGAAAACAAACAAAACCAAATGTTCAGAGCAAACAGCAATGGCATCAAAGAAGCACACTCGCAATGAAACTGTTTTGGGTTCTAATCAAACAACCAGACCAAAACATGGAAAAACCAAACAAACTACGTGCACAGTACGCACTCAGGCTGACGTCCAATTACCGGTCACCGCTAACCACACTGTGTCCATGAATCCACACAATAGCCGTCATAGACGTCAGATCCAAATAGTTGCCCAAGATAACCTCTTGGACAACCAGGATGGTACAGGTCTACAGACCAATCCTACTGTGTCCATGAACAATCAAACCAGTGGTCGTCATAGACATCCAGTCCAATCAGTTATCCCAGATCACGTCCTTGACAATCATCTTCCTGGTATACAGATTCCAGAATCTGACTTGTCAGAACCCGAGGATAATACCTCGGAACAATCTGATTTGGACTCTGATGTGGATGATTTCAGATCGTTGGAAGAAGTTACACGTTCACATGCTGACCAATTATTACTACCAGGTAATGGCTTGCAGTATGTTGAACCCATTTCAACCCCCATATACGCTCAAATCAAACCGTCCCTTCAAAAACAAATCTGGAAAAATAAATTTATAGACTTTGCCTCTCTTCTGCCTTCCACCGCTACTGCTAGCACACAATCCTCCCATCAATTCTTGCTACAAATGGATGGCTCTTCCAATCTTAGTGTGGTTCCAGCCAACAAAATTCGAAAAATAACCCACATTGAACAATGGACCAATGCATTCTTAAGATTTGTTGCTATTTATAGCCTCAAATACCCATCAGAAACTGCCCAGCTCATGAAATATGGGGAAATTGTTCGGGATTTAGCTGTTCGCCGTCAGGGGGGCTGGCAGTTTTATGACACACAATTTAGGATGTTACGGGAGTCTTTGCTCATGCCCTGGGACAGAATTCACACAGAATTCTGGATAATGGCAACAACACAAATAGTTAACAACAACAACACATCCTTTCGGCCCTTTCGGCACAGCAACAACAAATCTTCCAACCCCAAGTTCCACAAAAAACCCAGATACCTGGAAAATACATGTTGGACGTACAACAGAAGGTCACAATGTACAAACACACGTTGCCAACATCCACATGTCTGCGGTTTCTGCAGGGGATCCCACCATGCCGGAAATTGCACTTTCTCCAGTAAAGAACACGCAGCCCAGTCCAGTTCAAGCCCACCTGCTCAATACAACAACACCTCATCCAACACCCACAAGCCTACCAAAAAGTAAACCAGTCACACCTATTTTGACAGACCGCTTAAAATTTTACTTGACAGGTTACCATGATCAGGAATATTTAATACAAGGCTTCTCACACGGTTTCCATTTGGGCTACTTAGGTCCACGTGCTTCTACTACCTCTCCTAATCTCAAATCATGTCAGGACCTTCCAGACATAGTTCAAGCAAAACTTTCCAAAGAACTGGCTGCAAATCGTATACTTGGTCCTTTCGTCAAGCCACCCCTTCCTAACCTGCAGATCAGCCCGATTGGTCTCGTCCCCAAAAAAGGCCACAATCAATATAGACTAATTCACCACCTAAGCTATCCTAAGGGCAAGTCTGTCAATGATTTCATTAGTCCAGAATTCTCCTCTGTTCAGTATGCCACTTTTGATGACGCAGTCCATGAACTTCTGCACTTAGGGAAGGGCAGTTTTTTAGCAAAAACTGACATAGACAATGCATTCAGGCTTATACCGATCCACCCAGATGACCACGATCTTTTAGGTATGACCTTTCGTGGCCAATTCTATTATGACACATGCTTACCCATGGGGGCTTCAAGTTCCTGTGCAATCTTTGAAAGATTCAGCTCATCATTACACTGGATTGCTTATAACAAGTTAAACATTCAACACATGGTTCATATTTTAGATGACTTTCTCATTTTGGGTCCACCAAACTCGGTTACATGTCAAACAAATCTGGAGAACTTTCTTGCCTTGTGTTCAGAAATAGGTGTTCCAATTAAATCAGAGAAGACACAAAATGCATGTCAGGTTATCACCTTCATGGGCCTAGAACTTGATTCTATAACCATGGAGGCACGTCTCCCAGAGGACAAATTTCTCAAACTTAGAGCTCAATTAGCCAAATTCTCCAAACACCGAAAAATCACTTTAAAGGAATTACAGTCTCTTTTGGGGCTACTCAATTTCTGTTGCACAGTGGTGCCACCTGGCCGCTCCTTCTTACGCCGCCTCACAGATCTCACTAAAAAGGTCACTCGTCCATCACACCGCATTACACTGAATAGCGAAAGTAGGAAAGACCTCACAGCTTGGCTGCTGTTTGCTGATCACTTCAATGGTACCAACTTACTGTTACAGGAACGTTGGGTAACTGACACATCATTACACTTGTATACAGATGCCTCGGGTTCAATCGGTTTTGGCGCTATTTTTCAAACTCACTGGTTCTACGGAACTTGGACATCATCTCAAGCCCCGCTTAACATCACATTTAAGGAATTATTTCCTATAGTGCTTGCACTAGAATTATGGGGGCCTTCACTAGACAACAGATGTTTAACATTGCACTCAGATAATTATGCTGTAGTCCATATCATCAATAAACAAACATGCAAAGACCCACAAATAATGTTACTAGTACGCAGACTTGTGCTCGTCTGCCTGAAACACAACATTCTAGTTCGTTCCATACACATCTCTGGTAAAACCAATGTCTTACCTGACCTTCTTTCACGTTTGCAGATCAGCCAGTTCCGGCGATTAGCACCCCACATGGACGAACAGCCAGCAGCCATCCCCGACAGCTATCTAAAGCTTCCTTGAACAGAGCCGTACATCATATTTTGTCACGTGCGCTCGCGCCATCTACAACCACCACTTACAGAAATGCTCTAAAGAAATACAGAGATTTTCACACAGTTCATTACCCTGGTGACAGGTTACTGCCTATCAGTGTTGAAAAACTTTCGCAGTTCATTGCTGCAAGTTCTAGTCATGGCCTTAAACATGCCACAATTGCAACTACACTTTCAGCTATTTCATACCTTCATAACTTGCAAAACTTACCAAACCCAACACAAACATTTCTTATCAAACAGCTCATGCACAGCATAAGAAAGCAATCTGTTCCTGACAAACGCTTGCCAGTCACTCTACACATATTACGCTTACTTACTAAAGCACTTAAGCAAGTGGTTCCTTCAGGCTCACTCCGCTTTGTTTTTCATACCATGTTTCTCGTAGCATTCTTCGGTTTACTGCGAATAAGCGAACTCACAGTCAGCAAACACAGCTCAAAAAATACCATCAAACGCCAAGATGTCTCATTTGAGGTGGCACAGTCTAAAGCCAAAACAGCTTTAATCACCTTGAAACACTTTAAACATTCACAAGGTCAGTCAGCTCACATTGTTCTCCGACGCCAAAATATCGCTGACTTATGTCCAGTTCGTCACCTTTACAAATACTGTAACGAATACAGTCCTGAGTATGGTTCTATCGGTGGGCCACTTTTTTGCTTCCCCACAGGTTGTCCGATATCCACATCTTCTTTTAATGCAGTTATTAAACAATGCGTGGAATTCTGCTCACTTGATCCCGCTAGATACACTGCACATTCCTTCCGTATTGGCGGAGCCACATACGCACATTCCTTAGGTTTTTCCACTTCACAAATCCAAATGTTAGGCCGCTGGAAATCTTCAGCATTTTGGAAGTACCCATTATAGACATACTGCTTGCCATTGCCTCTTACGTCATGCCTCGTATTGACTGTTGAAGCAGCAATACAACACGGCTATATATTGTAATGTTATAAATACCAACTGCTAAAAAGGGTTTTGGAATTTTACAAAGGTCATACTAATACTGGTTGAACATAATTTGCACTTATATTGACTGTTGAAGCAGCAATACAAGTGTTGAATTGCATCAACTCCAGGAAAGAACAGTTCGGACAGCAAAACATTATTATTTTGCATCATGCTATTGTAACGGTGTTAAATGAATTATCAATTGACATTGAGTTACTCCGTACTAACTTGTGTTCTCTCATTGACTTCAAACTTTGGTTATTGACTGTTGAGGCAGCAATACCAGAATTTCTTTGCCAACAATTTGACATGCACATTTTGGTACTTGACTGTTGAAGCAGCAATACCATTATTGTCTGGCATTTCACTACAACTTGTACATAGAATGCTTATGGTGCAATTTTGCTTGTAATATTTTGCATGGATCTATTGCTTGTTATTGACTGAAGCAGCAGTAACATACTTATTTCCACATAGCGGTGGTCTCTTATTACATGTAGAATCATCAGTATCACCACTATTGTACTTCATGCTGTCAAATTTTGTAGCTGTTGAATTACATTATCAAGGTTATTTTACAATTAATTATTTTCATTGTATTGTCAGGAAACAAATATAACAATTTTTGTGCAAATCACGATGCTCATGACCGACTGCCCATAAGATGTCTGCACTGCAGGATGGGTTGCTTCGGAGGGAACTATTGTGCCGTCACGGACTGTTGAAGCAGCCTTGGCTGCGCGATGCTTCCCCTCTGGCGGCCTTTGCATGCTACATATTCAAAAACCACACTATGATAGTGTTCACATAGGTTGCATGCAGTCGTGTTGGTCTTCGCTTCGGGTTAGGAACATCATTAGCTGCAGCAGCCGTACAATCATTTTTCATTTAGACACATTTATTTCACTTATTTGTTTACGGCCTACCTAATACAGCTACACTTTTTTCTTGTTTATAAATTGTCAGCCATGCTAGCACGGCTGAAGTAGTAACACATATTCAGCATTAAATTAAAAGGCAGCTATGCTTTTTTGTTTATTTTGCGGACTAGTACTTGAGTTATATATTTTGCTACTGGGTCGAACTTTAATAACATTAGTCTCAACCAACAATGCATAATATTTGTTATAATTTTATTCGTGCCAAACGCCATTTTGTCATGCTCTTTGTTGTACATATTTGTCACTTACTACCAGATCTCATTTTGCTTTAATCACAGTTTTCCTGTTGTTCTGTTTTGTATTACTATGCTTAGATACTGAAATGCTGGTTCCATCTGGGCGGCGTTCCTTGTGGCGGTTTCTTCTCAGCCCAGATAAGTTAAAATAATCAGAATGTTTGGTTAATTACAAGTTTACGGTATTTTAATAAATGCCCATTTATCAATCACACTAGCGTTTTGTTATTTTCACTTACGAGTGTCACCAGCCTTTCAGTCTCTTTATGGAACCCAAGACATAAATGGATTTTATGTATTATAAAATGATTTATGTCGGGGTTCAACGGGTCAAACTTCCCGCATCACCTTAAATAATTTTTAGTACATTTGTTCTTATATAAAACTTATGTTAATATGTCGACCAATCAAAATGGACCAAACATAACACGTGATTCCATTGTCCAATCGTATTAAACCCACGCCATCTTTGCTTTGTTCTTCAAACAATGTGGACACAATTTTGAATCTGATGAAAATAACCACCTCCTCCCTTTCCACCTCCGCATTACATTCATTTGCTTGGTCGACATATCACCTTCATTCACTTTATATGTATGTAAAATCTTTGATATTACACTTTTGTTAATGTTCTCTTTCTTTTTTATAAGGGCGGTTTCTTCTCAGCCCAGATAAGTTAAAATAATCAGAATGTTTGGTTAATTACAATTATTATTAGGACTATACGTATATTGTTATTAATAAAATACAAGTGTTTATCGCATTTTTTTTAAATTTTAATCATTGTATATCTTCTATATTTTATTGAAAACATTGATAAATACTGCAATAAACATGTAACAGCTTTTAATTTTCTAATCTCTCCATTTTATACATGTAGAACATTGTTAGCATTTGGACAATACGCATTGAAGTAACACTTTGAAACAAAAATTCAAGTTAAAAAGAAACCACAGGCTACAAGCTACATTCTGATCACTGTAAAAAAAAAGAAGGAAACTTACTAATTTTTGTTGGGGGTGGTGGTGATTGAGGCGGATATGCTGTTTAAAACAGATCTGAGTCAATGAATTTTAGTGAGATTAACTCTGACAACAAATCAGCAATAGCACAATCTTGTATAAATTTGTTCTGTCTCCTATAATTCAGGAAATTTTGAAAATGTAACCAAAAAACTACTTCAGACATTATATTTGACATAAACTTCCACATCAGTTAACCTTGATCTATTTCTGAAATATATCAGGATTGATTTTATTTTACACAGTTTGGGAAAGTATGGGAAGCTAAGACCACTGCTGATAATTTATTTTTTTTTAAAACAGCGCTTTAGTTAATCAGTGATTAACTATTGCACTGTTGTACAAATTATTATTATTTAAAAAATGTTATTGAGCTCTGTGTTTTAGAAAATTTAAAAACAATATTGTCACACTAAACATAAATCATTAATGTGCACTGATTTTGTAAATAAGAGTCACGGATCACAGAATAATCGGGATATAATTATATCGAACAAAGTCGCGAAAACATATGACAAAATTTGCGGTGGTGCAATTTTAGGTGACGAAATATGTGAGTATTGGCATCTTGTACACCGTAATTTTACCAGTTTCATACAATTCTGGGACGTAAAATTACGCAGCCTTACACATTTATATTTTTGTTTACCTAAACTCGGTTGATAATTCTGACCTCTAGCAACTTACCTGCCTAGCAACTTACCTGCCTAAGGCAGACGCTCGAAATTAAAACAAACACTCGTTATATTGCAATCATCAAAACCTTACATCATTTGTCATCTTTATTGTTTGTACAAATCACTTTATCACCTTATATAACAAGTTTTTGTTGTAGCGGCAATCAAGACTTTAATCCACAAATTAAGTGGTAATTATACAGTGACCAGTACATGCTTGATAATTTATTTTTCGGCAGTCGCTGTTGATTACGTATACACGCGTCGCCGCATATCTTGTTAATTGACAATACACAAGGTAACTCAGACAAACATTGGCATTGAATAAACAGAGGCAGGATTTGGGATGGTTGACATTAATTTTTATGATAAAGGGCGGAAGAGCGCTCATGGGAAAAAGGCAGAGTGTGTGAAATTTAGGGCAGAAGGGCGCTCTTCAAAAAGGGCGGGGCGCGGCGCCCCGCTATCCCGCTATAGATACAACACTAACATGGCATATGTCAGTTTGCTTTTGTGAGAAAACGTTTATCTATGGAGTGAAGAGTTAACAATTTTTTTTATTATGCAATATTTGAATTCGTACAATTAGGAATGGCAATTTTAGACAGCTAAAAACAAGAGTATTCACTATTCAAGAACATCTCCTAATTTTAAGTGGTGAATAATTATCTAATATTTTTAATATCATAACATCCAACCATTATTACTTCACCATTTCAAGTTTTTTATTGCAAATACAGGAGAGAAAATTAATTTATGTGTTTGTGTAGCAAAGAGGTTTTTGCTATTGACATTGATGTTATTTTGATGTAGGGTAGTTTATGCTTAATGAATGTTGATTTGAAAGATTAAACTGTCATCAATGTGCATGCCCTTTTTATCATAAAAACATATCTATGGAAATTATCCCTTTACTCCAGATATACGCCTTTTATCTCATTGGCAACCAGTGTCGATCAATACCAATAGGCACATCCATGCCAACTGATCAGGATCTGGAACATCTGTGCACTCTTATAAGGATCTACAATGTTCGCTTTTTATTCACTAGGTCATTTCTGACCAAGATATGACCAGTGTAGATCGAGATCAGATGTCACAGATGTGGTGTCTGATCTGGATCTACACCGACAGCACATGCTTTAAAACACATATATTTGGAGTAAAGTAAACAATATTAACTATTTCATATTTGGCATCAATATTCTACCTTTCTTGAGCATGTGATAAATGCTTCAGATTTGCTTGCCCTGAGAATTTGCCGGTACAAGTTCGGGTCCTTGGCCTCGATCTCGTACCGCTCTGCCAGACCACCTGTCAGGTCAACAAGTGCATCCATTGTCTGACCACCATCGATAGCTTCATAAGAACCATGTAACCTACAACAACAAGTATTGTACGCTGAAAACTATCTTCTGATTCAACCAATACAGCTGACATACCATGTATGACTGTGCAGATCCAGATCAGAATGGACATTAAGACAATGGGGGCCTACCGATATACACAGTTACCTCCCATTGAGAGTGGCTTCCCTTGCTGATTGGGTAGTTCCGGTTTAGAAGCGGTAATAAGCGTAGCGTTAGAAGTGTAGATAAAAATTATCAAAGTGCATTTTGAAGTTAAAATTCATTGTCGGCTAGCAAAAAAGTGAAACAGGCATATCGGGAATAACCATCATCTTTATACATTGATTTTAAGTTAATAACTAAACTTTACCTAATTACGTAACTTTATCCTTATGACAATTTAATTTATTCGCTGGCATTGAAATTATAGCTTTTTATGTTTTCAGCCAATCAATTTTAAGTCATGCAAACAATGCTATTAAAGAAAAGGGCCTGGTGTTTTATGACCATGTTACCTAATCTTATTAGCAAGACAGGGTCTTACCAGCTGGAGGTGTGATAAAGGTCTTTTGAAGTTAAGTTGTAGATTTGCAGGAGGTTGAAAAAGTTGCTTGTTGGGGGAAAAGTGTTGTTTTAATAAACTGAGTAGGATTAAATATTCTAATTAATTGTCACATTGTTGTTTGTGACTCGAAAATTGTTTATTTGATTTTGGCAACTTAAAGTGCTCCGAACTGAACGAAATAAAATAGCCCTCGGAAAAAATTTCACAAAAGTATATTTATTTAATGAGTTAAAATGCATTGTAAAACTTAACAAACTAAAATAAAATTTAAAAAATGAAGAGAAAAAACGTGATAAAAGTTACGAAACCTTGTCTGACTATGTTTTAAATCTTATAAGAATAAGAAAATACTCTTTTGACAAAAAGTGCAGTATATTGAAAAATACGTCAATACGAACATGGCAAAAATTGGTAAACCAAATGGGATGCATTCAATTTGTAGAAAAGGGCTCAGTTATTTAAAAACAAAAATTATATTCCTTCAAAAAATGGTTCATTTGCATGAAATTACACGCATAAAAGGGAACGGCAGTTTTATTTGCGGGCGTCAAACATTAATTTATATCATATGTTATAAATTTTACTACATTTTTCTAAGATTTTTTTCTAACTTTTCATTTTCTCTTTTACTAAAATCTGCCATTTTTTAAGCATAAAAATGCATATTTTTTACTCTTTATTAGTTACAGAAGGGGTCGAACATAAGGATGTTAAACACAAACCAGTCCAATGTTTTAAAACAGTTAGAAGAGAAATATTATGCGCTGCTCTATAAAAACTGAATATTTTCCCATTCAGTATGTAATAATCAAAAGTGTTTTATGCATAATGCTGATCTCTGACCGAAAAGACCCTATAAAAACGTATTTTAAAGGACGACGGATGATTACTGCATGTCTGTTTTAATTGTCAATCTCAGACCGGAACTACACAGTAACAGGTGCGCGTTGCAAAGGGAGGTAAATTAGGACAGAATATTGAGATAACTCTGTATATCGGTAGGCCCCCATTATATGAAACTATTGATAATTAAATTAATTTGTTGTCATAATTGCCAACACCATTAAAAGTAAATGTGCAAACAGATTTACAACACAATATTCCTTTAGAAAATGCAAAGCAAAAATAATAATTTTTGGGGTACTTTTAAATTATTTAATATTTAACTTGAAATGATTGACATAATTTCTAAAACCTACTTTGCATATGCTTTTTCTATCAGTGAGACCCAGAATTCCTGGGGATCTGTACACGACGCATAGATGAGTTTCCCATCTCTAGTCGGCAATCGATCGTCAATGTACACATCTACCCACTGTCCGAATCTCCAGAACTGGAAGTGAACCATGCCTTTGTAGCCATCGCCAACCAGTGGTTGATCCATGGGCATGATCTGAAACATAATCATGCTTGATGAACAAAAGTTTTACATACCACTAACCCTTAACCCTTTCCTCCATAGATACACCTTTATTGCATGGGCAAACAGTTTAGATCCAGATAAGCCAGCACAACCGTGCCACCTCATCAGGATCTAAACTGTTCGCTTTTTAATTCATTAGGTTATTTCTGACCAAAATGTGACCAGTGCAGATCCTGATCAGAGGGTATGGATGTGCCAGCTGACCTGGATCTACACTGGTCGCACATGCGTAAAATTGCGTACATATGGAGCAAAGGGTTAATTCCGTTTAAATTATATTATGCCTTTTGTCACATTTGTGAACAGTATAGATAAAGATTAGCTGACACATATGTGCCATTTGATTTGGATCTACACCATTCATTTTTATCATTAATTGTGTTATTTCTGACCAAGAAGGGAACAGTGTAAATCCAGACTAGACAGCACAGATGTGGTGGTTGATCTGGATCTACACTGATTAGTTATCACATATGCCATAAAACACACATATATGGAGTAAAATGTTAAATAAAATACAGCTTGTGTTTGGATCAGGGATTTCAATAGTCTTTAAAAACCAGGGATCATCCGACTCCTGTTGAGAATTTTCCAGGGGTCATATTTAGATTTCAAGTCATATCTTGTATTCAGTGAACTGAACCACTTATAAAATTGCTTTATCTTTATTTTAATTTACTTTCATTGGTTAAATAAATATTTAATACATATTTAAAATACAATATACACTATATATATTTTTATTCTTTCAGAATTGACCATTTTTCCTAAATTCCCGTGCATCAAAATGACCCCAAGCTCAGAATTGTGTGGAGTCATCAGTGGAAAAATTCAAGTTTGCTTGAATCAAAATGCAAGAATCTGCATCAGATTCTATTGAAATCACTGGTTTGGATTAGAACCCAGTGTGAAAACAAGTATTGTGTTATACAGCCCTAATTGCCAGGAATTGAACACAAAAAAATGAACACTCTTACCTTCTTCATAAATTTCGGTCTTTGAGAGACGGCAGCACATGATGAGAGGAACCAGCAGTCTCCCAGAATTCCTTGCTTGATGTCATCACGAGTCATACCATCTATCATCAGCTGTGGAGTTTGCCATTCTTCCATTAAATCCTGAAATAAAAGTGACATGTGCAGGTGTTCACTTGTATATGGTCACTTGTTATTCACTTATGAATTACAACAGGGTACAGATGTTCAGTACTTTATCCCTGTTGGTTATATTTGCATAAGAAATAGGGACAGTTGTATGAAATATTTTGGATGGGTCACTGGATTTAACAAAGCAGGCCTAATAAACGAAAGCTACAGGTAGCAACTTGAAATAACCTAAAGCGACTTTATAAATTCATTCATCTTAGTTATTAGTGATTGTTTTTCATTAATTGTTATATTAGATATAATGAATGTTCATTAAAATATTGATGATTCAATATGAAAGTTTTACCTGAAATTGACTAAAAGGTCAATTATCAGAGAACATATGGAATAACGGACATATCCTATGGAGTAAAGGGTTAAAGGTTCTGTTGCCTCAAACCCATTACAATACCGACAAATTTATCGACATTAGCATATTACAGTAGCATTAATTATGCAGGAAACCAATTTATCGCTATAACCATGACTGCAGGTCTGAAAAATATTTATATAAACAAAATCTACTTTTTACAGCATACATGTACTCAATATATATGGGTTTTTCTCATCAGTGACCAGTGAAGATCCAAATCACCCAGAACATATGTGCCATCAGATCTGGATCTACACTGGTCACTTCTTGGTCAGATATAACCTAATAAATCTAAAGGAAACAGTGTAGATCTTGATCAGACTGCACAGATGTGCCAGCAGGGCTTCCATCTGACCCGGGGATGACCCTTTGACCCTTGACATTTTTAAAAAGCCTTATTTTGACCCCTAGAATTTTAGCTGAAAGGTCGTTGTTTCCTTAAATTAAATTGGGGTATTTTTGGCTTATTATTGAGAGAATCCATTAACAATGGACAAAATGACCCTTGAGATTCAGAAGCAAGTGGAACCCCTGGTGCCAGTAGATCTACACTGCTCCCCATTATAACAGCCATATCCTATGGGAAAGAGGGTTTAATTTGATAAAAGCCACTAAATCACCTTTGGTCTTCTCCATACCACACTCCTCTCTGATTGGAGTCTCTCTGTACTGTAATACAATGCATGAGCATCTGCTGGGAAGTCTGGATCACAAAACAGTTCTTCATCTCCAAGATTCTCAATGATCTCTTCTATCTCAGATGGGCTCTAAAAAGAACAAATCCACATTAACTGCTAAAGGCTATTATGTCCACACTTATAAAACTGAAAATCTTAAAAGGCAAATTTATGCTATAGTCTATAGTTCCACACTCATAAATGTATTTTCACTTTGATATTGAATTTTAAGTGAAAGAATTGTCCTTAATTCTAGTATGTATTTTAAATTAAAGCTTGCCTTTTTACCAGGGCTCTCACTAGAGGGAGACTTGGGAGAAGTGGTCTCCCAAAAGTGACCAGACTTCTCCCTATTTTGAGCTATGGGAGAAGTCATTTGTATAGACTATATAGGAAAAGAATGCTGTTGAATGCAAACTTCTCCATAATTCAGTAAAATTGCACTTCTCCCTGATTTGCAAGTCTAGTGAGAGCCCTGTTTACCTTCATTTAACTAATATATATTAGCTTAAAGCAAAATACTTGAGTTTCAATGACTTATACAAGACTATAGACAACTAACTGAAATTTGTGTTAGTGTCAGAGGATAAGAAAGGTGTGAAGCGAGACCAGGACTTGAATCCGGGACCCCTTGCTTACAGGGAGAGTTCTCTCTCAAACAAACTATTGGGGCCGCTTACTCATCCTCTCCCCAGATAGTGACTAGATTCATACCACGACATACACCTCCTCAAATTTGGAAATTAGTCCTCAGATTCTTGCGAGTTATGTGTATTTTAATAGCTATTACAGGCTGGCAGTGGAACCTGCTAGCTTTTAAGAGCAACACTGGGCGACAAACAGTGTTTTTTTTCACTTTTGGGGGATAGGGGGTCGCTGCCCTTTGGAGGGGGAAAATTGCAACGCGAACAAAGGAAAGGGGGAATATTTGGAATATACTTGCAGCCTGTCAAACACAACAAAACAAAGGGTTCACTGATTTTTTAATTCAAAGAACTTCAGTGGTCTACAGTGAAATGTCTCTCCCTCTGCAATTTTATCAATTATTCTTGTCAATGTATTGTCTATCAGTGGGGTATCCATTAAACATATCCTGACTCAGTAGGGTCTGTAACAGACTCCAGCAAAGGGGGAATTTTTTATCGGACATGGGGGAAAAATATATACTATTTTGAGGGGGAAATGGGGCCCTATTTCTCCCAATATTTGGCATATAAAAAATCACTGACAAATGTCACGGTGAGAAAGATGTGTAGACAGACTGTGACATGAATCCAGGACCCCTTGCTTAAAAGGCAAATGCTCTCCCCACAAAGCTATATGTGTCGCTTACACATCCTCCAGATTGTGACTAGATTTGTATCATGACATTAGATTGATCGAGGCCAAGTCGTAAACGATGCACAAAACCGCATAATTTTAGCACTAAGCTCACTTGAAAAAATTTATTACCGGGTATAAAGGTAAGAAATTCAAAACCAATGCATTACCGCGACCCCAAGATTTCCATCTTCATAATCAGCTTCCCTGATGTTGCCGTGTTTTTCTTCATCTGTCATCTTCCTCCTATGGGAGGAATCAATTGTTGATAAACTGGAGCCCCCATTAACCAAAATTTCTGGTTTCACATTCAAGTCCAGATTTCGCTCATTTGCGGGCTTGGGTGTACTGTTGCCCGATCCCATAGTACGAAGTTTTCTTCACTTAAATGCTTAATTCAATCGTAACGGAATTTAATTAGCTGTGTGTGAGCAAGTTTAACAATTTCGAAACCATGTTGTTTACAATCAACTCCCTGGACTACAGACAGACGATATCGCATTTGATTGGTCAGTTAACTGAAAACTCTTGTTACAACGATTTTCATTGGACTAGTTTCTATAACCGGTGCAGCAGAAAAGTAAACAAATGTAAAGTTTGAGAAATTTAACTTTCCAAAAAGCTCGCTTAACTTTTTTTTTTGGTTAAAAAATAACCCTATCAAGATAAAACAGATCACATTATTGTGAGAGCCTGCCGCACATAATTTTGGTTCTTTACATAAAAAATTCATAACGAATATTATTGTAAATTACCATCACCATGGTCGTCCTCGTCATCATCATCATCATCAATAATATCATCATCATCATCAATATCATCATCAACCATAAATTGTAAATTACCCATGTCACATGAATTTTTTGACATTTTGAAAAAAAGTAAAATGTGCATATCAGGAATCGCAACACTCACAAAACACAGCCTCCCCACGCAGCGAAAAAGGAGAGAGGAAGAGAGAGAGCATGTTTAATATAAGTATGTCAATTCAAATAGGACGCCACAAACAATTAACAAAAAAGAGAAACTTTGGGGATACCACCTTGGAATGGTCAGTGGCAAAACAAATTGCCACTGGGGGTTTAAACCAGGTTATAGGGTGCACCAACCTCAAACTTGCCCCAACAGGTTCTTATATTAACAAACAAGTACAAGTTGTCCTGGTGAAATGACTCCAACTCTTTGAAGTGTTGGTATTTTTAGAAAAAAAAAATTATGATCTTTATTTCTTAATAAATATTTGTTGATTGTTTAATTCTGAATCAATTATTGACATCAATTTCCATGGTTTGCATGGCTCGACTGAGTTTGTAAGGCCTACTTTTCAACCTTAACTAGTTGTGTTTTATTATAGTCTCTAGAGGGACTTATTGAGTATACATTGCCAACAATCACACGAAACCCTGCACAAAACATTATCATTTTGGTGGTATTGTGCAATATCAGTGCAGTTATTGTGTGTGGATTCAATTGGAATTCAGTTATTGTAAACTTAGTTCATAACTTAAATTTTCACGGTAATTTTTATTATGTTCATAACTTAAAATTTCCACGATAATATTTATTGTGTTTCTTGGCTAGACCTCTAGACCCAAGCGGAAGATTCTACTCTGGAAGAATGCTGACACCACCAACATACACTTAGCCATAAAATCATTCAGCAATGAATTCACCTCTAAGTACCATGTTTCCACCAATATCGACACCCTGTGGAATACTTTCAGAGATTTTGTAATAAACACCATTGATACCCATGTGCCATCAAAGCTTACCTCAACTCGGTTCAACCAACCATGGATAATACGGAAGGCAAAGCGTCTCGCCAGAAGGAAAAAGCGAGCCTTCAAAATGGCAAGAATGTGTGGTTCCGAATCTGATCTGGACTATTACAACAAGCTGAAGAAGGACACGCAACGAGAGTGTAAGGATGCCTACAACATGTATATCAAGGACATGGTGTCAGACCGAAACCCCAAGAAGCTTTACACACTGGTAAAGGGCAAGAAGTGCGACAGCATTGGAGTGTCACCCCTCAAGTCTGAGGGCCTGTCCCATAGTGAAGCTTCCTCAAAGGCTACCATACTAAACAGGCAATTCAGCAGTGTTTTCACAACTGAAAACCAGTCAACCTTACCATCCCTTGGACCCAGTCCACACCCTAACATGCACAACTTTGCCGTAACTGCCAAGGGTGTATACAAACTCCTGCGTGACCTTGACCCATACAAGGCTACAGGACCAGACCAGATCCCCACCAGATTCCTGAAAGACTATGCAGAGGAACTCTCCCCTTCGCTGGCTCTCATATTTCAAGCCTCACTAAACCAGGGTCAGATACCTACAAACTGGAGACAGGCCAACGTGACCCCAATCTTCAAGAAAGGCGATCTCAGCGACCCTGCCAACTATCGCCCTATATCGCTGACCTCTGTCTGCAGCAAAGTGATTGAACACATCATTCACAGCCAAGTGATGTCATACCTGGAGAGGCATAACATTCTCAGTGACCAGCAACATGGCTTCAGGAAAAGGAGGTCCACTGACACCCAGCTAATCCTCACCATCGAGGACATTGCAAAGAGCCTAGACGCGGGCGAGCAAGTCGATGCAGTTCTACTGGACTTCAGTAAGGCGTTTGATAAAGTCCCACACAAGCCACTAGCCATAAAGCTGGAATACTACGGTATCAGAGGCAACCTTCTGCAGTGGATCCAGAACTTTTTGACTGACAGGACTCAAAAGGTCTTAGTCGAGGGGAAAACATCAGAGGCCACCCCGGTCACATCTGGTGTGCCACAGGGCTCTGTGATTGGACCGCTCCTGTTCCTCCTCTACATCAACGACCTCCCCTTGAAAGTCACCTCCACGTCCCGCCTCTTCGCAGACGACGCCCTACTTTACCGTCGAATTAAATCACTTGCGGATACCAAGGCTCTTCAAGACGATCTTGACAGGCTCCAACAGTGGGAAAAGGACTGGTTGATGTCTTTCAACCCAACCAAGTGCGAGGTCATCCGCATCACAAAGAAGAAGAAACCCATAGAGGCATACTACCACATTCATAACACCAAACTACAGATTGTGAAGGGTGGCAGATACCTGGGCTTGAATATTGACGAGAAACTTTTGCGGAACACCCATGTCTCTGTCACTACAAAAAAGGCCAACAACAGTCTTGCCTTCCTCCGCAGAAACCTGACAAGTTGCCCACAGAGCATCAAGGCCCAGTGTTACCAAACCCTTGTCAGGCCAATCATGGAGTATGCCTGTCCTGTCTGGGATCCCTACACGGCTACAAACATCGCAGAGCTTGAGACAATTAGCGCCGTGCAGCTAGATTTGTCAAGGGCGATTACCACACCACAAGCAGCACTAGCCAGATGATCGCATCACTAGGCTGGCAATCCCTAGAACAGCGTCGCACAAATGCAAAGCTAGTGACAATGTACAGAGTGGTCCATAATCTTATCGACATCCCAGCAGAAAAGTTTCTCACTCCAATAACCTCCAGCATACCCACACGAGGCACTACCCAGAAATACCTGCTACCTAACTGTAGAACAGATGTATACCGGTTCTCATTCTTTCCCTCCGCTGTCAGACTTTGGAACCAGCTCCCAGTTCAGCTCACCGAGGTCAATAGTGTTGAGGCTTTCAAGAGTGGGCTCACATCAAAACCATAGAACCAAGTAAATTGTTTTTAACCAAAATGAACTGTTTTTATCTATCACCGTGTGAATATCTTGCACTGCATAGAGACTTTGACCTTTTACAATGAACGACAATGCTCCAGAGGAGATTTTGTTCAGTACTGGAAGAAGAAGAAGAAGAAGAAGAAGAAAGCTCACATAGTGATATGTAACACAGCATAATCCCCACCCCTACTATGAATATTATTGCATAATCATATATATTAAATAATAATAATAATAATAACAATAATTATCATTATTATAATTATTATTGTTATTATTATTATTATTATTATTAATTTCACTATTTATAAATTTTAAAAGTAAGTAAAAAATTTGAAACTTTTGAAAATAGTGACAGCTGTTATGAAAGCTGTTCTCATCTTTTGTTAAAGCTAATAACTTTGACAATATACATTTAGAATCTTGAATGTATTCTGTTCCTTTTCAAAATTGCTAAGAAAAACAGTGCATTATGTGTTATAGAAATTTGTTAGTTGTATTCTTGCTTTCAAACAGTTAACATCAAGTTTGGAACTTAAGAATTTAAAATATTGGGTGCTTGTCTATAAGAAGATAACTTTATCAGGATAAATAAACATTAACTTTTTAACTTTTGGAAACCATTTCAAAGGCCTTGGTCAACAGAGACTTTCTAACAACTGAGACCATCTGTCAACAAAGACCACTTTACAACAGTGTTCACTTGTCAACAGATGCTATATGTCACAGAGGCCACTTGTCAACATAGACCAAATGTCACAGAGGGCATTTGTCAACATAGGCCAAATGTCACAGAGTCCACTTGTCAACAGAGGCCAAATGTCACAGAGGCCACTTGTCAACAGAGGCCATTTGTCAATGGATGACAATTATCAACACAAACCATTTCTCAACAAAGACTGCTTTTCAACAAAGACATCTTATATACAAAGACCACTGCAAGTCTTCTCAAAAAGACAACCTGTTGTTATCAGAGGCCACTTGTCAACAGAGGCTACTTATCAAAAGGAACAACTTGTTATTGATGCCACTCGTAAATAAAGACCACAAATTTTCAACTTCTTGTATTGAAAGGCCACTTTTGGTGCTTTCAAAGGTAGTCATTTTACACAGCTTTCATTCACCTATATACTGATAACTATTGTAAAAGTATTCTGGCACTTATTAACATGAGTGAAATTCTAGGGGTTTATCTCATAGCAGAAACAACATAGTTTGTTAAATTTTATTTCCTTGACAATTAATGATGAATCAAAGAAATAAAAATCATGACAGTGAAATGTTTTACAAAGAAAACCTGCATACTTTGCAGCAATGAACTTCTGTCACATAAAATTGTTCTACAAATAGAACTTTAAAAAAATCTGAAAACTACGATAAAATTAATGGATGAATTGACAAATAAATTACTGAAATATCTATATATGAAAGTTGCTTTCATCAAGACATGCCTCATATAAAACATGAACATGCACATATTATAAGAACAAAACTGATTACTACAGTGAAACCCTGAAATTAAGACCAACCCATTAATTAGACCAACATAATAATAAAACCACTATCCCAATGTCAAATTTTATAGCTTTGTTCTATTTTCCACCCAAAAACGAAGACCAACCCTATATTAAGATCCACTTTTTCCCAGTACCAAATATACCGATAGTCTTTAATTAGCAGGGTTTCACTGAACCATAAATCTTACAATTAAAAATAGTAAAAATCTGTGCCTCTTTAATAAAAAAATATTATCAAGATATTAACACTTTATTTTTATGAATATGTATGTAATTATTCAGAGAGCATGTTTTAAATCAACAATTTCTGCATAAAAACGAGGATTTTTTTCCATTTTATCAGTGGTTTCTGCACAAAGAAACTTAAAATTAACCCTTTTCTCCATAGACAAACCTTTATTGCGTGGGCAAACAATTTAGATCCAGATCAGCTGGCACATCCGTGCTGCCTAATCAGGATCTAAACTGTTGCCTTTTCGATTCATTAGGTTATTTCTGACCAAAATGCGACTAGTGCAGACCCTGATCAGACTGCACAGTTGTGCCGGCTGATCTGGATCTACACTGGTCGCACAGTCGTAAAAATGCGTATATATGGAGGAAAGGGTTAACACCTTAAGATGGAGATGCCACATAGGTCATCACAAGAAAATATGTCTTTGGTAATTTTTTTTTACAGTTGAGTCCTTATATAATTGTAAGTTACTAACAATCATCCATTTTTTTTCTATTAACCCTTTACTCCATAGATACACTTAACTGAACGGAGCCAGCACATCTGTGCTGTCTGACCATGATCTACACTATTTGCTTTAAGATTTGTTATGTTATTTCTGACCAAGACGAGGCCAGTGCAGATCTGGATCAGATGCCATGAATGTGCTGGCTGATCTTGATCTACACTGGTCACACAAGCATAAAAACGAATATATGTATAGGGTTAACTTACAAATGATTTTGTTACACATTTTGTTCATATAAATGTTATTTTCACAGTAAAATCCATTAACATACTTCTTTCGGCTCAATTTCATGATGTTAATTCAAGGACTGATGTTAGCTTTTCAAGAAATATTTCTAATGACTTGCTCCATATTGTCCAAATTTTGAAAATAGGCAACAACAATATGATATGTACAACATTTTGTGTCCATTACTGCAAGTGATCTCAAAATTAAAATAAATATATCAGCGAGAATTGCAAGAAGTAAGATGCCCCAGTAGCTCATAACACTATTTAATTCATAACCCCCTACTTTATTTTTGATCTTAAATTCCTTTAACTTGTGATTGGCATCAAATTTATTACTATATCCTTATAAATGCATATCACAGCTCGTCATATTTACAACCAGCCCATACATGTGATATCCTGATTGGGTTTCATCATATGTTCTGTCTGTTCAGAATCTACACTGTTTGCTTTTTGTCGGAAATAACGTAATAAATCAAAAAAGCGAACAATGTAGATCCTGATGATCAGATGGCAATATAATTATCTTTGAAATTTAAAACATTTACTCCATACAAATTGGTTTTTTGTTCAACCAGTGTAGATCCAGATCAGTCAGCACATTCATGCTGTCTGGTCTGAATCTACAATCATGGTAACCTCTAGTTCAGAAATAACCTAATGAATCTAAAAGAAGACAGTGTAGATCCTGATCAGAAGGCACCGATGTTCCAACTGATCTGGATCTACACAGTTCCCCCATGGATTACAGCCAAATTCCATGAAGTTACAGGTTAATGATATGAAAAATTGTTCTCTTTTTTTTGCATTTTCTGATAATCACATGTATCCTTTCTGACCTAAATTAACTGCTTCTGGACTTTTTTTACATTTGTCAAACTTTAAAAAATGCTAAGAATATATACATATAAAACTATTACATTTCTAAAGCATTAATTAAAACAGTTCACCTGTTCTAGCAGGTTTCTATAATTTCTCAGAAACAAAACAATAATATAAAAATAATAATAACAAGAGCCATGTTACACATGGAAAATCCCCCCGCCGGAAATAAGTTACCTGAAGGTTGTACTTTCGTATAATTTACCTGGAGAGGAAATCTTTAAAATGCCATATAGTTATGGTGATGCTGAGTACAGTTTTCAAGTAAGTGGTTGCAGTTTGAAGAAAACCCCTAAAAATAGGCAAGGTAGAGTTATTGTTTTTACACACTGCTTTACCTACCAATGTGCTCTGAAGTTTGAATAAAATCTCTCTAGTCGTTTTGGAGTTATGCTACGGACAAAATTGATCAAGTAAATCTGATAAAGGGGAATAACTCTAAAAAATAGCAAGGTAGAGTTATTGGACTTGCACAATGCACTACCTACCAATGTGCTCTGTCAGTATATGAAATTTGAATAAAATCCCTCAAGTAGTTTTGGAGTTTGCTCCGGACAAAATTTATCAAGTAAATATGATAAAGGGGAAAAACTCTAAAATAGGGAATGTAGAGTTATTGTTCTTGCACACTGCAATACCTACCAATGTGCTCTGTCAGTGTATGAAGTTTGAATAAAATCCCTCAAGTAGTTCTGGAGTTATGGTCTGGACAAAATTTATCAAGTAAATATGATAAAGAGGAATAACTCTAAAAATAGGCAAGGTAGAGTTATTGTTCTTGCACACCGCACTACCTACCAATGTGCTCTGTCAGTGTATGAAGTTTGAATAAAATCCCTCAAGTAGTTTTGGAGTTATGCTCCGGACAAAATTTATCAAGTAAATATGATAAAGGGGAATAACTCTAAAAATAGGGAAGGTAAAGTTATTGTTCTTGCACACTGCACTACCTACCAATGTGCTCTGTCAGTGTATAAAGTTTGAATAAAATCCCTATAGTAGTTTTGGAGTTATACTCCGTACAAAATTTATCAAGTAAATATGATAAAGGGGAATAACTCTAGAAATAGGGAAGGTAGAGTTATTGTTCTTGCACACTGCACTACCTACCAATGTGCTCTGTCAGTGTATGAAATTTGAATAAAATCCCTCAAGTAGTTTTGGAGGTATGCTCCGGACAAAATTTATCAAGTAATTCTGATAAAGGGGAATAACTCTAAAAATAGGGAAGGTAGAGTTATTGTTCTTGCACACTGCACTACCTAACAATGTGCTCTGTCAGTGTATGAAATTAGAATAAAATCCCTCAAGTAGTTTTGGAGTTATGGTCCGGACAAAATTGTTTCGGACGGACGCACGGACGAAGGGCATATCTAATATCCCCCTCGGTTTCGGCGGGAGGATAACAAAATAAATTACACAACTCATATATTAATCATATAGTGCAATAGCTGATGCTTAGTGGTTCTTCCTGCAAACATGTAAGCCTTCCAAAATGGGGATTACCGATTTGCTCAATGGATTCTGCTTTTATCTCATTTATATCCAATAGATATGCATAGATGTAATAGTACTGATTTGATAAACTTACACATGTAATAGTACTGACTTAATACCGGTAATTATGGTAATTCATATTATGTGATACATAACTCGAGTTATCACAGGTGGACTGCACATGTATGTTTCACAACAAGTAAACTAGATTTTTACAAAGACAATTTTTCCATTCAGACTGCCTTTTAGAACCAGGCCCCAATATTACAAGAAGTACCGAGTTGGATTTTTAAGATAATTTTAAAATTTTGTAGACACACATCTCTTATTTGGTTGCCTTAGGTTTTAAAAATAATTTTATACATATTTTTGCTTTAAAATTAGTTCAGAACATTTGTTATCCTTACATTCTTATTCAAATTGCCAACAAACACTTATTTGAGAATATCATAGCAGGACTTGGTGTTATTTGCAATATTTTCATGATACTTAAAAGACTTCATTTAATTTGATAAAAATATTCCAAGAAAGTAACCAACATTTATTTAGAACTTAAATAGATGTGTTGAGTTGAAATTTGAGTTTAAGCATAAGATTGTTTGTGTTATTTGGGCCTGTTTTTTCCATCAGGTCACCTGTATACCTATTATGCATCAGTTATTACTGTGGTATCATTTAATTTTGCGGGGACTAAATTTCGCGCATATGGCACAATTGGTATTTTCGCGCGGACATAAATTCGTGCAATTGTATTGCTCCTATGGGATATTATATTATATCGTGAATTTTCGCTAGGGTTTGATTTCCCGCACATCCCTAGCGCGAAATACCTGAAAAATAAACGCCAAATATAATGATATCACAGTAGTTAATGCATTAACAATATTTCTCAGTGAAACCAGTTCCTGTTCAGACAACAGGGTCGATTGCAAGATGTCCAGAAAGGGGTTCATTTGGGTCAGTCTTAGCAGTTACATTATAATTTCCAATGTTCTGGCCAAAAACCCAATGAAATTTACATTTTGCTGTCCAACAGGAAAGTTCGAGCAACCTCTGAGCCCCCTCAGGAAACCATCCCTGGACCAGTATATTGGGTTCTAAACTATAATTCTTGAATTCTCTTTGGTCAGCCTTTTAAAGAAGTGTCTTGTTTTTTTTCCATTCCTGATCTAACTTGTATTTCACACTATTATTAACTGTTGACAACCATTAAACCCTCTTATAACTCAGAGACAGTACTCCATCTCCAGCCTGAGGGTACAGGTTTCCAGACTGGGGATTTTGTTTAAACATAGGTCCGCCATTCTCGACAAAGCTGTCATCAATAGGACGTTTTAACATATTGTCCATTTCCTTCAATGAATCCTGACTCTCATCATCGTCTTCTTCCTCGGGTTTTAACGAGTTTTTGAATTTCTGAAAATTAAATAATTAACCCTTTACTTCATATACAGTGAAACCCCGCTATTAACACCACCACTGGGACTGGGAAAAGATCTTAATAGTGAGGTGGTCTTGATATAGGGGTAGAAAATAGTGCAAAACTGTAAAATGTGACACCAGAATGGTGGTCTCATTAAGGAAGTGATCTTAATTTCTGGGTGGTCTTAATGAGGGGTTTTACTCTACTTTTATCGCATGGGTGAACAGTGTAGATCCAGATCAGCTGGCATATACTACTTGGTCAGAAATACACAAATATCCTAATGAATCTAAAATCAAACAGAGTAGATCCTGATCTGACAGCACCAATGTGCTGGCAGATCTAGATCTACACTGGGCACCCAAGCCATAAAATGTGGATGCCCATCTGCCCAATCACAATCCCCAATCTAATAACCTGGTTAATAAAAGTTAATTACTTTAAAATCGAAATCCGTTTGACCTTGAGGGTGGGTGAAATTCCGTGAGTTTTTATCTCACGGCGTGAGACTTGGCATGTATGTTGAACCTAAACAATAAGTATCTGGCAACAAGAATTTTCCTACTGACACTTGCACACAATGTTTTGATGCTCAAACTTTTGTTAATATTATTCATGTTATTATAATATTGCATTTTAACAATGAATGATGGACCTATCTCAAGGTATAACAGGTGCTCAAGCATGATCAAGACATCAATGCATGAAACTATAGGGATTCGTCAAGAATTGCAAAATTTAGCAAAAAACGGTAACCAAAAAAAAACATTAACGTCACACACTCCACTAACTTACCTGCCAGAGTGATGGCCCTTTAGCGTTTATTACAGAATGTACCATAGCAGCAGGTATACATATAATGGACATAGCAGCAATAATCCAGCCTAATACAATGGCCCAGGTGGGATACTCGTATCCAGCCACTTGAAACGGTGCATATTGTATCAGACTAAACAACCATATACCCTGCAATGAAAACAAACCTTCAAAAAAAGGCAGATATAAACTGGGTCAGCAGCATCTTTGTCATCTATAAAAACAAACCGTCAGAGACTTGCAATACTGTTGTATCATTTAATTTCACTGGGATCAAATTTCATGCATATGACATTAGTGACAATTTTGTGAGGGCTTAAATTTGCGCACTTCTATTTTTCTTATAAGACTAGATATTCAATGGTTTGATTTCACTAGGATTATTGATTTGATTTTGCGCATTTATCCCAGCACGAAATTCATGAAAATTAAACCACCGCGAAATATAATGATTCCACAGTATTCCAGCTGTGTTGTCTACCAGTCTACAGTACCTCTCATTCAAGTATAATGAACAGGCTTATCTTGGTAGGGGTAAGTTAACTTTCCTAGATTTTAATAATCATTATAACTTGATACCTCCTCCATATACATGTATACAGATTTTATTGCATGTGTGATAAGTGTAGATCCAAATCTGCTGTCACATTCTTGCCATCTGATCAGGATCTACACTGTTCCCTTTTTGTTCAGAAATAACCTAACTGATAAAAAACAAACAGTGCAGATCCTTTTCCTGACATGCCTGTGCCTTCTGATCTGGATCTACACTGTTTGCCCACACCATAGGCGTAAATATATGGATTAAAGGGTTAACAGAGCAACCACGTAATTGTCACATTTATGCCAGCCAGCCAGCCCAGTGCAGATTACTTCCAAACAAACAGTAGAAAATATTCAACGTTTTACTTGGTAAATGTGACTGAGATGTTAACCCAGTTTCATGACATCGACTAAAAACAGCAGACAAATAGTACAAGCTTCGTTAAAATAGCAGACAATCATATCATAGATATTTGAGACTGGTCTTAAGTTTCAATTCTATGATCTCTGGGTGTAAATTTTGAGTAAACTACCAAAAGTTAGAAAGTTTTTTTAACCAACAACTGATTTTAGCTGACTGAAATTTCACAGTCCTGTGGTCAGAATGAGCGATCCCGTCAATTCTGACCAATCCTGCCAAACAATAAATAAAATACATACAGCAAAGTACTTACAAATATGAGAACAGGTGATACAAAGTACCAACAAACCACAAAAAATATTGACACTGGTGTGCCTGTCATCTTTTTTACATTATTAGCTAATCTTCTCGCACCTGTAAAGCAGAAAGAAAATTATATATTTCATGAGATCTATTACCACAAATATCAGATAATGAAGCATACACAATATGATTTTGTTTTTGAATCTGTAAGATAATGGCCAAAGATTATAATACTAAAACTTGAGAGCAGTCTCTAATCTCAAGTATCTAATTCAGCCAATCAGATGCTTGAGATTTGAGAGTGGTCTCCAATCTTAGTTTTATGATCTGGGGCCAATGAGACAAAATTGACATTTTTAACCCTTTCCTCCATATATACGTCCAAATGGCATGGGTGAAGAGTGTAGATCCAGATCAGCTTCACTAGCCTTTATTTGCTTTTAGATTCATTCGGTAACCTATTTCTACACGAGTTAAAAGGCGTATATATATATTAAAGGATTAAGTACAGCTGATTACTGTAATGCAATTGTTTTAATGAGTAGAAAATTACCTGGTTTTCAGTAATATTTCAATTCTATACAGATTTTTTGTAATGCCATAACAACTTTGACTTAAAATATATTCACTCATACAATTTGACTGTCTAAGAATATTCCTTCATCACATTTACTTTCTTTACATGTCTTCTACAGTTTTTATTAAAAATTTGGATATTTGGAAACACTTAAATTGACCTGACCAGGCATCTTTATTATTCATTCCATACCTTTCTGCTATCCACTCTTTTAATTTATTAACCCTTTTCACCATAGATACACCTTTATTGCATGGGCGAACAGTTTAGATCCAGATCAGCCGGCACATCCGTGCCGTCTGATCAGGATCTAAACTGTTCCCTTTTTTTTCGTTAGGTTATTTCTAACCAACATGCGACCAGTGCAGATACTGATCAGACGGCACAGTGTGCCAGCTGATCTGGATCTACACTGGTTGCACATGCGTAAAAATGCGTATATATGGAGGAAAGGGTTAATGTACAAAACCATAACTTAGCATTTTACCAGCTTATGCATACTTACCATAGAACCAAGTAATAGCAATAACCTCAAAGAACGCTAGGTACATGAGAGACATTGCAGCAGCGTAGTAGTCTATTAGCTGGAAAAAGTAGATCCCTCCCTGAAATATTAATGTAAGCAATAGTAAGTGCAAAAAACCAATACAAATAAGAGTTTAAAAACTTTAACGTCTGTAAAAATTAGGCATGCTATTTTTCATTAACTGTTTACTCAAACTTGAGGAATATGATTCATATCCCATTGGCCACATGATCTGTGCCATGTGATCAAGATATACAATGTTTGCTTTTTGACCAATTATTTTTTACCAAAAAGCAAACAGTGTAGATCCTGGTCAGATGCTGTCTAATCTGGATCTACACTGGTTGCCACCTCCTGCCATCTAATCTAGATCTACACTGTTCACTTTTTGTCCAGAAATATTCTTAATATAAAAGCGAACATTTTAGATTCTGATCAGATGGCAGCTTGCTGATCTGGATCTACTCTGTTCACCCATAGAATAACAGCCATATCCCATGATGTAAAAGGTTAATAGTTACCATGAATCTGTAACTTGTTTTGACAGAATGGTATTCCCTACCTGAGTTACATTTGGTAGTCCACACAGATATGATATGATACAAACGACAAGAACTAGTATTTCTTTACGGCGGAGATATTTCTTCACCTGAGGGCTGAAATGATCTTGTATAGTTGTCACAATTACTTCCACTGAGGCAAACTGCAAGAAAAAACAAAGATTTCATAATATTTCATACAGAGGTATTAAGATTTCATAAGATTTTAGACTGAGATTTCGACAAAAATATGTCAGTCAATAGTCATAATTACACTTTAAAAAAGTGGGATATTTAAACACTGGGGCGTATTATACCACTCTCTTATTCTCTAACCCTTTCCTCCAATGCAATAAAGGTGTATCTATGGAGGAAAGAGATAATAGTCAAGCTAAAAATTATAATTTTGAACCCCTAAAGCAGTATACTAACCTGACTGTCTATACCTAGACACACAAGCATGAAGAAGAACCGGGCAGAGAACAGCTGGGAGACTGACCTACTAGAGTACTAACCTGACTGTCTATACCTAGACACACAAGCATGAAGAAGAACAGGGCAGAGAACAGCTGGGAGACCGGCATGCTGGTAAATGCTTCAGGGTAGATTACAAACACCAAACCGGGACCTATAATGAAATAATCACTATATTTTAAGGTTAAATGGTGCACATTCTATCTTACTTAGGTTATGTGACTTTAACAAATGACGACCCTCAATGATACACTAATTATATCTGAAAGATACACATCAAACAGTGAAACATGCAGAAATGCTTATCTGTTACTTAATAACAAAATATTTACTGCAATGAAGCCTTATACACCCAATGAACCAGAATTTCTAATGGTAGTATGACTTATTACTTTTAGAGGCGTTGCTACAGTAAAAGCCACTCACAATTTATTGGACTGCGCACAATGTTTCGACACGTGACATCGTTGGAAAAGCCTGATGTTGTTCACTTAGTTGTCAACATGGCTGTTCCAACAGCAATCTAAAAAAGCTATAATATCACGAATTTTTCTCATAATTGCTGTAATAGTGAGAGTACATATGTGTGTAAATATAATTCTTGAATCAATAATTGATAGCATTCATTTGGGTACCAAAAATATTTGGACAAGGGCTTCATCAGTACATTTTACAACTAAATTGTTTTCCATATCCAAATGAAAACAATCAAATACCAACTCAATACTTTTTGTCATTGTATCACACACAAATAAAGAAGAGGTATACAATAGCTTATAAAATAATGTATATGATTATGTTACCTTCTTTGATGACCTCAGTTACATCTTTGTCCTGGTTATGTGCCAGATACCCAAGGATGGAGAATATAGCAAACCCAGCCAGTAAACATGTGAAAGCATCCACAATACTTATGATTAGCACATCTCTGCAAAGAACAAAGTTTTGATAGTCACTTATATTGATGAATTAGTCAATATTTTTTTATCAATTTTCATTTTACTTTTTTTAACTCTTCACTCCATATATGGGTTTTATTGCATTTGCCGCCATTGTAGATCCAGATTAGCTGGCACATCTATGCCATCCAATCTAGATCTACACTTGGCCAGAAATAAACTTATGAATCAAAAAGCAAACATTGTAGATACTCGTCATAAGGCACTGATGTGCTGGCTGATCTGGAACTACAATGTTCGCCATGGGACAAAAGCCACTACCCCTGAGATTAAACTTAATGGTAATGGGCATTGCAGTGTGCAGTGTGGCTGTTGTAAATTTTCCCTGTACAAAACAGTCAGTATTGTCATATGGAATTTTATCAGTATTTTAATTGAAATGAGGAAAAATAAAGAAAACAATTAAAATAATATAAAAGTCAGGTTCTATTCATTTACAAACTTAAAACAGTACGTGTATTAAAATAGCATATAAATGCATAATTCTGCATGTTTTAGTAAGTTAAGGCAATTTTTTAACAATATACTTTGAAATTGTAATTTTTTTATCAAAAATGGGAAAATGATAGTCACCCAATTGGGAATACAGCCTATTATCTATTAATCATTAAGAAAATAAATAACTGCATTATGCATGTTTCATTGTTATGTCTACAAAAATGCTCAATTTAGTCTGTGCATGTTTAATTTTTGTGATCTGCTGTGCCAAAGATCATATAACTAAAGGACCAGTCTCAGATCTCAAGCATCTATTAGATAAAATAGAGACTAGTAGTTTGTTCAAAAAGAACAACACCACTAAATTATATTGTCATACTTGAGTATTTTGTTATTTCTTTTGTTATAGCTGGACATAGTAATGATCCCTCCAAAGGCAATTCCGAGAGAGTTAAATGTTTGAGCGGCTGCATTCACCCATACCTGAAAACAAAGATAATAGAGGATATTTGTTTTTCTCAGTGTAAGATAGAAATATATTTCACCAATGAGCTCCGGAATTCGTATTTTCACGAGTGGCAAAGCCACTAGTGAAAATACGTGATTCCGGAGTTCACAAGTGAAATATATTTCTATCTTTCACTGGTAAAAACAAATTTTCTTTTTATTTTATGCTTTTAGAGCAAAATTTACGTGAACTTGACTGAAAAGTTGCAAGAAATGGTGCCAAAACCGCTTGTTTATGGCGTGATGTCATAACATCAAATATACAAACTTGAGCCCGATTTCTAAATGTTCTCATTTGATATGTTATGTGTGTTTGGGTACTAACGTGAAAAAACCCAGTGCAATAGAACTTTCATTTAACCGGGAAAATTCTATAATTCACTGAAAAGCATAAAATAAATCTTTTTTCTATTTGTATCAGTTTTCTTTCTATTTGTGATCATATAAAAGAATTGAATTGGTAATTTATCACAGTCATTACAGTATTAATGTGATGTATGGATGTGCCGGAAGATCTGGATCTACAATGGTCACATATATCATATGCCATATAAGCCATGGGTTAACCCTTTCCTACATAAATATGCATTTTTACGCATGTGCGACCAGTGTAGATCCAGATCAGCCGGAACATCCGTGCGTCTGATCAGGATCTGCACTTGTCGCATTTTGGTCAGAAAAAACCTAAAGAATAAAAAAGCGAACAGTGCAGATCATGATCAGATGGCACGGATGTGCTGGCTGATCTGGACCTAAACTGTTCACCGATGCAATGAAGATGTATCAATGGAGAAAAGGGTTAAACATTGTGGTTCCATCTTCCAAACAACTGTTACCTAATATTTCAATACATTTATAAATTTAAACCAATTCCCAAATAAGCATAATTATCCCTTATATCCAAGGGATATTGCTGCTATCCTTTTTGTGGACAGTGCAGATCCAGAATAACCAGTGCATCTATGCTGTCTGATCTGATTGGGAATTATTGATGAAACGATCCCCTGGTTCTTCACTGTCTACTTTCATTAGGTTATTTCTGATGAAGACAGATCAGACGGTATGGATGTGCCAGCTGTTCTGAATCTACATGAAGTAAAAGGTTATCCTTTTCCTTCATATATACGCATATTAACGCAAGTGCGACCGGTGTAGATAGAGATCAGCCGTCTCATCCTTGCTGTCTAATCAGGATCTGCACTGGTCTCATGTTGGTCAGAAATAACCTAATGAACAAAAAAAACGAACTGTTTAGATCCTGATCAGATGGCACGGATGTTCTGGCTGATCTGGATCTAAACTGTTCGCCCACACAATAAAGGTGTGTCTATGGAGGAAAAGGTTATACTGGTTCACAAAACCCTTACTTTAGCATCCAGCATGAGTTCCCAGCGTGGTTTGATGAAATACATGATCCCATTAATGGCCCCTGGCAGGGTGAGGCCCCGTACTAACAGCACTATCAATACAACATAGGGGAATGTAGCCGTGAAATAAACAACCTGAAAATAGATTAACATTTAATCTAAGCACAGTATTTACCACATATAGAAACTCCATAAATGCTAAGTTTAAAAGTGAAAGGATTTAACATTGGAAAATGGGAAAATATAAATGCTTTAGATAATTTTTTTCAAGAAAATTCTCGTAAGACTAAAATTAAAAAGTGTGGCCTTATTTGTGTGCTTTTCAACCATCATCTTAGATCAGACTTCATGTATGCAGCTGAAAGAGTGGCTATGCAAACACAGAAACATATCAATACTACTAGTTTTGGAAAGTTACATCATCTCTTTCCTCCATATATATGCCTTTTTACGCATATGCAACCAGTGTAGATCCAGATCAAATGGCTCATCCATGCTGTCTGATCAGGATCTGCACTGGTCGCATTTTGGTTAGATATAACCTAAATTAATAAAAAAGTGAACAGTTAAGATCCTGGATCTGCAATAGTCGCACTTTGTTTAGAAATAACCTAAGTAATAAAAAAGTGAACATTTAAGATCCTGATCAGATGACACAGATGTACTGGCTGATCTAGACCTAAACTGTTCACCCCCACAATAAAGGTGTTTCTAAGGAGGAAAGGGTTAAGCTCTGCATATATGGGAATTGTTTCAACAAAAGTACATCAGTACTTATGACCTGTGTGATTTGTGATTATATCTGAAATTAAAATTTAATATTCAAAAGATATCTGTGCCCAAGGTTATAAAACTGAGCATGGAAACCAGTCTCAAATCTCAAGCATCTGATTGGCTGAAATGGCGACCAGTCGCCATTTCAGCCAATCAGATGCTTGAGATTTGAGACTGGTTTCCAAACTCAGCTTTATAACCTTGGGCCCTGATCTTATCATGGATAAGCTGATTGATCTGGATCAATACTGAACACCCATGGGATATAAACCAAGTTTTATGTCATTAAAATTTAAAAGTACATATAGCTTTTACAACAGTACTTTTCCAGTAAGTTTGGGTCCTTTCCATATGCAGAAATACACAAGAATCCAGCACAGTAACAGGATCAGTGACAGGTCCCATTGTAGAAGCCCAGGCTCATCAATACCAGACGTCTTCTCTAGTAACCCACGCCTGAAAATGACAAGAAATCAAGTTAACCCTTTCTTCCATATATATACGACTTTTTACACTTGTGCGACCAGTGTAGATCCAGATCAGCCATCTGCACTGTTTGCTTTTAAGTCAGCAATAATGCTAATAAATCAAAAAGTGATCACTGCAGATCCTGATAAGAAGGCACTGTTCGCCCATGCAATCAAGGTGTGTCTATTGAGGAAAGGGTTAAATAATTATGCCTTTTTATCATCACTATCACCCAAACAGCAGTAACAGTACCATAAAAATCTCTTTAAACACCACAATAAGGATCTACACTGTTCTCTTCTTGGTCACAAATAACCTAATGAACAAAAAAGAGATTAGTGTAGATCCTGAGCAGATGGCTAGAACGTGGGAGCTGATCTGGATCTACACTGTTGGCCTTTAGAACACCCATATCCCATGGAATAAAGGGTTAAATTCTGTGTTCAAACACCATTATGTCTTAACAGTGTATGTCAAAATGTTCTTATTTACTAATTCTATTGGTCAGCACCACACAAATTATAATACATAGTATGATACAATGAACTAAGGATATCTATAACACATTTTTGTATCAGAAAATCAAACAAAAGTGTTTTATAATTATAGCATTCTAAAAGACACTTAACATGTAACCCTTAAAAATCTGTGTTTACATTCCAAACAAAACAAGATTACAATTTATTTTGCCAACAGAAAATGTCATCTATTGTACACTTACGGATACTTTAATATCAAGTATCAACACCATCTTAGCATATCTGATGTTTTAAGGAACCTTTATCAGCATTATACATGTTATAAAGGTTAAATAAATTTTATATTAATTTGGCAAAACAATCAATCAAATAAGCCTGAAAACATTGAATTCTTCAGATGCACTTTATAATTTGTTCTCTGGTTTTTTACCTTTATGAAGTTATTGCATGTCATTCTTTCCATGGCCAAAACATTGTGAAACATATAGTTCTGTTTCTTCAGAAAGTTCTTCAGAATTGACTATTGTGAGGCAGGGACAAATATCATGCCAAAGCCAAAAATAATAATAAAAATTTTTTGTATGGGCATAAATTTACACATTATGTCTTGTTTTCATAATATTATGATTATAACACAGTAACACTTCGATTGGGGTTTAATTTCATGCTGTAATGCTAGCGCAATTTATGCGAAAAATTAAAATGCCATCTGATCAGAATTAACCCTTTGCTCCATGGGATATGGGTGTTATCCATGCGCATACAGAGTAGACCCAGATCAGCTGGCACATCTGTGCCATCCTATCTGGATCTACACTGTTTGCCTTTTGATTCATTTGAACCTGGTTATTGCTGACCAAGAAGCATTACAGTGTAGATCCTCATCAGACAGCACAGTTGTGCCATCTGATCTGGATCTACAGCGTTCACACAGTCATGTGATTACCGGTATACAAATATATATTATATAAGTGGTAAAACACAATTTCAATATCCTGAAACACTCTAAATCCCGTCAGTCTACATTACATGTACGACATGATTTATAAACTGTGCTTAGTATACATAATTATGCTTCATATACAGTCTTATTTTGATAAACCGCTACGTGTGTCAAAACAGCTGAAAACAGAATGTACTATTGCTCTTGCTTGTGTTTGATGTAAATGATTTTCCATCAATTCTCCATGAATTTTGCATTAAAAAACAAATCAATTTACCATGTTTGTTTATATATGGCACATTTCTGAGTATTTTACACCCCATAGTATTTTTGTTATCAGTAACAAGTATTCTTATCTCAAGTAACAAAAAGGCACAACTGGTATAAGTGAAACTATTTTTAACCATTAATTGGTGATATTATTTTGTGCCTATCCCCATGCACAGTTTTTTAAATGTGTCAGTATAGAAGACAAAACCCAACAATATTATCTATTGCCCTGATAGGTCAAAATTTCATAACACTACTGTAATTTGAGACAAAACTGTACAAAAGTGTATTCTCATTCAATATAATACTACATAATTTATTTTTATTAAAATATGTATTCATTTCCTTATCTGAAACCTTGACTCAATTTTGTATAACCTGCGCTGTAATTATTCTGATTTATACCTTTTTATCAGATTAAAGTACAAGTCATGTTGGCTAATGTCATGCTGTCATGCATGGACCTGACATTTGAGGGCATGCAGTATTTATAATAAATATCCAGTACTTTAAACATGAATTGTCTTATCCCTTTCCTCCATAGATACACCTTTATCACATGGGCTAACAGTTTAGATCCAGACCAAAACATTTGTGCAATCATTCTGATCATGATCTAAACTGTTTGCTTTCTGAATTGTTACGTTATTTCTGACCAAAATGCGACCAGTGCAAAGCCTGATCTGGATCTACACTGGTAGCACATGCGTAAAAAGGTGTATATATGGAGGAAAGGGTTAAAACAGAAGGAAGTTGTCAGCATAAAAGACATCCATGAGCACTCATACTGTCTAAAAAGATAGAAACATGAAAAAAAAATCGTAGTTTTGTCCATTTTAAGAGCAGATTTAAAGGGTTTCAGTGTGGGCAAACTTCTCGACCAAAACCAAAATTTGACCTCAAATTACAATGTAAATACAAATATAATTTTTAATAATAAACATTAAATTTTCAAATTATAAATGAAAAAAAATTTAATAAAACTCATGTAACCATTGAAAATATGTTTTTTTGGTTGTTTTTTTCTGTTATCATGTAAAATAATGATACACTAAAAACATTTATTTTGTTCCAAATGTTACTGAACTACATTAAATTTTTCCATTTAAGAGTGGTTTTGATAATTTTCTTTTATTTTGTCAATGGTGACACAAATGATTAAGCCAGTAAGTGAATTGATTTACTAAATGTCATTTCAACCACTAAGTCAGTTCAGCACTGGTTAAGACAGATTTAAGTTTGCAAATTCTCATCAATAAAACACTAGCCTATGCAAAAGTATGTACTTTTACAACGTAAAACTGCATAGCTGACATTTTAATCTTAAACATTGCTAACTACCTTGGAGGTGAAGAAGTGGGTGTATTTAAAAAAACAACACAAGATGTATAAATTATTATTCATAACAGAATCAAAACATGCCCTTTAGATTGCCTAAATTAAGTCATCCAAATTCAAAACATGAACATGAACTTTAAAGATCACGATGTGAACATCTGGTTAATGAACTATACTGCTCCTGAAAATGACCCTTCACTTCAAAGATACACCATTATTGCATGGGCGAAAAGTGCTGATCCAGACCAGCGGGAACATCCATAATGTCTGATCAGGATCTAAAATGTTTGCTTTTTAGATTCATAAGGTTAGTTTTTAACAAAGATGTTAACAGTGTAGATCCAGACTAGAAGACATGAATGTGCTGGCTGATCTGGATCTATACTCAGGTTGCACATGCATTAAAATGCCTATATACGGAGTACAGGATTACTACAAATTTTGATTTCAGTTAGATTTTGGCATGCGACCAAAACGTCCAATACAGGGCACGGCTATTTCCTTTGAAAAGTAGCTGGAAAGTTTAATCGAAATAATGCTGTTCATAGTTATCATGCCTTCACCGGTTGTTATTGATTCAATCCTAAATGTACCAATCAAATCATTAGAAAACAAAATTAACAGCCACAAATATTTGATTGACAGCAAAACTTACTGTGGTATCATTTAATTTCGCTGGCACGAAATTTCGCGCAATCGCCGAAAAAGACTGTTTCGCGCGGACGTTAATTCGCGCAAATCTAATTTTTCAAAAAAAATATTATTATAGATATTTTACCGACCTGTTATCAATACCTACTGTTTATTTATTTCGAGCTAATCATGTGTCAGTTGGCCCCCTGTCAATTACCACTTCCTTTGTTAGTCAATTACCGGACCGCTGTTTATTCGGCGCCGCTAATTGACACGGGACCCGTTTGATCCATCTATCTGGACCATTCATATCATAATTGGCATGTTAAATTTCGTACCCGGTTTATGGTCTTAAGTGTCTATTAAATTAAAAATGAGATGACAACGATACTGTTTGGTAAAACGTGACCTGACCTAAATGCGAGGTTTAACTTGTCGTTCAAGTTTTGAAGTAACATTAAACATATTCCAAAAGAAAGTCGGCAGTTATAACTTATTTTATTATATTTCTTCACATAATTATTCAATACTTCAAATTTATATCAAATAGCGATACGGGCAACTATATATAAAGTGTAGGTCCATTCGAACATAGCACGTTTTGGATACGTATGTGGAACTTTTTGGTTAAATTTTAGCTTAGGTTTTAAATTCGCGCACTGGTCTGAGCGCGAAATACGCGAAAATTAAGCCATCGCTAAATAAAATGATACCACAGTATTTGGATGTAGAACGCAGTGTCTTCTGATTGGAGTGGCAGTTCTAACAGTGATTGCACTTCCTGTAAAGAGTTGCAGTTCAACAGATGTTTACAGAGGTTGCCCGATAGGTAAATATCTAATAGAAATCGAAATTTGTAGTAAGTCATCAAAATTCAAAACATGAACATGAACTTTGACGGATAGGAACATCTGGTTAACGAACTACCTGGTATGTCTGCATGTGACTTATCTCAAGTTGATGAATCAGATAATATGATTGTTTGAAAATTGAATTATTGAACTGACTTTTCAATCAATCTGCTTAAAATCATCTCCTGAAAACCGCTATGCTATCAGGATCTGATGCAAGTCACTAAAATAAGCTTTTATCAACAACTTAACGAACCAAATAGATTGTTGCCTACAAAATCGCAAAAGTGCCAGCTGATCTGGATCTAACCTGCTCAAACATGCAATAAAATGGGAATATATGGAGTACAGTTAAGACCAGTGATAAAACTTGCTCATAAACTGTAAAAAAATTCAAATTTTATTTATGTGCTTTCTTCATTTATGTACAATTGTCATGTTTTCATGTTGTGTTTTAGCAAAATATGTAAGAACTTGGCTGTGTCCACAGGACACAAATGCCCCAAACACCGCTTTTTTAATAAATATAATTTAATTAATAATATCACAATTAAGTCCTCATACATGTATTTATGGCATGCCGTGAGAAATGGTGTAATCAGTCCTACTTTTGACATTTTGGTTGTTACATTATTTGGAAAGAACTTACAATTGTTTATTATTTCTTTTTAACTAAAATGGTGATCTTGTGCAGGACTTTATTTCACTGCCAGGAGAAGGGGCCAAAGGCCTATAATTTTTGGAAAATAGCATGATTTTGTCTCTTAAGGGGAATGAAAAATCTTGATGTAAAGTTACTTTTGGGGGAAAACTGCACGATTTTAAAGAACTTTTCTGAGAAAAAGGTGCCCTTAAACGGCCTCTACTAAAGAAGGTATGAAGCCCTCTTGTGACATTTTAACAATGTTACTTTCACCATTAAATGCATAATTAAAGGATTGTCGTCTGCTCAACTTTATGGCCTCAATTCAAAAATTATGAAAGGGTTCATAACAAAAAATAAAAAGTATAACAATAAGACATTTCAAATCAAATCAAATTAAATCAATGAAGATTCTGATATATTTCAAACCTCAGGGTTCAGTGCAGTATTCATGGCAGTGTTTTTGTTACCAATTTCTTTTGGGGTAAATGAACGTACAAATGTTGACTTTGTTTTACTTTAATGGTAAACAAACACTCAAACCATCTGTTTACATAAATGATATCTTAAAGAAGCAAACAAAGTCATGACTTCCATTTAATTTCAAACAGTAAAATTGAACTAAAGATCCTTTGGTCTACAGAAAACAAACTGTTAAATGGAAAAAGACCCTACCTAATAAAAGCTGTTGACCCTTGTGATTCTTTGTTTTTTGAAATTGTTTTAATATTAAAAATGTTAAAATACGAAAGATAATGCTATAATGGTTAAAGACAGCCCTATAGTTTTTGTCATAAGCTAAGTATTTCCTGTGAAAGTGCAGAAATTTGCTTAACGTATCATAACTAGGTGGATTAGAAAAACAATTTACACTTTATTTGTAAACTTTCACAAATTATCATTGCCTGTTCTCCAGAAACCATCTTTATAAAGCTTTAAAATCTTTAACCCTTTCCTCCATATATACGTATTTTATTTATCACATGTGCAACTAGTGTAGATCCAGATCAGCCAACACATTTGTGCCATCTGATCTGTATTGACTGCAGTTTGATTTTTGCTAAAAAAATAACCTAATTAATCAAAAAGCAAGCAGTGCAGATCCTGATGAGATGGTATAGATGTGCCAGCTGATCTGGATCTACACTGTTTGCCCATGCCATACAGGTGCATATATGAAGAAATGGTTAACCTGAATCTGGGCCACAAAATCTTCCTAGACAGGTGCATGAGATAAGATAAAGATTATGTTTGTGCAAATCATGGACAAGGGTGAAGTATTGTGTTTAACACTTTATACTTTGGATAAAGCTTGTATTGCAAACAGTCAGCCCTTGCCATTGAATCTGAATAAACTGTTCACTTTGAGATAAATTAGGTTATTTCTAGTGTTAGGAATCGACCGGATTTTTCAGAATCGATTATCGGAGAAAATTGGCTTGGCTCAACCGATTGATAATCGGATAATCGGAACATGTTGTTTCATTAGCTGTTTTAGTTTTTGTTATAAACAAATCAGTAGATAACTTATTTCTGACCAACAAGTAACCAGTGTAGTTCCTAATCAGGTGGCATGGATGTTCCGAAATGATCTGGATCTAAACATTTCCTTATATACATCTTTATGGTTTGGGCAAACAGTGTAGATCCAGATCAGCTGTCATATCCTTGCCTGTTGGCAAGGATGTGCATGCTAATCTGGATCTACACTGATTGCATATGAGCTAGAATGTACATTATGTATACATGGGTTGAAGGTTATAAAACTGAGTTTGAAAACCAGTCTCAAATCTCAAGCATCAAGAATCAGATGCTTGAGATTTGAGACTGGTTTTCATGCTCAGTTTTATAACCTTGGGCACAGATTGCATATGAGCTAAAATGTACATTATGTATTATAAGTATCATGCATGAGTGTGAGGTGAAGATGGAAAAATCTGTCACCGAGGGTTAACTGTTTTGCGGGAACGAGGCTCTGCCGAGTTCCCGCCAAAACAGTTCACCCGAGGTGACAGATTTTTCTATCTTTACCGAATGTCTCGTGCAAGATACTTTTTCTTGCATACCTTTTTTTTTATTTATAACATTTCTGTGTATGTAGACATACTAATTTATTTTCCTTATGTTCAAATATTGACATTTACGTAAACCTTTTTTTACAATGACGTCACTAACTTGAATATATTACGTCAGATACTTGAAGACGTGACGTCACTCACGTGACTCATTCTACACGGGGGGGGTGTAGGATCGAAATTTCCTACACGGGTGAAAACACCGGATGACCTGATCTGGTATGCAAGAAACATTGAGATGGAGTAAAGGGATAAATCAAAACTTACTCATAGAAGTCCTCTGTGGGGGAAAGACTGTTGTTTGGCCTGACCACTTTCACTGTTTCATTGGTCATTGGGTCAAGGACTGTCTTACTGGCACCATCAAAACAGTTACTGGAGCTCCAACTGTTACTGCAATCGGACCAGGGCAGTTTGGAGGTGAAGGAGCTGAACAGGTAGTAGAAGGACCAGGTGATGATCACGTTGTAGTATGTCGTGAACAGGAATGAGATTACTACAGTTGCTAATCCAGCACCTGAATCAGACATGTTACAGTAATCTTTATGCCTAAATCCTGTCTAATAATGTAAACAATAAATAGACTGACTATTGTAAGTGGAAAGAGTAGCCTCAACCATGATTCAAACTTCGGACCATCAGCTTACTGTGCTCAAGCTATAATAATCAAGCTACCAAAATCAATTACATATGTTTTAAGTTTATGCAAGATTTGAATTTCAGAAGCCGAAATGTCAAGCATGATGAGATTGTTTAAGATATTATACAATTTAAAAGGTTAAACATTTTATCGCTCAAGCTGTTTTGTTTTTTGTTTGCAGCCATATCATGTGAACATTAAATGGGTTAATATCTGATCATTTATACAAAACACAAGCTGATAAACATAAACAACATATCTGATCATTTATACAAAACACAAGCTGATCAACATAAACAATAGACATTACTCGTGAAGTGCCTGACAACTTAACTTAACCCTTTCCTCAATAAATATACACTTTTGTGGCAGAGGCGAACAGTGTAGATCCAGATCATCCACGACATCTGATCAGGATCTGCACTGTTTGCGTTTTGATTTGTTAAGGTTATTTTTTACCAAAAAGCAAACAGTGCTGATTCTGATCAGACAGCATGGATGTACTGACTGATCTGGATCTACACTGTTCACATATGCGAAATAATGTGTGTTTATGAACGAAAGGGTTATTTGCATGTTTATTTTATGTTATTCATGTTAATAAGCTTAAAGGACTGTCATAACTGTTTGCTCCATTGCACTTCTTGTTAAATTGCATAATTAATTCAAACTTTTTTTTCATATTGAATAAAGATGAAATATGGGCAGGACTAACTGCCTCTGAGTAACATTCATTTTGCTACATTGCTTTTTGAAGTAGCCCCAATGGACTGTAAAACTTTGCAGGGAAGATCTGTCTCTGACTGCAAACTAGAGCAAACATGATCTGCCAGACTTCACTATTAGAAATTGAATGTATAATTAATAATTAAATAACTGCACACAACATTTTAAACATTTTTAACTGTGATCTTGAATATTTTAATAGTTAAAACAAAAGTGTTGCATATGGGGTTTAAAAGTTCACAATTCAATCTATCAAAACACAGAAGGCAAAATATTTCTTTCTTATTCTGCATTCGCATATATTCATTCAGTCCCAAATTAGGAGCAAAGTCAGTGTCTGTTCATTTTTACCACCAACATTCTTTTTCAATGTTAAGATAAAGCAATGAATAAATTAACAAACAAATGGAATGAAACTGAACACCTTACATTCATGTTATATGATCACAATCCCCACTTTTTGCTTTTTGATTCACAAAGTCATTTGTGATGAGTAAGCAAACAGTGTAGATCCTGATCAGATGGCATAGATATGAGGGCTGATCTGGATCTACTATGTTCACACCTGCCATAAAACCTGTATAAAAGGAGAGTAGAATCTGATCAATTGCAACATCTCCCTTAATTTTAGGGCGTCTTTCTATGGAATGGTAGTAATTTGAAAATACATGTACCACATTGAAGGTTCCATGTTCACTACCATATGCACACCATCATTTGGGATGGATCAAAATTGAACTGTTAACTAGTGAAAATATTGACTTAATTGAGTTGCCCTCAACCCCGGGGCTACGAAGCATGGGCAGTAATATGCATTTCCATTACTGTCCATGAACAGGCTAAATCAAACCAAGTTTGCAAAATTTGCAAAATTTTCAAATTTTTCATTTTTTATGGCTTTCAAAGTTCCATATCATCTACTTCTAAAACAGTAAGCATGTTCATGTCATCTGCTAATATTAATAGCATTTTTTTTACAATCTGTTTCACATAAAAATATTTTCAATAAAATATCAAGGAGCATAACTCATTCATTCTAAGGCCAGAGAAAAAAAAATATTAGATTCTCATCGGGATTTTGGGGGGAAAAGGGGCGTGTGGGCACTTTTTAATTTTTATTTTTTATTAACGAAAAACCTTAAGAAGGTATTTCGGGATGGTCTAAAACCCGTTTTGTCCGGAACAGAATATGTTTAGATTTTTTTACCAATAAATTTTCTGGGGCGGGTGGTTTTGGACAGGGGCGGGCGGGGATGAGAATCTAAAATATTTTTTCTATTGCCTAACTCTAAAAATGTTTTAGAAAAAGTTATGAAAATGAAGTTAGTCATGATCATGCAAATCTGCTTTAAGTTTCATTTTAATCTCTTGATCAGTATTAAAGGTAAAGGCCAACTGCTTAAGTACCTTTCAGAAAACTTGAAGTTAAAAAGTCTGGCTTAACTGTGTAAATATTTTAGTAAGAGTTAGTGGATATCATTTTGTGAATTTTGACATGCTGATCAGCTGATCTTATCCTCCCCATATTATATCAACATTTACAACAGTAATTACTTCCTAGTATAAGTAAAGCATAGAATTCAATTAACAATTGGGCTAAGCTTGGTTTAAAACTTCTCTAAAAAGAAATATTATCACAGGGGATATACAAGTTTTCATAATTATTTTAAAATAAAATTCTGTTTGATAGTGGATTCATTAAAATGGATTCATTTAATTACTAATTAATGTTTTTGACCATGTATAAATGAGTTTTAAAATTGAATTTATATCCAGTCCAGACAAATAACAATACTTGTGCATTTTACTTAAGTCAACATTTAAATGATTCAATCTCCAACCAATTATTTCACAGTACCATAAAATATGTCTGTTAACAAGTTTCGGGTCTGAACATGTAGACCCTACTCATTTAAAAGCTTTATAATGAGGTTTGTGGGGTGAATTTGGTACCCAAATATAGCAAACCTGAATTCATAACCAAACTCCACCAGACATACTGCTAAATTGAAATGATTTGTTTTCTTTGATAGACATTTAAAAAGGTGTCCTTTCACATTAATGAATTGAATCCTGAAGAAGGCATTATGGCCGAAACGTTGATGTAATAAAATGTTGAAGTTTTGACCTCTATTTGTGATTTATTTAACTACTTTCACATAACAAATGCATAAACTTGCACACTCAAAATAAATGTCTATAAATGTTTTGCTCATAAACAAGAATAGTATTATACCTACCAGTCTTATACATCTGTTGAATTTTAACAGACTAAGTAGTTACCTTTAAAGAAAGGGCAGAGTTTAGCAATGGCTCCTATTGGGCCCCTCTGTGTATACTGTCCAACAGCCATCTCCATGTACAGCAGCGGGATCCCGCACAGAAACAACATAATGAAGAAAGGGATCAGGAAGGCCCCTAAAATAATAAGGTCACAAGGTTACAACAAAAAGGAAGAAAGGGAGCAGAGGGCAATAGACCTGTTTCCCAATACCGTTGTATTAGGTGTTTTTATCGCTACCACATAATCTCCGAATTTCAGAACGAGGCATAATATGCTGGGCCGCGTCATTACACATTAGATTATAATGCAATGCCGAGAAATTTGACAAGTTTTACTGAATTACTCGACTCTTAAAATAATTGAAAACGATCATATTGCTCTCGCTGATCTTCTTAGAGGAACTGTTTATTTGAAACTGTTTATTGGGATGTTTTCAATCCGTACCAAAGCATGAAATTATATAGCCTCTAGGTATGGTTGAAGTGACACAAAATAACAGAATGTTTAATCTAACCAGACAACTGCAGTATACTGAATCTTGCTAACTAGAGTTGACCACATAAGTCTATCAGGTGCAAGTTCACTCCATAACAGTTTTCTTGAAGAATAAACTTATAGTGGGCATAAGAAATGTTTGAAAAGAAACGGACAAAGCAGCGTTTTTGATTTTATATATAAAAAAACAATCCTGGAAAAACCCCGCTCGATTATTGCCGTAGATAAAACATGAGCCTTTCATTAGTTAAATTTCTCGAGTTTGATTGTAAGACAAACTTCATTAGCATAAGAAATAGACTGAGGCTCTTAGAGTCCACCAGTTTTTGTATTCGCTTTTAATTTTAAGCCACAAACAAAATGATCGAGTTACATTTTGCTATTAAGGCCCGACTAGATATGCCCTATTAGGATCGATCGATAGTAAATTATATATATTAAATAAAAGATGGTAAAAAGCAAAATAATTTTTTGTATGGTTCATAAGCCTAAATTATTTTAGATTATACTTGGTTTCTTGTTTTCCTGAAATGAGCTCTAATCTAATAAACTGGATTATTTTGCATAATAAATAATTACTTTTTTTCTTGCAAACTCCATGTGTGATTATCGATTTTACACCAAAACAATTTTTGGGTCCAAATACTTAAAATGTTAAAGAAATTGTGTCAATAGTACATAATTAAACCCATAGCATTCACTATTAATATGCAAGTCGGCATACGACGCCTCATTTTAAAATCGTGTTTCGATAAAAATCAGAAAACCCATTCCGCGACGGAGCAATGTGAAAAGGCTCTAATGAAATAGTTTGTTTCGTACATAGGTGATCTTATTACAAATATCCTAAATATTTCCACAATCACTCTCTTTATGTTACTATGTGACCAGTGTAGATCTAGATCAACCAGCACAAGTGTGCTATAAGATCTGGATCTACACTGAGTGCTTCTTGATTTGAAATCTAACCATACAGCAAACAGTGTAGATCCCGATCAAATGGCATGGAAATGCTGGCTGATCTGAATCTACACTGTTTGTCAATGCAACATAAGTGGTATATATGCAGTAAAGGTTTATGAAACATAATAGAGTAGGGAAAAACTTTTTCCTTGGCTCAGTTGAGGACGACACTAAGATCATCCCAAAAGCCTCCATCTAGCCATTCTCAAATATTGACTGTTAAAGTTTCCTAAAATAATCTAAAGAAGTCTGAAATTATCAAGAAAGAGACATTTTAATGTTCGAAAACATCAGATGATTTAAAATGTACACTATGCTTGTTTACTTATGCCATGAAGTAATAGAGAAGATTAAAATATCTGTGCCATTTGACCAGGATCCTGTGCTGTTTGCTTTTTGATTCAAAAGTTTATTTCTGACAAAGAAGTGAACAGTGTAGATCCTGTTCAGAGAGTATGGAATTGTTTTTTTAATATTTTACATTTTTGAAGCATAAACATAAACACATAAAAAACTTTTAGTATCAAGCGATTTTGAGAGAACTATATAATAGAACTGGAAAAGGCAATAAGAACCCCTTGGATATAACAAACTAATTCAATGTTTTACCCTTTCCTCCATATTTACACATTTTTACGCATGTGCGACCAGTGTAGATCCAGATCAGCCGGCACATCTGTGCCGTCTGATCAGGATCTTCACTGTTTGCATTTTGGTCAGAAATAAACTTACAAATCATAAAGCGAACCATGCAGATCCTGATCAGATAGCACGGATGTACTGGCTGATCTGGATCTACACTGTTTGCCCGCACAATAAAGGTGTGTCTATGGAGGAAAGGGTTAAAGTTTGAACTAAGAATGATGCGCTGATTTCACCTTTTGGGTTTCACATCATCTCCCTTTCCCAGGCTACAGATTGCTGTAAACAAAACCTGATTTTGTGCTAAAAGTTAAGTAGCTCAGGGTATGAATGGCATCTTTTAGAGTTTAAACTTAAGATTATGAAGTCCACAATTTGACTAACTTTGAATCCTAGATGAAAGGTGCTAAATTCTTTGTGCTAAGCTAGCTAAAAACATGGTAGTCATTAAAATGGTTTCAGAAAATGGCTTAAATACTCATTTCCTTAAATTATTGTTGAAAATCTGGAATTAAAAAATACAAAATTAAGTTTGAATTCTATGGAAAAAAATTGGAAGAATCTTATACTTAACTTATGTTAAAATTCCAGATTTAAAAATAATGACATTTAATGAATACATGTATTACATTTCATATTTCTGATGAAGAAGTGAATAATGTAGATCCAGATCAAATGGCATGGCTGTGCCAGCTGATCTGGATCTACACCTGTGGCATATGCGGTAGATCTACTATATGTATATATGGAATAAAGGGTTAAATATGTTTTAATTTATCAACTTTTTTATATATCATTGTTGTGAGACAGTTCCTTCATTTTGAGTTTTTCAAATTTATGTAAATGAAGTTGTTGCTTTGGTAACCTGTTACATTATTGAAGTAGAGCTACTGTATTTCATTCATAAATTGCATTTTACAACCAAAACCACTTGTTGACTATCTGTATATAATCAGTAAGTTCGATTTTTCTGCAGACAGCCCCTATTGTGTTAGATATAGCCACAATATATTACTCTTGTCTATCAAATAAAAAACACCATTTATACAATGAATTTGACCTTATCAGATATAAACACCATGTTTTTGACTGACAGTTTTACAGTTCAAACTAAAGCACCGATTCCTTTCCCCCACTAAAGGTCCGGACCATTTTTACTTTTGAAAAGTTACCGCCATTAACACGGATGTTATTTGCATTTAATTTCTATTTAACAATAGAATAACGAAACCGAAAGTTACATAACCGTGCGAAATTACGTAAATATGCTAAAAGAGTTCTTACCGCCACCACTTCTGTAACATAGATACGGGAACCTCCAAACATTGCCTAAACCCACGGCATATCCCACCGTGGCCAGCAAATATTCCACACTTCTACTCCACTCTTCGCGTCTTTCCACTACGGCCATCCTGTTTCAAATGATAATGCGTCCATCAACCGTGTCCTGAAATAAGACCTTTGTTCTAATATTTACCCCCGCGTTGGCATTTAAGGTGGTTCGGTTACTTGCTATTAATGTGTGTTCTTTTTTTTTTCTTTTACGGCACTGAAAAAAACATACAGTGTAAATAATTTTCGACTTATTTTTATTTCTTACGCTTAAATGATTTTTTTTCCTTTTTATGTGTCGCGCAAGCCTTCTATCTTAAAAGCCTATTAATATTTTCCGCGTATTCAGCGCGATAACAATGACAAAGGTGAATTCCTTAACAGGCACTGGCCTTTCAGGTGGTTCAGTTATTCAATTTTCACGCCCGTTTTATCACATCTTAAAAATGACTGACGTATTTATCTGACCTGTAGGTCTTAAACCACGAGCTGTTGAATACATTAAAGCAATATGTTTTGCTAGTTTTAGATAGATTAGCCTTAGATAAGGACTACTTTTACACGTTTATAGTTACTATAATAACTGTGCAAAGTGGATAGAATCAGTGATATGGTAAAACTGTATAAAACATGTATAAATATATGTAAAAAAATATTTAAACATGCCTTGAAATTTAAAACCCTTCTGTGCACGATCCAAAGAGGACACTTCTCTCATTTTTAAGTTTATCTAAAAGTCAAAAAAACTGCATGCAAACTATTGAATTTGCTTGTCTGTCGGAATATTGTTCTGTCAGAATGAATGAGGCAGAAATTTTAAGAATGAGATGTATTGAGGTATAATGCTTTGTCCGTTTTTTTGTCCATTATATAACTCTTCATTTGGAATACCACATATTGTCTAACAAAATGTTACAGGTGGATTTCTTAATATTCTATGTTGATAATACCAAACCGTGTTGAACTGTACTTAAAATCCTTCAGCGTTATTTCAGTTCTCACGGTAAAACATATAATATTGTACCCTGGAGATCCAAACTGAAAGTGTTAGTGGTACAACAGACGGTTAAAATTATTTAAAAAAAATTATTTCATGACAACCAAAGCAACCAATAAAAAGCGAATATTTCATCACGTGGTATTTGACAAATTAAAAGGAGTTTGGAAGGTGTGGCTGTGAAATTAGGCTAATTACTTGTAAATAGTCCAGCGGATGTTCCTACTCGGGCTAGTCAGACAATGGCTGACACTAAATAGTCCCAATTTTTTTGCCTTTTGGGGGCATTAAATGGCTAGTATGGCCTGAAAGGAACATGTTAAGTAAATAAGATGCTTTTACTGACACACTGATAGCAAATTTATGTTTGGAAATGCAGTATATGAAAAAAGGCCCTGGTTTTAGGACGGCATATGTAAAACATTTTTGAAGTTCACACAGAAGTGAAAAAAAAAAACAGACCACCGGTTTCAAGGTGTCAAATCTCTGTTAATTGATACATGACCCCTACTTTTCTTGCTGGAAATGGACAGAAGAAACAATTAGCTTTAAAAGCATGTAAGTTAGCCCTTACTAAAATGGTACCAGCTATGATTGCCAGCCTTTTGAAACATGTCATGTTTACTATAGTTTATATAGGGAAGTCTGTTTACAGGTCTTACACCATTATAGCTTGGGGTTTAGAAGCTTTCCTGATTAATAATCACCACGAGACCGACACTAAGTCTACAAAAAGTGATTGCAATTACTTATGTCGTCTGATAAGCTAGTAACCGGTTAACACTTCTATTGTTATATTGATCAGTTGTCAAACTTAAAAAAAAGATTTTTGAAAAATGTCAAATACTTATATTTACTTTGTAAACGCAACAGATTGCTAAAGAAACCGTGAAGTTAACGTTCAATATAACCATTTTCCTAAATATCGGGAATTAATATTATTTCAAATATTAAAAAATATATGATTTTAAGTTTACCAAAATTTAATTAAAAGTTTCAAAGAATTTTACAACAAATTTCAGGCATAACAATAGCATATGTCTTCGATCTCCTTTTCTAGCCGGTTCGGCATAATCTGTTTATAATATATGTATCAGTTTTAATATGTTGTTGCTGTTTTTGTTGTTGTTAATATTAAACTTTGTGTTTTTTATATTGTTGTTTTTTCCACAATACTTTAGTTTATAAGCGTTAAATCAGTTACTAGAAACGGAATTTGCTGAACTTTACGTCGGCGGTCGGTTAGTTAGCATAATTCGCAATAAAGGACGATTATCAGTAAGTTCGCATATTTCCTAGTACATTGTATAAATTGTTTAGGCTACATATCTGCGTATATATTAAAACTTAAATCACGTATCTTACTAAGGAATTTTGCTGAGGAAAGCATGTGATGGAGAAAGTCACTCCGCTTTACCCATGCAATCATCAGTTGAAGGTCTTGAAAAAAAACAACAGCACGCTAAGTTGTCAAGACAACTACGCTAAGTTGTCAAGACAACTCTATGAGCTCTTCATTTGTTACTGCATCTTTCAAAGTTCCATTTTCATCTAGTAATGTAAATGTAGCGTTTTTGTACCGTCTGGGGCTGTAAAAATCTCTCCTTTCATTCAATCAGTGATGTTTTAACTATGTTCTTTGGAGGTCATTCAAGCGATTATGTTTATGAATAGTACTCTGTTTTAATATTTCGGCCAGCTTTTTGTGGATGATTTAAATATCCCGACTGGTATACTTTTGATATTGTACAATAATCTCAATGATCCACCTGATACACCATTTTAGTAATATTAAATTTTGTCATTTTTTATATTATAGAAATTAACAATTATTACTCGGTTTTCCAAATTAAGAATGTAATAATTTGTACGCCGCATTTCGCGCTTGAGTAGTACTCAGATGCACGCACATATGGGTGGAACCAGAAGGGGTTAACTAGGGTTTCTCGAAATCCCATTTTAGCAGAAATATTAAGTTTTCGGATTTTTTACAGATGTCAACAGTTGGAAATAAACATATATTATTATTATTTACATCCAATAAATGAACTCCTGCATACTTGTAGTTAAATATTGAAATCGGTTTGCACATACTGTAGTCAATTTGTGAGAAGTAACGATTGTATTTTTCCAATATGTTTTAACCAGTGTTAGAGAATATACAGTTTCACGTAACTTGGCTGATATTTGGATACGTATTGATCCGCGTTGTAATGTTCTATATATTGTTCTAGTTAAAAAAGCCCAATAAGCAAAAATAGATCTTGTTTGATATGGATTATTTCTATTTTACAGACTTAGGAATATGGTGCTCCGTCTGGGCAATTAATGCGTTAGTTCGATTGGCTGTACAACTCTGAAGCTTGCGAGAGTAGCTGAACTTGCCTGTCTGAGAATATCTCACCTTTAATTTTGAGTTAAGCAATTAGTACAAATTTCGATTTCAATTAGATATTGACACATCAAGCAATATTGTAAACATCTGTTCACTACAGCACTTAGACGCCGGCCACGTTTTTTGTCATATGACGACTGTTAGAACTGCCGCTCCAATCAAAAGACGCTGTATTTTACTTCCAAATTAGGTTTTGCTATCTATCAATTTTTGTCGCTGTCGATTCATTCCCCTTGCGGATGTTGAAACAATAACAAAAGGCGTGACTTTAAGTAACGCAACCTGAAGGAGTGATTAACAATGAACAACGTTCTGTCAATTATACTTTCCATCGCTTCTTCTCAACGAAAATATCAGTCGCCGCGCATCGTGTTTGATGTTTTGGTTGCAAGCCAAAATCACTGAAATCGAAATTTGTTGTAAGTATAAATAAAGAGATAGAACCACGGCGAAGCAGAATTATACTAGTAATTGTAAAACAAGGTCTTGTTTGTATATTACTTAACAGTAGTCGATTTTGTCACCCCATATATCCGCATATATGGAACAAACAGGGGGTAACTTGAAAGTGTTTATATAATTATCATGCATTTTTCGTTTGAACTTTTATTAATCCAGTCGCTGATTTGGAGAAACTTCATACTTTTTACCATCTTTGATACAGATGAGGGTCGGGGGAATCTTTTCACTGCTTACCTTACCAAATAAGATGTAACTGAATATGAAAAATATGTTAGTTAACATTATATAGGAAAAAAGGTAACAGATACTAAGACTTTTTTTTTCATTTTTCACTGCAGTTGTATGATGCATGTTTTTCTTAAAAGATTTGCGGCTAAAACTGGTTTAAAATAGACTAATCGTCTTTTGTAGACTTTCCAAATCAAAACAATTTCCCTGATATCAAAAAAAACATCAACAAACGAAAACAGTACTTGATATTGAAAAAAACTGATATCAATAAAAAAAAAGTCCAAGTCGAATTAAAAAAATAAAATAAGTTTCTAAAATAATTAATAAAATAATTCAAACAAATACTCTGAATCAATAACCTTATACTAAAAACTATATCTTGATATATGTGGTTTGTTTTTAACTTTTAAATTCCTTATGATAGTATATGATGTTAGTTTTGTTATACATAAAAAATCGTTGCTAACGTTTTACAAATTTTCCTTACGTTTCTTTTATCCCTGTCATCGTGTTCTTGCTGATTTTACTCCAGGAGCTCTGGTCTCGGTAAGATCATTGAGTACCAGCCCTTTGGCTTTGCAATGCTATTAGCTTCTTATGTTTTATATGTTTGTGTGCTTTTGCATGCAACATTGTTGAGCCGATGGGTGGGTTGGAGTTATTTCACCAAGACAACTTGTACTTGTTTTGTGATATCAGAACCTGTTGGGGCAAGTGTGAGGTTGGTGCACCCTAGAACCTGGTTTAAACCCCCAGTGGCAATTTGTTTTGCCACTGACCGTTCCAAGTCGGTATCCCCAAAGGTTCTCTTTTTCGTTAATTGTTTGTGGCGTCCTTTTTGACTTGACATACTTATAACAAGCATGCTCTCTCTCTCTCTCTCTCTCTCTCTCTCTCTCTCTCTCTCTCTCTCTCTCTCTGTGGGGAGGCAGTTTTGTGATTGAGGCGATTCATGATATGCATATATTTCTTTTTATGTTGCTAAATATTTAGAAATAATTATCAGTCATAATCATTTAATACGTGTATATAGATATGACACCAGACAGACAAAGTAACAAAGACGCAGTATTTTAATCTCTAGAGGTTGTAAAAGTGTCAAGTCACTAAATAACTGGTAACTATGGTGATCTTGACAACTATTTTTGACTGATTTACAGTTTAAGTTGAGAATTCCAACTGGTAATATATATGGTATTCCATAAGAAACGTATTTGTTTCATGCGAAAATATATTATTTGGATTTCCAAATGTGAATTTTGATAATTGTTATTGCAAATGGGTTTCCGCTGCTTCACGGACTGATTAAACGTTAGAAATTTGTAATAGAATTCGTTATTTTTCTACAAACGAAACAGTGCCTAAGTAGAGCATATCAGTTTTATAAAAATTATAACAACAGAATATTTAATATAAAACAACTCATTATGGTGACATTTAATTTTTTCGTTCATATCGGAAAATCCTTGCAGGAAAACAATTCGATTTTTACAATTTTATTAAAACAATTTTATATAAAAATGATATTTTCCGATACTTACAAATTATTTAAGGTTTGGGATATTAGAGCATTTCATTTGAATATCTCAAAATGATTTTATAATATCAAATAATACAAAGCTTTTTATTATCAAATATTGAAATCTTAATTTCAACATCATCATGTTCTGATAAATAAGAGGGCCGGAACAAAGTCGGGGTTCAGTAGGATTGCTCGAACCCTCCTTTTGGGGCAACAATTTTAAATTTTCATGAGTTATGTTGGAAATAACCAAGAAACTACACTAAGACTGCCCCCAAATGAACCCCCTTTCAGGAATTCTTGCACCAGACCCTTTATTTATAAACATATCGAGTTGGTAATAATTACACAACAATGTTTATATTTACACTCGATATTCAATTAAACAATGGTAAATGTTTATAAAGCAAACTCGAAATATTGACGCCAGTCATAAAATATTCAATAAATAGTAAAATGGCACCTCATACAATAAGATCAAGATTGTGATTTGTTACATTTTCTGCATTGATTTTTCAATAATTAGCTTAAATACGTATAAAGTCGGTGATTGTAATTGAGACTCTCTTATCTTACTGTAATTATTTCAATGAGCTTATAATTATGTTTGACGACAGCTTTCTTTGTGACAGACCAGAGTCTAAAATCATTTGATACTTCAATTTCAATTTTTTATTTCCAATACAAACTCCATTTGATACAGCCAATCACGACAAGCTGCCTTGCGGTATGTTCGTGTTTGTACCTGGGATTCCCGCCTGTGTGATAAATGTGGCGCCATCAGTAACAGCCGGAGTGGCCATATAACCTAAAAATGTGTTGATGCCAATATAATTTTTAAAAAAAATAGGCTGGTCTGCTTACCACAGTTGGTGTGCCGTTGCCGGCTAATTATTGGATCTGTGCGAGATTCTCTCAAAGTAGTGATTCTGAACGATAGCTACAAAATAAATTGGAAACGAGCGCCGTATTATCATGTTACTCACTATCTACAGTGAAACAGTACAGTAGTACAGCTTCTACAGTAAAGTGTATAGTCCTACTTCAGTTATATTAAACTCTTCCAACGCCGACGTCTATCAACGCTCTCAGTGCTTTGATTAAATGTATTCCATATCTATATATAAATGTATATCACAGTGTCGTATGTCAGCCATAAGCGTTTCCACGTAAGGATCTGAATGCCTCATTAAAAAAAATGGCCCTACAATCTGTACAATCTCCTTTGCAGAGTTGTCGTTCCTTACACTCACTTGACATCTCTGCAAAAGGCTCGATGTCAAGATTTTTGATCAAACTCGACAGCCTTATTTTATACAGTCATCAAGTATGAATTTGAAAGCTTGAGGTAAAACAAATGACCGAAATCTTCACTATCTTTCATCAAAACCGAAGAAACCCAAGCTAATGTAAATGTAATTGGTGAACTATTTCTTTGAGTTAAAGTAAAAGTAGTTGAAGGTAGTCCCAGCCTATAACAGATGTGAATGTAATGAGCCGATAGTGTAAGAGAGTGCAATCTGTACGGAACAGCCAACGTCTATAAGCTACCCCATACGTCTGTCTCGTTGGATACCGTCAAGGTAAAAGAAAATAAAATCGAACACAATAAACTTTATTTTGAGTCAGTATGATTGAAATTATAACAAAGCGTGTTTTTCTTGAGCTTTTAACACCAAGTATTCAACGACATGGTAAAACAAAATTTTACAACTCAAAGGAATCTGCGATTACAAAAATTGCTAGTATACCGTTACATCAGACCGTAAGAGCACGTAAACGTAGCACACGCGAAGTCATCACATGTAAATGGATAGGATCAGAATTTACTTATTGTTTCTTGTTAAAACTTGTACAATTCATTTGATTATTTTTTTTTTCAAAATAATATTTAGTAATGAAACTTACATATTCTCCTAGATAATTACACGTAATTGGGCGTGTACTTCAAGAAAAAAAAACAAAACGGTACAGCAAACGATTGCCACACTTTAAATATGGATTAAAATTCTGGTATTACATGTAGAGTTTTCACAAATATTTCATTATAATAGAAACATTGAACGAAAATAAATTTGTTAAAAACTTAATGTTACGCGTTTTGAAAACACCTTAACGCATTGGTTTTGTGCAGCTTTAATCTAAAGATAAAGTTGATTTTATAATTTTAATAAATGCAGTAAAAGTTTACTTTAAGCAGACCATATCCAATCTGAACTAGCCGTTCAATAGCACTACAACAATATACACCCTTCAAGAGGAAAGCGGATGGTAATTGTTCTTGTTATTTCCCCTTATAATTTGCTTTACCACTTGCTTTCATCCACTGACATTATGATTTTTATTACGTTTATCAAATAAACACATCATTTATTAACGTCTTCGTTTTCTAAATATGATTAAAACATGATTATAATAAACAATAACATGATAGGAAACAAACATAACTTAAATATGATTAAAACATGATTATTTTAAAACAGTAACATGATAGGAAACAAACATAACTAACAATGAACGCGACTTGAAAATGCAATCTTCTCTGATATATGTTGACAGCATTCTCAGATAAATCATTTCCGTCCACACCGTAGCAACTCAAATAATGCTTTCTTAAAATTTCGTCCAAAATAAGTGTGCAAGAAAAAATTGCAACTATAACTAACGTAGTGTAACATCAGCGCAAGTTCGTGGAAAAAGTACAGTTTCTCACTAGTGACCTTTCTCTCACTCGAGAGTGATTCAATCAGACCGTACAGTCTCATTCCGTGTGAGGGAAGATTCATTAAAAGAAATACGGTCGATATACAAAGAAGCGTCCTAGTGACTCGTTTTTCTGGCCCCTGCCACCGGCTTTTGCTTATTCTTTTCGGGAGTGTCGTGCATATTGATCCATGTCTGTCAGTACTGAGTGAAGTCTCTCTCACCTGCCCGATGTTTTCGTGATGTACGCTAATGCTCGTCATCCTAGTAATGGACTCGCTACTAACGGCAAACTGACGCCGAAATCGGACCCTCAGTGGCGCTCTTATTATGCTGCTCAGGACAGAACAGTTCATAGCGGAGATTAGTATAAACGGGATGACCATTGTCATTAAGGTATCAATCCATGTGAAGATATTCAAAATATGAAAGAACTTGTCTACAAAAGCGCAGCCAAAATCGTCCCCTATGGTAGTCCACCATGAGAATAAATAAATTGCTACTGCTGACAGAGTGAAAGCCAACACAGCAATCTTCTCACGGAAAACGCTACATCTGTATACAAATTTTTCAGTGACCGGAAAGCACAATGCTATAAATCGCTCGCAAGTGAAACCAACAATAAACCAAACGCTCAAAAAACTTGTCACGTACGTTGAAAACACCAAGAGTTGACAAGCAATTCCGGATTTAAAAATTGCGTTCACCATACTGTCTATCCATGACAATAGCAAGAAAAATAGGAAGGTATTGTCCACCACAGCAAGAGCGGCGAGGAAAAATGAGCTCGGAGATTTGTTCATAGGTTTTGCAACAAACACAATCAGCGCAAGAGTGTTTCCACAAAGTCCAACTGTCGATATCAAAGGTACACATATAGTTTTCATCAGCCTGGTAGCGAAAAGCCACGGATTTTCCGTTTCCGAAGTAGAGTTGTCGAACAAAGTGAAATTGTCCAATCCTGGAATAGAAGAGTTTCCACTCGCAAGTAATTCCATAATCAAGTTGGCAGGAAAAGTAATCCCAATGGATTGCTAAGCAACGATATAAAGATTTATTAAAAGAAAATTCGATTTCAAATGGTCAAATCTCTTAAAAGTGCCACATATTCCTGAAATCACGGTCTTTCAACATTCAGACACTGTCTGTTCTTAAGGTTGCCTTATAAAATTGACTCGTTGTCCATAGTAATACAAGTTTACGCATGTTGCACAGTGGTCTTCGTCGATTTCTGAACTGTTTATGATAACCAAGGAAATTGAAAGGATTGCCTATGTACGCAGAATTCTATTTTAACATAGCAGAAAGGATTGTCACGAGTCGGTATGTCATAAACAGAACAGTTGTAGTGACAGGAACACCTTATTAGTCTCTGACTATGTGATTCAAATAATGTCGATATGGGTGCATTTACCTTACAAACACATTAACGCAAAACAAAGCTAGAACCTTAGTTTCATTAAATTCATGAACATCGTTACAGTAATTTAATCAGTAGTTTAATCAAAATACTAAACAACAGCGATGCGTTTGCTTTTTCTTCCTTTCATGCAGTTTTATGATTCTCATATGCATTGCCGTATTTAAATGCAAAATTACAAAATTGTCTAAAATTTCAAAAATGAATTTTTGGGAAAATACTCATTGCCACCTAGATTTTAGTGAAGAAACATGCATTTTAGAGTGCTCATGCAAACGATTTTTCTTTTGTTTTAGTATGTGCTTGGTAATTAGAACATGAATTAGACTCAATTGAGCTTGCAAACATTAGTGCATCCTATGATAAATTTATTTCATCACTAAAATCTATGTGGCAATGTGTATTTTCCCCAAAATTCATTTTTGAAATTGTAGCCAGTTTTGTTTTTGCCATTTGCAATGTTAGTGCTTCCTTAAGGGATGTTACATGCAGACAAACTATGTTCTGTCTGAAATTGTGTCTTTATCTGGGGAACATACGCCGCTGAACATGGAATGATATTAATCTGAAAATACCGCATTGGAGGTTCCTGGTTCACCGTCATATGCACGCTATCGTTTAGGATGTCTCAAAAGTGTACTGTTTATTGGTGTAAATATTGAGTTGCGCTCAACCCGGGGCCAGGCAGAAATATGCATTTCCATTACTATCTATCAATCAAACCGAGCCTGCAATATTTTCATATCTGTCGTATTCTGTGACTTTCAACATTTCCTTTTCATCTATTTTTACCTGTAAGGCAGGAGTGAAAGCTTATATATTGAGCCAAAATGAAAACTTGACAAGAATAACATGGAAAAAGGTGAAATATGCATATCAGGAATTGCCACATTCAGAAAACAACAGCCTCCCCACACAGTCAAGAAGAAGAGAGGGGGAGAGAGCATGGTTAATAAAATAATCAGTTTCAAAAAGGACGCCACTAACAAAAAACAAAAATGAGAACCCGAGGGGTTACCGCCTTGGAACGGTCAGTGGCAAATCAAATTGCCACTGGGGGTTTAAACCAGGTTCTAGGGTGCACCAACCTCACACTTGCCCCAACAGGTTCTCGTATCACAAGACAAGTACAAATTGTCTTGGTGAAATAACTCCAACCCACCCATCAGCTCAACAAAGCTCCAATTACATAAATGATGCCAATAATCCAAATACCTGGAGGAGTTTGATTGTCAATATGTTTATCTTGGAAGTTGTTGGTTCAGTATCTATCGGTTTTTTAAAAAAAGAAACATGGAAAAAATTACGTGGTTGCGGAAAATTAAGCGTTGGATTTTGTTCTGATTTCAATTAAAAGGGAGGTAATTTGCTAAAACGGACATTTAAGTAATTGTATCTTATTTCTTTGCATCAGTGGTCAGTAAATATTGTGGTTTTTCTTCTCTACATGCCATTAACTTCAAAATTTGAAAGTCACATACTCTGTTTAAGACTTTTATGTTTAAAATTATCACTCTCGTCATTATTTAGGAAAGAGGAGATAACCTTGACCTCTGTGTAAAATTAAAAATATATTCCCGCTTTATCAAATATCCAGATATTTGCAAATACCATAAATTAAATGAAAAATAAAATACGTCATCATTAAAAAATATTTGAATTTAAAATCTGGTAAGTTTTCTTTTTTGTTTAGTATAATAGTCGACATGCGAAGGGAACTTTATCGAGTTTTGCTATGTACGGAAAACAAAAACAGGCGAAGGAGTGCAGAGGGTTATGACAGTTAAGCCCATTTTAAACGCTGTTTTCTAACAGAAGTCTGTAAGCTTGTTCAGGTTTGACGAGGAGCAATCCGGGAAAATTTACAAAAACTTACAAATGTGTCCTTAAACAAGCAAACAACAACTTACATATGTTTCTTTTCAATCATAGCAGTAGAACTTCTGGAAATGACGATATATTGAAGAGCAAGAATGTTAGACAAACTAAAGCAACGCGAAAACTCATGCCTATTTTTCATCTTTTTAAATGCCCGTGTAAGAGATCGCCGCAGAAGCCTTCTGTTTGCATTTTGTCCATGTAGAGAATATGACCTGTTTTCCGTCATAAATATTTTGGAAGAAATCGGGGATAAAGCGGCATATGGCTGCATTGCTGCATCCAGATAACAGAACCCGGTTTCGGTCACGGTGTCTGTTTTGAAATTGGTCATTTTATAAACAATGCTATCTCTTCCTATCATGATCTTGGCTGTGTGGGGATCGGGGCTGTGTCTTCTGAATGTGGCATTTCCTAATATGCGTATTTTACTTTTTTTATTAAAACGGTTTATATTGTCAACCCAATATTTAAGCACTTCAGAATATTTTCAGCTTACATGTTGTTTTTATTTCTGCTAATGATGTTCTTCAAATAGTTCGGCTGGACTACACCAAGAAATCTTTACTAGTTCATTTGAAGAATTGTTTGTTTTGAAGATTGTCAGTTGCAAACTGACAATAAACTCTTTCTGTTTGTAAACAAAAACAGCTGCAAATGACGGACACACCATAACATCTGTATAAATACATTTGTTTTATAACTTAGAATCTCAATAAAAATAAATCGAGAAGGAGGAAGGATTGGAATAGATTCACTAGCAATGGCAGGGTGGCTATACACGTGACTTTTAGAATGACGTGCACACATTTAAGAACCTCCAATATAAATCGGCTGTCGTTTTCTCAAATATCAAAGACAAATTGTGTTTGAAATGTCATTGAATGTTTGAAATAAGCAAAAAACCTTCCTGAAGCGAGTGATTTCAGATATAAATTGTGCACGACATTCTAAAAGTCACATGGTATAGCCATCCTGTATGGGTAACGTGTACATTTGTATCGTACTTCAGATTTCGATTTCAATTAGAACCAGCGAGCGACCTCCGTAAACATCTGTTGCACTGCAACACTTCAAAAGACGCCGATCAGGTTTTATGTCATGCGACTCCTGTAAGCTGCCGCTTTAATCAGAAGACGTGTTCAACTTAAAATAAGGTTTTTGCTGTCAATCATTTTTGTCGTTGTGGTTCCATTCTCCATGAAGTGAAAACTTCTTTATCTAGAGATTTGAATGGTACATGTAGCATCGAAATCAAAACTCACACCGTTCAACCCGATAAGGTGAATGCCGTGGGTAAGCCGACGGCAGTTGCTTGTGTACATGAACGTTTTGCGGCGAAACTGAGTATTGGCCCGATTTTTACATTTTCCCGCAATATCTTAGCAGACAAAAATATACATATTGATTCCCTGTTTGTTAAGGACTCTACTGACGAAATCTCGACGCACACAGGATATTATTTACAAAGAAATTGCAGAAAAAGTGTGCAATTTTTTTACAAAATATGTCATTTGACGAATCGCCCGCAAATATCTTTTTTTTATTACCAAATCTAAATTATTTGAAATATTCCATGATAAAGTTCAATTATTTCCCTGTAATTATTTGAAACCACAGCTTCCAATTCGCTTTCTCTAGAAAGATATTTACTTTTAAACTTGGTACGTCGTGGAGATTTTGGTAACGACTACGGCCGTTAACACTAAAATATTGGTACGGTTGAATGCAGTTTCGTCAGTGGATTGGATAACGTAAACGGCCGTCAAGTGAAAATTAGCTTTGTCTCTACAATGATTAACACTGGTCTTGAGAACATAATTAAATGTTTTTATTGCATCGTGACTTGACCGATGGTTTTTTAACGCGCACATTTCCAATTTTGTTGCAGGCCTATATTTTTTTCCTTAAACAGCAAGTCACAGTCAGTTGAATACGCCATATTAACGAAAGTTTTGAGATACTTACTGTTTTACAAATTGAGTTTGATCTGACAGAGATTACGACTCGTTATATTTAGACTATATTCTAGAGATATGACCATGACGTCTTAGCCGTACAAGCAGATGTGACGACAATGATGTATAAAACAGTGAAATATGCGTATCAGGGATGGCCACATCCAGCAGACACTGCCTCCCCACAGAGCCAAACAGTAGAGACGAAAAGAGAACATGGTATTACAATAATCAATTTCAATATGGACGCCACAAACAATTAACGAAAGTGAGAACCCCAGGGGTTACCGCCTTGGAACGGTCAGTGGCAAAACTTAGTCGCATAAGAATAGTTGTTTTTCGTCTGTTACAAATACGAAGCAAAAGAACTTCAAATACTTCATTCCGAGTTGAATTTTACTTACTTTCGTTGTCTATATCATTTCATTTATAAATCAGAAGTAAATCAAGACAGCCTGCGCTTCGAGTATTCTTAAAGAGTAATGGCTACTAAATGAAAATGAAGAATAATAACATTTATTTCCGAATTTTAAAACTATAATATTACGTACTTTGTATGGTTCGTCCCCAGATAAAGTTCGAGCTGAAATAATATACGGTGCAACATTTTTTCTCGTCTGCAGGCGGCTGTGCAAGTGCATTAAATTTCAAGTTCGTAAAGTTCATAGTAAATAATATAAGGATTTGTACAAAGTTAGATAAAATATTATATTGTATTTCATTTGAATGTTTACAAACGCTTGTAATTCTCGTTTGACAAGTGTACGAATTAAGTGAATACTTAAAATTATTACAATTCTAAAATTGCATCAACAACAAAACGTTAGGTAATATATTCAACCTGGAAATCAGGTGTTTTGTTATAAATGTTTTTCTTTATGTAAACATACTTTCAATATTTATCTTGATTTATAATCAACAAGGAGTAACCTAGATTTGTTAACACTAGTCTGATACACTTTATGCATAAAGCAGACAACAGCGACGTTGAAAATAAGTTCACTTGACGGCCGTTAACGTTATCCAAGCCACTGACGAAACTGCATTCAACTGTACCAATATTTTAGTGTTAACGGCCGTTGTCATTACCAAAATCACCACGGCGTACCAAGTTTAAAAGTAAATATCTTTCTAGAGAAAGCGAGTTGGAAGTTGTAGTTTCAAATAATTACAGGGAAATAATTGAACTTTATCATGGAATATTTCAAATATTTCAGATTTGGTAATAAAAAGGGATATTTGCGACCGATTCGTCAAATGACATATTTTGTAAAAAAATTGCACACTTTTTCTGCAATTACTTTGTAAATAATATCCTGTGTGCGTCGAGATTTCGTCAGTAGAGTCCTTAACAAACAGGGAATCGATATGTATATTTTTGTCTGCTAAGATATTGCGGGAAAATGTAAAAATCAGGCCAATACTCAGTTTCGCCGAAAAACGTTCATGTACACAAGCAACTGCCGTCGGCTTACCCACGGCATTCACCTTATCGGGTTGAACGGTGTGAAACTTGTAGTAATAGAACCTGGCGGGAGAAGTGTGAGGTTGGTGCAACCTAAAACATGGGGTTCATTGGCATTGACAAATATATTTTGCCATTGTCCGTTCAAAAGGCGGAGATACCAAAGGTTCACTGTTTTTCGTAAGTTTATTGTTTTTGAAAAACTATAAACTTTCTCTCCCTGTCTCTGTTCAAATCTGCTGATTTGTGTGATGTGCTTATTGCCTCTAGTTACATTGCAGTTTCCAGTTAAACGGGCTGTCGGTTGAAGAAGAAATATCAATAATAATAATAATAATAATAATAATAATAATAATAATAATAATAATAATAATAATAAATAATAATAATAATAATAATAACGAGTGTTTAAAACACTGAACTAAAAAGGAAAAGTTTAAATATCCAGTTTCTATCTGAGGTCAACGCCCAATTTCGCAGCAATAAATTAGCAATAGCAATCAAATCGCCGGCTATTCACCTTTGCTTATCTCAAATAAGCAGTATACCCGGGGTAATGGTCATCGTTCGACGTCAAATGTCTGACGCATGTTCTGGCGACTGATGTTTCTCCAATATTTGATGACGCTTGTCACAAATGCAAGCATATACGTTTTACGCCCAACATATCTTTCTGCATTTATTACTCACGGAATTCTATAGTTGCATTTGACATTGATTGTACATAATAGTCATCACCTCTTGCTGCCACCCCGTGACCAAAAACACTTTCAGGACATACGATGTCGATGCGTAAACAACGATAAATATATTAAACAGAAATTTACACAAACGCACGATTGAACACAGTCACATGTTAGAGTTTTTTAAATAAAATCTTTAACACCCTTTTATGGGGTTTATTCCCATTCCAAAGAAGTAGTATGAGTAGTAATAAGTACAACACAAGTATCCACATTTTTAAACAAGATATGACACTATATAGATAAAAAAACTATAAATTTCAATTTACATACTGTGTTTTGATGATTTTGACATTTAAATTTATTGAGAAGAACTGGGTCCGTATATTCAACACAGTCCAATATACAAGGTCAATAAATTGCCAAAACACTCTGTTAATTTCAAGGTTTTAGTCTTAGAGAATGTCTTATCTGCATTTAGCATCCACAATAACCAATGATTATTCCCTTTATCTCGCCTATCAATTAATATTATAGAGCCACCTTATTAAAAAAATTAAATATCTAACTGTTTGATAGGAGATCAAATCAGAAAATGCTATAGGTATCGATTAATAAGAACATAGTATTTTCATTCAGCCTAAACGTTTATGTTTAGTAAATTTAATGAACAGAAAATTCGATACAAGTTTCATCGCATTTACACTTCTGTTTCACAAGGGTGGAGCTGAAGTGTAATTATTAGAATCGCACCTTGTTGTATTCCATTCCTTATTATCGACAAATATAAAGTGAGGAGTGCTCGGATTCTAAATCCGTCGTTTTCAGACCTTTATTTTCGTCCTTCGTAATAAACGTTTGGCAGGAAATGATAACTTACTTGTTTTAACACGTTACTAATCACCAGTATTTTAAGTTGTGCAAATACTACTCAGAAAGACCTCATGTGCATCGACCATTTTTAAAGCAAACGTTACCTGGCGAAAAATCATACTAAGACATGCTATCTCAATTTGTACGAATTGTTTTCATCTTTATGCTCTCTAAACATGCCTGTAAAGTTTATTAATATAAAAAAATATTTTTTCGGGTTTTAGTATTTTGAATAATGACGATAACGGTTAGGAACAATGTTGATTGTCAGTTCCTTTTCTTATGAAGCAGGCCTGAATGAGTCCAACATATTTATTATCAAAATGCCAGTTTAACACTACTCAGTCGTAAAAATATAAATAGATAAACGACGATTGTCGCCAGAAGTAGGGACATGCGCAGTGATGCGGTCAAAATCAAGATATTTTACCATTTGTCTATAAAATATGTATACTTGTCAACTGCATCGCAACAGCGTGATTATTACATTATATATTGCCTTTTATTAGCACAAGAAAAAGTGTACAAACACGTTATTGTGTCATTTTGTTCATCCTACGTATATAACATCTGTTTTTTCCATCCTTTCAATAATTCACACATCTTCTTTTACTGTTTAAACATTATACCAGCATTTAGGGTTTCCACTAGCCTTGAATCTCAAGGTCATATTGATGATTGAACATTAAAGGATTCGGTCAACCCTTCAGCTAAAATCATAGGGTTAAGGAATGAGGCTTTTTGGAAATTTTAAAAATCAAATGGTAATTTTCCAGGTCAAATGGAACCTCTCAGGATTTCAGTGTTTGTTATTTAAAGAAAAATGATTTACTTAAACGTAATTTTCTAACATGAATTTTCTTTAAACTTGTATGACGCAAAAGATTTCAGATTGCTGTTCTGCAAAATCTTTCCAAAACATATATATGATTTATTCTCGTAGTCAATGAATACCATACCCAAGGATATTATGTTTGAAAAAAAAGATAATTCTGAATCTCCATAAAAAATTTATGTGCCACTGTTATTGCTTTTAAGATATGTTTCTATTAGCAAATGTTAAGTTTACTGGAAGACCTTTATATAGGTGTTTGGTTTAGTTTATTTAATTGTAACGTTAGAGTTTAGGATTGTAGTAAAAGTTTATAGTTTGTTTTAAGATTTCCGCCTATGTTAGTCTGCGACTTTCTGAATTATAATACACTTGATTAAATGCGATTATTAATATATAATTATGTATCACGAGGTTTCATTCTTCATTATCAGGCGCCGCGGTTGATCCTTTCTCCGAGACCTACCCGGTTGATTGTTTTTAGCATTTCCTATGATATAATGAACGAGTAAAATTTTACCTAAGCACCTATTGTCAGCGGAAAAAAGATGGCTGCTGCAAAAACTTATTTCTTTGCAATATTGTAACGCATTCTTTGATACTCGTTCCATACAGTAACCGGAGATGCTGTTTTTGTTTTAGTTTGACAATTGACACTTGTCAACATAACTCTTAAAGGTGTGCAGTATACGGACATTTTCAGGTTGGGCCAGGGGTGTAGCTAGTCCTATAAATATGACGTCGTAAATGCTTATTTATCATTTTTTTTATTTTATGGCATTTACGACGTCATATCGCCGAACGCAGTTTTCCTGTCGCATGTTCTGACCGATTTTCAGTCGGGACAATTATCTTAGTTATCTGCAAATTTACAACAATAAAGGCCTAGATATATCAATATTTCATTAATATTACTCTTATTCTTGCTTCAGACACAAAAATTACTTACATTATCCAGTTATAATCTACGATAATCCATTTTAATTTTCACCACAGTATTTTTGTATATGCGGCTCTCAGCCGTGTGTAGACATTGCTCGATTCGGATTGGCTTATGCAAATCATGCATCCGCATGTTATACAGTACTAGATAGATAGATAGATAGATTTATTTTGCATTCAATCATTAGACATTACAATACCATATAAAACATATCAAGAATTAAGACAAATAGTTGACCCCATAGTCATTAAGATAAATTACAATATCAATGGTAACTAACTCATGTAAGATAAAATTAGCTACATTTGAAAGTAAAAAAACACAATTGTAAAACTACTAAGAGTGGTACTGAATTCCCAAGCCAGTCTTAACTACAACTATGTTCCAGGTATGCCTCCTCTTAAAAAGAAATTAGTCTGTTATTGGTGCACTTGTAATGACTAGAAATGTCATGCACGGATAGCCCATGAAAGTCAAATTGACTTATTTCCAATGGGGTCAATTGGATGAATTACAAATAAATAGATGTTTTTATAATTTAAATCATACTTACATATAAAATTGGACAGAAATATATATTTTCTTGATAATTAAAGTTAGCTTACAATAGTTTGATTGTTTTTCTTACTGTTTAAAGGACATAACCTGACTATTGAAAATATTATTTTCGTCTACGAAATTTTTACGCAACTGTCAATCGGGAAAATGTAAAGTGAAAGTTCGGCATACACAGTACTTGAATAGAATTTCTTACCGGATTTAATTCATGTTTACCGATGATTTGATGCTTAAAGGTGAATTTTGTTATATATTTTCAGTGTCAAATCATTTAAAGCTGAGATTATGACTTTCTGTAAACTTTTTGTTAAAACTAAATATGCGACACGTTTTTGATGCATCGCATTTGAGGTAATGCTTGCCAATAAATGAAAAATATAAAATGTCAAAATATTAAATGTTAAAGGTTAAAGAAGCATGCGTTCCTCTAAATATTTGGAGTAGGGTGTAGCAAGTTCTGATATTCACAGGGTTGGGCGGTAAATACCACCCACGGTATTTACCAGTGGTATTTACCGGCCTGGAAAATACTCCCCAAAGTGGCAAATACTGGTAAATACTGGCAAATACTACTCAGATGAGTTTTTTGCCTCAGATACTGCAGAAATCTTAACTTAATTGACTGTTATTAATGTTTTATCATAATAATAATTAAATTACTCGGATATTTTAATTAAATTTCATATCAGGTGATCACAATAAGCACTTCAAGTAAAAATAAATCTTAAAGAACTGTCATTTTTTACTTAGAACCTAACAATACTGTAACAGCAGGTGTGAAATAAATGCTGATCCTCCTGTGCACCTGGCCATTGACACTTAACAAGCAAGGCCATAAGGTCTAAACTATTAAAACAACATGTTTCATACAAGGGGCTGTTATAGCCAGGGGCAACAAAGGCAACAGTGTCATAAATAACATATATCAAGGTGCAAGTAAATGGTTATGCATTGATGTGACTCCAGAAAGCTGCCAAACTGGTGTTCTGTTACAGATACTTTAAGGGGAAAGAAGAGATTGCCTGGTAGACAGAGACTTCTTTGTATCTAACCTTTTTTGTTATTGTATTCATGTATAATTATTGTAAGTTGTTTATAATTAAAATTATCCCTCTAAAATGCTGACTCCATTATTGTTAATAATTGAATTTTGAAGTTGTCCACATGCTGACTATAAGGGATACATTGTATTGTATAAATTCCATGGGTGGTCAATTAAAATGACCACTTTTTCAGTACTTAAATATTTATTTATTATGGATAAAGTGATGAAAGTGTTAAATTTAAGTATAAATATAATGGCAATTGATGGATAAATTTTAAATTATCAATATGAATGCTTATAAAAGGTAATATTGTATAAATTCCAGACTGGTTAATTCAATTGACCAGTAATTGCCAGTATTTGCCGGTAAATACCGCCGGCATGGAAAATATGAGTATTTGCCGGCATTTTGCCAACCCTGGATATTCACAGACCTTTTCTGGCCAGTATGTCAGTTGAGCTATATAGGCTTAACAGATCTTTATTGCCAAGCTTGGTCATTTTAAGCCAATAAATCGTTTAAATCACTCAGAACACAAAATATTCCTGTTTTTGAGAAAAAAAACATTCCTCATTCCTTTCAGGAAGGGTCGTCGCAGCATAGACTGATTTTATCCATTTTGTCGCACGCTGAAACACGCTGTTTAATTTTTGCAATGCGCTGTTTAACTTTCAGTCTTGTGTATATATCAGTTTTGCTTCTCATTTAAATAAATGAAAAAAAGTTTTTATTCTACATGTTAATAATAAATGTGTCTTCACACACACTGTTTTGTGGCTGCTGTAGGTTCACAGATTTTATTAATTTCATAACAAAAATTCAAAAGTCATAAATTAAATTCTTACACCAAAAAACCCTATGCTTTTTAAAATTGAAACACAGATCCTAATTAAATAACAACGGCTGAATTCCCTTAGATCCGATCATTTAATTAGATCTTATATCAATTAGAAATATTTATGAACACAAAAACTAAAATAAATAGAAATTACAATATAATGTGCTTATTTGTAATTATAAAAAGATGTTTCAGGAAAACTAAAAGCATTTTTTTTCAATAAAACATCTTTTGATGGTGGAAACTACGCAGTTGCACTTTTTATTACCTCCCTTTTTTAAGATCGGCAAAACTTGCACGAACAGCACTCTTTTTCCGTAAGCGCCGTTTCTTCTCAAATACAGAATGAACGGACCTCGAATATTACCTTTCGCTTTTTTGATTGCAATTAAAACTCGTATAATTTACAAATTATACCTACCCGTGCGAAAAAGAAATGATGCGCCAAGCCTTACAAAAAATATCGTACCATTGTCCTGTTTGCAAAACATGTAATAAAATCGGTCATTTTAACTGCGCTATGTCTAGAAATAAAAATCATAACCGTAATTGGCTTCTGAAGTCGATCTACTGTATGACGTCATTTGTGTAAACTTTCACTGCAGCATATGACAATATTGAATATTTACTGGATGTTGCAGCGTATTTTGGATTGAAAATGTGTTTTAAGAGCTTCTCTTTTGTTCGGGGGATGTTATAAGATCAAACCGACAATGTTCTGAAAACGATGTCAGCATCTAGGTTATTTTGTTTTCGATTGAATCTAAATGAAAATGGCTTTGTTGCTGTTGTTGAATTTCATTAATTGGCTATCTTACCTAATAATCAAGATGACAGAAAGTTATATTTTCTGTGGATATTATCAAAAAGGGGATGCTTTTGTTCCTTCCTTCTTTGCTCGAAATGGTCAGATAGCAGAAGTTAGTCATTTTTATAGAAATTTGTTATGATTACTGACAACGCGGATGTATAGTGATTCGACTACGATTTTTATCACATGCGGTCATAATCAACTGTCGCCAACATGTGGGCGGAGCCGACATGCGTTATCCATCAGTTCTTGTTAATGATTGGTTAACTCGCAAAGCTGATGACGCTGTCAATTATCGGCGCAATCAGCTGTCTCTTGTTTATTAAGAACAGTTTTCATACTGATAATGCAATCAACAGGTATACAAAATGCAGCGGGAGATAAGGCATGTCGGACAAATAATCATTATGGCATGTCGCAAATTGGGTCCTGAAATTATGGCTTGTCGCATGCGACTAGCGAAAATGGCCTGGGGGAAACCCTGCCTCTCTGTCCTTAATTTATTCAAGCTTCCTAGGCAAAGTAAACAGATCTCGGAGACAAACATTATCCCAGTTGTATATCATTTTCAAAGACAAAACTGTAACTTGCCAAACACCTATTGTTTGCTGTTGACAGTTCATTATCTTTTTCGATGACACCAATTACTAAACGGATCTGTTATCGGAGAAAATCCAAATTCATTATTAAAATCAACTAAGTTTCTACTATTCTGATTAAGTTGGCTTATATCTCATAAGCAAATTGACTGAACATCAGAGCTGGGTTAAAAATATTCAAATACCTTATTGTTATTTTTATTTTCAAATGTTAGATAATAGATTGTCTACTATTCCAATTAACTATCATTAAGCCTAGTTTATATTATAAACATATTGAAGTCCTGCACATTAGAGCCAGGTTCAAAATATTCAAATATGTTTTTGTTTTGATATTTTCAAATGTTAAATTCAGTGGAAACTTTTGTATGTCTGCACATCGTGAGTATGTACATGTACCTTGTACCTACATTGTAGATGTGTGACACATTTATACTTGTTTTTGTTTTTCTTTCAGATTTGATAAACATGGAGGTTGAATCAGCAGCTTACTCCAAACATCTGCTTGGGCAGTTAAACAGTTTACGAGACAAAAGAACCCTGTGTGATGTCACCATACAAGGTCGAGAATTATCCTTACCCATGCATCGAGTTATTCTCTCTGCTGCAAGCCCTTATTTTGCAAACTATTTACAATCATCATTTAACAGTCCAGACCCAGTTGTTATAGACTTAAGTAAATTTGATAATGATTTGTTGATGATGGTTGTTGACTTTTTGTATACTGGGAGATTAAAACTTTCAAGTGAAACTGTTAATGATTTTGTTAAAGTTTTTGAAGAGTTAGAGTTAAAATTAGCAGCACATGAATGTAGGGATTTTATTGAGCATGGAGGTCTGAAATTTAGGGAGATTGGAATTCAGACAGAAAATGATGTGGAAGCTGGAAATGAAAAAATAGAGCCTGAAGTTCCTACAAGAAAGAAGCGTAAGGTTGTGTCAGTCCAAAAGACAGATATACTCTCTGAAGGAGAAGAAATTGATGCTGGTGGAAGTGAAAAAAAGAGGAGACCTAGAAAAATAAGCAAACCAAGACGAAGAAAGTCTTTACCGAAGAAACTTAAGGTAAAAAACGTAGCAGAGGAAAAGGAAACTGGCAAAAATTCACATGTAAAATCTGAGAAAGATGAACTTGATGGTAATTCTGCGGAAGATAGTAGAAATCCAGAAACAGTTGTCAAAGTTGAAAAAGATGATTCAGGGGATGTAGAAACATCAGAGTTCAAACCTGATAAAGGCGAAAATGGACAGGTTGATAGCGACACTGATGATTATGATAGTGGTGTAATAGATACTGTGAAAGATCAAGCTGAAATACCTGATGATCATATAAAAACTATCGATGATGAAGGAAGGGTTGTGAAGAAGCAAACAAGGAAAAGGAGAGGGGTACATGGGGAATTGAAACTTACTAAAGGTCGAAGGCGGAAACCGTTTCCGTGCTCGTTGTGTTCGAAGACGCTGACGAGTAAGAAGAGACTGATCTTCCACGAGTTCAGCAAACATGGTACACCTATAGATTACAAGAGTATCAACTTCTCTGTCAGTCCCTGTGCAGAAGAGGCAAGTATAATCCTTTGCTCCATAGATGCATATTTATTTATTGCGTGGGCAAACAGTTTAGATCCAGATCAGCTGGCACAGATCTGATGTGCAATCTGAACCGGATCTACACTGTACGATTTTTAGCTCGACTATTCGAAGAATAGGGGAGCTATCCTACTCGCCCCGGTGTCGGCGTCGGCGTCCGTTAAACAAAATATGCACTTTGGTCCATAACTTGAAAACTACTTATGATATCAACTTGAAACTTGGAATATATATTCACCATCAAATTCTACATCATTACCAACAAGACCCATAACTCTGCTACAAATATTTTTCAAGTTATGCCCCTTTTTCACTTAAATTTTGCGTTAAGGAAAATATGCACTTTGGTCCATAACTTATAAACTACTTGAGATATCAACTTGAAATTTGGAATATATATTCACCATCAAATTCTACATCATTACCAACAAGACCCATAACTCTGCTGTCAATATATTTCAAGTTATGCCCCTTTTTTCTTATATTTTGTGTTAAGCAAAATATGCATTTTGCCCATAACTTTAAAACTACTTTAGATATTGCCTTGAAACTTGAAATATTTTTTCACCACCAAAATCTACATCATAACCAACAAGACCCATAACCCTGCTTCCAATATTTTTCAAATTATGCCCCTTTTTCACTTACATTTAGTGTTAAGCAAAATATACACTTGGCCCTTAACTTCGTTTTGAATGGAGGGATTTCAAAATAACTTGGCACAAATGTTCACCATGACAATGCGGTGTGTCGCGTTCAATACCCATGCCTGTAGGTCCAAGGTCAAGGTCACTGTTACTAAAAATAGAATTTTCTTGCAAAATCTTGTCCGCTCTAACTTAGTTATTTCTTATTGGATTTTTAAATAACTTGGTATAATTGTTCACCATATCAAGATGGTGTGTCAAGTACAAGCCCATGCCTGTAAGTCGAAGGTCAAGGTCACTGTTACTAAAAATAGAATTTTCTTGTCCAGGCTGTTACTTTGTTATGAATGGAGGGATTTCAAAATAACTTGCCACAAATGTTCACCATGACAAGGCGGTTTGTCCACACAATACCCATGCCTGTAGATCCAAAGTCAAGGTCACTGTTACTAAAAATAGCATTTTCTTGTCCAGGCTGTAACTTTGTTATAAATGGAGGGTTTTCAAAATAACTTGGCACAAATGTTCACCATGACAAGGCGGTGTGTTGCGTACATTACCCATGCCTGTAAGTCCAAGGTCAAGGTCACAGTTACTTAAATTGAATTTACTTGTTCAGGCTATAACTCTTTTATGAATGAAGGAATTTCAAAATAACTTGGTACAAATGTTCGCTATGACATTGCATTGCATTACCACCAACTTCTTCGCAGACATTTCCGTAATGTCAAGACAACAGTGCCACAAATACAAATAATTTACTTATCTTCAAGTTTATGCATATTCTTATAATTCCTCCAACATCACTGTCGTTGAAATGCTATTATTCCCATCATTTCTCTTGAGTGTCTGAAAATGATGCATAGCAGGGGCATCTGTGTCCTATGGACACATTTCCAGTTTCACTTATATTTTCACTTAAGTGCACCTCATCGATAACTTTGCACAAAATACTTAAGGTATCAACTTCAAACTTCCATTATATTTTCATTTCAGTTCTTTTCTTTAACATTACTGAAGTGATTGATATTTGACTAAAAGTAAATGTCTCTCATAAAAAATTACTAACATGTTTTCTAACAAATTCAGAAATATTTCATAGTTATTCCCCTATTCAGTTTAATATTTATGGTACATTAAGGAATTATTTCTGTTATTTGAAATGAATTTCTCCCTTACCATTCACTTGTTAATATTTTTCCTGATTTCACACCAATATATGGCCATAGTTGTTATTGTTTTAATCTTCAAATTGCATTTGTTTCAAATGATTCGAATAGTCGAGCATGCTGTCTCCTCCGACAGCTCTTGTTTATTTATTTATAATAGGTTGTTTCTGACCAAATACTGAGCATAGAAGGCAAATGCTGGTCAGACTTCACAGATGTTCTAAGTGATCTGGGTGTTTTGCAGAAATTGAGTTCCAAATGGTGTTTGCACAGATCCAAAGGCTGAACTGGATCTACACTTGTTTCAAGTTTTATGTGACTTTTTATACCCCCGCATACGAAGTATAGGGGGTATAAAGGAGTCATCATCTGGTTGGTTGGTTGGTTGGTTGGGCAGTCTGTCTGTGGCACTAACAGCGTCAACAGTTTTCAAGGTATCAACTTGAAACTTTAAACATATGTTCGTGAGTACATTTGCGCGATCTATTTTTTAGCTCACCTGTCACAAAGTGACAGGGTGAGCTTTTGTGACCGCCTGATGTCTGTCGTGCGTCGTCCGTCGTCAACAATTGCTTCAATTGACTTCTTCTCTGAAACGGCTTGGCCAATTTTGATGAAACTTGCCACGGATGTTCCTTGCATGAAGCTCTTCCAAAGTTGTTCAAAGAAATCAATTTCATGCAGAACTCTGGTTGCCATGGCAACCGAAAGGAAAAACTTTAAAAATCTTCTTGTCTGAAACCACAAGGCCTAGAGCTTAGATATTTGGCATTTAGCATCCTCTAGTGGAGCTCTACAAAGATTGTTCAAATTATTTCCCTGGGGTCAAAATTGGCCCCGCCCCAGGGGTCACTTCATTTTACATAGACTTATGTAGGAAAAACTTTAAAAATCTTCTTGTCTGAAACCACAAGGCCTAGAGCTTAGATATTTGGCATTTAGCATCCTCTAGTGGAGCTCTACAAAGATTGTTCAAATTATTTCCCTGGGGTCAAAATTGGCCCCGCCCCAGGGGTCACTTCATTTTACATAGACTTATGTAGGAAAAACTTTAAAAATCTTCTTGTCTGAAACCACAAGGCCTAGAGCTTAGATATATGGCATTTAGCACCCTCTAGGGGAACTCTACAAAGATTGTTCAAATTATTTCCCTGGGGTCAAAATTGGCCCCGCCCCAGGGGTCACTTCATTTTGCATAGACTTATATAGGAAAAAATTTTAAAATCTTCTTGTCTGAAACCACAAGGCCTAGAGCTTAGATATTTGGCATTTAGCACCCTCTAGTGGAACTCTACAAAGATTGTTCAAATAATTTCCCTGGGGTCAAAATTGGCCCCGCCCCAGGGGTCACTTCATTTTGCATAGAGTTATATAGGAAAAACTTTAAAAATCTTCTTGTCTGAAACCATCAGGCCTAGAGCTTAGATATTTGGCATAAAGCATCCTCTAGTGGAAATCTACAAAGATTGTTTAAATTATTTTCCTGGGGTCAAAATTGGCCACGCCCCAGGGGTCACTTCATTTTACATGGACTTATATAGGAAAAACTTTAAAAATCTTCTTGTCTGAAACCACAAGGCCTAGAGCTTAGATATTTGGCATTTAGCACTCTCTAGTGGAACTCTACAAAGGTTGTTCAAATTATTTCCCTGGGGTCAAAATTGGCCCCGCCCCAGGGGTCACTTCATTTTATATAGACTTGTATAGGAAAAACTTTAAAAATCTTCTTGTCTGAAACCACAAGGCCTATAGCTTAGATATTTGGCATTTAGCATCCTCTAGTGGAACTCTACAAAGATTGTTCAAATTATTTTCCTGGGGTCAAAATTGGCCCCGCCCCAGGGGTCACTTCATTTTACATAGACTTATATAGGAAAAACTTTAAAAATCTTCTTGTCTGAAACCACATGGCCTAGAGCTTAGATATTTGGCATTTAGCACCCTCTAGTGGAACTCTACAATGATTGTTCAAATTATGTCCCCTGGGCCAAAATCTGCCACGCCCTAAGGTTCTCTTGGTTAACATTATAGTTATGTAGGAAAAACATGAAAAATCATTTTTCTCCGAAACTAATAGTACTAGACCTTAGATATTTGGTGTTGAGTATTGTGAAGAGACCCTTTACCATCATTGTTTAAATGTTAGCCCTGGGGTCAATATTGGCTCCGCCGCGGGGGTCCTTAATATGTAAAAAGGGCAATTTTTAAAATTCTTCTTACTGGAAACCTCAATGCCTTCAGCTTAGATATATAGTATTTAGCATTGTCTAGTGGATATCTTCCAAGTTTGTTTAAATTATGTCCCCTGGGCCAAAATTGGCCACTCCCCAGGGTTCTCTTAGTTTGCATTGATTTATATAGGAAAACATAAATTATCATTTTTCTCTGAAACTAATGCGACTAGACCTTAGATATTTCGTGTTGAGTATAGTAAAGAGACCCTTTACCAGCATTATTTAAATGTTGGCCCTGGGGTAAAGCTGAAAGTACTTTTGTACTCAGGTGAGCGATAAAGGGCCATCATGGCCCTCTTGTCCTTATAAATATATAGCAAAAACTTAAAAAATCTTCTTCTCCAAAACCGCAATGGCTAGAAGTTAGATATTTGGCATGAAACATTGTCTAATGGACCTCTAACAAAGTTGTTCAAATTATGGCCCTGGGGTCAAAATTTGCCCCGCCCCAGAGGTCATGGGTTTTCCTTATATCAATATATAGCAAAAACTTAAAAAATCTTCTTCACTGAAACTGTAAGGCCTAGAACTTTGATATTTGGTGTGTAGCATCACCTAGTGGTCCTCTACTAAGATTGTTAAAATTATAGCCCTGGGTTCAAAATTTGCCCCGCCCCAGAGGTCATCGCTTTTCCTTATATCAATATATAGCAAAAACTTAAAAAATCTTCTTCTCCGAAACCGCAATGGCCAGAGGTTAGATATTTGGCATGAAACATTGTCTAATAGACCTCTAACAAAGTTGTTCAAATTATGGCCCTGGGGTTAAAATTTGCCCCGCCCCAGAGGTCATGGGTTTTCCTTATATCAATATATAGCAAAAAATTAAAAAATCTTCTTCTCCAAAACCGCAATGGCTAGAGGTTAGATATTTGGCATGAAACATTGTCTAATGGACCTCTAACAAAGTTGTTCAAATTATGGCCCTTGGGTCAAAATTGGCCCCGCCACAGGGGTCGCCCATTTTACATAGAATTATATAGGAAAAATCTTGTAAAAGTCTTCTTCTCTAGAACCATAACACATAGAGCTTAGCATTTTTACATGTAACATCACTTTGTGGACCTTTACCACGTTTATACATATCATGACCCCAGGCTCGAATTGGCCCCACCCAGGGGCTTATCAATTTTACATAGAGCTAAATAGTAAGAACTGAAGACATGTAGAATGTTTGCTAGTGTCAAACTCCACCCCTTGTTCTCTGAAACTAATGCGACTAGACCTTAGATATTTCGTGTTGAGTATTGTAAAGAGACCCTTTACCAGCATTATTTAAATGTTGGCCCTGGGGTAAAGCTGAAAGTACTTTTGTACTCAGGTGAGCGATACAGGGCCATGATGGCCCTCTTGTTTTCTCATGTGGATCAGTCCATTATTTTTCAGAGGGGAGCACAATTTAACAAAATCTTGGGACACAAACTACTTCTACAGTTTTTAAGATATTGACTTGAAACTTGATACATATGTTCGGCATGAAGTGTAGATGTGCGTGACATATTTTTCGTGTGGATTAGTCCATTATTTTTTGCAGGGGACATGATTTAACAAAATCATGTTATGCAAACTTCTAAATCTTGTGATGCGAACTACTTCTACAGTTTCTAAGATATTGACTTGAAACTTGATACATATGTTCGGCATGAAGTGTAGATGTGTGTGACATATTTTTTGTGTGGATCAGTCCATTCTTTTTTGCAGGGGACATGATTTAACAAAATCGTGTTACGTAAACTTCTACAGTTTTCAAGATATCGACTTGAAACTGAAATCATATGTTCTGCATGAAGTGTGCATGTTAGTGACATATTTTTTATGGATCAGTCCAGTTTTGGTTGGAGGGGAGCATTATTTAACAAAATCTTATGACACAAACTACTTCTCCAGTTTTCAAACTTTTAACATACATTCGTGATTAGATTAGCATGACATATTTTTTTCAATTGGATCAGTCCATTATTTTTTAGAAGGGGAGCACGATTCAACAAAACCTTGTGACGTCAACTACTTTTACAGTTTTGTTTACATCCGGTGAAAACCCAAGTCGCTATTTTATAACACAACTTTTGCTTTACGCGCACGTGGCGTTAGCATTAGCTCACCAAATGAGTTAATTATTCTTATCCCTCTCGGAAGAATAACAACATGTGCCCGGGTGAAGGTCGAGTAGCTGTGTGCGTATCAACAGATTGTAAAAAAAATACTCAGAAGATGCTCAATTGTTTTTTTTTCTGACACAGAGACAGCGTAAAAATGTAATATGTATGTAATTATCATGCAACTGAAATGGACTTGTATCGGTAGGCGGATATAGTCCTACGTTTGGTTTCGTTAGCATTAGCTCTCCAAATGACGTCATTATTCTTATCCCTCTCGGAAGAATAACAACATGTGCCCACAGGGGCTCGTCACATGATGGGTTTTATTTTTATAGCTAAATAACACTAAACTGAAGCATTTTCTAAAAAAAATTTGGGTCTCTATATATATATATAGTGTTATTTAGCTATAAAAATAAAACCCATCATGTGACGAGCCCCTGTGCATGTGCCTGGGTGAAGGTCGTGTAGCTGTGTGCGTAAAATTAAATACAGATTGTAAAACAATACTCAGAAGATGCTCGATTGTTTTTTTTTCTTACGCAGAGACGGCGTAGTAAGTAAGATGTATGTAATTATGCAACTGAAATGGCCTTGTATCGGTAGCGGATATAGTCCTACGTTTGATTTTCTAAAATTGTTATGCCGCAGGAAAATTTAATCTCTGATTACACAAAATGAAAGTAGGTCTACATCAGAATATGCCGTCCAATGATGTACTTTGGAAACTAAAATGCGCAAAAAATATGTACATACTTTGTATTGGAGATATTTATTATAAAAAAAAAACAAACAACAGCAGAAATAAACAACTACCGTCAATTTCATAATTATTGAAAATATTCATGAAGTTCTATAATTTTTGTTTATGGAGAATTTTCACTGAATTGAGAGGCATAGTTGATTAAGATAAATGACAATAAATGATAAACCCATGCCTCCAGATGTCTTAATTTTGTGTTTCAAAAAAGCTCAAATGCACTTAAGAAATGGCTTCCCAATGGTATATAAATTGCTATCTTCCAGAAGCTTCGGGGGGCTTCGATCCCCTTGTCCCCCACCAGGGCTTTGCCCTGGACCTACCGGAGCCCTAGCGGCCCCCTGGACCCCCAGCAAATTTTCAGGATTTCAATTATTTTTCAAATTTCACCCATGAAAGATGCAAATATCATTTCTGTATACTCTGACAAAGCAGTATTGTGGGGGTATTAATCACCTTCAGTGATAGCTCTAGTTAAAGTTTAGCTTTGCTAAGCATTTTAAGAGTTTTGAAGCTACATGTATAAACAGATACCTAAATTATAATTTATTTAAAAACAAATTTATAACAAATATAATACATGTAGTTAAACAAATAATATTCTATTAAAACATTTTAAAGAAATATTTGTTGATACAATGTAACTTTATTTTAATCCATGATTTCTTTTGAAAGCAAAATTCCCAGGCATGTGCTGGATATGGGTTATCTTATCTACACAATAAAAAAAAATTACCTTAGCGTTTGTGATTGTAAAATATATTATACTTTTGGTAAAAAACTTGTCTGGAGGCATGAAGATGATGCAAAATTAGGATTTCTGTTAACCCATGTCCAGCTAACATGTATACAAGAAGTCAATGGTTGTTTTGTTATATGCATGTCTAAACTGCATTGGTCAGTGGCTACATATTTACAGTCCAAAAATACAAACATTTCTTCACATTTGATTGAATGTACATTCTCAAGTTCTAAATTAGATGTTTCACATATCATGTAGTACCTTCGCTATTATTTATTTAATAGTATTTTCAAACATACTTCTTAATGTTAAATCATTTTTATTACACAAATGTTTATAAGTTTAATGTCAAACAGAAATTTAATTTTTTATTCCAAGTTTTCTGCGTAGTTGTACCAATATAGTTTTAGCATATAATAAAATCAAAAAAGTTAAAAAAATTTAGTAGTTTAACAGACCCTTGGATTGCATGGACCCATTTAAGAAAAATCAGAAGACTATTTTTCTAAGTCGCAGTTTCCTGTTTTTAGGGCTGTAATTATGTAGCTGCTAATCGACACAATTTGGACATACACATGAAAAGCCGCCATGGTAATGCACGTCCACATATCTGCGAATTTTGCGGCAAAGCTTTTAAGTTACCCAACATACTGGCTACGCACCTGAACATTCACACGAACAGCAAGGCATGGAAGTGTGAACATTGCGGGGAGACATTCAACCAGCAGAGCGGTCTACAGGTGAGAAATGTACCTATGATTGAAGAAGTGTTCAATTTACAATTTATTGTTTCACAATATCATTAGTATACAAGTCATACAGGTTTCAATGAACTGTTGAATTTAAGGGTAAAAATGCAATTTTAAGATTGACAAATCTTTAACTGTATAGTCATAATGAATGGGAGTTCTGAAGAGTTGGGAGAGTTTTACTTTTTGGTACATGTATTACAATGATGAAGCTCTGGGCAGAAAATCTTTAAACCGAGATTGGAGACCAGGTCCCAAGGTTATAAAACTGAGTTTGGAAACCAGTCTCAAATCTCAAGCATCTGATTGGCTGAAATGGCGACCAGTCGCCATTTCAGCCAATCAGATGCTTGAGATTTGAGACTGGTTTCCATGCTCAGTTTTATAACCTTGGAGCCAGTTTGAAATCTCCAGCATCTGATTGGTTGATACAGAGACTAGTCTAAATATCAAATAATCAGATGGTTGACACTAGAGACTGGTCTCCTGTCTGAGTATAAAAATTAATGATCATGGGCATTGCCTTCTGTAAAAAAATATCAAGATAGTTTTCCTGGAACATTTACTTTGATGGTTTGAGGCAATGTTTGAATTGTACATTTATTTGCATTTTCACACAAGAGCCTTTAAAATTTAACTACCATACCTTACACTTCACACCATTTTGGATATTCATATCATAATCTTAGAACAAAGACCAAATGTCTATTTTATTCTTATTATAAGTGCAATATGAAACATTACATGTTGTTGCGAAAATCATTTTGTATCACAGTGCTGGTCAATGCAAGTTTTGTAACGAGCACCTTATCTGCTATGTTTCTGAGGTATATTTGTTGCAGGTACATGTGAAGCGTTACCACATGGGTGAGGCGTCCTGGTCTGAGATGTGTCACATGTGTTCAGACAAGTTCTTGCAGAAGGCCGACCTTGCCTGGCACCTGTACAAAGTTCATGATCAAGCTCTGCCAGAGAACTATAAAATGTAAGTTTATTGTGTAAACAGGTAAGTTTGTGATGGAGAAATTCTTGTAAAATATTCTGTTTTTATTTGTTAACCCTTTTTCTCCATATATACCCATTTTTACTCATGTGCAACCAGTGTAGAACTAGATCAGCCGGCACTTCTGTGCAATCTGATCAGGATCTGCACTGGTCGCATTTTGGTCATGAATAAACTAACAAATCTTAAAGGGAACAGTGCAGATCCTGATCCGACGGCACGTAAAAGGCGTATATATGGAGGAAAAGGTCAAGTTATTCCTGACCAGATCAGATGGCATGAACATGAGAGATTGAAATCTAATTGTTTGATTAAACAATTGAAATAGCATATTATGGTAAAATTGACACAAGAAAACTGGATTTGGCTGGATTCATTCACTTCCAATTATCGAGTTGAACTCAATGCTGTGTGTTTATTCTGCCAGTCACTTGTTTTGTAAACATTTATTATCTATTTTCTTCTTATTATCATATGGATTTTATCGAATGTGTGACTGTAGATCCGGGTCAGCTGTCATGGTTGTGCTGGCAGATCTGGATCTACACTGTTAGGCCATGGGAACACAGCCATATACCTGGAAGAAAAGGGAAATGGAACCCACGACAAGCAAGTAATAATTGGAACAGGCTACAATCAAGATTTGATGTTTTCAGCAAGGTCATGCGAAAGCTGTTTGTTTAGGTTAGATGATGTACTTAACCTTTGGAGTATCACAAATATAACTTTTCATCGGTATTGATTGACACTTACTGTCAAACATGTTGTATTTACCATCATGAAGACTTAGAGTTTGCACTAGAAAGTTCAGTGTCCTGAAGTTGTTCACAACATGCCCTGCTGAGTGTTATTAATCTCAGGTTGAATTAAGTGATATCACAATTGATTTAAAATAATAGTTTTAAACTGCACTATTTTAGGTACACATGTGACGTGTGTGGATTCAGCACAATGAAGGCACAGCAGCTGAAGCAGCACCGAGAGAGACATGATGGTATTTCTTTCGTATTTAACCCTTCACTCCATGAAAACTGCTTATTTCCTATGTGTGACCAGTGCAGATCCTGATCAGACTGCCTGAGTGTGCAAGGTGATCTGTATCGACAGTAATTGCACAAGTGAAATAATTCATATCATGGAGTGAAGGGTTAGAGTAAAGGGTAAAATTTTTTTCGAGGGCTGCTTGGGTTATCCAATAAATTTGATCTCAGTGTTAGGTATTAACCCTTTCCTCCATAAACACACCTTTATTGCATGGGCGAACAGTTTAGATCCAGATCAGCCAGCACATCTGTGATCAGGATCTAAACTGTTTGCTTTTTGATTCGTTTGGTTATTTTTGACCAAAATGAGACCAGTGCAGATCTTGATCAGACGACATATGCCAGCTGATCTCGATCTACACTGGTTGCACATGCGTAAAACGCGTTGTGTGGAGGAAAGGGTTAAGATGCAATTTCACCACAATATATCAGTAAATGGCAACTAGTTATATATGTACATATGTTTGTATTACTTTTCACATTACATCTTTATGAAATTGCACTAATTTCAAAATAGTTACTAACTTCTGTGGTAAGTAAAGATTTACATGAGAGAGAACCAAACAACTTAGAAAGGATTTTCTCCATCATTGTTTTATGTTTTTGTTATTTGTGTTTATAAATATAATAATAAATGATGTGAAAAATAATTTGTTGTTGTGTTATTCATTCCTCATCATTATTAATACAACATGAAATCAATAACACTTTACTACATACATAATTATGCCTTTTTAGCATGGGTGAACAGTGTATATTCAGATCAGCTGGCACATTCTTGTCATCTGGTCAGGATCTGTACTGTTTGCTTTTTTATTTACTTGATTATTTCTGACCAAACAGCAAACAGTGCACAGATCCCGATCAGATGGAATGGATATGGCAGCTGATCTGGATCTACACTGGTCGAACACACAAAATGCATATACACCAGGAAACCCCTCTATAGGACCACCTCTGGGGCTAGATAAAAGTAGACTTAATAATGGGTTGATCTTAATTATGGGGTAGAGATTATTGCATAACTATTGAAAGGGACTTTAAAAACAGAGGTCTTACTATCGAGCTAGTTTTAATTTCAGGGTAGTCTTTAGGAGGGGTTTTACTGTTTGTGGAGTAAAGGGTTTTATAAGGCTTTGAGGCATCAAAGACTTCCCTATGTACCCTATGTTGATATCCAGTCTGAATTAGCTTCTTACCAGAACATTTACAGCCCCTGCCCCGTCTCCTGCTATTTATGTGCATGTCAGTTTTATAATTATATTTGTTGCTGAACTTTGGAATGAACTGGCCTTTCTCAGAAATTTAGCTTGTTCATTTTTTTGTTGTTCCAAGTGGTTTTATAAGTGATTTTAGCTGTGCTAAGTGTTTAAAAGGGTAATGAATGAGGTTGGGTTTGCATAAACTTTCAATGCATCGGTAGAACGGATGTATAGTATAGAAATAATTTAAAAAACAAATTATCAATTGAAGCTTGTTTTACACATAAAAAAGGGATCCTTAGATCAACAGTTAAGATTTATAGTCATGTTTACTGTGTATTTGTTTAGTAAGTTAAATAAAATAAATTGTAGTCTGAAAATAATGATAAGAGCCTTTGTGAAGTACTGAGTACTGTACACACACAGTAACTACAAGTACTCACTACTTACTGGAATGTGTACCTTTCAAACATTCGATAAATGTCTACTTTACTCAATGGGATATGGCCTGTATCCTGTGTACGACCAGTGCCCAAGGTTATAAAACTGAGCATGGAAACCAGTCTCAAATCTCAAGCATCTGATTGGCTGAAATGGCGACTGGTCGTCATTTCAGCCAATCAGATGCTTGAGATTTGAGACTGGTTTCCAATCTCAGCTTTATAACATTGGGACCGGTGAAGATCCAGTTCAGTTGACACATCCATGTCATCTGATCAGGATCTACACATATCACTTTCAGATTCATTAGGTTATCTCTAACCAAGATGCAACTAGTGCAAATCCAGATCAGACAGCTTACTGATCTGGATATACACTGGTTGCTCATGTGTTAAAATTCATATGTATGGAGTAAAGAGTTTACTGTTCTCTTTCAGGAATAAAGAATTTCATCTGCCCAATCTGTCAGAAAGGATGTAGTACGAAGAGTGAACTGCGGCGACATGTCAGTTTTCATGGAGGTACTTGATATCTTGTTATAATCCCTGTACTAAACATATTAGCAAAATGTACTGTCTCATTTGTTTTATAAAAGACATTTTGTTTAAAATATGCATTTTTTCAAGTCGGATGTGAGTACAGTAGTGTATAGAGGAATCATTTGCACAGTAACAATAATGACCACTTAACCCTTTTCTAGATATATATGCATTTTTACGCATATGCCACCAGTGTAGATCCAGATCAGCCGGCACATCTGTGCCGTCTGATCAGGATCTGCACTGGTCGCATTTTGCTCAGAAATAACATAATGAATCAAACAGCGAACAGTTTAGATCCTGATCAGACGGCACGGATGTGCTGCATGATCTGGATCTAAACTGTTCGCCCTAGCAATAAAGGTGTATCTATACAGGAAAGGGTTAAATTGAAAACCAAAAGTAAAAAACTAAAATGGATTAATTCAGATATTTTATTTCTGCATGACTGTACTACCATTGTGTTAAGTGCACATTATACACATTTCAAATTTTAACTGAGGATTGTTCCGCTGTTCCAGTTGAACACGGGTTAGATGAACAACTTGATTTTATGATTTAATGTCTCTATCATCTTGCACCAATGAGTTTTAAACAGATATACATGTATAGGCATTTGTGGATATAATTAAGTCCTAAATTCACTGCATGAACACTCACTGTTTTGTATAGTAAAATTCCTTGGATTTCAGTACTTGTCAAGTACTTCCCTGTAGATACTGGTTCTCATCCCTAATTTTCACAAATTCATCCTAATAGATTTGTAACAAGTTAGAATATTTAGAAGTGTAAATATATAAAATTAAATTGTTAACTTTTTTGTTTGTCATGATATTAAACAAATTTGTATTGTTAATTGCAAGCATGAAACCTTTCAGTAAAATAATAAAATGTTTTTATACCCGATGAATGATTCATTTAGAATGGCAAATTATTCAAAATGGATGTAAGGGATCATTAAAAAATGACACAGTAAGATAAAAATTACTGAAATTAAGGTCAAAAACATATAAATGATGAAAGTATATATATGATAATGTACACTCACATTTGTTGTTAACTATTTCAGAGAAGAAATACAAGTGTTTGTTTGAGGGCTGTGCCTATGCCTGCACTGACAGCATCGGTCTGGACAAACATATCAAGCTAATGCACACACATAAGGTAAATAACTTGGACTATACATGTTAAACAGCTCTTCATTCAAAATCTTGTATTCCATCATAACCCTGCAGTATTTACCTGTACATGTAATACGAATTTAGTGGAAATGTGCAACAGATAACCAATTACTTATAAGATAAAATAGATAATTCTAAATATTTTTCAAATAAAGTTAAACATTTATTACATATTTCACCAGAGACACCCTTTCATGTTAAAAGCAAGCAACCTAAAGTGTTTGTAATGTTGCTCTGGAATTTAAACTGTTTAAATCATTAAGAAAAACTGGAAATATGTTTATCTTTAAAATGCTACAAGTAAATCTACAAATTGTTATTCAATTTCAGGACTTCAAACCTTATGCATGCCCAGTGTGCCAATATAGAACAGGTGTGAAAGGCAATGTGGACAAACACATACGTGCAGTACATGACCTTATTGTTGTCACAAAACACACAGTCAATCTGAAAATGAAATATTCTGACTTTGATTCTGGTGATGTAATCACAAAGGATGGACGTCTTGTGGCTACAGCGAAAGAAAGGAAAGCACTACAGCAAATTCCAGCAACTATGGATAAACATATGGCAATGTCACACAACTCTGAAGTGGAAACTAGCTTGAATAATCTTGCATACGATGAATTTAAAATGAAAGAACCGGTGGAAAACACGTATCTGAATATTAAAAAATCAAAACGGCATAAAGGATTTCGAATGGAAATGTTGAAAATGGTTGACCCTGATCCGGAAAAGAGCATGTCAATGTCACATGTTGAGGGAGATGACTCTGACCGTTCTAAAATGGAGACAATTATTCAAGATTTACCTCCCCTGAATAATTATGTTTACATTCAAAATGAGATGGCAGTTGCCCAGGATTTAAGATTGGCTGCCGTCAGTGGGGGAGAACACAGTTCTATGTATAACATAGGCAGTGCTGAAATGTACAACTTGCAGCCTAAATACTAATTCCTGTTACCCTTCACTTCATGGGATATGGCTGTTATCCATGTCGGAACACTGTAGCAGATATAGATCAGAATTATATACGTGCTTTCTGATCAGGATCTACACTATTCGCTAGGTTCTCGTGATTAGGATCCTGATAAGATTGCACTGCTGTGGCGGCTGATCTGGATCAGCACTTTTAGCACATGTGATAAACCCCTATGAATGGAGGAAAGGCTTAAAGAAGTGTTGCTTTTGTCTATTATTTTTTTAATGATAAATCTTGATAATCAGATTATGTTTTGTTTTGAACTATTAGCCATTGTGAGAAATTGCAGCAATTTATATGAAATTGTGTTACACATGATTATTGTGTTCATACCCATGGTGATGTTACACTCCTTTTGACAGGTTTTACTCTGCAACATAATGAAACTTGTTTAATGAACTTCAAATACCTTTTTCTTTAAATAAACCCTTTACTCAGTGGGATATGGTTGTTATCCCATGGTGACCAGATTATAACCAGATCAACTGGCACATTTTGATTTGTTTAGTTATTTCTGACCAAGATTCAACCAGTGCAGATCCAGATCAGATCCAGATCAGACTGCATGGATGTGTCATGGAATAAAAGTCACATACATGGAGTAAAAGGTTAATCTCCCTATAATATAGTGGACAGGCCTGTTGTCAGTGGTCAACATAGGGTCATTGAAAAATATGATAGGTACTAGATAGGTACACTTTTGTGCAGTTTCATGACTGCTATATTAAACAAATAGATATGATTATGAAATCTAATATTATGATTCTATAGTAATTATAGTGCTTTTGCTAACCAAGCTCAACCTGATTGCAGCATGCCCATATTGCTTTAGCTTCAACCTGGTTTTAACAGTTGCTTATTACTGAAACATTTATAATTACCATGCTATTTTTGACTTCTTTTCTTTGCTATTAAAAACATTTAAGGTTAACTGTGATATCAGATCATTTTTCTAATCAACATATTTGCTATTGGAAGTTAATACTGGTGTAAAGGCTATTTTCTAAACTAGTTATGTCACATGTTTTTAAATTTGATTTTAATGAGGTCTTTTAAACTCTACTTCCTGTGATACGAGTGTTATTCCATGGGTTAACAGTGTAGATCCAGATCTGTTGGCTATCAAGGAAGTGACCAATGTAGATCCAGATCTGTTGGTTATCAAGGAAGTGACCAATGTAGATCCAGATCTGTTGGTTATCAAGGAAGTGACCAATGTAGATCCAGATCTGTTGGCTATCAAGGAAGTGACCAATGTAGATCCAGATCTGTTGGCTATCAAGGAAGTGACCAATGTAGATCCAGATCTGTTGGCTATCAAGGAAGTGACCAATGTAGATCCAGATCTGTTGGCTATCAAGGAAGTGACCAATGTAGATCCAGATCAGACAGCATGGATGTACTGGCTGATCTCGATCTACATGGGTTGAACATGTGATAATACTTGTATACTTCACTAGTTTAATAGAATTACATTTAGCTTTTTATAAAAGAAATATTCTTTTTTGAAATGTTTTTTGCTGTTTTTTCTTTAAATTTCCAGAAATTTTATTTAGATGGATGACTGTTATAGAATATGCTTGCTATGTTATGCCATATTATGCAATATTTAATCATATGTACATGTTTCAATGAAATTTTACGTTTGAAAACAAATCCATCAACTAGCATGGTATTTTATGTTTTTCTAGATTGTTTCTAGTTGTTTTTCTTAAATTAATTTTATTTTCAATGTTTGTACGAGGGCGGATCAAAAAGTTCGTGGACTTTTGTTATAGTTTTTATATTATTCAAAATACCACAAATAAAATTACACAAGCTTTAATCGGAATATGTCCAGCATATTTTTACAAAATATCAGCAAAATACAACATCACATAAAAAAACTATGAACAATTAAAATCATACACTAACCGCTATCCGGCGCACGTCAAATTAGATCTAATAACGTCAACGACGTTACTTCACGGGCGCAGTGTTAGCGAAGCGGCATATGTTCTAAGTTTCTTGAAATAGACTCCGTCACCGGAATGCGATGCCGGGGTTCCATTGATCGAACATATTAGTGTTTATTGCTGGTCAAAGTCTCGCAAGTAGTTATGAGGCGATCAAAAAAGTGGTCCTCTTCTCGCTGGTACCGCCGAAGAAACGACCGGGAATGCAATACCCACAGTATCGCGGTACTTTAGCAACGAGCGGGTAACTGTTCAAACAACTTATTACAAATTTGTATTTGTTAATATATAACAAGTCTTTGCACTGTGAACACAGTCTGTGTTGCTGTTTACTCAAGTGTAATTAAAATTATAAATAACTTATTGATTCCTATTTGATAATTTATGACTTCGTAATGATTCAAATACAAAACAAAAACATTTTTTGAAAAACATATTTGTTAATAAATTATTAACACACCTTTAAAAATGTCATTTGTTCTGCAATATCCGTTGCACGGTACCTCATCCAGTCTAGAATAGGTCGAAAAGCGCCACAATAGTTAGACTTTAGTCCGCTTCAATTGCCTCACGGCTTGACGTCACTGCCGTAACGCCGATTTGTTTTCTTTTTTCCATACACCAGGCCTATTTAATGGCTCTTCTGACCGTAAAAAAACACTGGTACAACTAAAAATCTAGAGCTCGGCTTACGGAAGTTTTCATTTGCGGCTGCTAAATTATTATAGCTTTTCATGAGGTGATTTTCAAAGACCATGACAGAATTTTTTAATAGCGCGTATTTCCGAGCGATCTGACGGCGACATTTGTGACGTTTTAACGTTGGTGATAGCTTTCTTAAATATTGACTGTTTTTAAAACGCATAGTCAGAATGACGTAAAATTTTGGCATTGCATCATTTGTATACCGTGCTTTGACGTTGCGAAATTTGGCTGTGTTTCAACCAGTAGTTTTGTTTTTATTGACAGGTATATGCTTTATAAAGTACAATGGCAACGGCGTGCGCCGCCTACGTGTTACCATGGTTATTCAAATAAGCCACACGCTTTTGAAATCGATTAAATATATGAATATTTTAGCTCAGTTTGTTACGTTTGTGTTCTGATTGAATTTAGTATATAATTTATTGCGAACGTGTTTCAAATTAAGATACAATGACAAAAGTCCACGAACTTTTTGATCCGCCCTCGTACATATGAGTTATTGTGGAAATATGTTGAATTATATGTTTCTATTTTTTATACATGGTATTTAATGATAGTGTGGAAAAAATTTTGCAGAAAAATTGTCAAATTGCATTTTAATATTGAGAGGGATATCACCACGGTTTTTAACTCTAATAAATATAAATAATCTGAATTTATATTTCTTTTTTATCTTTGTCTAAACAATTTCAGCAAACGTTTACAATAACAGCTCATTCCACATTTCTTGCCTATCAAAGCTAACATAAATGCATACCTTTACCCTTTACTCCATAGGTAGGCTATTTTTTTATGGATAAACAATGTAGATGCAGATCAGCTGGCACATCCTTTTTGTCTGATCAGGATCTACACTGTTAGCTTTTAGGTTATTTGGGTTATTTCTGACTAAGAGAACACCTGTGTATATCCAGACAAGTCGCCATTTCAGCCAGTCAGATGCTTGAGATTTGAGACTGGTTTCCATACTCAGTTTTATAACCTTGGGCACATGTAACATGCGATAAAACTTAAATATATTGAGTCAAGGGGTTATTCTTTATTAGCTGCTTAACATTACAAAGACAAATGCTTTTGTGGCAAGACGTTCATTGTTTTTGTGTCCACAGCGATGTCGGCTCAATAACTCAAACAGTTGTTGACCGATCTTCATGAATCTTGGGGAAAATGTTTATGGGCATAATATCTCGATTCAGAGTTGTGGCCATTTATTGGTACAATAAATGGCAAATTCTTTTAAAAATGTATTGTGGCACTTTGGCACTCTTGTTTTATGATGCGAAATCATTCTGATATTTTTCTTTTTTCAAATTGAGTGTAAAACCTGTGTTAGTGGTTACTAGTACAACTTTTAGCAGTCATCAAACTTCTCTTCAGTAACTGCTTGTGAATCAAATGGATTAAGTTAGGGGTTTGGATGACCATGTATGAGGGCTGATGATTCTCCTTAAGCTTAAATTCAACTAAATGTTCCTTCATAATTTAGCATAAGCAACATAAAACAGCAGGTGAATGCGAGTATACAACAAACAGGCCTATTTTTAAAAATATTTATTAACAACATTTAAATCTCTTTAATGTACTCTCAAATCAATGGATAACACAATTAGTGTTGAAAACACACCGTTTTAACATTGTTAGTTCAAAATTATTAAATCTTGAATGCCCTTTTTCCCCAAAAAATGTTTAGTCTATAATAACTTAAATATCCCTGACAGCCATTTCTTGACTTAGTTATAATCAAACTAATTTCTGGTTTAGCAAAATTTGTATTTCCAGACTTGCCGAATTAAAGATCTGCCTCATATTTTCTTATTATTGAATGATTTTATTTACTCAGACGGGTTATGGTTTTTTATTTAAGGTGGGTAGCGGAATTCAGTCTCAACCTGGAAGACCTGGGCCCAAGATCGTAAAACTAAGTTTTGAGATCAGTCTCAAATCTCAAGGATCTGATTGGCTGAAATGGCGACCATGATTGGCTGAAATGGCGACTGGTCGCCATTTCAGCCAATCTGATGCTTGAGATTTGAGACTGATCTCCAGATTTAGTTTTATGATCTTCGGCACAGGAATAGAATGAACACCTTATTTCAAGTCGAGCCCACGACAGCAATTTACCTCCCGGCATCCAGTATAAGTAGATATTGCTTGCAATAGTACCAATTTAAGAAACCTCACAGCTCTGGACACCAGCTTGGAAATCAGCCGCCATGGGGCATTGAACCCACCGAGTTTGCACCAATAGTATAACCAATTAGTTGTATTATTTATAATTGTATGGGAGGTCTGCATGTGAAATCTTAAAGCTTATGATATTTACTGTGAACAAGAAACAAAACAATTCTGTTATTGTTAATTATATTGTGGATAAAATATCCCCTTCACCATAATTAAATGAAATGTTTTATTAAAGCTGGGTTAGGAACAATGTTCAACTGCTTGAAATGTTAAATGGAAATTACATAAGGATACTTCAGTAACGAAAAATGACAGAAGTTAACAATATCACATTAGGCATTTATTTTTTAACCCTTTACTCAATGGGATATGGCTGTTGTCTCATGGACAGACAGTGTAGATTCAATTCAGTCGTCATTTTTGTCCTGCCTGATTAGGATATGCACTGTTCGATGTTACATTCATTAATTATGTCTGATCAATAAGCGATCATAGAAGATTCAAATCAGATGGCATTTTATTGGTCCATTTTGGAGAGTGGTCTCCCTTGTAACCAGTCGGGTCTCGCTTTTACGGAGTAAAGTGTTAAGAATGTTCACTACTGTTTAAAGCCCAAAATCATAAACTGAGACAACATTCTTAAACATTTACTCCATATCGGCGTTTTTGTGTGCAGGACCAGTGTAGCTCCAGATCAGCAGGCACACATGTGCACTCTGATCTGGACATACACTGGTCATTTCTTGTTCAGATATAATCTAAGGAATCTCAAAGCAAACATTGTACATCCTGATCAGACGGACGGCTTGAATGTGCCGACTTCTCTGCGTCTAGACTGTTTGCCCTTAAAGGTGCATCCATAGAGTAAAGGGTTAAAATAGTATAAATTTATGATTATTAAAATAGTTCTTTGCGTGGGCGGTAATCAATGTGTTTATACAGAAAGTTGAATTTTGGAATAAACAGCACATATCAAAATGCATGTTATATGGCATTGTGTTCTGGTCAGTGAAGGATGATACGCATTTACAGATATTTTGAATACAACTATGTAAAGAGATTGTAATTCTTTTATATTTTCTTCGCACGCCTTTGGTAAAAATTAAACCATTGCACACTTCTAAAACTTTTTTTGTCTGGTTATGTTTTTACATGCGCTTCCTTGCTGCTAGACTTGGGCTCAAGATATTAAAAATGAAATTGGCGACCAGTCTCAAACTCCTAGCATGTGATTGGTCCAACAGTTTTGAAGCTTAATTTCAACTAATCATCTGCTTGAAATCGGAGACTGGTACACGTTCTTCGTTTGATGATCATGGACCGGTTCTCACCATTTCTGTACAGAACATTAATATGATTTAACCGCGGTCTAAGTGAAAGAAAAACAGCGAAATTCTACAAATTTAAGATTTGGAAAAAAAACGTCATTGATTTCATGTAAAAAAGTTCTGAAATCCAAAATGGGAAAATGGGAAATGAAATTAGTTTAGTGCAATTTGTCTTTGCTAAAGTTGCATTCAAAAAATCTTGTTGACTAACTTGCCCCATTTTACTCAATTATATTTTTCTTATGCTTTTAATTCACAACTGTCAAAATATTTTTCTCAATCCGCTTCGCCACTTCCGTTTTCTTGATTGTTCTAAGTGTTCTCACGAGCGCGTTCACTGACGTCACTTTGCTGAGGCTCTTCCATTTGTCGAGAGATCGTAGCGCCATCTGTTCGGTTGGAGGGTGAACGCTCTTAAAGTCCATGTCCATCACTAAAATAAATTACTCTCTTTAATGTTTTTGCACTTTCTTAACCGATGATACAGTATGATATGCTAGATAAATAACGCTCATCATCAAAGTCAGCCCATCAAATACATCAAAGTGTGCTTTTGTGATAGAATGTTTCTTCGAAAAAATAATTTAAAATTCTCGTATGTAACAATAAGGTCTGTGAATAGTCTCAATAATATTTATAGAACGTACAAGGTTGTATTGTTCTACGTTGCTGAGTCAAAGACATTTAAAGCTACTAATATTTTTAATCTCAAAATATATATGTGTTGCTGCTTGACTGAGGTTTCTAAAACTTACATTCAAGATCCTGTGTTCGAAGGAAAGGATTTCTGGGAGGGTTAAAGGGTAAAAGTTGATACATTTTATCCCAGTCTTTACCCACACCTTGTGCTGCTACATCTATTGCTTCTTGTAATGTATCTACAAAAAGGACATCATACAGATTATATTATAAAGTTCTTGCAATATGAATGATGCAGTCTTACGACGTTTGTTTAAAAATTTTCTTTGTCACATCCACTGTCGCAATACCAAATATTATAAGTTTGACTGTGCCAATTCATTCAACCGCATCCACCGACATTGCGTTTTCTTACTGCATCGCGGTGATTACCGCGTGGCACTTGGAGCAATTGAACGTGCACTGCCGCGGTTTGAAATGCTGCGAAACGCAAAGTCAGAATGGAGCGACTTTTCATTTCTTTTCTAAATTAGAAGTTTGATGTTATTCACAATGCGGTATAATGATAAATTTTACAACTTTAGTAAGTGGTTTGATTTAAATAGTTACTGAATGCACTAAATCAATCTTTGAAGTACTACTATATCGTGAACCCGTGTCGTTGACTATTCCCTGAATAAACATACTTGAGAGTAAGTGAAAACGGCAGTCAACAAGTCAATATTAGGCAGGCCCAGTTAATGGGTTTAATGTAAACGATACAAGCGGTAAATTTGTTTGCTTGTGTTACAAATAGAAATGAACAGGAGCAGTTTTATAAGGGTAATTCCGTTGAAGAACATTTTCAATGACTTTTAAAGGCAACTGGTCTATTACAGAAAGAAAGTAGGACGAAAATAACCAATTCAGGAGAGGTAAAAAACAACTACATACTTATATACACCGTTCAAAAGAATGTATGGATCGCTTGAATATTTCCCATACTTTTAACAAACTGCATCGTTTTGCCGTTAGAGAGATTAGATTTTTTAAATCTAATTGCCTTGAGAAAAAGAATAGTAATTTATATTATATGGTCTCTTCTGAGACTGAACAAGTAAAAAACAACAAAGAAGAGATTTTTCATGTCATTTATTCCCTTATTGGTAAGAGTCTGTTTCAATAGAACGTTATTCTAACCAATACAAGGAACCAAATTCATAAAACTAAAATTGAAGATCATTCTCAATCTCAATCATCTGGGTTGAAGGTTATAAAACTGAGTTAGGAAACCAGTCTCAAATCTCAAGCATCTGATTGGCTGAAATGGCGACTGGTCGCCATTTCAGCCAATCAGATGCTTGAGATTTGAGACTGGTTTCCATGCTCAGTTTTATAACCTTGAGCACTGATTTGCCGATTTGAAGATTCGTCTCGATTACAGCCAATCAGATGCTTGATATTTGAGTTTTATGAATTTGAGACCAGGCCCTGTGATTATAAAATATAAAACTTTTTTCATGCTTAACTCTTTTCTGTGCTCAAACTTATAATGTCTAGAACAGTGACAACCTTCATAAATAAGAAATGCATTTCTGTTCTGTAGATCGAAGAAAATGAAGCCATCAAATTTTCATGCTCAAATTGAGTTGTGCATGTAATTTGTTTATAATCACGAGGCCTGGTTCGTGTTGAAGAGCATAGACAACGATAAAGAAGAAATAAAAGGTGGTTACATCTAACGTATATAGATAGAAACTACTATTTGATCGCTTTACGTCTAAGACCCGTGTACATAAAAAATACTTGAAATCAAAGATTTGTCAAGTTTTGATCGGAAAATAAATCGCAATAAAATCTTCGGCAAATATTTGCCCGATTTAACAATAGTTAATTATTCACGGCATTCCGTTGTTAAGTCGAATCTGTCACGTAAAATCGATTCCATGATCCATTTATCATCTTTTAGTGTAACAAATGTCTTAACTTCCTTTTCTGAAATAATATTAAAAACGTCCTTCCTGTACAAATTAAGGCGTGCGAATCGTATATTAATTTTCTTAAAGGACTGGTTTTTAAACTTTAGTAAATTTGCCGAAAAGCGCACAGTCAGACGCTACAGTTCGGTGAGGAAAAAGCAAAATAATTTTAAAGAAATTTCTAACTAGACATATCGATGTAGCAATAATATTCTAAGCTTTTACTTTTCAGATTCGACAAAAAAATGGAAAATTAGCATGTACATGTACATGTATTTATAGATTCTAATAAATAAATCGACACTGTGATGGTCATACAATATACTCAATCAAATTTAATTCATGTTTTGGCAACAGGGCCCAAGACCATAATACTGGAGACCAGTCTCAAATCTCAAGCATCTGATTGACTGAAACTGGGACTAAAGATCAGTCTGTCTCCAATCTCAAGCATCTAATGGGTTGAAATTAAGACCAGTCTCCAAAAGGACAAATCAAAAGACAAAGTTGCAAGACTGGTTTTATGGATTGTAAAACAGCCATGTTAGTTTATGTTATGTATTTTTTAAATAAAAATGAAGAGAAAGGAAGATATAACAACCAATGATTTTTGTGGGTCTAGTTAGAGTTTCCTTGAAGTCTTCTATCAGAATGTGCTATATTACAGGCATATTAAAGTGCTCATGTGTGCTAGTTCAGGTTCGGATGCAAGATTTCCAGAAAGGGGTTCGAATGGGGCAGCCGTAGGGTAGTAAAATGATAATTTCCAACTTTCTGTCCAAAATCTCGATGGAATTTAAATATTGCTATGCAAAAAGGTGGCACCCCCAACGAACCCTCTCTGGATCCGTCCCTGTAGTTAGTTGGACAGTACCTGGAGGATCTTTCATAAACGCAATCTGTTCGGATGTTCCTGTTGGAAAATTATAATGATGACAAAATACTATGATTCAAATACATTAAGGGGCACGTCACAAGAAGAGGACACAAGATAATAAAACTAAGATTGGAGACTAGTCACAAACCTCAAGCAGCCAATCAGAAGCTTGAGATTTGAGACAAGTCTCCAGATTTAGTTTTATGGTCTTAGGCAAAGGTGTCTTCGAACATTTGAAATCCTGGAAATGACTTCATATGGCCAGAGCAGACGACATTAGTTATTTTACATTTCGCGATAAAATAAACAAATTATAAATTGTAATTGAGTAATAAAAATGACCTGATTGTTATAAAAAGGTTATAGATTTGTAAGTTCTTTACAAATACATGTATAACAACAACTAAAATGTAATTATATCAACGAAAACACCTTTTTCGGTGACGGGCCCCATGCAGCAATGTTAATGTGTTAATCTGACTTTAACAACAGATGATATTCATGTTGTTTTTGACGTTAATATAGCGTACAACAGTTGAAATTCATGTTGTTCGTTGAAGTTAACATGGATTACAACAGTTGAAGTTTGTTTTTATTTCGAAGTTAACATAGCACACAACAAAAAACAAAATGAATTTCATATCATGTTGTTTATTGACGTTAACATAGCGTACAACAGTTGAATATCATGTTGTTTATTGGCGTTAACATAGCATACAGCAATAGAAATTCATGTTTTTTATGTAAACTTAGAGTACAACTAAACATTTTAAATTCATGTTTTTACGTTCACATAGAGACGAGTACAACAGTTGAAATTCATGTTGTTTTTGACGTTAACATAGCATACAACAGTTGAATATCATGTTGTTTATTGAAGTTAACATAGCATACAACAGTTGAATATCATGTTGTTTATTTAAGTTAACATAGCATACAACAGTTGAATATCATGTTGTTTATTGAAGTTAACATAGCATACAACAGTTGAATATCATGTTGTTTATTGAAGTTAACATAGCATACAACAGTTGAAATTCATGTTGTTTTTGACGTTAACATAGCATACAACAGTTGAATATCATGTTGTTTATTGAAGTTAACATAGCATACAACAGTTGAAATTCATGTTGTTTTTGACGTTAACATAGCATACAACAGTTGAATATCATGTTGTTTATTGAAGTTAACATAGCATACAACAGTTGAAATTCATGTTGTTTTTGACGTTAACATAGCATACAACAGTTGAATATCATGTTGTTTATTGAAGTTAACATAGCATACAACAGTTGAAATTCATGTTGTTTTTGACGTTTACATAGCATACAACAGTTGAATATCATGTGCTTTCTTCATTGTTGTTCATTGTTATATAAACATGAAATTTAATTTTTCCTTGTATAATGGCAACACTTTATTTCTAAGAGAGAATAGTTTTTTACAGAGTTGAAAAAATATATTTATAATACAGCTAATTTAACGTTAATTATTAGACAAATCTATTTTAAAAAATCATTTTTTACATAAAAAGGTAAATATTTCTTGTAGATCGTTTTTTTTTCAAACAACCCAAATTTAGCTTAAAAATTTCATTATAAATTTCAATGTATTTGATGAAACTGTGCATATTTTATTATAAAATAAAGATTTCTGATCCAAACAAATGCATTGCATAATGTGACTTGTAAAATGTAATTTTCGACAAATAACGAATTTTAAAATGTCTTTAAATTAGAATAAATGCGAGTTTTCTAGCAATAAAGCAAAACATAACTGCAGTGTACTGTACTCTTAATTCTATAAGCACTATGCGGGCAACAGCATTCAATTCAGTTTAAAACAAAAAGAAAAAAAAGTTCAACAATTGATTCATAATTACATTTACCTCTGAAATCTATTTTCTCCCCCGGTAAAAATCCGTCAAAGTATATCTTCTTCACCGTAGCTGGATGACTTTTCACGTATATAATACGCTACAATCAAAAGAAAAAAATAAGCCTCGTTTTGGGAAAATGTGACTTCGATGCTATGTTTAGCATTTTTAGATTTTGCTATTTTAAGCAACTAAACATTGTATTTTTTGGGTACGTTATATATTTATTCCATTAAAATGCATAATAATTACAGCAACTAACATTGTTTTATTTTGCAGCGTTTCATATTTTCCCTAGAAATAAATTTTTCGTCTGCTAGAGGTTGATGTCTTTTCAAGGTGTTATGTTAACTTCTCGAAGAGATGGCGAGGCTCATTTAAAAATTGCGGTGATGACAGTGCAAAAAGGCTAGTTTCGGTGGGGGGTGGGTGTAAATGCAATACTCCAATGCCCATATGCCCCATACCTCCATACTTTATCAGGGAAAGTCTCTCTTCAAATCAGTGCCAAAGGTTATAAAGCTGAGCATGGAAACCCGTCTCAAATCTCAAGCATCTCATTGGCTGAAATGGCGACTCGTCGCCATTTCAGCCAATCAGATGCTTGAGATTTGAGACTGGTTTCCAATCTCAGCTTTATAACCTTCAGGCCTGTATAAATAAGTTTTATGATGCCATACCTTAATGATCTCAGATGCTCAATGACTGCAACAAGCAACTTAAAGAGAAATTATGGGGCGACTTTTGACAATCGCTTTACTACTGTGTTCCGTTGAGGCCATCGTTGTTTCGCCTGTCGACCTATGGGCGAGAACACGAAAACGCGAAAACACGATGCAAGATCGCGAAACAACGTTGCGAGATCGCGGAAACACGATGCGAGATCGCGAAATCCTCGCATCGTGTTTTCGTGGTCTCGTGGTCTCGCCCAAGAGGTCGACAGCGCGATACAATGATGGCCCCCAACGGAATTTCGTACTATACCGACATTTTATGATGTATGATAATTCAAAAATGCATGCAGCTGTTTGACTTTGACCAAATAAGACAACTAATAATTTGCCTGAATAATATACCGTAAAATATTGCGGTGTCTATATTTAATCAAAATGCACACTATAACTAACATAGTCAAAGAAATATGATATTGAAAAAACAATTTAGATTTTCGAGAATTTTATTTTTTAAGCAAACCTTTAGGGCCTTAATTTTCCTGTCTACAGTTCGAAGTTCCTCCTGCAGGTCCCTTACATGCCTTTTCTGGTCCCGATATTGCTCTGTTTGTCGCAGAGCCTTCTTTACGCTCGTCTCATAATCGCCCTGTGAGTGCCGAGAAAAAAAATGCAATTACTGTGGTATCATTTTATTTCGCGCGGGTTTAATTTTCGCGATATTCGCGCTTTGATAGGAGCGCGAAATCAAACCACAGCGAATTGTTTATATGTTGTACATTAACAAATAGAGAATAAATATAATATATTAATACGCGAATTTAAGCCTACGCGAAAAAAAGTTTTTTTGAGGCTTATGGGCGAAAATTTGACCCCGTGAAAATAAATGATACCATAGTAAGCAAACAAATACAATTAAGCCACATCGCAGTGTAAATTCAATACTAGGAATTTTTATCTGAAAATTAAAAGAAAAATTGAAAATGTTGGGTAATCTCTATTTAGCACAAACCTGGATGCAAATGTGACACAAGCAGTGCTTCGCTCCTCATCGTCGAATACAAGTAACTATTTGACAAATCTTAAATAGCAAACACCCAAAATGACCTATTGCAAAACGTTCTACGTGTTCATTAGTGATTACAATGTTGCTGCGGTATAGTTCATTAAGGTTGATAATTTCCACTTTTTTCATCTTGGATTTTGCAACTATGATTTTCTTCTTTCAAGTGGTTTTCGTTTTGCCATGAAAAACATTTACACTGGGGCGTAGCTTTACTACACAATAAAAAGATTCTTCCCAATAATTTGTATAAGAATTTATAATATTTAAGGGTGTAAATGTAAGAATAGAATTTACAAATTATGGCGTCCATTGCGATATGAAAAACATTTGTGTCGTTTAAAGTAAGCGCGAAGCCCTCTTTAAACAACCCATTTGTTCATACTCTGATAAACGCAAAAAATCGATTCAGTCATTAATTTTATTAATTAATTAAATTAATATTATTCGATTGAATATTTCCGGTATTTGGTATTTGTTCTTTTAAATCAACAATTGAAAACTAATAAATCTTCGCGGTTCGAAGGACAAAACTCCGTACCTACTTAACTACTTACCATTCAAAAGCATAATTAAATTATAAATTTGTCGTAACCAGTTGCTTTTTGGTGTATTCCCCGCTTTATGAATATACAATTTGCATTGAATTTGTTATCAATGTGGATTTGAAAGGCAACATCGACACTAGCATTTTGTCTACTCGTAAAATCAAATTTATTAACCCGCCGGTTTGACTAAATGGTTTTCGATAAGAAACAGCTTTAATTGACACAATCTTAAATTTCAACAGGAGAAAAGCAAATATTACCCGCAAATAAGATAACGTTTGTATTTAATAATGTTATTATTCAAATAAAATAGCGTCTGATTTTACAGCGTTGGACGAGAAGAACGCTTCGGTAGCCGGTGTTACCTTAAAATTCATACCCGGGTTTATTATGCTTAATTTCAGCTGAATTTGACTTCAGCTTTTTCAGACTTTTGACAGTGCACAATGATTCACAGAGTGAACAAGCATCATAGGTTAGAGTAAGAACAAACACTAACAACAGTCATTTTTTTTGTTATACAAAAGAGTTTCACTCAGTGCTATGAAGTAATGCATAGCCGATCGTTTTTATTAAATGCATTTTTTTATTTCTTTTGTGAGTATGTGTGAAATTTACTTTTCAAAACCAAAGAAAATAAGCCTACCAAGTATCTTTATGAAACTATTTTAGGGCGTGAAATTCGTAAAGCAGTATTTATTGAAAATCATCAACATGATCTCAGTAGTTGACATTCAGTAACAAAATTGTTTAAATTACCGACAATGATCAAACCTAAAACATTTTGATCTGCATCATTCACGCTAGGATTATGTATTTCATGAGCGGTTCAATATGATGTGTGGCTTAGTTCTTTTGGTACGTGATTGGACTACTTTATAAAATAAGGCTACCTAAAGATACTTAAAGACATGCTTCTCAATAAACAGATCTTTATCTGATTAGAAAACCATCAAGTAACAAATGTATTGAAAGATAAAATAAAAAATACATGGTAAGCAACTTACATGTATTGCAAAAAAAGATTTGTTAATAAAGTCACTTTAGCATGTATGTGTTTTAAGTAGCATACCCTTAAAATGAAATATAATATTTAAATTTGTTATAACAGTACATGTACAAGGCCTTTCTATTGAGTAGATAAATATCTGTTATCAAAATTAGTTTTCCCATTATTATAATTAAATTCCTTAGTGTTTTTTTCACAATACTTTTTTTCAAAGGTTATTTTCTAAAGGTTTGGTGTTTTCAAGCACAATTTAATCTTACCTTTAAACAATAACATTAAACATTAATGAAACTGAGGTTGAAGTTGCCATACATGGATTTTAAACATAACTAACTTTTTATTGTAACGAGGCATTTAAATTAGGAAAACAAAATATTAAGAAAAGTTCAAAAGACTTCAAATTATCGCATCGTAGTCAGTCCATTTCGGACCCAAGATCATAAAAGAAAAACTGAAGACAAGTATGAAATCTCAACCATCTGATTGGCTGAAATGGAGAATTGTCAGTTTTATTGTCTTAGACTTGATTTTAGTTACTCTCTCATAACTTCAGCAGTGCAACTGTTTATCTACAGTAAAATCTCTGAGACTGGCCAGCAATGGTCTTCAATATTGGGGTCGTCTTAATTCAGGGGTAGAAAATAGTGCAAACTGTTCAAAGGGACATTGGAATAATGGTCTTTTTATCGATATTGTCTTAATTTCGAGATGGTCGTTATGAGGGAGATGGGGTATGGGGAGTTTACTGTAATTGTTGTAAAAATGAAGACTATAATACCTTGAGTTTGTGATATTCTTTTTGTAGATTGTACCGAGTTTCCCTCATTTCTCGCTTGCCTTGTTTCATGTGCTGCAGTTTTCTCTCTATTCGGTTGACCTCACTCTGTAACCTAGCCGTCTTATCTGACATGCCGTCGGAAGGCTCACGGACCAGTGTATGCAAGGGTCTGCTGTGCAGTTTCGCCATAGCCTCATCTAGTTCTAGCTTCTTCTCGTGTAAAATATTTTCTGTCATTTCTATCTTGTCCACGAATGAAAATTCTCTTTTTCGACAAAATTGTCTATTCGAAACTGTGCCTTGTACCTTCTCGCCTAGCTTCTTATTTCTAAATCCGGTTCGTAGCTCCTGAGCTTTAGTTTCGTGTATTCTAAAACTGTCTTTTCTGGTAGATTCTGCCATGGACGCTTTACGGTTTTGCAAGTAAGCCAATTCTAGCTTAACTTTGGTCAGGTACCCTTCGTCAGCCGTGACCCAGCTTCTGAAAGGGTCGCTCACGGCCAGGAAACAGTCGAGGGTTACGTGCATGGATCGAAGTACTTGCCCATAAGAAGCCACATAATCTACAAACGACATGTTTACAAGTTCCATTATATTCTCCTTTGACTGCTCAGCCTCACGAAGACTATTGTTAATTTCTCGTTGCCAGCCATTAATTGAGTTTTCGTAATCTCGCACGCATGGTACATCCAGCTCCTCTAATTCCGCGAAGAAACTGTGACAATATTTGGACATATAATGTTTCAATGCATCTTCAATCCGTTGATGATTCCGTTCATACAGTTCATCAAATGTTTTAGCTCTTTCACACACTTTCTGAAGCTGTGAGATTGTCATTACCCTACTGCCGAGAAAACCACGATCTTCTTTCAGCTTCTCCAGTTCTGATTCAAAATCTTTAAAATTCTTAAACATTGAGATATTTGATTTATTTTTCATGAGGTTTATGAATTCCATCCATTCGTCGGTGTTTTCATCAGTTTCGTCCATCAGCCATTTTTCCCGAAAATGTTCCGCTTCTTTTTCCATTCGAAAGACGAGTTTCATAGCTTTGCGACGTTCGCCTTCTAGAGATATGGGCACCCTAGGCGGTTGCCCGGCCCTAGGGGTGCTCTTCTCACTCTCTACCCCCATTAAATTACTCTGTCAGTTTCCAATTCAAATGAAATAATATTATATATATTTTAATCACAAAATGTCTCTTTTTGACTGCCAGAACAAATTTGTTACATTTTTACATAAAAGATCATAAGCACACAATGCTAACAGATTTTAAAAACCTCAGTTTAACCCAATTTACGTATTATCCATTGAATAAAGAAAAATACATAATTGGTTAAATACGTATAGCACAGCACGGAATACAAATACTGTATGCATTCAAAACTTGTTAAGCAGTTAGCTACCGATATCTCGGTGTTATATCAAATTTTGTTAACACTTCGAAGTTGATAAACAAAGAATCTCTTCAATCCGCTGGATCCTAAATAAACTAATTTATTGTAAATCCATTGGCAAACTTCACGCCGGCTGGCAGTATTGTTTTTATCTTTTGAATATCAATCACCCCACATCGAGACTAATTCTCGTTCGATTGTCGGGTAAAACGAGACGAACTTATTAAACTCTTAACAATCTATAACTTTTTTTTTGTTCATTTTGATACATATTAAAATTAAACACATCATTTAATTATATTAGTTACATGTAACCCTTTAGTCCATAGTTACGGGTTTTATCGCGTGTGCGATCAGCGAAGATCCAGATCACCCGACAAAGATCTGTTGCAACGCTGTTCACTTCTTAGTGAGAAATAATCAAATAAATCTAAAAGCGAACACTATATCCTGATCAAACGCCCCCTGGCCCCCATGTGCGGGCTGATCTGGATCTACACTGTTTGCACATAAAAGTCGTATCCTTAGAGTGAAGCGTTAATGTGTGTACTTGAATACACCTAAAGTGTACTCATTCCATGTTAACATCACGCTTTTTTGTTGGTATTTCGTCTTTGTAAATATGAGGTAAACTGAAACTTGGCGATGAACATTTTATATCTTGAATTTGATTTGACATTACTTAGTGTTTGCATACTTAAAGTTTAAGATGGTTAATTATGACAGGGGTTTACTTTTCTATGTAATACCAATCTTTCAATATCATAAAATATCGTAAGAGTTGTAGAAGAAGCACAGCTACATATAGTTGCTATAACATGCTTAATAAAACAGCAATCAATCTCGGCGTATTTTACCTTATTTCATGGAATCAGATTTATGAGCTATTTAAGTTGTGGTTGGAAATGGATTATTATCGAAAGTATCTGACCTTATAAGGAATTTAACGAAAACTAACCGATTTCAGAAAACCTCTCCGTGGCTATGCATCAATCCTTTGCTTTGTAAATCTATGCAAGGCAACTTGAACCGTTCTTTAAACTTCAAACTTATTTATGTCTTTAAATAATTTTAAATTGATAAACCAAACATTTTTACTAAACCATTAAATCACTCAATTTATAAGAATAGTTGAAATAAATTAGGTTTGTTCCGACCATTTGGAGTTTCAAAGTATAAACGATTTATTTGTCTAGTAATTATATGCTTAAGAACAGAGTTAACAATAGTATTTGATTTAATTCGTAAAGTCAATATTTCTTAAAATTGCATGATGAAAGACGAATACCATACGCCACCCTTAAAAGCATGTTAAGGAAACACATTAGCCCATTACGCATAATAACAATAGTCGCAGTGGAGGTGTATGACCTATGAATAGTCTCCCGTATATAAACTATAGTAAACATGACATTTCTTAAGGCTGGCAATCATTGTTGGAACGATGTGAAAATGTATTATTGTCCAACAATATTGACCTGACACTCTTGCATTTGACCCTATACACTCACCCAAAGTTCTATTGGTCATCAATTGTGTATGTTTACAATGTATGCTAGCATCGTTTCTTCCCTATGTCAGGAGAGCTTGTGAAAAGAATGGTTTTGTCTTGGAATCAATTGTTGAATGTCTTTTGTCTTTTTATTGATTGTTTTCTTAAATTAAACAGATACGCTTTACTCACAACGCAGGGTAAAAATTAGAATAATCTTTAATTGAAAGGGAGGTAATTATCAAATTGGGTACTTTGAAGGTGGCTTACTTAAATAAAAATGCTGCTGAATAATAAGTTTTTACATTTTTCCTACTAACGAGGGGTCATGTTAAAGAGAACAAGCAATTTATCGCAATTTTCTAGTTGCTTGACCTTCAATTGCATGAAATGCATTTTAAGCAAAATTTAGGATAACTCTTGCCAAACTGTTCCGACGTTAATTATTACAGAAAAGCTTATTTTGAAGACTGTTGTTGGCTATCGATCACAAAGAAAGAGTTAAGTCAATGTCATTCTAATAAAAAATACAAATAAAAAAGATCCAACTAGAACTTTGGGTGAGTGTATTCGGTAAATATCGTAAACGTTACGATCTACTTGTAAATCGATATGAAATCGAATGTAAATAACCAGAAACTGTTAAAATATCAGTGTATGTTAGGTAGCCCGCTTAGCGCAATTGGTAAAGGTGTTTTAATTCAGCAATATAAACGTGAACTCATATATTTAGGTTTAGATCCAAATTCAACCATTTTTATATTGTTTTGTTATTTTAAAATTGCCATTCTTTTAAAAACGTTTTTTGTGTCTACTATCTGGGTAGTATTTTTAATAACTGCATACAGCGTGTATGCGCCACAGCAAATTGCATTTATAGCCTGCATATTGCCACACATATAATTGTAGAAAAAAAGCTAAAAACAAATGTTTTAGTTTAGGCATTAGATGGCGTTGAGCTATTTAAATGCCAAATCCGAAAAAAAAAACAAAAAAAAAAAACAAAACAAAAAAAACGAAATGGTACGAGATACATTTTAGCTGCTTGGGAAGTAAGAGATACATAAAATGTCAACAGGAATCGGATTGATTTGAATATTCAGGTTTTCGAATAGAATTTCGGAAAATCAGGCCTGTGGTGACCTTAAATGTCTTTATAAATAATAAGTGGCTAGTTCTGTAGAACAGCTGGTTGTGGTTTGCTTGTAGTTAAACCCTTGCTACCCTTGCAACACAGAAAGTAGTTCTGGAGCCTTTTTCGATAGCTAGTATTATTTTACCGAAGAGCTCTCTTGTACAAGGCCCGACAGAAAGACCAGGGAACAAAATCAGAATCTGATGGCCACACGATGTACAGGTAACGATAACATTGGTAGTAGTTTTAGGGAAAACCTATTTTTTCTATCATGGGGCCATATGCCATTGATCATGGAATGGTGTTTATATAGAAATACTGCATTGAAGGTTCCATGTTCCCAGCCACATGCATAACATCATTTGGGTTGATTGGATCAAAATTGTAATGGTTACAGTTGCTCTCAACCCGGGGCAGGTAGGCATTGGCAGTAATACAAATTTCCGTTACTGCCCATGAACAGGCTCAATCAAACCGAGAAAGCAGTATTTTCAAATTTGTCGTCTTGATTGGGTTTCAAAGTTCTATTTTCATCTAAACATGTTGTATCTAGGATGATGAACACTTTGTTTCCAATCCCGACGCTTTATATAGTTTTCTAAATAAAAACATTATAATAATTAAAAAGATTTACTCCAATCCTTACAATTCAATAATATATGGCTTGTCTTTTACCATAGATGAAGTAAGTATCAAGTTTGTTAATCTGGTTGCATTCATCAATTGTTTTTCTCATCCAAAGTATCACACATGATAGTGCCTCTAGCTGGGAGCGAACCCGCACCGTCACGGCGACAGCGCCTAGCCCTGCAATTCCTGCGACGCACCCAACTGAGCTAGCCGGGACAACCCCCACCCCAGAAAAGGTACATCGGATAGCTCTGATATACGTAACCATCACTGCATGACATCTGTAACGGGTTATTTTACTGATAACAGTACAGACTATGTGTACGGGGAGACTTTTACGGCCGCCACACTGTTTTACATAATAGGGGCATATTCTTATTTTCTATACCAACAACATCTCATATAAAATGCCCTGGTCTGATGAAACTTGAAAAATGCTGATTATTGTTTATGGTGTCTGTTTTGAACTCATTTTTAAAACCATGCTCTCTCTATTCCTCTCTGGAGGGTGGAGGGCGGGGCGGCTGTGTCTTCTTACTGGCTGAGAGATACCTTGTTGCCATAGTGATTTTAAACTGCACCAGGTCCTGTATATTTAAATTAAATATGGATATTTAGTTATTTACAATCACATTTGCAAAAATGTTTTCCTTAAAAACGTTCGCGGCAGTTTAAAATCCAAATCTTTTATCTTTATAGATTTTAATGAAATATTGCCGGTTGTTATATTCAAAGGGTATATGGAAATGAAATTAAAAAAAAATTATGATGCTTATTCAGGTTTTACGGGGCATTTGGTATAGATTTCTCTGGCATAAAATAAAAATCTAACACATCTGAAAATTTATTGTTTATATAACTTATATTACATTAGCACACCAGCTTACAAATAAAACATACAATATCTTATTTTATACGTAACCAACAGACTTTACAGACTCCAAAAAATATTTTCCTTACAAAAATGTGTTAAATATCTATTTTATACATGTATTTAATACTTTTTTACCAGTTTTTCCTTGTTTAAAAATATTTTAAAAATCAACAAACTCATAAACCATATGACTTTTTGCATTGAATAGATTGAGAATATATATATATCTACAAAATAATTATGTAAAAAGAAAACGACGTATATACAACATGCGATAAAATGCGTATTGCAATGACACCGTTTTAATGCGTAGTGTATAGATGCAGAAAAACTGCTTATAGTATATACTGATATTCTGTTTCTAGCTGATACCGACCATAATATTTTATAGCATGTTCACTATTTTGTATGCTCGACGAAACACACCAATGTAACACCCATTTCATGGGCACTAATAAAATGTGTTAAAACTAATCTTTCATAATGTTGATATTAAAATGCTATTTATAAACGATACTTGTAATATTTAAAACTTTACTTACCAATAATGCTGACGGTATTGACATCACTATAATACTTATTGCAGACCCAGTTGTGGCAAAGAAAATAATATAAAACTCTCAAACATAACGACAACAGCAACAATACTAACACCACCACCAACATATTATTAGTATTTTGAAGAAAAGCCGCTTTCATTAGTTGAATGCTCATTCTGTGTGTATACACGCGATGTAACCGAGCGTTTCTTAAACGAAAATGTATCTTTCACCTGTTGCCTAAACCTTGATCCAGTCAGGAAATAAAGGATGAAATTTACAGCATGGTTACTATACCACATCAGGTTGACCACAGCCCACACTATCTCCTGTAATCCCGTCATACCTTTCTCATTATCCACCCAGACCGGCCGTCCTATCAAAAACACCATCGCCGGTGTTGTGGTCACGAAAAACACGACGTTAACCACCATCAATGTTACAGTGATCTGTGTAAGGTGACCGTTTAAGGACGATTTTGTGCCCTTTTCTCCCTGAACGTCGGCAGTAACTGTTCTTCTAAGATCTTTACTAAGTCTGATTTTCCACACAATAAGCACTGCGCCAATAAAAAATGTTCCCCCTGGAATCACTAAATAAAATAATGTGTATATTAATTGATACACGTCATCAAAGAATGCTCCATAACTGTTGCCAGTGTGCCAGCATACTTTTATTTTCATTTTATTTTGGATGGTGGTACGCAGAGGTATGGTAGAGTTTATCGTGTCTATAAAATTCGTTGAATTTTCGCAAGTAAAGGTGACATTTTCATGACCGTGAAAACCAGTATGTTGGTTTGACAAAATACTTGAATCCATACAATCTGTAAATAGGTCTCCATCAAATGTTTCGGTAAAATTAAATTCTAAAGGGGAGTTTTCTAGAGCGACCATTGTATTTATTGTAACAATTCCTTCATTCAGTTTCATTCCGAAGAGAAGATGTCCGTGGACAAAGGTCAATGTCAACACTATTGCCAACGAAACGATAACCGCCATTTTAACAGTACACCAATATTTGGCCTTGTGTGGCTTCATTGTACATACAATCCTCTCCATAGTGACCGCTGTAAGTATGCTGCAGGAGAACGATCCGCTAAAATACGTTATGAACCAGTGCAACTTACAGGCTGCATTGCTGTAATGACGGATGTCGTATCCAAACATGTAGATAATCCACCATCGCGGTAGCATAATCGTCATCACTAGAGAGTCTGCAACCGCCAAATACATTAGAAAGACTGTTGAGGACGATATTTTACTCTTTCTGTTAGATAGAACTAACAACGTCATGATGTTTCCTATAACACCAACTGCGAACAGGATCGGAGATCCAAAACTCCATATCAATCTCGCAGTGTCCAAACCTTTACGTTGTCCGGCGTCCATTTTGAAAAAAATGTTAGTCCTTTCTAAAGGGTAGATTGACGTTTCTATTTGGTGTAGATACTGACTGTTAATGCTAAAAGTGAACGGTTTAAATAGAAAAAAAAAGATATTCTAGTAGCCAGATATTTTGGTAAATAATTCCCAGGTGGGAATTTTGTTTCTCAGTCATTAGCTGGACTACATTAGCATATCATATTGTAATTATCATACGTAACCATGTAAGGGTAGATGGACAATAGATCACATTTTATTGTCATTATAAAAGTCTCATTTAACCGAGGCATAATTAGATATTCTTAACGAATGCGGACAATTTCTTTTTTTTTATTTAAAGATGTTATTTCCTTCTTAAGTTCTTTTTATATTATAAGCAATATATGACTATTTAATTAAAGGTGAAATATGCACGCCAGGAATTGCCAAATCCAGCAGACGAATCCTCCCCACACAGCCAAAAAAGTAGAGAGTACGGGGCGGAGTATAGAGGAGTACAGAGTGGAGCTTGTTTCGCGTAACGAGCGGCTACCTCGGACACTGCTTTGAAAAAATCACAGGTATTTGAGAAAAGTAAAGAAAATAATTATCTATAATTTCTGTGAAATAGTTTAGAGATTTTTATCTTAGAAATTGAACCATATCGTAATGGATATTAATTGTGTTAGAACTGTTTATTTAACGCAACATGTTTGAATTTTGCAAGCCAGTTAAAGTACCAGTCGTCATTTCAGCCAATCACATGCTTGAGATTTGAGACTGGTTTCCAATCTTAGTTTTATAACCTTCAGTCCTGATATAAAAGGCAAACAGACTTCTTGTCTTCTTAAAAATCATCCGTAAATTCAAAAAGAAAGGACCAACATGATTTTCCACAGAGCTCTGCAGGCGTGGTGATTAACCGATCTACAGTTGATCGTTGTGCTAACCTCTTTGGTTGCAAGACGGTGGCAGGGTTTAAGAGTTTATCAAGGTTGATGGGGAAATCTTGTAATAGAACCTAGAAGCTTGATCTGTTTCTTTTATCCTTGTCATCATGTTCTTGCTAATTTGACTCCTGGGGGCTCTGGTCTGGGTAAGGTCATTCAGTACTCGACTTTTTCCTTTACAATGCTATTACCTTCTAATGTTTATGTTCTGTTACAAGCAACATTGTCAGGTGGATAGGTGGTTGGAGTTATTTCATCAAGACACCTTGTACTCCTTTGTTCATTTGATAACCTATTGGAGCAAGTGTGAGGTTATGGTGCATTTTACTCTAGAACCTGGTTTTAATTTCCAGTGGCAATTTGTTTTTCCACTGACTGTTCCAAGGCGATAAACCCAATGGTTCTTTTTATCGTGAATTGCATGTGGCGTATAATTTGAAATTAATTTTCTGATATTTGGATGCCTTGGAAGGCTGTTTTTTTCTGGTTGTGGCCATAATGTAATGAGAGACAGGCTAACCAGTCTCATTGAAAAAAACGTTTTCTAGAGAAAATAAAATCTTTATTGCTTGTAATGAACCATTTTTTTTACAGATGGTTCTTATGATAATTGTGTCTTGATTGACTTGTCAAGACCTTATCCAGGCGCTCACATTTTTTCAGGAAAACATTTATGTTAGATTCGGTACCTCTATTTATAAACAAGTAATAGGTATCCCAATGGCTACTTATTGTGCTCCCCTTGTTGCTGATCTGTTTTATACTGTTATGAAAGAGACTTTATGTTATCTCTTTCTAGCGAGCATAAAGATGATATAATTACAGCTTTTAACAACACCTCGAGGTACCTAGATGATTTATTAAATATAGATAATAACTATTTTCCATCACCGGTTCACAAAATTTATCCTAAAGAAATACAGCTTAATAAATCGAACACTTCAGAAAAGCAAGCAAATTTTCTTGATCTAAATCTGTCCATTGAAAATGGATACGTCACTATTAAAAATGAATGATAAATGAGATGATTTTAATTTTTCTATTTGTAAATTTTCCGTTTTTAGACGTTCCTCGTGCAACATATTTTTGGGTTTATATCTCACAGCTTGTTTGCTTTTCTAGAGCTTGCAATCTTGTTATTGATTTCAATGAACGTAATCTTTGCATGACAGAAAAACTTTTAAAACAAGGTTATTGGGATCAAAAAAAGGTTATCGGGATCATAAATTAAGGAAAACCTTTTGCAAGTTCTATCGCCGATACCTAGAGTTATTTAAAAAATACAGGTGCAGTTTAAAATCACTATTGCAAATTCACAGCCTGTTTTTATGGAGATTTAATTTTAAGAAGATAAAAAGCAAAGTTAATTTCTCGGATATTCGTAAAAACCATATGAAACTTTTAAAAGAAAGGTTTCCAACATGATATATTACAGCGCTCTCTAGGCCTGGTGATTAACCCATCTACAGTTATCATTATGCTTACCTCTTTGGTTGCTCGACGGTGGCAGGGGTTTACGAGTTAATGAAGGTTTATGGGAAAATCTTTTATAAGAACTTAGAAGCTCGATTTGTTTCTTTAATCCCTGTCGTCGTGTTCATTCTGATTTGACTCTAGGAGCTCTGGTCTCGGTAAGATCATTGCGTACCCGCCCATTTAGCTTTGCAATGCTATGTTGAGCTGATGGGTGTGTTGACGTTATTTCACCAAGACAACTTGTACTTGTGTGTTGATATGAGAACCTGATGGTTCAAGTGTGAAGTTGTTGCACCCTAAAAACTTTGTTTGAACCCCAGTGGCAATTTGATTGCCACTGACCGTTCCAAGGCGGTAACCCCTCGGGTTCTCATTTTTGTTAATTGTTTACGGTGTTTGTTTTTAAGCTGATCATTTTTTTAACCATGCTTTCTTTCTTTTCTTCTTTTTGGCTGTATAGGTAGGCCGTATATTTCTAAATGTGGCAATTCCCGATATGCATATTTCACCTTTTTCTATGCTAATATGTCACTATTTTTTTTAATATTTAATCGTTTGATATGTGTCTAAATATACCGGGTCTATGTTGACTACAGTGCATGAAACTGCTTTCAATGTTCTCTCCTTATGTTTACGCTGCATGAGTATTGCAAATATTCTAAAGACCCAAATTAAGCTTAAAATTTCATAATTTATTATTCTTAATTTTGACAAAACTCTGCATATTTAATTACACAATAAAGATTTTAGATGCAACTAAAATAGTGTATGTATTCTAAACTTGTTAAGCAGTTAGCAACCGATATTTCGGTGTTATATCAAATTTTGTTAACATTTCGCAGTTGATAAACAAAAAATCTCTTCAATCCACTGGGTTCTAAATAAACTAATTTATTGTAAATCATGTAAGGGAAACACATCAGCCCATTACGCGTAACAACAATGGTGGCGCAGGAGGTGTATGACCTATAAATATTCTCTCTTATATAAAAAATTATTGTAAACATTACATTTCTAAAGGCGTGAAATCATTGTTGGAACTTTTGACAAGTGGTTTACTTGCATGCTTTTAATACTAAAAAAGGTGAAATATGCATATCAGGAATCGCCACACTCATAAGTATGTGCACTGACCATTGCTGGCAAGAAACGTATAGGTTATACAACAATCAACAGACACCTTGACAAATTGAAACCGGCGCACTTTTTCACTTGTTTAAGTTTCTGATCTAGTTTACAAATGTAATCTTATATTCAGGGCCTATTTTCATATTTTGCATATCAAAAAACAACATTTGTTACCATTGTGTTAATAAAAGCAATTTATTTTACTAAACATGTCCTTTTCAGGCCATACTAGCCATCTAATGCCCCCAACACACAAAATTGGGGACTATTTGTTGCCAGTCAATGTCCTAGCCCTAGTATTGTATTGTATTTACATCCGGTATTGTTTTTATGAGTTATTAGCATCGATTGAATTTCTGGCTAGTTTTACTTATGGGGCATGGGCTAGTTTCGAACATCGGTCCAATTTTGGTCTCAGCCAATTTGCACGTTTTCAAATAGAATTTCGGGTAAATTTACGCAGAAAAATCAGACCAGGGTGACCTTAACTGCCGTTATTAATAATGAGTGGCTAGTTCTGTAAAACAGCTGGTTGAGTTTCTTTTATCCCTCATCGTGTTCTTGCTAATTTAACTTCAGGTACTGGTCTCGGTATGGTCATTGAGTACACACCCATTTGACTTTGCAGTGCTATTAGTTCTTATGTTTTATATGTGTGTGCTTTTGCATGCAACATTGTTGAGCTGATGGGAAGGATGGAGTTATTTCACCAAGACACCTTGTGTGTTTATATGAAAATCTGTTGGGGCAAGTGTGAGGTTGGTGCACCCTAGAACCTGGTTTGAACCCCCCAGTGGCAAATTGTTTTGCCACTGGCCGCTTCAAGGCGGCAACCCCTCGGGTTCTCACTTTCGTTAATTATTTGTGGCATCAATTTGAAACTGATAAATGTAATACCATGCTTTCTTCTTCTCTCTACTTTTTGGCTGTGTGGGGAGGCTGTGTCGGCTAGATTTGGCCATTCCTGATGTGCATATTTCACTTTTTTGCATGAAGCTGTACCACTGCAATACAAAAAGTACAACACATCTTAAGCTGTACAAATTATTTTTATAACTAATTATCTAACTATATAATTATTCGTATTAATTCCTGAAGAACGCTCTTGTATAGTGCCCGGCAGAAATAATAGGGTACAAAATCAACATCTTATGACAACATGGGATGATAACGATGATACACTGGTAGTAGTTTTAAGGCTAACTTACTTTGTACCATATAAGCCGCTACACATGGAATAGTGTTAATATGAAATTACCGCTTAGTAGGTTCCATGTTCACTGCCATGTGCATACCATCATTTGGGTTGGATCAAACTTGTACTGGTTCCAGTTTTCTCTCAACCCGAGACAAGGCGGCATGGGCAGTAATACATATTTCCATTACTGCCTATGAACAGGCTTAATCAAATCAAACAAGCAGTATTTTCAAATTTGTCGTGTTTGGTGGAATTCCAAGTTCCATTTTCATTAACACCTAATTTCCAATCCAAACGCTTAAAAATAATTTTAAAAAATATAAAGAAAACATTAATTAAAAAGTTTTACTCTAATCCTTACAATTCAATAATATATGGCTGGTCTTCTACCATAGATGAAGTAAGTATCAAGTTTGTTAAGTCTGGTTGCATTCATCAATTGTTTCTCATCCAACGTATCACAAAATTATGTGTTTTACATAATAGGGCACTTGGCATTTTTGTTAACTGTTTATGGTGTCTGTTTTGAAATTAGTCATTTTATAAACCATGCTCTCTCTTCATCTCTTCTTACTGGCTGTGTGTGAAGGCGTGTCTTCTGAATGTGGATATTCCTAATATGCGTATTTTACTTTTTTATGTGCAGGTATCCACCTGCCGTTAATTTGTATTGTTTTTCTTTTAGACTCCCAGTGGCACTTGCACGGTGCTATATAATTTATAGAACATAAGCTAAAAGTATCATTTGTTTGTGTGCCTATTTCGAAGCTGATCATTTTATTAATCATCTCTTCTCTTCTTCTTTGACTGTGTTGGGAAGCTGTTTTATCTGAATATGCATATTTCACATTTTTTAGATAAAATACGATCACAATCGTCCGTAGTGTTGTAAAGAAAAACGTTAAATTATATTGAATTATATTATACTGCATTGTTTCAGTATATCATTCTTCATTAAAACTAGAATGTGTTCGCGTTCAATGATGCCTCCACTGCTGCAACATAATTTTTAATAGCAAAATGGCCATAACTCCGGTAAAAATGGTCACAGGAAAAAATCTTCTTTACGATCATCTACACATCTGCTTGACCATCTTTGCAAGTTTGAAAAAAAGTCCGCCTTATAGTTTAGGAGGAGTTGATACCACATGATATGGTGACGTACGTACGGACGGACGTACGGACGAGTGCAACTCTATATGCCTCCCACTTTGTGGGGGCATAAAAAGTGAAGTATGTCTTTCTGGCCGGATGCCTCAGCCTTCCCACACAGCCAAAAAGTAGAGAGGAAAAGTGCATGGATAATAAAATGATTTATTTCAAAATAGACACCACAAAACAATAAACGAAAATGAGAACCCGAGGGGTTACAGCCGTGGATCGAATAGTAGCAAAACAATTTGCCTTTGGGGGTTTGAACCAGGTTCTAGGGTGCACCAGCCTTACTTGCAACAGGTTCTTATAATAATAAACAAGTACATGTAGTCTTTCTGAATAAGCCGCGCCGCAACCCTTCTATCAACTCGACCGTTGCATGCAAAAGAACTAATAACATTTTCAAGCAAACACAACTGGGGACCCAATGACCTTACTGAGACCAGAGCCCCTGGAGTCAAATCAGTAAGAACACGATGACAGTGACAAAAGATACAGATCGAACTTCTAGGTTCTGTCACAAGACTTATTCCTCAACCATGACTGCCACCATCGTGCAAACGCAGGGGTAAGCATAACGATCAACTGTAGATGGTTTGCTGACCAGCCATGCAAAGCGCTGTACATTGGCAACCTTCTTTCTCTTTGAATTTACACGTGGTTTTTAGGAATAATGTGGAGAAATTTACACTACCTATCATTTGCTATTGTTAATAAACCAAATCTCAATTAATTACTGGCTGAGAGATAACTTGTTGCCGTAGTGGTTTTAAACTGCACCTGTATTTTTTAATTAAATATGGATATCGGCAATTAAATTTGCAAACAGGTTTTCCTAAAAGACGTTCGCGGCAGTTTAAAAATCCAAATCTTTTACCTTTATAGATTTTAATGAATTGTTGTCGGTTGTTATATTCGAAGGGTATACGGAAAATAAATAATATGATGCTTATTGGAGTTATATGGGGCATTTTGTATAGACATCTCCTGCATGAAATAAAAATCTAACACATCAGAAAATATATTGTTTATATAACTTATATTACATTATCACACTAGCTTACAAATTAAGCACACAATATCATATTTTATATGTAACCATCAGACTTTACAGACTCCAAAAATATTTTCCTCACAAAATGTGTTGAATAATTATCTATTTTTATACATGTGTTTTAATACCTTTTTAATATTTTTTCCTTGTCTAAAATGTTTTAAAAATCAACAAACTCATACACCATATGACTTTTTGCATTCAATATGTTGAGAATACATAGATCTACAAAATAATTATGTAAAATGAAAACAAATTAAAAAGTAAAAAACAATTTTTTTATACATTTCGTATGTTATGAAATGATTATTAATCGTGGAAATATTAAAACAGATTGGAAAGAAAGGTTTTTTCATTATTAATCCAAACACATTGTCAAGTATGCATAGTTCCTAGAAAACATCGTGCCCTTCTGCCCCAGACATTATGGTCAAAAAGTTCATTATAGCACAAAAACAAACATGTAAACACCATTTTTCTTTTCATATTTGCATCCAGCATACTTCTACACAACATGCAAACAGGAAACCAATCTATAAAAGGGCCATTAAAATGTCGCAATCGTCCTTAATCGTCCTTAATTTGTGGTACCGATAACAATGTTTAGAAAGTTTTCCTGTTATGCAAAGAGTGCGTTCATTAACATCTTTAACTTTGTTCTAGAAAACGAAAACTTTTTGAAATATAAACACAATAAGATGTTGCGTGTGGGACATCACCATCTAGCAATGGAAAATTACAATATTAAAATCAAAATCATCTCTTTTATCATATATTTTTGTAGTAGTTACGAAATCATTCTTAAGAAAGATATAGATCTAGAAAAAATGCTAGCCTTTGCGAAGTGTTTGCTTTAAAAAGCTTAATTTTATTAGGATAAATTTTGTTGACACAATATAGAAAAAAGTTATTTTCTCTGTTTAACAAATCGTCAAGGTATATAGAGGTGTTGTTAAAAGCTGTAATAAGAAATTTGTCTCACTCCACTGATTTGTATCGGATATTTTAAACGTGTTTTCAAAAGGTTATTTGAATATTATTCCGGTACTGTCATCCATCTCCGAAATTAAGACAACGATATAATGCGTATATCAATGACACGGTTTTAATGCTTTGTGTAAAGATGCAGATAAACTGATTATAGTATATACTAATATAATGTTTCAAGCAATTTTGCTTATACCATATATACCGACCATAATATTTTATAGTAGGGACACTATTTTGTATGCTCGACGAAACACACCAAGTTACACCCATTTCATGGGCACTGACAAAATGTGTTCAAACTAATCTTTCATAATGTTGATATTAAAATTATAGACGACACTTATAATAGTTAAAACTTTACTTACCAATAATGCCGACGGTATTTACATCACTATAATAATACTTAGCACACAAACAGCTGTACAAAAATTGTGGCAAAGAAAATAATGTAGAACTCAAACATAAAGACAACAACAACAATACTACCGGCACCAACATATTATTAGTATTTTGAAGAAAAGCCGCTTTCATTAGTTGAATGCTCATTCTGTGTGTATGAACGCGATGTAACCGAACGTTGCTTACACGAAAATGTATCTTTCACCTGTTGCCTAAACCTTGATCCAGTCAGGAAATAAAGGATGAAATTTACAGCATGGTTACTGTAATACATCATGTTGACCACAGCCCACACTATCTCCTGTAATTCCGTCATACCTTTCTCTTTATCCACCCAGACCGACCGTCCTATCAAAAACACATAGGCCGGTGTTGTGGTCACGAAAAACACGACGTCGACCACCATTAATGTTACAGTGATCTGTGTAAGGTGACCGTTTAACGACGATTTTGTGCCCTTTTCTCCTTGAACGTCGGCAGCAACTGTCCTTCTAAGATCTTTACTTAGTCTGAGTTTCCACACAATAAGCACTGCGCCAATAAAAAAGGTTCCCCCTGGTATCACTAAATAAAATAATGTGGCTATTAATTGATACACGCCATCGAAAAACGCTCCATAACTGTTGCCAGTGTGCCAGCATACTTCTATTATCATTTTATTTTGGATGGTGGTACGCAAGGGTATGGTAGAGCTTATCGTGTCTAGAATCGTTGAATTTTCGCAAGTAAATGTGACATTTTGATGATCGTGAAAACCAGTGTGGTGGTTTGACAAAATACTTGAATCCATACAATCTGTAAATAGGTCTCCACAAGTTTTAGCTTTCCAAAAAGCTAGTCGGTCATTAGCATGACATTTTAACAAGACGGCTAATTTCGTTAGAATGTTGGTATTTATTTAGAATTTCCGCCCTGTAATAAATATGGTCGCTCGCTTTCGTCACACGTTTTTGTTTCGATTTTAAATGATGTTTAATTCATTGTATGACAGTGCTTATCAGAAGGTAGACACGTATGAATCCTATTGTCCGGCGGCGGCGGCGTCGTCGGCGGCGGCTGCGTTGTCCTGTAGCCCATAATCTTAAATGTGAAATTTAATGTTGCCTATAAGTTCGTAAGTATTTGGCATATAAACTTAATAATTAAACAATATCTTCTGCGTGAATAAAGCCATCTCCGACAACAAAAATGATCACTCTTGTTAATATATTATTTTTTGTTATGCCCCTATCAAATTACTTAAATATCGAATTTAATGTTGCCTATTAAACATTGAAAGTCCTTGTCCTATTAACACAATACTTGAAATACATGTATATCCGCATTTGTATAATCAAAGTCATCTCCGACAACAAGATCGATAACCCCTGTTTCAATATTTTTGAGTTATTCCCCTTTTAAAAGACTTTAATATGAAACATAATGTTGCCTATAATGTTGAAAGTTCTTGTTCTATTATCTTAATTGTTTGAATACATTACCTGTATGAACAAATTCATCAGTGACAATAAGAATGATAACTCCTATTTCGTTATTTTAAGAGTTATGTTCCTTTCAAATGGCTTTAATTTGGAACTTAATGTAGGTTCAACCAACGAATTTCCAATGCCCATAGTGCTGAAATTCCCCATACTGCAAAAACTACCTCACTGGACTATTGGCCCCCAGAAAACCAATAACCCTTGATAAGATCTTCGGCAGAGCGATAGATTATTTAACCGATATAACCTTAAGGCAAAAATCGATAACATTTAGCGTGCACATTCTTAAGGTATCTTTATTTAACTAAAATAATATGGGTTGTGGGGTTAAGATGCTGTTTCAAATAAATTAAAAAGGAATATGTTAATTATTTGAAAGAAAACACACGTGTATTCATATCCGTATTTGAGTTTTCGTAAAGTCTACTTCAACACATGCATTACAGTAACTAGAAGAAAATATCATCAACCAACTATTTTTAAACAGTCCATTTCATCATATTAAAATGGAAGCTTTATGTTAGGAAAGAAACACGTGTGTTTAACGATTTCATTTAAAATAGTGTGCACCCTTTTGTTTCTGCTTAGCGGGTTACAGTAAAACTGGGCTGGGGCGTGAATGGGGTCTGTTTGCGCTGAAATGTTCACTTTAGAGTTCAGCAACTCCAGCAGTTTCTCTCTTTCTTCCTGAGTTTGGTTTAAATTATTAAATCCATATTCATGTAACAATACTATAATTGACCTGTAATATCAGGAACCGAGTATTGCAATAATTTTGTGACCCGAGTAGACCCAAATCAATTATAAACCCGTGTAATGACGCGAAATCATTTAGAATAACGGTGATAAACAATTCAAGTTTTGCGAAATTATTTTTTTTTAAAGAAATCTGAATAGGAAATACATGTACCGATTAAGCAACAGAATTGCAGACTGCGTGTTACGTTGATCATTGATCAAGACTTTTAACGTTTTTACTTCCACAGTCTTAACCCTTTCCTCCATATATACACATTGTTACGCACGTGCGACCAGTGTAGATCCAGATCAGCCAGCACATCTGTGTCATCTGATCAGGATCTGCACTGGTCGCATTTTTGGTCAGAGATAATCTAACAAATCAAAAACGTTTAGACGACACAGATGTGCCAGCTGATCTGGATCTACACTGTCCGCCCATGGAGGAAAGGGTTAATATTTAAATTAAAACAAAAATCCACTCCGGCAATTTAAGTCGATAATGGATTCTCAAAGAATATATATTTAGCAATTTTTCAGGACATAAAATGTCTATTGCATACTTAAAATTCCATAATTTTTCTGTTTTGTACCTCTCTCATGCTTTTTTACCATTAGAGTAAAACAAATCAAATTGGATGGTCAGTGTACGTAATTGTTTCCTGCTTAACGGGGCACTTAAATCCGGATGTGGACAATTAAACTTCAATCATGTGCAATAAAACAACAGTTTACGTTTATTTAATACCTAAGGGCAGACTTTTGTTTTCTTTTAAAAGCCAATTAAAATAATACAGACATGTAAAAAGTTGTTGTACAATAAAACTACAGTCAGTTACTAAATGACAAGTGCGGAACCGTTGACATATGTCAAAAATGTGGATTCGAATCTTTCACTGACAGGAAAAAAAAACACCTGAGAGAAATTCTCCGTTTGCATTCACTTCGCTCTGGTGTGAAATTTTATACTTTTTAAGGACAAAAGTGATGATTCACAACCTCCGATAGATAAATGCTTAAAGACGACTTCAATAAATTCAGAATTTGTTTCGTTTCTGGTTGGACACGTTTGAAGCTTCGGTGCCTCAAAATGTAAATTCTATATGAATATTACAACAACAACAATTTTGACCTTACGAAATTTATCATAACTTTACTATAACCAGCAAAACAACAACACCAAATCATATTGAAAGTAAAACACAAAGTATTGATTGAGTCTAATCTCTTTAACTCACAAAAATTATACATGATCGTGTGATTTTACGAATTTGATTTTTTTTCATTTTACAGCTGGAGTAATATAGTTTTCTTGAAATGCTTAAATGGCACCTTGTTAAACCGATTCCATTCAGCCGCGAAATAAGGTAAATGCCACGAGAACGATTATCGATTCAGCGCAATATGTATCGGCTCCCTCCTTTTGAGAAAATTAAAAAATAGTCTAACTTCAACCTCAAAACAAATTATCGCAACATAAGAAAAAAATATATCACTTGAAAATAAATTTGTCATCTTTTTGGATCCGTTTGCACCTAAGCTTTTATTTCAAAAGAAATAGTGTAATTAATTCATTAAAAACGAACAGATCACCGATTTTGCACGATTTTCAATAGAGTATATAGGAGGCTGAGATGGTTAACTTCAACCTCAAAACAGACTATCGCAATATACTTCAATATTTATGAAATAAATATATAAATGTCAAGCAAAGATTCAATTTTATGAAACCGTTTGCACCTAAGGATTGAGATGAGCAGAAAAAAGGTATACACATTAAACCTGTAAGTGCCTTCTTTGTTCTATATAGCGAAAATCTCTCTTATCGGATTACCCGGTGAGGTAGTTTTTGCAGTATGCAATATTCAATGTCCGTTTAATATGATTTCTATCATCTTAATTCCTAGACAACAATATATTTGTGCGAAGATCTGCATTCCATCTATTCGAAAACACACAAGGGGTTAACTTACTTGTAAGAAAAGTAATGATCTCTAACCGAACAGACCATACTTCAAACGCGGAATCGCAAATAAGGTGCCAAAAATATACATCCGCTGTTCCGGCACTAGTCCACCTCTATCAAAGAAGATATATGGATGAAATTGCTTTCGTTTCTTTTCCTGATATGTAATCCCTGCCAACAAGAGGCCCTCTGATGAAGAGAAAAATTCTCATATAATAAAACGGACTATGTGGTGCAATGCAACCTTTTAATGAAAATTCGAAATGACAATCTTCATTCAGCAAAACGAATAATACAGAACACAAGGTAGTGCTGGTCAAGTACCAGTGCACTTGTTTGTATTACAAGCTGTCAACAAAAATGCATTTTGCACGTGCCTTTTTCGTTTAAATAACTTCTATCTCGACTGCTCGATTTTATCTCCAACATAAAATTAAATAATGCATCCCAAACAAAGCAGACAAATGTACTGATTCACTTTTTATATCTAAAGACTGCTAGTCTGTTGAAAATCTTGCAGTTTTACCATTTCACTTGGATAATATTTGGAGAAATGGTGCAACTAAACACAAAAAGTATGATTAACCGTTTGAACTTTTGGATAGAAAGCTTCAGTGAATAACAATATCAGTTTAAACTTTAGAATACTTGGAATAATTGTGTTTCATGGAATTCATTATCTTCGACCTGGTCTGTGGACTATAGCACGAACTTAATCTTGGCTGTCGGCAATTTATAAACTGATCTCTTAAAAAGCTGCAGTAGCATTGTCTGTCTTTGCAAGCAGGTATATGCCGATCGACTTAAATTAACCGGGGAGCGGCGTGAACTGGCCAGTCCCGACTCTGCAATAAAGTATTCTGACTTTGCCGGTAATTTCTTATCACTCACATGGAATACTTCCAGATTATAACCTTTACATGATTGATAAAGTATGGAAATTCTGTAGGCTTCGTTTATATGGATTACCGGTGGCGTCGATATATACACGCAAATAAGACAAGTACTGTTTCGGCATTAGTAAAAATTTGTCTGAAACGCAAACTTGCAAAAATAAATGTTTGTTTTTTGTTTCCTGTTTCTGTTGTTATTATTGTTTCGTCGGCTTGTAAATAAAGCTCAATCACCTTTATACCTTAAATATTTGTTCTTTTTCCCCTGTTAAAACGAAGCTTACATAGTGTTGTTATCCGTGAATAATTAGATCGTCTATTACTGAGATTTACATGAACGTGCCCATGAGTGAAATCAAAATTGAGCTCATACGTGCAAAACATACCCGCGAAACCCCTAACCCTAATATCTGACCCCACATTCACACACTATGTCACTGATCTTGTTCAGTCTGAAGTCAATGATAAAACAATAACACAGTATAGTAAATTAGACAACACAAGCAATCATCATAACATTTTATGTAAATGGCGATCGTTTAGAATAAACTAAGACCACCACCTTTTGAAGTAATTTTCTGGCTGAGAAGGAATACATGTGAAACACCTTTTAAACAGTTACATAATGCCAATATTTTGGTCATAGAATTAATTAAAAACAAATAATTTTCTTTGCAACAGTTTCAGAGTAAATCGTCTTAACAATAACAAAAACAATCAATGTGATCAGCACGAAGTTCAAGTGAAATTAATAAATGCATCCAACATACGAATACATTTCTTTCCGTCTCCTAACGGTCACTGACCTGATTTGCGGACCTAACTATGTAAATAAGCATCGCTTGTCTGCCAAGTGTACAAATACGCATCGACTGTGGAAAGTTCTAAGGTACCGCTATGACCTAGAAGGCATCCAGTTTAACGATACTTAAACAACTGCATTATTTCTACACGTCCTGAATAACAGTATAAATTAAGTATACAAGAAACATGATTATCTACATTAATGTCCTTTCCGGTAAAGGGCTTCTCTATATATGAGGCAATCAAACATCAGCCTCTACACTATCCTTTTGCATGCGTCTAAGGAACAGGTGGCATAGTCTAAATTATCCGTTCTGGACCGTGAGTCACTGTTAACCGGTGTTCAGGCTAAAGATCTCAAGTTTGGTCGATTATAATATGTCGGTCATCAGGATGACCGACAATAAAATGTTTCGGTAAAATTAAATTCTAATGGGGAGTTTTCTAGAGCGACCGTTGTATTTATTGTAACAATTCCTTCATACAGTTTCATTCCGAAGAGAAGATGTCCGTGGACAAAGGTCAATGTCAACACTACTGCCAACGAAACGATAACCGCCATTTTAACTGTACACCAATATTTGGCCTTGTGTGGCTTCATTGTACATACAATCCTCTCGATCGTGACCGCTGTAAGTATGCTGCAGGAGAACGATCCGCTAAAATACGTTATGAACCAGTGCAACTTACAGGCTGCATTGCTGTAATGACGGATGTCGTATCCAAACATGTAGATAGTCCACCAACGAGGTAGCACAATCGTCATTACAAAAGAATCTGCAACCGCCAAAAACATTAGAAATATTGTTGAAGACGATATTTTACTCTTTCTGTTAGATAGAACTAACAACGTCATGATGTTTCCTATAACACCAACTGCGAACAGGATCGGAGATCCAAAACTCCATATAAATCTCGCAGTGTCAGAACCTTTACGTTGTCCGCCATCCATTTTGAAAGAAAATGTTTGTCCATTCTAAAGGATTCTTTACGTTTTTGGTGTAGATACTGACTGTAAATGCTAAGAGTTAACGGTTATATATTGTAAAAAGGATATCCTAGAAGCCAGACTTTTTGTTAGGTAATTCACATGTGGGAATTTTGTTTCTAATTCAAAATCTTTGATTGCATTAACATATCATGTTGTACCTAACCATATAAGGTTAGATGCACAATAAATCTCATTTAATGGTTATGCAAGTCTCATTTAATCTATGCATAATTAGATATTCTTGATAAATCCGGAAAATTCGTCTTTTATTTAAGACGTAACTTCATTCTTTAGTTCTTTTTATATTATAAACAATATATAAATATTTAAAAAAGTGAAATATGCATATCAGGAATGGCCACATCCAGCAGACACATCCTCCCCTACACAGCCAAAATGAGAAAAGGGGAGAAAAGAGCGAAACATGTTTCGCCTAACGAGCGGCTACCTCTGACACTGCTTTGAAAAAACAACGGTGTTTGAGAAAAGTAAATAAAATATCTATACCTTCTGTGCAATATTTTCGATATTTTTTTCTTAGCAACTGCATTATATCGTATTGGATATTCATTGTGTTAGAACTGTTATTTGACGCAACATGTTTGAGTTATTGCAAGCCAATAAAAGTACTTTTTCAACATTCCTTCAGCAGATCGTGTAAAACCAACTAATTACTTTTCGTTCAAAAATGGGTTTATTTCATATTTTGACTTGTTTTAATAGTCCCCATAATCTGACAAAAAATGTATAGGTTACATCTAGTATTTTCTTTTCAAAATTTAAAACAGTGAAAAATATGGGATCTGCGAGCAGGTTTTTTTTCTTCGCGCGAAACTATCGTATCTTTTCTTTATACACAGAATTGTACATTTTATGAATATATTTTGAATGTATGTATTGTTTTTGTTAAAGGTAGATGAATATTTGCTATCAATTTTGTTACAAGTTTATCTTTTATTGTGCTCAGCGCGAAACTATCGTATCTGCACACTAACTTGCCTGAAATCAGTGAACATAATAGACCATTAACAACCAGTGTAGATCCATATCAGCCATCACGTCCATGCAGTTTGATTAAGATCAAGACTAGGCTGATTGTTTTTTTTTATTTGTTATATTGTAAATCCTGATTGGAATGCAATGGGATTTATGAAGTTTATGGTTAAACGGCAGTTATTTATTTAGGAACAACTTTGCACCTATATACAATGTAGAAACAATTATATTTAACATTCACAACATTCAACACTGAACTTTTAAAACATAATTATTCTATACTGGTAGTGTCTTGGTCCAAAACACTATGATGAATCAAAAAGTGACAAGCCAAAGTGATGATCCTGCATGGATGGTAAGGCTGATCTGGATCTACACTGTTTGCCAATGTTTTATTATGTTTATCAATTTAAAGACAATTGCTACAATTTTGTCTTTTTTCATACCAATCGATTTTGATTTTTTTTCAGTATTGATGGATACTTTCTTGTTTATTAAAAATATGAAATAAAAAATGACATGTCACCGGGATTGTTAAATTTTTTATTGAGATTTGAAGTTTGAGACATTCACTGCATGGAGTAGGAACACCCGGTTAAAAAGGAACCTCATTAGTCACAATTAATCTTAATATTACACTGTTTTTGTACTAAATACAATTAAGTAAAACATGATAAATTTGTAAATTCAGAAAAAAATCAAAACAATTTGTTCTCTTCAAGAAATGTTTCAGGGTAAAAGAATGTTGTTTTTTTAAGTACATTTCTACATGAAATTAGAAAATCCGTTTTTTTGAACAATAGACTTTGTCTAAAATTTACTCAAATACTATTTAAACATTTTTTTAAAAAATAGATCAGCAAAGTATATGTTACCATGCCCGTTTGGAAACAGTACTAGTTGTTTAAAACATATAAAACTATTTTGCGAACCAGAAAAAAAAATGATTGAACTTGTAAAAAATTAAAGCCTTATACTCATCTATTTGCCTTCGGGCTTTTCCCGCCTATAGCTAATGCGTACATGTTTTAAATAACAAAATCAAACAAAATCTGTCAAAAATTCAATAGATTTCTGATGTCTTACTCTATAGTCCATCAAGATTTTTTAGATCTGACTCGTGTGGGCCGCGCCATTTTTGTTGTTTCCAGACTGGTTTCTCATTCTCTCAAATTCACCGTCCGATTTAAAACAGAAAACCAATAACCAGTCAAAATATAGGGGAGATCTCTGATTAATCTGAAAAGCGGTATCCGCACTATCGCGGTAGTCTGTTGGAAGATAGAACCAAGCGCTGTGTTGGCAATAAAAAAATAATTCGTACTTAATAGAGAATTCTCAAAAGCGTTACTCTAGTCATCATAATTTGTTATTAGATATTTTTTAATAAAATAAAATGTTAATATCCTGTTTTCCAACAAAATATAAATAAAATGATTCCTTATTTACAATTGAATGTTATAAGGGACATTTTAAGCCTCAAAATGTAACACATGACTTTTTTTTTCATTTTTCAATACTAAATATACAACAAGAAACAGGCTGTTTTCAAAAGTATGCATTTAAAGTTTTAAGGATACCTTTTACTGTCAAAATATTATTGAAACACTTCATATGTTTAAACATTTCAAAGTATCATGTGCTTTGCTAAATGAACACAGTGATAGTCTGAACCAAAAATTTAGTAAGGTTCAAATAATAAACATTCAAAAACAGAGAAAAACACAGATAACATTGGTTCATTTGACCACATAACTGACCATTTACATTCAAAGATTGTTAATAAAATTCATCATCATTGTACAGGAAGCAGTAAATGTGGAACTGTTTCTACAACAAGTCAACAAAAAATGTAATTAACCTGACCATAATTACACAAAAACTATTCCAGTATATGCAAACCACACACACACACACACACACACACGCACGCACGCACGCACGCACGCACGCACGCACGCACGCGCGCACACACACACACACACACACACACACACACACACACACGCACACACACACACACACACACACACACACACACACACACACACACACACACACGCACACACACACACACACACACATGATATAATGAAAACATGTGATCAACAGAATTAAATACAAACACTCTAAATGTGTTAATACATTCCAATGTGCAACAAAATATATTCTTAAACTATTAACCTAGAGACAATCACTTACAAACACAACACAATCATGTAAACAAATCTCAAACAAAATAACAAAACAAACAAATTGTAGCTTATCAGGTAATGTTTTTAAACCTGGATAAATTTGAGGCAGTTTCAGCAATGTTGATATAGCAGGCACTCATTACAAATATTTGCATGTCCCTGTAGTCTCAATAATTCGACTGCAAGCACAGACCCATTATCATACTGACTTTTTACAGATGTCTGTTCTTTACGTCTCAAGCAGTTACAATCAAAACTGTGGTGGAAATCTACCCGATTTTAATTCTGTTATTTATCGATAAACGTGACGTCGTGAGTCAGGTAAACTTTAAGTGCGGAAATCGAAATTTGTTGACATGGGTGGAGGTTTAAAAGAGTTTTGCATAAAAAAACGAAACCCTTATTTATAAAGGATTACATATATTGATTCTACTTGAATGTGGCTTTTCAGGTATGTAAATTTTTTAAAGGTACATATGGTTTAAGATGCTTTATGGAGCCGCCAACGTTGCGATCAAATTCCGATCGGCAGCATATAGAAATAGAAGGAAAATTTTCAGCATAGATTTGAATGCTAACTGGGTTGTACGCGAAGGGCAAATATCGCATATATAGAAAAGCCCTTGTCATGTACAAATAGTTGTGCTACATGTCCCTGGAGATGGCAGTTATTTTTTCAACCTCATTAGTTTTGCACTTAACATGTTTTATTCTCCAAAACCTACAATGTGAAAACCTAGGTACAGTGCTTTATGGACAATATGTCGAATTGTTGATATGCCCCAGACAACAGCCTAGATTGGCAGACTTTAGACCCGCATTTACGAAAGTTTCCATTCAGAATGGCTGACAATACTGCCTAGTGTTAAGACAATACAATAAATTTTGAAATAAATGTAGGTAAAAAAACCTTGCTGTTTTAATTACAGTTTTGTTATTAATTAAAAACGACAATGACATTTCTTTCAAAAACATCAAAGATGACATGCAGACCACCGTTCGTTGTTCTATATATTCGTGAAATAGGTGTGAAAGTACAGCCTGAATTGGCTCTATAAATTTGCAAGTATCCTCGATGCATTGGTTCTATAAATTTGTAAGTATCCTCGATGCATTGGTTCTATAAATTTGCAAGTATCCTCGATGCATTGGTTCTATAAATTTGCAAGTATCCTCAAGCTATAAGGTCATACTTGTTGGTAGCTTTTGGAAAAAAAACAACACAAAAATTGGTTTGATGGGCCATAAAGTATTCCTTGTTTTGAGATCATTTCTGACAGAATCTCTATGGGTCATGTCGTCAACTGTCATTGACCTAAACATAAGAAAATCCTGGGCTGCATTGCATGGGTCGTATTGTTGATTAGTCATAACACGCATAATGCAGATTCTGTACATTGCAACACATGTTAGTTATATTTATTTAAGGTATTAAAACAAGCTTTCCCCGTTATAGGTAGCACCTATTGTTATATTAGCAAATATTTATCTACTTTTAACAAAATAATAAAAAAAGATCTTTATTTGTAAAAAGGAAAAAAAATAATTGCAGAAACAATAGTTTCACGCTGAGGTTTTTGCTCAATTTATGGCAATATCAGTATGAAGCTATTTTATCTGACATATTTTTCAAATTTAATGAGATCAATTTTTAAATTGTATTTTAAGCATCAGTCATGTGATCAGATTGATTCTTTATGCTCAATTACAGATTTTCAAACCAACGAAGAATTTTCCATTTAAATAAAACAGTTTTTTCTTTCTCCTGAACAATTTTATAAATGCAGATACGATAGTTTCGCGCTGAGCCCTCGATGTATACATACATTAATTATATACGTATAATAAATGTAATAGATCGTTTATATCACTGAGAATCAGAAAATTAGCAGATCCCAAGGTTATAAAACTTAGAATGGAAACCAGTCTCAAATCGCAAGCATCACATTGGCTGATATGGTGATCAGTCACCATTTCAGCCAATCAGATGCTCTAGATTTGAGACTGGTTTCCAATCTTAGTTTTATAACCTTCAGCCCTGATATCAAAGGCAAAAAGATATTACTTCATCCGTAAATTCAAAAAGAAAGATTACCAACATGATTTTCTACAGAGCTCTGCATTCCTGGCGATTAACCGATCTACAGTTGATCGTTATGCTTACCTCTTTGGTTGCAAGCCGGTGACAGGTTTAAAGAGTGTATCAAGGTTTATGGTGAAATCTTTAACAATGCTCTCTCTCTTCTTTTTGACTTTAAGGGGAGGCTGTTTTTATGAATTTGGCAATTCCTGCTAGGCATATTTCACCTCTTTGTAAAGAACCTAGAAGTTCGATCTGTTTCTTTTTTTGTCCCAGTCATCACGTTCTTGCTGATTTGACTCCTGGTGCTCTTGTCCGGGTAAGGTCAGTCGGTACTCGGCTTTTTGCTTTAAAGTGATATTACCTTCTCATCTTTTATGATTTTTATGTGCTTTTACATGCAACATTTTCAGGTGGATTGGTGGTTGGAGTAATTTCACCAAGACAATTTGTACTTCTTTGTTCATATGATAACCTATTGGAGCAAGTGTGAGGTTGGTGCACACTTTAACTACCAGTGGTAATTTATTTTTACACCGACTGTTCGTCCAAGGCGATAACCCCAATGTTTCTCTTTTACGTTATTTGTTTATGACATATAATTTGAAATTTATTATCTGATATTTGGCTGCGTGGAGAGGATGATTTTCTGATTGTGGCAATTCTTTACATGCTTATATATCATTTTTTATATTTAATCGGTTGATGTTTGTCTAAATATACCTCGAGTTTTCAATTTCGTTAATTGTTTGTGGCGCCCAAGTTGTAACTGATTATTTAAATGCCATGCTCTCTTTTCCTCTCTACGTTTTGGCTGTGTGGGGAGGCTGTCTGCTGGATGTGGCCATTCCTGACATGCATGTTTCGCTTTTTCACAGTGTGTTCGCTTTTCTAGAGCTTGCAATGATGTTAATGATTTCAATGAACGTAATCTTTGCATAACAATAAAACTTTAAAAACAAGGTTATCGGTATTATAAATTAAGGAAAACCTTTTGCAATGTATCGCCTACCCAGATTTAATTCAAACATACAGGTGTAGGTTTAAATCACTATTGCATCAAGGTATTTCACAGTCAGTTGTTTTAATGGAGATTTAATTTATAAACTTCAAAACTATACTCAGCAAAAATAAAAAGTACCCACTTTTCTACCTGTGATTTTGTAAAACTAGAAAAATAAAATAGAAAATATCTTCTTTGAACAGATCTGCATTGCTGTTATCATTACAAAGAAATAAAATGTTCTTAAAAATCTGCAGTCACGACTAAGTTATCTTTCCCTTTGCTATCATTGGGGTTTTAGGAAGAAGTAAGTGATTCTAAACAATATTCACATTTGTTGGAATTAAATCAATTTTTCCAGTTCTTTATGTCAATAAAATCACAAAAAATCATTAATAAAACAACTCGTCCTCTATAAAAAAACGCTAGAAATCCCAAACATTTCCTATTACCTCCCTTTGAATTGAATATATAGGGGTGTTTAATCCATCATTCATTGTTATCTGATGGGCATTTGCTCAGGTTTAGGTGTGGAAGATTATGTTCACGAACAATTAAACTTAAAAACGACTGAGATTAATTAATAAAACACCTTTTGAAGTGTTCGTTATTAAATGAAAATATGTGAATGAGAATATAAGCATAAAAAGTGGGTACTTTCTATTTTTGCTGAGTATATTAATTTCTCCTGGTTATGAAGGTTAATGGGGAAATATTTTTTTTAAATCAATTTAGAAGCGCGATTTGTTTCTTTTATCCCAGTCATCGTGTTCTTGCTAATTTAACTCCAGGAGCTCTGGTCTCGCTAAGATCATCGAGTACCCGCCCTTTTGGCTTAGCAATGCTATTAGCTTATTATGTTTGATATGTTTGTGTGCTTTTTGGGTGAGTTGGAGTTATTTCACCAAGACAACTTGTACTTGTTTGTTGATATAAGAACCTGTTGGCGGGCAAGTGTGAAGTTGATGAACATAAGAACCTGCTTTAAACCCCCAGCGGTAAATTATTTTGCCACTGACCGTTCCGAGGCGGTAACCCCAAGGGTTCTCATTTTCGTTTATTGTTTGTGGTGTCTTCTTTGAATTTGACATAATAATTATAACATGCTCTCTTTTCCTTTCGTCGTTTTCGCTGCGTGGGAAGGCTGTGTTTTGTGAGTGTTGCGAACAACATAGATCCAGACCACCCGGCACAGATCTGATCTTAAGCGTCGCTGTTCAAATAACCTAATAAATATTAAAGCGAACGCTATATCCAGATCGGTCGGAAAGGATGACTTAAAGTGTACTCATACCATGTTAACATTACGCTTTTCTGTTGTTATCTTGTCTCTGTAAATATAATTTAAACTGAAACTTGGCGATGAACATTTTATATGTTGAGTTTGACGTTTTGAGTTAACTTATTTTTTTACATACGTAAAGGTTAAGAAGATTATATATTACCAAAGGAGTTTAATTTTAGAATCTACTTTCACTTTGAATCAGGAAGTAAGTTTTCCTTGAATTTCTTGAAAACCCTAACATTATTTTGACGAATTGTCACTAAACCTTGTAGACCAGCATATACTTATTTCAGGTATGAGTTGCTTTGGGTATATTGTTCAAGAATTTCAGTTCTCATGCAAATGGCTTTTCTTTTGTTTTAGTATGTGCTTGGTAATTAGAACTTGAATTAGACTAAATTAAGCTTGCAAACATTTACTACATCCATAGCTAAATACATTTATGTACTAAAATCTAGGTGGCAACAAGTATTTCCCACAAAATTCATTTTTTGAAATTTTAGTTTTTTTCGCCATTTGCAATGTTTGCGATACCTTAAACAATGGAAAATTACAATATTAAAATCAAAACCATCTCTTTTATCATATATTTTAGTAGTTGTTACGAAACCATTCTTAACACAGATTTAGATCGATAAAGTATGCGTTTATGTAAGTTAATTATTTCCTTGTCTCAAAATACGTAAATAAAACAAACACAAACTAGGATCAGCTTGTTTCAATCATTCAGACACTCTGATTTTGCAGAGCCGATCAGTACGTCTGAAGACATTGTTCGTTAAAAAAAACCTGACACTTTAAAACGAGGCTCGTAATTAGGATATTAGTATGGAACGCCGCTGTTGTCACGTGAAAACGGTTTGTTAGACTGTCGCCCTGCCGGAAATCGAGAGGACACATCCTACGGCGACACGCACTTTTTAACTGTATTATGCGCCCACATGCGTGTTCAAGTAAGCTGGGTTCAGCGGTTACCGTATATCTGATGAAAAGTTTATAAAGACGTTGCAAGCACAATAATTACCTTATTGCAATCTTAGAAATATTTTAGAATGAAATCATTTCAATAAGATCTTCTTTTTTCTCTATATTTTGACCATTTTGGATCAAATTAAGTCTGAAGTGAAAAACTTTGCCCTACTACCATTTTTTGTATTTCTTAAGAAAACTTTCAAAATTCTTTGGCATACCCTAATGAGGACCTTAGAAACATTTTTCAGTGTGATCACTTAGATTAATCTTTTAAAAATATATATATAAATTTCCCAATTACGAAAAGAAAAACGTGTTAAAACAATTTAGAACAGTATAGAAAATAATTTAAGCTTGAAAATCCCTAAACTTCTGTTTGCAATCAGACACAGAAACGAAGCATCGCAAAACAAAAACAGTTCAACTGATCAAAATGATACTGACAATATCCAAGATCATTTAAAAGAACTTTTATTTGAGAGAAATCAAAAATTTTATTTTTGTCATCAAATTTCGCAAACATGAAATAAAAGACCAAACACACTTTTGCAAATATCTCTTACGGTACACGTTTGTTAGACAAGATGATCTTAGATATTGATGTTAGTAACTCATTACTCAGGAAAGCATTTTAATTGATATTTAGTTTAGCTTTATTTTTGTGTTTGGCTGCATAATTTAGGGATTTTTAGGTCAAACTATTGTTTTTCTTTACTGTTCTAACTTTTCTTAACGTATAAAAAATAAACATACATTAATAAGATTTATTTATGCAAGTTTTCCGTTAGAGATAATTTGATATTTTTCCCTTTTTATCAATCACAGTACGATGTCAATTGCCATAGCATATAACGTGACAGTCTAAAACCATTGTCACAAAGAAGCAGCAACGGCATACCATGTATTTGCATTCATTTATGTAAAACGGGGTAGGCAAGTACTTAAACGTCCTTTGTTTTATAAACCATATACCTGATTTTGTAGCTCGATATCAGATTACCTTAATTTCACTTTGCCCAATGTGGAAGAAATATGGTAAAAGCACTGTTAACTAATTTCATTAGAAATCGCGAATGATTTTGGATTTGTTAACCATACAAAAGCGCCACCTGTCGGTCAGACTTTTTATATAGCGATTTCTCTAGACGTTCGTCAGAGCAACGTGACACTGATCAATGACAGAACGTCCAGATGATCTAGACTAAGGATTAGGTCGTTGTATTCAGCGGTAATATACATTAAATTTCTCAAATGTCTGTATAGTCAAGGTGCATGTTGCTCAAAATCTGTCCAAATAGAGGTAGAAAACAGTGGGCCTGTAGAGTATGAACCGTCCGAATGACTAGCCGACATCAGTAGCTCTTGCTATTTAGCTGTCCAGCAGACGAACTAGAAAACTTTCAACACATCTGGATAAAGCTTCATCTAATAGTACGACTCAAACCTGAAACTAGTGAATGGCCTTAAAATATCCATATTTCATACATGATAAATAAATATATTGTTTATGACTGAGAGAATACACCAAACTCGAAACACCTGAAACAAAAATAAACACTATTTTCACCATTTTTCGAATTTTTCCCGGGAAGTTCTGTTAAATATCGATAGCCTTCCAAAAACAATATATTTACAACATATAGGGCGGGTGGGCGGATGCCGACATGTTTACCGCTGAATAGAAACGCCTCGAATGGTGTATACAGATAAAACCAACACTTAAATAGCCTAATCTCACAAGATACACGCACCTTTTCCCTCCACACTGACAATGACCGTCAAGTGCGTTTTATTCGAATCGTAAATAATTTCGAAACCCAATGTAGAAAAGGTTATTATCTATATTAAACAAATCATCAAGGTATGTAGAGGTGTTGTTAAAAAGTGTAATAAGAAATTTGCCTCTCTCCACTGATTTGCTTTGGATATTTAAAGTGTTTTCTAGTCTTACCAAAAATGCATAATAAGTTAATAACTCCCAGCGTCTAATTCAAAATTGAAATAGAACCAAAGATTTTCAAAAGGTTTTTTGAATATTCTTCGTATACTTTGTCATCCCTCCCCGAAATATAGACAACTTTATAACGTGTATTGCACTGTCACCGTTATAACGCGTAGTGTATAGATGCAGATCGAATGCTTATAGTACTCGTATATACTTGTATACTGTTTCTAGCAATTTTGCTTATACAATTATACCGACCATAATATTTTATACCATGTACACTATTTTGTATGCTCGACGAAACACATCAATATTACACCTATTTTAAGGGCACTGATAAAATGTGTTAAAACTAATCTTTCATAATGTTGATAGTATAATGCTATTTATAGACGACACTTATAATATTTAAAACCTTACCTAAATGCTTATGGTATTAACATCATTATTATACTTGGCACAGAAACAGCTGTACAAAAGTTGTGGCAAAGAAAATAATGTAAAACTCTTAAACATAAAGACAACAGCAACAATACTAACACCACCACCAACTTATTATTAGTATTTTGAAGAAAACCCGCTTTAATTAGTTAAATGCTCGTTTGTATGTATATACGCGATGTAACCGAGCGTTTCTTACACAAAAATATATCTTTCAACTGTTGCCCTAACCTTGATCCTGTATGGAAATAAAGGATGAAGTTTACAGCATGGTTACTGTAACACACCTTGTTGACCACAGCCCAAACTATCTCCTGTAATTCCGTCAGCATAATCGTCATTACAAAAGAGTTTGCTACCGCCAAAAACATTAGAAAGACTGTTGAAGACGATAATTTACTCTTTCTGTTAGATAGAACTAACAATGTCATGATGTTTCCTATAACGCCAACTGCGAACAGGATCGGAGATCCAAAACTCCATATCAATCTCGCAGTGTCAGAACCTTTACGTTGTCCGCCATCCATTCTGAAAAAAGTGTTTGTCCTTTCTAAAAGGCACTTTGACGTTTCGATTTGGTGTAGAGATTGACTGTAAAGCTAAGAGTTAACGGTATATATTTGAGAAAAAGGTAATTCTAGTAGCCAGACATTTTGGTAAATAATTCCCAGGTGGAAATTTTGTTTCTTCGTCATTAGCTCGACTACATTAGCATATCATATTGTAATTAACATACGCAACCATGAAAGGTTATATGTGCAATACATAACATTTTATTAGCATTATGAACGTCTCATTTGACCTAGGCATAATTAGATATTCTAAATAAATCCCAATAAATTCGTCTTTCATTTAAAGACGTATTTCATTTTTTAGCTCTTTCATATTATAAGCAATATATGAATAATTAAAAAAGTGATATATGCCTATCAGGACTGCGCGTCTAAATATACCGGGTCTAACTGTCTAAGTGGAGTTCAGTGCAGGAAATTGCTTGCAATGTTCTCTCCTAATGTTTACGCAGCATGAGTATTGCGAGTAAGAATATTAATTCAGAAATGACCGTAATCGCAAAAGATAAAAGAAAGACAAGACATTCCCATTGACTCTGATAAAGTAAAATATTTCAGATATGTTAAGATTATTTACTAACATAGCTCCATGACAATCAATAACGCTCATAAATGACATGACAAAGTCAAGAATTACAAAATATACAAATTCATTTAACATAAACGTAAGGGCCCGAGATCACAAAAACAAAAGTCAAAAATCGGATTCAGACACAATCTCAATCTCAATGTGCGACCGACCAAAAAGGTGACCAGCTAATCAGACGGTTGAGATCCGAGACACGTCCCCTAAACCAGTTGCATGATTGGATATGTATTTGTGCTTCTATTAGCATGTATCAGAGTATTTTCTCCGTCATTCATGTTAAACTAATTCCGGCATACAAGCATAAAATAAAATCCCTATAAAATAATAAACTTATAAGCATGTATTCTACAATTAAAAGTGATCGGAAATGTTTTGTTACATTTTGAGTCGCACGCTAACTCATGCAGGCACTCATGAGACGCGTGCAGAACAAAAACAACGATAAAAAGAAACAAAAGTAACGCAAAAGCAGACATTCTGTGTGATTTTGACAGATTTTTTTTATAGTTATCTATGATTTATTATTATGTCAAGAAGTTAACCTTACTATTTTTTGAAAAATTGTTGGTTGGTTGGATTTTGTTTTTTTTATAATCATAGTAGAAACTAGAAAACCTTATATATTTAATAGCTTCGATAAGGAAGGATATGGCAAATCTTAAGAAGTGCTTGTGCGCTGCTTTACTACTTCTAGCATCTTTAGCATCTTTTTGCATGACAATTAAATTTTGAAACTTTCATCCGTTATCATCTGATTCATTTCTAAGTTCGCTAACAATACATTGTCCGAATTCGTTTAGTATCTGATTGAAACAAAAAAACACAACATTTTCTTATCGACTCAGTTTCGGAGCACTGCAATGTACAGTGTTTTACACCTTCATCTGTTAGTATTCCAAAACGTTCACATTGGACGGAAGTTTTGCGGTGATTTATTGATCCACAACTTATTTATTTTGAATGTATTTAGTCAAGTTTTGGAATCATGTGCACATTCACAAACTAGTAAATATTTAATATTAGTATATTCAAATTTAAACCTGCAAAATTGTTGTCAGAGGTTTTTGGTTTTACAGATTCTGTTCCACATCAATTTAGTTCCTGTGTCGGAATTGCAACTGAAGTTCATCAATCTGCATATAATTGACATTGTACTAAAACATGAGAGAGCATGTATTTCCGAAGTATCATAATTACATCAGATATAAATCCACTTTGCTTTTTATCTAAAGAACAGACATGTTTTGACCGACTTGCATTAAAGATTGCGCAGGTAATACTGCACTTGGCATGTGACATAAATTGTACAAAAACATCAATTTTTTGAAATCTATATCAAGTGATGTTTTTCCAGCCCAACATAGTAAGCAAATATCAGTTCTTGTTCTTTGATGAAAGTAAAATTCCATAACTAACAGCCGAACAGAAGACTGGGTAATGCATATTTTCTAACAAGAGAAGCCGACGTTATTTGATTTTGTAATATAATAAGCAACTACAGCGATATTAGTTCGTACTCGGTGAACCTGTAAGAAGGTCGGTGTGTCAGTGCAGCTTGCACTGGACACACGGCCTGCGGATAGGGTCAACCGGTGTATCGCTGTGGTTCCATACTATTTATTATTACAATAATTATATAAACTGGCCTATATATACTGGAGTAGCAAGGCAGTTGCTATCCCAGATCTAGAGAGCGGCAGTCTTAGTAGCTCGTCCGAGCGACCACGACGAGGGCTCCTGGCCGTAACAGACTTACACTTTGTTAGTCTCTTCTATGCGGTAGCATAACGCTACAAACGCCTTTGTGGCGCCGTGACCAGAGATCGAGCGGGTTAAAGCGGAAGGAAAGATGGAGGCTCACAGGTCAGTTCCGTTTGCTTTTTTTAATCAAGTCTTAACAGGATAACACGGAGCTGGCTTTAAAATTTAAAAAATGTAGGTTTCTTTATTAAGAATTTACTGGGGAAAGGGGTTATTTTTGGTTATTTTTAAGAATAAAAAATGTTAGACAACGTGCCAAATTCATGTTTAGTTAATTTTGGAAATTTAACGGTTCGATCATTAATTGATTCAGGATCTTCTGTTTCTTTAATTAATAAAAAGATTTTTGAAAAATTAAAACCGAAACCAAAATTGTCTAAAACAAATATATGTCTTAAAACGGTAGATAACAAGCAAGTCAATGCTTTAGGTTTTATATCGTTAGAAGTAAAGTTAAACCATCTGAAAATTTTTCATCAATTTGTTGTCGTTTCCAACATTTCACATAATGTTATTTTAGGAAAGGATTTTTTAAACAGCAATGGCTGTAGAATATTTTACGACATAAATTGCCTTATGATACAAAATGTACAAATACCAATGCAAAATGATAGGGAAATTTCTTCAATTTTACGAAGCAAAAAGAATGTTATTTTAAAACCTTTTTCTGTAAATACTATCCAGTGTAAAGTAAAAGAAAGATCCGCGTTAAATAAAAATAAATGTTACGACGTTTGCTCTCTGGAAACTGGATACATCTCAAACACAAAACATGTACACTTGCAATCAAAATCTGTCAGGTATCAAGTTCAGAATATACCAGTGGTCATCACAAATACATCCAACAAACATGTCAAGCTGAGACGTGGTTGCACGATCGGCAGGTTAATAAATGACACTTATGGGTCGCTAGATTCGGTACAGATAAGTTCGACCGAAGATTTGTGTATATCAAATCACCAAAACAAACAGCTGCCTCTGGGTCATTTACGTTCACCTGTCAAATCAACCAGGTATGCTGTTAAGGATGGCATAACATTGCGCCAATCCAATACACAAACAGCACAGTCTAAACAGTCGATTGATAAACAACGACAAGATAAGACAAGTCATGATTCAGCAAACATTTCACCCACATTCAATACACTATCTTACACAGATAAAAGAGACCATGACTCCAATACATCCAATCACATAAGGACTTACACTGCTTTGAATTCATTTCCAAAACAAACGGTCAAACCAGATTATCACACCACCAGTAAGCCAGACTCGAATGTCTTAACTGATTTTATTAATAGGTTAAGAAGACAAATTTTCGATGTCGGAGATAAATATAAACATTCAGAAATAAAAATCGTTTAGTTTAATCAGTACTCGCGTGGTATTATTGATAGTTTACCAGATGTTATAACTTGATTATTTGTTTTAAATGTGTCGCGTTGCTAACGCTGTGTTTAATCTTGTTTATTTTTGCCGAGCGTATCGGTTGTGTTTAAACTTGTATGTTTACATGAATAGAGAAACAGTAAGATACTGTTGATGGTTTATCGTGATTTAGATGCGATGCATTTTTAGTTAATTATTTTTCCGAGTATATCGGGTGATATCTAAATAAAATAAAGTTTCCTGTTATGGGTTTAGCGCGTTCCAGTCTTAGATGCGTTATATCAGGAATTGACTTAAGTGTTAAGTCTTTATTATGCAAACATTTGCTGAGTCTATCAGCGGGGATAGTCAGGGATAGTCGGGAGGTCGGTGAGCCTTCTTAAAATTAAGTCATTTTTGTGACTTCGTTGCTGCGTATGTCAGCGGGAAGCCGTTTAAAATGTACGCGTATCTACCTACATTTTAGGCTTACAGAAGTACGTTTACATATCTCCATTGTTTATATAAAAAAAATCGAAAAATAAAGTGTGTTACCCCCGACGTTAGGCTCCTTGGCGTTATTTATTTATTTATAAGCATAATAATAATACGCAAGTGATAAAACATTTTACATAAGAAAAGCAAATGAAACAGTACGCAAGAGATAAAACATTTAACATAAGAAGCAAATGAAACATCAGTAATAAAGTTGAATTGCATACACAATATGCAAAATTTGATATGGGGAAAAAAATTATGTAGATTTGCGGTCGACGAAATAAAGGTTTATGATGAGGAGCACATTCAGTATATAGATATATAGTTTCCAACGACGAATGGAATACTGTACACGATAGTCATATATATATCCAATATATATATTTGATTCCAACGGCGAATAGAAGTAAAACGACGTTTTGAAGTTGGGTCCACGACGATGGAATACTTGAAGCAATAATCATACACATTATGAGAAAACACACACTATATAGTTTCCAACGACGAAAATAACGACGAATGGAATATTTTTAATTAACTAACTGTTATGAGAAAACACACACAATATATATTGTCTCCAACGACGGATTGACGATTTGAAGTGGTGTCCAATTTATATAAATATACCAATCCAACGACGAAAATTGTGTCCAACGAAATTATTTGAATATACGATTAGATTTTTGACCGGAAATCCAAAGTGGCCTCTTCTCATCTAGTGGACAATGATTGTGATTTTAGACCACAACCATGCCACTAGGGTGACCATAATCAATTAGTCCACACAATGGAGTTAATGAAATAATTAAAATTGTTGTTAGCTCGCTACTTGCGCAAGACCATCCGAACATCGAACATCGTTATAGTGGTAAGTGACTCGCCTGTAGTTGTTCGTTAGCAGGGTTTCACTGGTATGATTGGCTTGTGATCTGGAGGTGTGCTTGTTCCTTATTTTGCTAATTAAAATCTCATCCGCACAATGACAACACCTTGCTGGCATTACTTCCCATTTAATAAATCCCCATTTCGTTATTAAATTTATTGTGTGTAATTATAATAAATGTAATGTATGTATAAAATTTCCCCAGTGAATTTGTGCCGTTTATTGAAAATATGAAACAATGAAAACTATTAATGCGTGCAGAAAAATAATAATTGTATGAAATTCAAAAAATAATCAATGCATTTACATGGAACATGTAATAAAAACATTTAAGGAATAAAATACATTCATTCTTATATTGAAAAAATGACAAACATCAATAAATAATGATCAAAACTAAACTGACATGTGCGTACGGACGCACAACTTAAAAATATGCAACAGCGAGGTAGCCTAATCGCGGTAATACCGATTTATAACTTTTGCGCACAAGTTTCCTCTTCTCCTTTCAAACAGTGATAATTCCAATGGATTTACGCCGCGTTCGGTAAGGTATTCATCGATTTCGCTCTCTGTTGAGTCGCTGCGCATTCGCTTTGATTTATAAATCACAAATCCGTAAAATAAGGGTTGCAGGATTTTTTCGAATAGTTCTTTTTCTCACATTCATACAGAACAATAGCCGATAACAACACTTATTTTCATGCAGAACAATAGCCGATAACAATATTTATTTTTATGCAGAACAAAAACCGATAACAACACTTATTAAGCGCATGTTTTACCCAATGACATGCAGTGACAGGCCAACATTTGGGGAAAATGTTAAATGACATGTTTTAAAATTTGACTTGTTTATTATAAGTAAGCTTCAAAGCATTATCTGTGCTCAAATGAGACCACTTCAAACTTAATCATACAAGGAAAAGAAAGTGACGACTTTCGAAATACTTTTCAAGGCTGCTTCGAGGTTTTGTTTTGATTAAACACGACAAGGTTAATCATTTAAAGAAAAGAAACACATTTTAAAGAAGACAAGCGCTAGAAATTGCGAATGGTAAATGTTAATATTGCTGATAAGAAAAGAATTAAATTAACAAGTTATTTGTGTTGAAATAATGATACAACAAAAATTAAGGGGGGTGACGTACTTAAAATTATCTAGAATGCTGAAATTAACGTCAATACCCAACTTGAAAACAAAAATAGTGAAAACGACTTTGGCTCTATTTTGATTTTAAACTGAAAGGTTGTATCACCCAGATGTAAATGCGGAAAAAATGCAACAATAGTTTGTTTCCATAAGTTGCAACATTATAATTATTATTATTGATATTTGAGCTTCTATAAATGAATTTACAAAGCATGGGTATTTTGGTTTTCTTTTTGTTGTGCAACCCCCAATTAAGATTTTAATGTAGGTATGTGTACAATTCATTCGCGATAGCCCATTTGACAAAATGAATGATTTAGTGCAACTTTTTACTGTATCTGCCCTTTTGGCAACTGCCCAGGCTGTGCGACGTCAACGCAACGTGAGGTGGTCACCATTCTAGACGTTTTTCGTAGCGTTGTCGCCAGGTTGTACAGTCATTATAAGGATACTAGAATAATCCCAAGATGCTCTGGGCAAGGTCTTAACCGCATTTAAACACCTCGTCAGGATCAATTTCCGAGAAATTTGCGCTAAAAAATAGTCTGTATACTAATACTTGCATAGCAAGCTACACGGATTCGTGTGTCAACTTAAACTGCCAAAAATGTCTTTTTGAAGATGGTTTGGATGCCCGAAGACTGCCAGAGGACCAATTCTGACCGTAGCTCACCGTAAAGCTCGTTCAGAGTTTGCCAAAGAACACGTCACTTGGCATGTGCTCTTCAAAAAGGATAGTCGATACCACATTTCGACCTGTGACAGGCGTGTTAGGGTGTGCTTGGAAGAGAGGTGTGGGGAATGTCACATAATGCCATATGACAGGTTTGACGGTGTGTCAGTTATAGTGTTGGCAGGGATATCCATTGACGACCCAGAGACTTATATGCATTCCAGGACGTTTTCTGACGGTCCTGAGATATCGGGTCGAGATACTTGAACCACTTGTTAGACCATATGCTGGTGAAATAGGTGAAACATTTTAGTGCAAGATAATGCTCGAGTACATACTGCAAGAATCGTCTCGAACTTTTTATGATGAATTTATCAAGGTCATTGACTGGCCAGCGAGGTCTCACATCTCAATCCTTTTAAGCATATTCGGGACATATTTCGTCGTAAACTTTCTTTTCTTTGCGTTCGAACCATGCGCATAAAAGAACGTCACAGGTGAGCTTTTTCATGCTTTTGTAGCAAAATGGGATGCCATACCACAGGCTATGATCACAGGTGTAATCGTGAGCATGCCCTGACGATGCAGAGAGTGCCTAAACGCCCGAGAGGGATACACTCATTACTAACAATGGCAATAAAACGTTTCCAGTCCTAAATCTGCTTTACAGACATTTCTTGTTCTCCTGTAAGAACACCATTTAACCCGTTACTCCATATATACTCATTTTTACGCATGTGCGACGAGTGTAGATCCAGATCAGCCGGCACATCCGTGCCGTCTTATCAGGATCTGCACTGGTCGCATTTTTGTCAGGATAACCTAACAAATTAAAAAGCGAACAATTTAGATCATGATCAGACGGTATTGATGTGCCAGCTGAAATGGATCTGAACTGTTCGCCGTCGCGATTAACGTGTATCTAAGGAGACAAGGGTTAACTTTAAAAGTTGATATTGTTCATATCAAGGTCACTGTCTCTGTTCAGGAACATGCCTGTTGGCAATGAAAAGTGCCGAATTGTTTTTGCAAATAGAACAAGTTTGTTATTTCTATAAAAGATATTCATAAATCTACTAAATGCGTATGATATTTTATAGATGATATTGACGCTCCTTTAATTATTTTGAGCAGTGTTGTTGAAAGATGAATATTAAAAAGTAGTAATTATGAAACCACTATCTACAATTGTATAAATAACAACAAATAAATGTAACAAAAGACAACCCACAAGTATCGACTTGCGATGTAAACAGATGGAAAAGAACGTTGAAAGCCACCGAACTCGACGTATCAAATGATAGTGCCTCTAGCTGGGAGCGAACCCGCATCGTCACGGCGACAGCGCCTAGCCCTGCAATTCCTGCGACGCAACCAATTGAGCTAACCGGGACAACCCCGGAAAAGGTTGATCGGAAAGCCCTGATATACGTAACAATCACTGCATGACATCGGTAACGGGTTATTTTTACTGAATAATATTGCTGGTTTGGTTTGATTAACCCTGTTCCTGGAAAATAAACAAAACGATAATTACTGTCCACGCCGCCTGGCCCTCTGCTGAGCGCTAATCAATATTAATATAACAGAAATATATGTACCGTGCTAAACGGCATTCAAAGATGGCGAATGAAAACCATACTGATTGAGTGAACATAACAACATAAGATATTAAATTTATTTCGAGACTGTGTTTGACATGGCAAGGTTAATCATTTAAGGAAAGAAAAACACATTTTAAAGAAAACAACCACTTGAAATGGGCTATATTAAGAAGGTTGTTGAGAGAACGGGTAAATATATGTGATGTTTGTGTTGAAAGTTTGATAACAAAAAATACTTATAGTGACGTACTTAAGGGGTCGCAAACATTGCAAATGGCGAAAACTAGCTAAAATTGCAAAAATGAATTTTGGGGGAAATACTTACTGCCACCTAGATTTTAGTAAAGAAATTTATTTAGCTAAGGATGTTCAAATGTATGCAAGCTCAATTTAAAATAAGTGATACCTAAAGCAACGTCTGAGGTTGAAACAGATGAAAAGAGAACTTTGAAAGCCACCGAACACGACAAATATAAAAATATTGCATGTTCGGTAGGATTGATCCTGCAAATATGCAGTAATGGAAATGCATATAACTGACGCACGGCACTTACATGTAACCCCGGCTGAGCGCAATCCAAAATTTACACAAGTAAACAGTACAATTGAGATTTATCCTAAATGACGGTACGTACGAGGGATGATCCAAAATAACGTAGACTTTTGTCATTGCATCTTAATTTGAAACACGTTCGCAATAAATTATATACTAAATTCAATCAGAATACAAACGTAACAAACTGAGCTAAAATATTCATATATTTAGTCGATTTCAAAAGCGCGTCGCTTATTTGAATAACCATGGTAACACTCAGGCGGCGCACGCCATTGCCAGTGTACTTATTAAAGTAAATATCTGTCAATATAAACTAAACTACTAGTGGAGAGAGAGCCAAACTCCGCAACGTCAAAGCGCGGTATACGAATGATGTCATGCCAAAATTTTACGTCATTCGGACTTTGCGTTTTAAAAACAGTCAATATTTAAGAGAGCTATCACCAACGTGAAAACGTCAGAAATGTCGTCTTCAGATCGCCCGGAAATACGCGCTATTGTAAAAAAATGTCATGATCTTTGAAAATCACCTCCTGAAAAGCTAAAATAATTAAGCAGACGCAAATGAAAACTTCCATAAGCCGAGCTCTAGTTTTTAAGTGATACCAGTGGTCTTTTTACGATCAGGAGAGCCATTTAATAGGCCTCGGGGTAAGGTAAAAAGAAAAAAAAAATCGGCGTTACGGCAGTGACGTCAAGCTTCCGGCAATTGAAGCGGACATAAGTCAAACTTTTGTGGCGCTTTTCAAGCTGTTCTAGACTTGATGAGGAACCATGCAACGGCATATTGACGAAAAAAATACATTTTTTAAAGTTATGTTAATAATTAATTAACAAATTTGTTGTTTTGTTTTAATGTTTTAGTTTGGTAATTGAATCATCAAGAAGTCATAAATTATGAACTAATAATAACTAAGTTATTTATTTTAATTACTATTGAGTATACAGCTAGAGAAAATGTTTCCACAATGAAAAGACTTGTTATATTATAACAAACACAAATTTGTAATTAATTATCTTTATAGGTACACGCCCGTTGTTAAAGAACCGCGATGCTCTGGGTATTGCATTACCGGTCATTTCTTCGGTGGTAAGAGCGAGAAGTGGACCGATTTCTTGATTGTCTCATAACCACTGGCGAGACTTTGATCAGCAATGAAACACTGCTGACGTTCAATGGGTTCTCCGGCATCGCATTCCGGTATCGGGGTCTATTTAATTAAAACACTTTGATCATACGCCGCCTCGCTAACGCTGCGCCTATGAATTAACGTCGTTGACGTTGAAAGATCGAAATTGACGTGCGCCGGATAGCGCTTAGTGTGTGATTTGAATTGTTCATAAATTTTTTACGTGATGTTGTATTTTGCTGATATTTAGTAAAAATATGCTGGACATATTCCGATTAACGCGTGTGTAATTTAATTTGTAGTATTTTGAATAATATAAAAACTATAACAAAAGTCTACGTTATTTTGGATCATCCCTCGTATATGGCGGTAAACATGAAAAAGTGAAACATGCATATCAAGAATCGCCACACTCACAAAACACAGCCTGCATACGCAGCGAAAAAGAAGAGAGGAAAAAAGAGCATGCGTTTATAAGAATGTCAATTTCAAATAAGACACCGCGAGCAATTAACGAAAAGCTGATGTAAATATTTCTTGTGTAACAAGACTTCATATACAAAAGCAGTTCAGTACGAAAAGTACAATGCATTTTAAAACAATTTTGACAAACTGGTACACCTGTTATATATACATTTAAGCAAATAAGTGCAGTTTTTCAAGAAGATTTAGAATTTAATTTTATTAGTATGCATACATTAAATTATTGATGCATTTGTGTTCTCTGAACGGGTGATATTATTGTATTCCAAGGTAAGATTTCGCATACTTCGATATCATTTTTGCGGGGGAATTTTCGCGTATTTCGCTCTAGGGTAAGTGCGCGAAATCAAACCCAAGCGAAATCAAACAATTGAATATGTAGTCTTATTAGAATAATACAAATGCGCGAATTTTCGCCCTCGCTAAAATGCCACTTATGAAATTTGCACGAATTGTGATCCCCGCGAAATTAAATGATACAACAATAATAAATAATCGGTATTATGACAAGCATTTTAAACATTAATTTGAACAACATATGTTTTTGTTATTGTTTTTCTAAAACGTAGATCTGTGTACATATATATGGGATTTTGAAATGCGTGTTTAAATTCGCGCACGGTTTTTTTCCTGCTTTAATTGTGTTCAATGGAAAGACTAGAAGATATTTTTAATAACTGTAAACATATTTAAATTTGGTTTAAAGAGATGGAAAAGGCAATTTGATAAAGACAGAACACGACAAATACTAAACTATTGCAGGCTCGGTTTGATTAAGCATGATCATATTAAAGCTGGTATGCCAAATGGGGCTAAGAAGCAATAAGCTTGGCATCTGTTGATGTTCTTGCCTCTATCTACATGACAAAATGCATGGGGTGCATATTACTGTCCACGCCTCCAGCTGCAGGTTGAGCGATTTACATTATACGTTTTTGGACTAAAATTATCTGACATATAGATCGCAGACACTAGGATATTTTTGTTAAAACTGCAGAGCAGTTACATGTTTTTCTAACAATATATTTATACATGTTTTTTTTTCTTTGATAAATTCAGCTGAACACTGGCGATGGCAAAGTTCTTAGATTTCGAAAATTAATTGAGTGAGGCAGCTGTCACACAATTGTGAACTAAAGTTTCTTGAATTACATAAACTGCCTATAATGTATATTGTTATTGTTTTAAACAAATAAATAATGATTCAAATTTAAAAAAGAATAGAACGACTAATGGCTAAGAACTTATTTTGAAACCAGTTCTTTTCTTCTTGTATTTCTGAATATAAAAATGAAAGGTGGGAGATGCGAAGATGCATCTTAATCTATTTCTGATCGATTAAGGGCGACAATGTACAACACCCAAAAATATTTTTCAACGAGGTTTTGTCCAGGTACCTCGACTATTTACATTCCTTTATAAAATTTAATTGATTGTAGATATCTGTTTTAAATTAATTTATTATAATGGGAGGGGCTATTTTAATGAAATAAAATGACGAAATTCGGCGGATATCCTATCTGAAAGAAAGTTTAATAAGCTCAAAATTCAATTAAATACACTAGTATTAGTTTTGTACATGAAATCAATGCAGATACATTGAAATATGTTGCCATTTGGTTTCAAGTTTTTAATTAATAAATTATTCTTTTGCTTAAAAAAGGTGAAATATGCATATCAGAAATCGCCACATTCAGAAAAAACAGCCTCCCCACACAGTCAAGAAGAAGAGAGGGAGAGAGCATGGTTAATAAAATGATCAGTTTCAAAAGAGACACCACTAACAATTAACAAAAATGAGAATCCGAGGGGTTACCGCCTTGGAACGGTCAGTGGCAAATCAAATTGCCACTGGGGGTTTAAACCAGGTTCTAGGGTGCACCAACCTCACACTTGCCCCAACAGGTTCTCATATCACAAAACAAATAAAAGTTGTCTTGGTGAAACCACTCCAACCCACTTATCGGCTCAACAATGTTGCATGCAAAAGCACACAAACATATAAAACATAAGAATCTAATAGCATTGCAAAGCCAAACAGCTGCTTTTGCGAATTAAAAATAAATAATAAACATGTTTATTTTATTTTAGAGGCCTCTGTCCAATATGAGAATCAGCAAAGTGTGCATGAAAATGTTTCGAAACTGAACGTTTGCAACTCTTATAATTTTATTGAACAGAGTCATTTTTTATGAAACTTCCATCTTCATTTCTTACATCGTTTTAAAGATCCGTTATTGTAGATTGCAAAACTGACCGCTTGTTTCCTTACTTACTTACTTACATGCGTTTTTTTTAGAACAGCATAATTATCATTTTCACACCTTTATGAACACAATTAATTTATTAATAAATACTTATACATATTATATATATAAAGGCTGCATTGCAGAATAATATTTGGTGGTATTTGGCGAGATCATTGGTGTCAAGGACCATCCCGATCCATAACGACGACGTAACGGTAGGATCAGCTATTAAACTTTTGCGAGTTTATATACAATAATTATTTAAAATTTTATAGATTGCTATAGTTCGTGTATGACGTCATTTGTCAAATTTGAATTCCAATATCGTCTTGCAATATCGATGAACTGCGACGATTTTGGATAACTTAATGTTCTAATGAAGACTACACCGCCTTTACAAGTCTTAAAAATTGCTGTAACTAAACAACCGGAAAGACTTTGAAGCAGCTACAAGATATACAACGAAAGTCTTGCCGAATTAAGATTAAGCTAAATATGGGACCGCTAATCGAAAGCGGGTTTGACAAGTGACTCTTATGATTACATTAATATTTTTGTTTGTAACAACCTGTATGTAATGACGTTTTGTTACTTATATAGGCCTAGGTAATGTTAACGCAACTGAATGATATATCGTTTTTGAAACTGTGTTAAAATCTGTAGGATTTTCGTTTTTGATACAGTTAAAACTAGGAGTAAGCTTTGTAACTGGGAACGTGCTTTGCAAACAGAATCGTGATTTTAGGAAACTAGGCGTTTTTATATCGTATTATTTCATTCATCACGGAATTTATTTAGTTTTGAAATGATATAAAACAGTACAATTACAAGTGAATCACACTATGCATTCTGCCAGAATTGATACCACCTATTTCAATTACCTAAAACGATCATGAATGCAGTTTTGTCTATAATTAAGGTAAGTTGCTAATGTAAACTTACTCTCTGATTAAATTTATTAATTACTGGTTAATTGCAAGCACTATTTCAAATAGATTGCTGATATTGTTTCTGACTCATAATATTTGTTAATTTTTTAAAAATAAAATGCTTATAATCTATGACAGTAATCTATTTTATAAAATTAGAATTTGTGTTTTTTGTTACAAGTCGCATTGTCATGATGTCGTTATCTTTTGTAAGTTGCATGCTGCATATTTAGACTAACATTGTTCTATTAGTTAGCCAAATGCTGTAATGCTATTATGCTAATAAATGTTGTTATTGTTGTTGTTGTTGTTGTTGTTGTTGTTGTTGCTGCTGCTGATATTGATTCTGGCTTCCATTGTTGTCTTTCATTTGTAGTAAGATGAATTAATTAGTTTTGAAAAGTACGCGAATGGAGGTTTTTGCCAATAATTGTCAATCCATTGCTGAAGTGTTAAACTGTTAAACAAGTAAATTTATTTTGTGTTTCAAGTAATCACCATACGATTGAAGAAGAAGTATCAATGATGCGGGAGATGTCGTTCATGTTTAATAATCACGTAATAGTAAATCTAATGAGAACTTTACAACTGCGCGAACATATGCCAGCGCGAAAATGTCGTCGCAACAATTTGTTCCGGATACCATATTAGAAAAAAATATTTTGTAACACACTTAATATTTAAATCTTTTTTGAGTTTTGGAAATGCATTTTTATTTATTACATTATATCACAGTGATTTCGTTAATGTTAGGATAACAGAAAAAAAATTAACGTTTATAGAAATTATTTTCGACTTGAAACGTTGAAAGGAGCGAAAACGATATTGCATTTAGTAAAAAAACACCCACCAGCACTAATGAAATAAGATAATCTAAAGGGTAAAAGGCTTCCAAAATATGCAACAGCCTTTCTTCTACGGTAAATATGAATTGCACTAAAAGGGTACCCGACTCAATGAAAACAAGAACAAAATGTTGATGACAAGTTAATGATTTATTTCTTATTTTCAATAATTTCCTGGCAAAACCTATTAAGAAACGTATTTGGTTGAACAAGAAAATCCCATGAAATGATATGTTAGCAGGTTAAAACTGATTAAGTTAATTTCGTGATCTGGGCTGATGGTTATAAAGCTGTGATTGGAAACCAGTCTCAAATCTCAAGCATCTGATTGGCTGATATGGCGACCGGTCGCCATTTCAGCCAATCAGATGCTTGAGATTTGAGACTGGTTTCCAATCTCAGTTTTATAACCTTGGAGCCTGATGTAATTGCATCCTTGGATACAAATAAGTAAATACAGGTAGCACTAAATAAAATCCTAGAGTCATTTCATTCAAGACCATCTGTATATCATTTATCACTTTCTGCGTGATATTAATATTTCGGTAGTTCAAATAATTATGATATGAATAATGACTTAATTTGGGTGTATGTTGATAGTTTAATCTTAACGGTTTCATCATGTTTGCATAGGAAAATTAATGTGACTAGTTTAACAATTTCATCACGAAAATGACAAAATGTCAGTAACCTCTGCTGGATGAATATATTATCTGTGGAATGTGTTTATATTGATGAAACTCAAAATTTGTGTCAGTCGGCAAACCTGACATTGTTTGGAAACCAGTCTCAGAAATCAAACATCCTACTGGTGTGTTTTGAATTTCAACCAGTCATATTGCCGAGATCTTGATCCAAGGTTTTAAACTGAGCATAAAAAACCAGTTTCAGGACGCGTGATTATAAAGCTAATTTTATGCTTAACTTTATGCTGTGCTCAAACTTAAAATTTCTAAAACATCAACAGCCTTTGGTTCTCATTTTTGTTAATTGTTTGTGGTGTCTGTTGAAGCTGATGATTTTATTGCATTCTCTTTCTTTTCTTCTTGGCTTTTTTGGGAGGCTGTGTCTTCTGAATGTAGCAATTAATGATATGCATATTTCACATGTACGTAAAAAAGAATATACTTTCTGCTCTACAGAGGTTGTTGAGATCACTTATGATATGTTTTCAGTTTCAATTGTTTTAATTGATTTAACGAAAAGAAATGAAAAAGTGAAATATGCATATCAAAAAATAAATATATGTATATCAGAAATCGCCACACTCACAAAACACAGCCTCCCCACGCAGCGAAAAAGAAGAGAGGTCGACAGAGAAAGAGAGAGAGAGCATGTTTGTTATAAGTATGTCAATTTAAATAGGACGCCACAAACCACTAACGAAAAAGAGAATCTTAGGGGATACCGCCTTGGAATGGTCAGTGGCAAAACAAATGACCACTGGGGGTTTAAACCAGGTTCTAGGGTGCACCAACCTCACACTTGCCCCAACAGGTTCTCGTATCACAAAACAAGTACAAGTTGTCTTGGTGAAATAACTCCAACCCACCCATCGGCTCAACAATGTTGCATGCAAAAGCACACAAACATATAAAACATAAGAAGCTAATAGCATTGAAAAGCCAAAGGGCGGGTACTCAATGATCTTACCGAGACCAGAGCACCTGGAGTAAAATCAGCAAGAACACGATGACAGGGATAAAAGAAACAAATCAAGCTTTTAGGTTCTTTTAAGAAAAGATTTCCCCATAAACTTTCATAAACTCTTAAACCCCTGCCACCGTCGTGCAACCAAAGAGGTAAGCATAATGATCAACTGTAGATGGGTTAATCACCAGGCCTGCTGAGCGTTGTAAAATATCATGTTGGTAACCTTTCTCTGGCAAGAATTGCCACGCCCAGAAAACGGTCTCCACACGCAGCAAAGATATAGACATTAAAAAGATGGCATCAAGATTAATTAATTACGGAAAAGGGTGAAGCTATATTTAATTAAGACATAAAGATAAATAAACTACTAGACAAACTACCAAAGTTGAGGGTTATGAGGTTAATATAAATTAATATATGAGAATATCAAGACATAGATCTCTTTTTCACAAACCCTTTACTTTGCATAGGCTTAGTTCCAAGGCGGTATCCCAAATGGTTCTAGTGTTCTAGTAAAATATATCAATTTTAAATACGACACCACAAACAGTAATTGTTTGTGGTGTCGTATTTGAAATTGATATATTTGTAAACACACGCTCTCGCTTCCTCTCTACATTTTGGCTGCGTGTGGGGGCTCTGTATTCTGAGTTTGGCAATTTCTGATTTTTTTACATTTTTTTTACATATATGTGAAATATATAAAAAGTGAATTTTTACAACAAATGTCATTTTTTTCTTTCAGATGTTCATAACTGTAACAACATTAAATAATTGGATATACGTCTACGGCCATGACTGGAGCTCAATTTGGGCGAAAATGAATTCACCGGGCTTCCCGCATATAAACGTCAAATCGAGTTGTCCATGGGAATATGTTACAGATGCCAACGGTGTCATGAAGGTTCAGTTGTTGCCGTTTGCAATTCCGAATTGTATAGACTTAGTGAATAGCAATAGAACACATTATGTACCAAATCTGAAAGGTGTGTGTTCACCGATTCAGTTGAGCTCTAATTGCCACCTACCTAGCGGATCCATAGTTGGCTTCACTTGTATATATGCTGTTAGCTTTCCGACAGAAAAAAGAAATGACCAAGGAACACCATATGTAAATAACAGTACTGTGGTGCCAGCGTCTACGATAGAGCCAACATCGATACAACCAATCACCACTCAGTACGAAAAAGAAACTAGTAAAAAGAATCCAATTACAGACAAAAAACCAAATGATAATGACAAGGATAATGAACCACCAGTCAAAGAAAAACAGGAGCAACATGACACGTATACAACAAGATTACATCAATATTTTGCTCCGCCGTTTTTAAACAATGGCGAATTTAGACAGCCATCGTATTTACGAGATAACAGTGCTCAATTTCAGCCTTCATTCCTTAACGGAATGGGTGTACAGATGGGAGAGCCTCCCGCAGTGCCTCCGTTTGCTATGAATATGAACGAAAATCCATCCGAAACTAACAGAAACGTAAACGTTGATGAAAAAGACCAGACTGAAAATGTTTACGAACACGAGGGGACCGATATGTCAGAACAACCAGACCCGTAAATTCGAGGATATCTATTTTATGTTTGTGTTTTATTGTTCACTTCCATTGATTTTAAATATAGGAATAGTATTCATTTGTTTCATGCAGTTAAATTAACATATCAAATAAGAACATTCTACAACTATACATTTAATGTAATGAAGTTGTACAAGGACTACTGAAACACACCATTATATCGGAAAAGACTGTGACAGCATGCATTTTTGTTGAAAGAAGATATTTCATCACTGACTAAATTCACTTGAAGACAAAGGCAAATTAACTTTATACTTAGTACATGTACAATACCAAAAACAAACTGTAACATTAAGAACAGCAATGAGCAAATAACTATTCACTTATTACATGTACGATACAAAAACAAACTGTAACATTAAGAACAGCAATGAGCAAATAACTATTCACTTATTACATGTTCGATACAAAAACAAACTGTAACATTGAGAACAATCAAGATCATATAACTATTCACTTATTACATGAACGATTCTAAACAAACTTTAACATTAATAATAGTCAAGAACAATATTAACTATTCACTTATTACATGCATGCTTCCAAAAACAAACTGTTAAATTACCAATCAGCAAAAGAACCCTGACAGCTAATAACATTTGATATCTATGAGGAAATATACAAAACCTGTAATTTCGCACCCACCCATAAATTATAAAGGCAAAAACACTCGTTTCGTGCACAAGAGACAAATGCACAGACAAAGACAAATGCACAGACAATGACAAAACACATTTAATTGTTATTTCTAATCACAATTCACATAGCTCATCATCCTGCTTCCAGGGATCTAATTGAAGTATTAAGTGACTTATTCCTTTTTGTTAAGCTTATATAAAATCAAAACTCTTTCTAGGAATTGCAGAGACTTGGACTTATCTGTACCAAACATTCCGGAAACTGAAAATACTAGCATTCGATTAAAAACAAACAATTCAAATGTAACTTAAAGTTAAACGCATTTGTTTTATTTAAATGACAGCTGAGTGAAATGGTCTATTAACTAAATATGTGACGCTGCCAATTATATACATATATACTGTATACCAAATACTTTAAAATTTATTAATGCAGAATAAACCTACAGGTTTCAATGCGAGTTGTTTTTTTCTAGTGTGGCGGCTTTTTAAAGCCTCCTTGTAAATTCAATTAAAGTTGTAATTAGTTAATTCATTTGACGGTTGTTGTGCACGATACTTATGTATATCAATAGTACTTAAATTTCTTTTGTTAAAATATTTCGGTCAGTTTTAAGATGGGTGGTTACAATATTCCAGCCCAATTCAGATTTTGGATATTGTTCAATCATTCCAAAGATTATATCTGCTATTGCATAAAATGCTCCATGCTCGCAGCCACAAGCACACCGTCGTTTTGGAGGGATTGAACATACACTTTTTACTTGTGTAAATACGGAATTGCGTCCAACCCGGGTCTCTGCGGTGTTAGTAATAATATGCATGTCCATTACTGCAAATGATCAGACTCAATTATATCAACGAGTCAGCAATATTTTCCTATCTATCGTGTTCGGTTTTTTTTTTAAACTTTCAAGTTCATAGTGTTTTTATTACAGACAAGATATTACAAACTGGTAAAAACTCTTTATCCCAAAGATACACATTTTATCGTATGTGTGAACAGTGTAGATCCAGATAAGCTGGCACATCTGTGCCGTCTGATCCGGATCTGCTATGTTCGTATTTTGGTTAGAAATAAATTAATGAATCAAAGAGCGAACAGTGTAGATCCTGATCCGATGGCACTGACCTGGATTTACACTATTTGCGAATGACATAAAAGCGGTATATATGGTGGTAAGGGTTAATTTTACATTAATACTGTTTTTCAATGGTCAATAAAACTGTACCACCTTAAACAAGGCTTGTTTCTACAAGAACCGTTTATTATGTAAAACTTTTTTATCAAAGAATTTTTTGTCCATTAGCAGTAATTCTCCCCTCATATCTGGTTAAAAATGAAAATCTGAATGACTCGAAGTGTTTAAGATATTTCAGCTGTCCCCACTAGTCTTTAATCGATGTACCGCACTATTTCTAGGTTTCACAATGTAACACAACCCCATTCTTAGGTCATGAGTAACGACGAGACGAAAATCTGGTCTATGCATCATGTCTTTTTTAATGATAAGATGAAGAAAAGTTTATAATCTTCCCTGCCTATCTACTTAATGGCCTTTATATTTTCCTCGTCAATAGAAAGTTACCACTTTGATATTTATTACCAGCTGAAAGTTACCACTTTGATAATTTTTACCAGGTGCAAGTTACCACTTTGATAATTTTTACCAGCTGAAAGTTACCACTTTGATAATTATTAACAACTGAAAGTTACCACTTTGATAATTATTAACAACTGAAAGTTACCACTTTGATAATTATTACCAGCTGCTTTTTACTGCTAAGTTTTACTTACGACGGAATTTGAAACAATCGTTATGATCTAGATCAGTACTACGCTACCAGTATTGCCAGCCTTAAGCCTATTTTCGGTTTTCTGCAAATTTCCCGACTACCGTCCGCTTAAACATTTTCAAACTATGATTAGATAAACAGTAAACAAGGGGTCTAACCTAAAGTAAGAAGATCGATGCTTTAAGACGGCCATTTCATGGAGAGTGGTGTCAATTGGTGATAAAACAGCATTGTTTTGTTTACATCGACCACTAATTCAGTAAAGTAAGTACATTTTCTTGTATTATAGGTATTGTGTATGAGATAACCACCTAGCCGTTTGTTTCAGACATCTGCTTCTGGTCCGTTTTTGTCTGTCCATGCAGTGGTTGAAGCGTGAAAGAAGGGATAGCGACATAGGGGTCCAAACTCTGCAATGTCTGCAGACTGATTTTGGGAGCTTTAGAGAATTAGATTTCGCCTTGCTGTGTTTGCGGGGTGCGGCATACATTATTTAACACTTTTAGAACGTTTCCTGTGCTAATAGGAGCCTCTGTGTTCATTTTTTTTACATTTAAGACGATTTCATGGAGAACTGTCTCACTTTAGGACAATTTCATGGAGAGCTATAAATTTTGGAGAGGTTAGACACTGATTAGTTTATAATGAACAGAAGTATATCTATAATTTTTATTGTAATTGTACCATGTATTGAACATGATTATATTGGCAAGTCAAGAACTGCAACAATTATTCAAACATTCGAATACAGACGAGACATTCTAATACTTTTAAGTGTTCGAATATTAATTTTTGTTAAACGAAATACAAAGAAAAGCGAATAAATTTAAATTATTTCTGGTCAGGACATTTAATTTTCCACTAAATTCGATGTACAATGAACAGAAACACCTGGTGTTATTATAAGAAGTGTCATAGTCAATATACTTCCACCAATTAACAGTGATTGGCAGTTTGAGTGACCGTTAATATCAATTATCAGGGCTTCTTTCTTCTTTTTTTTGAACAGAACAGAACAAAATCTTGATAACAATACGGACCGGTGTTTAATAAAGAGTTTTGCCATGAAATGTGAATTCACTAATGCCGGTGTATGTTTTAATTCAAAACTTTACCATTGGGTAAAGCTAAAAAGGTAAAAAGCCCTATCAAATGATTGTCATAATAAAGATAATTTGCATAATCAGTATCACGCGCATCCAATCCCGATCATATGACTTTTCGACTGGTGCATACGTTAAAATGGGATGTCTTAAGGTGAAATTGTGTCGCGTAATCCGTTTTAAGCACTAAAGTATAGTACAGTCATGGATACCTAACAAGCAATGATATACTGGTCTTAATTGTGCGCAGTTAATGGGTGCAGTTCTTGACTTGCCAATATAATCATGTTCAATACATGGTACAATTACAATAAAAATTACAGATATACTTCTGTTCATTATAAACTAATCAGTGTCTAACCTCTCCAAAATTTATAGCTCTCCATGAAATTGTCCTAAAGTGAGACAGTTCTCCATGAAATCGTCTTAAATGTAAAAAAAAATGAACACAGAGGCTCCTATTAGCACAGGAAACGTTCTAAAGTGTTAAATAATGTATGCCGCACCCCGCAAACACAGCAAGGCGAAATCTAATTCTCTAAAGCTTCCAAAATCAGTCTGCAGACATTGCAGAGTTTGGACCCCTATGTCGCTATCCCTTCTTTCACGCTTCAACCACTGCATGGACAGACAAAAAACGGACCAGAATCAGATGTCTGAAACAAACGGCTAGGTGGTTATCTCATACACAATACCTATAATACAAGAAAATGTACTTACTTTACTGAATTAGTGGTCGATGTAAACAAAACAATGCTGTTTTATCACCAATTGACACCACTCTCCATGAAATGGCCGTCTTAAAGCATCGATCTTCTTACTTTAGGTTAGACCCCTTGGTAAAGTGTGTTGTAAAAGAAAGCATTGGAAACGAATTTTGGTCACATGATCAAAATGGTACCTCGGTCTCTATCTACTTATATAGTCGAACGCGGTTACCAAAAAGTGAAATTCGATCATTTTACCTCCAGAGAATTAGCCCCCCCCCCCTGAATAACGTATACAGTATATGTAGGTTCAATGAGTTTATGAGACGGTAGACGGTGCTGTACTGTGCTAAAACCTTGACCGTATCATCAAGCGATCACGTGGTCATTTCTAGGTGAACAGGTTATCTCGCAGCAGCTTGTGAGTTTACAAATAGCAATACACTGATCAGCTTTCAACAGATGGCTTTGCTTGTAATTAGTAATGATAAGCCAAGATAGGAACAATAATAAATATACGTTATTCAAGGGACATTAGGACATTTACCAGTGATAATAGCAAGAACAATAATGGGGTGATGATAGCTTATCTCAAACTTGGTGTGGCATTTCATTCATGCGGAATTTGGAGGAAACTTTGATTATACAATAAGCATGGATATTAATGAAATATATTGTTCAAATGACTGCTGTTTAACTGTATTATTACTGATCAGCTTCCCACAGTTGCCAAGAGTAGTATTTCAAGCTACACTGCCAGGTGTATTTGTTTACTATTTGCAGTTAATGACCCCAGAAACTCATCCCCGGGATTTTAAAATGTTGACAGTTAACATATTTTTTTCTCAAAAATTACAATAAAATGCATTTTGTCATAAACTTTTCTCTGCCATTTTATTTGAAATGTTGCAAAGAAGTTATATAAAAAGGTTTTAGGGAAAATACTTCTTTGTTATTGTACTATTTGAAAAGGGGCCCTTAGATGTGAAGCATGTCAAAAATACCATAAAACCTGCCCCAGCGCCATCTAGTGGCTTAAATATTAAATAGTTAAGTTGGAGGTTTAACAAAAATAAGGTTTTAAAGTGTAAACTTCAGGCGAAACTTTTAAGCGTTAAAATTTAATTAGATTTTATGCAGTGCTCTGCCTCATTTTTATAGAATTATTGCTTTATAGTCATATTATTCGAAAAGAACAAAATAAATAAATAAAATCATCCATTAACCATGATGCAACGTTTTTGCACACGGTACGTTTTCAAACAAGTTTTAGTTTCCAAAAAGCTAGTCGGTAATTAGCATGACATTCTAACAAAAAGACGGCTCTGAAGTGTAAACTTTAGACGAAACTTTAAAGCGTTTCAATTTTATTAGACTTGATGCAGAGCTCTGACTTATTTTTTTAAAATTGCTTTATAGTCATATTATTTTTTTTATTTTTGCATATCTTTTATTTCCTTCTAGTCAATAAATATTGTTTCAAATCATAGTGCAAATAGCAACTATATCATAGTTTAAGTATTTTTTATTTGTCCATGTGTTTCACTTCTTTCTTGTTAATTAAAAGTTTCAAATCAAAGGTTGACCTATTATTTATTTTTCCTGGCACAATATTACTTCAGACTTGGATATAAGCATCCGCCCGAATATATCCGTGGTAGATAAAAACTTGATAAAGCAGAAGCCGGGCATGCAAACTTTTGCTCTGCCATCCGAAAGTTCCTTCACACTCCTCCAATAGGAAACTCCACACAATCTATAGATGATGTGACATGACTATCACTCTAAAACGCCACCCATCAGTACTTTCAGTGCTTTGATTAGTAAATGAAATCTTTCGTAACATGAAGAAAAGTAAAACAGCCTTGAACATGTTTTCTTTATGGCTATTATGAAATTTCATCATGTCGATTTTATTGTTTCTATAAAATATTGAACATTTTTTTCTCATTGCTGTTCTTAATGTTACAGTTTGCCAGCAAAAAACTTGCTAAAATTTTAGTTACCATAACTGCAAGTATTTAGCAATGCTGCTTTGGCATACTATGGTGTTCTCAATTTCATCAATGTTTAATGTTTAAACGTAAAATGTTGGATTTCATTTTTCATATAGGCCTAATTGTTTAAGAAAAAACATAATTCGTGTTAAAAACTAATTCCTAATATCAATTCTCTCTATTTTTTCTTGGCAATGTTCGTTTGGGAACAGCTTCCTCTCTGACCCGGCTGTCCACAGTCAACTCTCTCTCGTTTTGAATGTTTAAGCCTATCTCAAGCTTTTGTAGTCATATCTTCCCGGTCCCCATGGGTACCACGCAGCCATTCTTGGGTACCCAATTCTTGGGTACTTTAACTCCTTCTAGTCACCTGTCTTAAATAGGGAACTATCACTGTCTTGATACGCTTGTTCTTTCAGCTAACTCTCGTGCTTGTGTCGACGTTCACAGTGATATAAACTGTCCTAACAAGCCGGCTCATTGGTCTCTCTTGTTTCGAACATTTTTTTTTCAAATTCTTTGTTTAAGGTATTCAAAATGAAAGCACTGTGATGTACTCCATACCGAGTGAATCCGTCTTTGAAGTTCACAAGCCGTTACTCCATGTATATAGCTTTAAACAATCTCATTGGCGACATTTGTCGATCTATATAAACTTGGAGTGTGATATTTGCTTCTTGGTCTGAAATAAGCTTACGAATTTCAATGCAGTAAGTCTAGATCCCAATCAGACTGCATGGATGTCACCCTGGTCTTGATATATACTAATGTAGTGGTGTTGAATGAGATTTAAGACGAAAGCTGAAAAAAGAGCGACATATTTCACAAACATAAGTTTTCGCGACCAATGGCATTTGTCCATTTCTTCGCATTTAACAGTATACATTTCCGTACGTGACAATATCAGTATTTACAGATTTTTGACCCTTTTATTTTCTTTAATCGTGTTGTATCTAAGTAACAAGGCAGCTTTCCAGTCAGCTCCGGGTACCTTACAACAAACATCTTCTCATTCATAATCAAAATTTGTAAATACCAAAATCAAAATATTTTGATTAAAAATAATTTTGATTCGCTGATTTTGACTATCCTAACAGTATTGACCAATTAAACTGGGTTATTGATACTGATTATGATATTTGTATCATAACATTTTGATATTCGGCTGAAAAAGCAAAGGAAGAAGGATTATAATGTTTCTAAAGGGGTAAGGAAGACGGAAGCGTCTGTAGAAATGGTTCGAAAGGAGTAGGGAAGGTTTTAGTTTCCAACTTTTATGACGTCAAATCAAATCCTCAATTCGACCGTTTCCGTGTGCTATAATGAAGATGTGGTATAAAAAGACGGTTATTTGTCAGCTTAAATTACAAATCTTTCCAGCAAAACAATCAAAATGACTACATTGATCTATTCAATCAAGGTAATGTTATTGTTTATAATTTATCCTTACTTGCAGCACATTGCCATACACTTCGATTATAACAATATGTTTAAAACATTTGCTTTTCAAATGCGTACACTTTGGTGTTCCTGTTTTATTTATATTTATACCTTTTTTTATTAAAAGTTAACATATATATATATAAATGTGTTTGATTTCAGATAGAACATTTTCATATTGTATGTCCATTGGCATTCAAAATCGACGAGTTGGTCGTTAGATTGAACTTAATTCTGTATGTTGTCTTTTAACCAGTTGTAGTGTACCGAGGCTGTGTTTTAATGCCTTTTAAGATGTATAGGTATCATACGTCATTACGGTAGTCCAATTAATTTTCAGAAGTTTGTTTTGTAATGTTGCTTCACTAATACTCAATTTCAAATTTCAGGTGATGATTCTGATCACCATTTTAACAGAGAACATAATACTTGTCTCCTGTCAAACAGACGGATGGGCGACATTGTGGAGCAAACTCAATTCTATGCATTCACACATCAACTTAATGTCAAACTGTCCTTGGGAATATGCACATGAAAATGGAGAAATAAAGGCTCGATTGTTGCCAGTCGCCGAACATTCCTGCATTGATTTCTCCAAGAGCAACCAAACTCATATAGAACGCACATCCGGGCGTTGTTTTCCGATTAAATCACACACAAACTGTCACTCCACGGGTAAGATGATTGTCGGATGGACGTGTGTTTATCTTCCTAGTATATCTATACAGAAACGAAGTGTGACAACTACAAATGATAGTTCGTTATCAGTGACCTCTACTCAGTCAGAAGCAGTTAAACCTATTGCAACAGGGCAGGAAGAAGTAACAAATGAACTTACTCAATCCGCTGACAATAAGCAAACGAAAAAGTCACACTGGAATGTTTTAGATTTCAACAAAGTTCATACTCATAATCACACAAGTCTTTTTATACGTCGGTTATTAAGAAATGCACTTTTTAGATAACCCATTTATTTGATGAAGAACACACATGCTCAATGTTAATCACGATTTCGACGTGTCATTAAAGTAGAGTGACAAAATCCCTATCAGGACCATTTTGTGACTAGATCACGAAGGAAAACTAAACAAACAATGAAGATATCTCATTTTTGTCTTCCATTTATCGTTAAATCCTTAAATTGTCGGGTTTTCAAGTTTTTATACACATGGGAATGGTGTGTTCGGGAAATTGACGTTATTGTTTGAAATGACGTCATACTTTTGAGCAGACGACATTGCTTTTTATGCATTTCTCAGTACAATTAACATTTTCTAGCCAAATGTGTATCAATATCTCCTATAAAATGGAGAAATAATAGATATTTGTATCTCTTTCAACATATACTTACTACTTCCACGTCGAAACACAAATGTGACCAAGGCCACATTTTTGACGTGCCCAAATGTGAATAATTTATGTCACTCAGATGTTTTTGTTAAATCTTGTTTCAGTCCTTATCCTTAGTGGGTTGATGATTATTATGTAGTGTTTTGTGTATTGCATGTTCTATACTGTTTATTTGTTTGCTTGTCTTGGTGGTGTGGGAAAGTGGACAGTTTTGCTATTTTAGTACCAGTGTGCGTGTGATCGTTAGTGTTTGTTACTCGAACTAGAATCTCTTTATATGATTTAAGATATTTTATTGTTTTATAACATTTTTATATTTGAAAATTTGTTCAATTATCTCATGTTGTTTTGTTGTTATAAAACTCTATTTATTTTAATAAATCATGCTTGTGGAAATTTTTTTTTTTATCTTGCGCTTGTTGATAGATCATTTCCTGGGCCCAAATCATTTAACTGAGATTGGAGACCAGCCTCTCTGATTTGCTGAAATGGCGACCAATCTAAAGCTTCGATATTATTTCTTTTTCCCAATATACATTGTAAGTATCCTTTGAGTAGTAAGTGATACAGACACCGTTAAATATGATTTTGTAGTATTTTAAGGTGTTGTAATCAGGTTTTCTTATGTTGGCGATTATAAATACATTATTTAATTTGAAAAAAAAATAAATTAAATTATTATTAAAAATACGAATTCCGGAGCTCACTCGGTGAAAAATATTTCTATCATACACTGGTAAAAACAAATATCCTCTATAATTTAAAGGTGAATACCAACACTCTGAATTGACATACTTAAAACAGACATGCTCTCTCTTCCTTTCTTCTTTTCGCTGCTTGTGGAGGCTGTGTGAGTGTGGCGATCCCTGATAAGCATATTCACCTTTTTCTAAAATTTAAATTGGTAACAGCTACTAGTTTACATGTATTAAAGATGAATGTCCTACTGCAAATTGACCAAGTATTCCTCGTGAAGCACAAACAATATTTTTACTAACGACAGCATTTTTTGCGATCGGTACTTGAAATTGTTCCAAAAAGATGCTTTTTTCGTCTGAAATTCTCTCATATCAGTTAAACACTTTTGGGTCGTGCCGAATTTTTCGGGTAGGTTGTGGAATCAAGCAATATTTTATTTTAGGCCTCATTTGCAAAATATTTTCGCACTTATTAACTTGTCGTTTGTAACATAATATTTTTAAGTATGATTATTTGACATGATATTCTGTGATAAAATTTTAATAGTCTCTCTATGTCACACGGCGCTATATTTCAAGGACCACAATGGAAATAATATATGTCCAATCGCTTAATAAGTCATGTTGGTTGACATGGTTTACTAGACTAAGTACTATTTAAATCACACATGTCTCTTCTCAACTCAAGCACATGCGTGTTTTAATGTTGCTCAATGCCATGTATGCTATCATTTTATATTAAAGTAAATCTATCTATCTATAACCACTGGTATGATCCGCGTGTCGAACCGTTTACTTTACATGAAGTGATTCCGTTGAATACGTTAAAATCCGCACATTTCTTAGTTTCAGACAACAGGACTATATTTCTTAATTATTGGAATATGTTAGAAAATCTGTACATGTACGACCATGTAAGAAGATGTGTGTTTCGGTCGGTTAACAGAGGTTTACGCCAAAAGTTGAAAAAATTGAATTTAAAAATAACTTGCATGAAAACAAAAATTAAAGAATTTGTTAGTTTCTTTAATTTATTAAGCAACTTGTCCAAGTGATTTCTGAGTAGCAAGCGACGTTAAAGGTTATTTCCTAGGTATATAAAAATGATTTGAAAACCAATTTAATTTTTATGACGTTTATTCTGTATTATTATCAGAATGATTAAAATACAAGTACAAGTGATTGTGTCGAGTATTTGATTGTACATTTGCACACATTTGGTCCTCTTCGATGTCAGAACGGAGTTACCTCACATGCCCTCTTTTACTGGACGGAGTTATCTCCCGTACTTCATGCCGAAGCCTCCTGAAATATGAAAAAAGATGATTGAAACGCCCACTGTCTTTTTTTCGTTTCGGGCCCCTTTTATAGTTGACCCCATTTATTATTAAATCGACATATAACAACATCTTATTATGTATATTACATATATGTACAAGACATGTTTCGCAACCAGATAATTGATTTTATAATCATAAATACGGTATTTAGTTGTAAAACAATCGTGAGTTAAAAATCCCCAAAATGTCTGGCTAGAAACGATTTTTATGTAACAAAAAAAACCAACACTTTAAATTTTATTCTATGCGCAGAAATTTTGGGAAAAAATTATAATGAACAATTATAATATAGTTGGAATCACCATAAACAATAAACAATACAAATTAAGTCAATATGCTGACGATACCCAAATATTTTTAAATGGTAACGATGATTTACTTAGAAATTGTTTGTTAACACTAGACATCTTTAACAAAATGTTAGGCCTACTGTCTTTATGACTTCTTTAATATTTAACTTGTACCCTTTTAAATCCAGATTTATTTTAATTCTACTTGATATTCTTTTGATAAACATAAAAATGTAAACAAGTAAAATGTCAACAAATACGACCCAAAAAATTCGCCTTTCCCCCTGGCATGCCCCATTTGTGAAAGCAGTGACAAAGCAGCCTTACAGTTTAGTCAGCTATTTTTTTCACTTTCGCTTCAATGCGTGAATGAGTTGGCACATCCCAGTAAATGTGAACAGTTGTAAGTTTCCTTTGTAAAACCAGCTGAAGATTAGAAATCTTAACATTATTAGAAAAGTAATTAACAGTATTAGAAAAGTAATTAACAGTATTCCCTGTCCGGATTCGAATCTCTAATAAGCAGAAAGCAATTTTCCAGTTTTACCCTTAGTTTAAACTTCAAATCAACCTAATCCGTTTGATAAATAAGTACAGCGTTGATTAGCTAGTGGTGGCTTAGAATTTCCTGGAAAATAGTAGATTTGAAGAAAACTTCTCATTAACTATATTAAAGAAACGTTATATTCGTGTTTGATGTTAATAACCAATCTTGCAAGATAAAGAGCAAGAGAAATCAGGCACAAAACAAGGGATGGGATAATATTTAATTATTGCCCATAAATGTTAGAAAAATATCGAGAAAAAAAACCCCCATAGTTATTAACTTTAAAACGTTCCAGTGACTTCCGAAATTAATCTGAATTGGAAATATAATGCGAAATATCTTCCCCACCTTTTCTGCAATATTTCACCAAGTGATTCTGAAGTTTGACATTCAAGACTGCTTAAAATTTGACAGAATATGAAATTGCAGATAACGTTATTAATTATGGGCTTGTAGCAATCATGCATAGTGAAGTTTTCAGTAGTATTGCGCAATCTGTAAGCTAGCTTTGACAAATACGTTCGTCTTTACAACCATATTAATCACGCTAATAATTATACAACATCAGCGATTTGTCATAAATTCGATTTATCGAATATGTGTAAAATTGTGTGCGTATTCGTCACATGTGTGACGAATTCGTTTCAGTGAAAAATATAGCTCAACAAAGCCTTCGCTCTGTAAATAAAGAAACTTAATTGAGCGCAGCTGTTTGGGGTCATTACTCTGGTAAAATGGCTGTATGAAAAAATCTTTCTTTACGATCATCTACACATCCTGCTTGATCATATGTGCAAGTCTAAAACAAATCCGCCTGATAGTTTAGAAGGTGTTGATGCCACAAGATTTTGATGACGTACGTACGGACATACAGACGTACTGACGGACGGACGAGTGCAACTCTATCTGCCTCCTACTTCGTGGGGGGCAAAATATATATATATATATATATATATATATATATATATATATATATATATATATATATATATATATATATATTAGCTCTACACCAATAAAGAAAATAGATACTGCATGGTCACCGCTTTGTTGTAAATGTATTTGCAACGCTGCTACCTGTGGGTAAGTAAAAGCATGTCATTTACTTAACATGTGCCTCTCAGGCCATACTAACAATCAAATGCCCCGAAAAAGCCAAAACTTAGGACTATTTAGTGTCAGCCATTGTCCAAGTAAGAACCTCCGGTAATGTATTAATAAGCGTTTCGCCTACATATGTAAATATCACGTCACAGCGACTTCAAAGACCGTTACATTATAAACGATAATTTTGGTTGTTATTAACTGGAATTTAGGTTTGATTAAAAATATGGTAAGGTGTTAATCTACTAAGTTTAGTCTATAAGAAAATCTGTCTGCATGTTTTGATTACTTAATGATTTATGGGAGAGTCGGAGAGTCGAAACATGCTTAAATGCTCAAAGCTAAGCAAGCCATCAACTTTAACATATAGTTTGTCGTTTTGCAATCAAATTAAAACTTGATTTTTAATAAAATAAATGAATAATAGATATTATTTGTAGTAAATAAACCACTAATTTGAAAATTTATGTTTTGCCGCGGACAAAACTTGAAAGACTTTATTGCACTTCTGCTCCAAGCTAACACCGGAAGCGCCTTTTCAAGTCAGGTACATGTTTCTACTTCTACAAGCCCCGTCCACAGGCTCCAGGTTACATCTTTTACATGAAACCGTACCAAAGTTGAGCAGAAGTATAGCTTAAACGTCAGCTTTGTGATACGCTCCAAAATTGTCGCCATTTGCAACGACCACGTGACCTTCGGTCGGATCGTCTGCTGAAGTGGCAACGATCATGACGTCTTCGTGTGATGGCGTTACGTATGCGACTGCAGATCCGCCATCATCACCGGCCATTATGGTGAGAGGTTGCTCAGTTACATAAACCGGTTTTGCCGAAACGCCAGACGCGTCGTCATAAATGCCCTCTGACATCACTGCGTCGTCTGGCATCATTTTACATTTTGTCATTAGTTTTTTTTTAATTTTAAAGGTTTATTATAATCATGTTACAATTAATATCACTGTCGTATAACAGCTGTCCTGTACCAAATAGTGGGTACCCTGTGGCAGTCCGCAAGATGGCGACCAGTTAAGCAATGAAAAGGTATGTGTACGTACTTAAACAGATGATTGTTTGGTAAATACCAACTTGTTGTTCTATTTAATTTGTTCTCCTTCAAACAATTTTATATTATTTTGAAGTTGATCAATATATCTTTATAACTTTTAAATAACAATGAAAACTATGTTTACACTTCGCTGAGTTGACTATCTAAATGATACACAATTTGTCGCTTGTAACAATAAAAGATTTGTTCTGTTCTGTTCTTCCTAACCCTTTCTAAATTATAATGCGTTAATAACGATTTTAAAGAAATCTAAACAGTTCCTTTAACTATAATCCAACAATATTAAAACACTTTAGAATTTTGACCTTACCTCTTCCGCCGTTGATATTAGCCATGTTGGTATTCATCCAGCCATTCATGCCATTCATGCCAATCAAGGCATTCAGTCCGTTCATGTTCATTCCGTTCATTGCCATCCAGTTGTTCATGTTGTTCCAGTTATTGTTTCCATTCCAACCATTCCAGTTGTTTCTATTCCACCCTTTAGTGAAAACAACGTACCATGCTCAACTCATTAAGACATCATAAAAATATGTGTTAAATTAAGCCAAAAATGTTTAATTTAAAACATAATAGTTTCAGGCGTTCCTGTTACACCAACTTCATTAGTTTTTGTTTTGCTTTTTTGTAGACGCTCTATTTCTTAGAGTTATATTTTAAATTTTTGCAACTTTCATTTTTGTGGTCATTTTTTAAAACTTTACTTGATTCGAGTCCGTTTTATCTGATTGTTTAAATTTGTTCTTTTATTCGTGTAATGCTATCTGATCTTTATGTTTGACCTGTTTGAAAATGTTTATTTTATAAGGAACATAGATAAAAGTCCACGATAAATTGTAAAACATTTTTTGAAAAAAAAATAAATTAATTTAAATACTGGTTTTGGAATAAAAACGAAAAATTGTAAAATACAGGATTTGGAAGAAAATTGATAAATTACAAAATACTGAATTTGAGAAAAAAAGTCGATAAATTGTAAAATCCAGGTTTTGAACATTAAAGACACACATAATTAGTATTAATTAATTTTAAATAAAATCATTTGAATATGTTTACGAGTAAAACATCACAAGCCATGTACTGTTCCAAAAACAATGTAATGCTGGGAAATAACGATGGCAACTTACCGTTCATGTTGAATCCCATGTTGCTATTCTGCCCCAGAACAACTGCAAGTGTAAGGGAGGCACAGAGAACAACAGCGAAGGTCTTCATTGTCTTTGCTTAAAAGGAAAAATAAACAAATTGAAAGTGAATATATTAACTGGTTAAGGATAGCTTTTTTATTGAAACACAAATGGCCTTATAGCAGAATTTCCCCACTGTAAATAAAACTCTCAAAGGGCACACAATGATATCAAATTTGTTTTTTTTTTAGATTAAACATACTTTAAATTTTAATAATCGGTAACATTTTAACATTTGAAAGTACATGTACACAGTTCCGTTTTCAAATTAGTATAATTATATTGTTAAATAATAAAATTAAGCCTGAATTTGTTGCAATAGTTAATAAATGTCATATCACATAATGATTAAATACTGCTGAAAATACATGTTTTATATCAAATAAACAGGTTAGCCAGAGCCGCGACTAGGAAAATAAAATCAAAGCGGTAAATATTTTTTGTTTGTTCGTTCTTCTAGTTACCAATATTTCAGTCATTTAAACTTTAATCACATTAGAATGATTAGATAAAATTTGAATGATGAAACAAACTTTCTAGCATCACATTAAAACAGAAAGTAGCAATATTTTGTGTGCGTTGCAAATTCTTCAAACAATTAAATAGATTACAAAAAAGTCTTCGTCTATTATAATTAAGTTGAATTTTACTGTTTCGTTGAATAAACAGCGTTTTCTTAAGTTTGAATTTTAGTTTCAAGTAGTTTCTTAATATACTAAAAGAATTAGAAACGCAACTTCTTTAAACAAGAAATATAAAAAAAATTATTTCATGCTTAAAGAAGATGCGTTTCTAATTTCTTCAAGTACATATAATATAGTAAAAGAAATAAAAAACGCAACTTCTTTAATTTCGAAACATTATGTATGTTTAAAGAAGTTGCGTTTCTAATTTCTTTTAGTATACATGTAAATTTGTTTCATTTCTATATCTAAAGCATCTCGAGGGGTGAACACGAAAACATTCTGAAGACTATCTGATTCGTTATCACTTTTAGAACATTTTATTTTCAATTTGTTTCATTGCAATAATGAAAAAAAACAACAACACTCTCTTTACTTACCGTTGTGAGACGATAAGCTTCCACGAAGAGAAGAAGGTAAACTGCCAGCCTTGCAAATCGGTCTTCATTTATATTTGCCGAAAACTGTTTAACCATAAATATGTCGTAAAAATAAGTTTACAGATGTCGCGCATCATAAAAAATCAATTAACAACAAAAACAGCAACCGTTTGTATCAAATAAATACGACGACACAAGTAATTAAACATGCTTTAACATTCAACTTATAAAGAAAACCATGTGTTAAGTACCAAACCAGGAAATGACATTTGGCGCGATCTTTGTTAAGCCGTACACTTGAAGGTGTTTCCGGTGAAAAGGGGGTGTAAGACAAGGCGATGTACTTACGCTTTTATCGTTTGATTGCTGTGTGTACTTCATATAGATTATGTACACGTGTTTTTATTAAAAGGAAGTTGTTTACAGAAAAGGTCAAAAGTGCGAGTGGTAAAACAATACTTTCAAAGGTGATATGCGGTTTTGTAAATTCCTTTTTCACCGGTGGAAATTAATTGTTAAAGTATTGCACACTAAAAGGTTCAACTACTGACAAAACGGCCATTTTAAATAACTGTATTTTCTATGAGGATTGTCTAGCATATATTCGATTCATTTAGTGTTTTCAATATTCATAGTCCAATAAATTATGTAAATATAATTGTTGCGTTGTAAACAATAATTGTAAATTATAACGATCTATTATTCAGCTTCTTCAAAATTAAGGCAGTCATTGAGTTAGACTTCAGTTAAAGTTTAAAATAAAATTCACACACACGCACGTACTCAACCCGAACACACAAGCGAACCAGCAAAGTTAATCAAACACCTGGTATTAAAAATAAACACTTTGTCACACGAAGAAGAGCATTCTATTTTAACTTTCATGAAATCTTAAATCCTATTTTTTTATAAATTTTCTTTCAAAAAGTTTACTAAGTCATTCATAGCGCGTATGCCGACTTGGAATGGCATTGGACCTGCAAAGAAGAAAATCATGCCATGGAAGCCATCTTCATAGTGTGCAAGTTGAACGCGTACACCGGCTGCCTTACATCGCTGGTAATAAATGAGGCCGTCGTCCCTCAAGACGTCGTATCCTGCAGTCAAGACGTAAGTGTGCGGAAGATCTTTGAATTCTTCATCTGAGACCATAAGAGGAGCAAAATAAGGATCCAGAATCGTTTTCTCGATGGACTTGGAAAGAGACTCGCTGCCCATATCGGTTGGTTTATCCATGTTTCGCAATTTCTCGGACCGAATGTATTCCTTCATATACCACCGGGGAGACACATATTCGGCATACTTGGATTTCTTCAGAGCTGGAGAAGTATGCTGATTGGCTAAGATCATATCCATGTGATCGTAGCTGATTTTGCCATAGTTTAACCAATAAGAAAGCATTGATACATCACATAGCATTCCAGGAATAAAATCTTTGTTTTCAATGTACGAAGGTGTTTGGAGATCAAACAGCTGTAAACATGGGTAAATAGGAACTTGAATTTTGATTTTCTTTTTCAGGCGTAGAGATACAGCCGCCGTCAGGTGACCCCCTGCACTATCACCAGAAATCGCGACCCTGTTTGGATCTATTTTTAGCTTGGTTGGGTTTTTGATGACCCACTCAGTGGCTGTTAGACAGTCCTCGAAGGGGATAGGATGAGGATGGTCAGGTGACTGGCGGTAGCTGTAACAACAAAACATCAAAAGCATTGTAAATGAAGACTTGATTTTAAAGTGCATAGATGTTATCCAACGCCTTCATGCAAACAAGCAACATGCAGCTCTATAATTTCAAATTTTAAATGCTATATCCAACTATAAGTTTCATATCAAAACTGGCTGTTAAATTAATCGTCATTGAAAATGTTACATAATAAGAATAATTCAATAAAACATCAAACGCTAGATCGAATTGTAGTTTTGTTGTATACTGTTTGTTCCCGTATATCAATCATGTATATTAATTAGAGTTACGTCTGATTTATTTATGATTAAATTAGTTAATAAGTAGTGAAAAAGGGTGAAAAAGGGTTCTCTATGAATAACTGAAATTTACAACTACTGTAACGATAAAACATCATTTTAAGAAAAGGGATAAAAATCGACCACCCTACTGTTTAGATTGCTATTTTATGGTCCAAATCCAAAGTTTTGAGCTCCTTGTCATCCAAAAAAAAGACAATTTTACTTTTAAGATCACTTTTCCAAGAACCAAAAAAGAGATACATGGTACATGTACATTTACAGCAGTAGTAATCACGTTTAGTCTTTCTAAGGGGTTTCTTGCCTGATTCGTCATTCAGCGACGTAAAGGGACCAGTGGTTATAACAATGTACCGTCACGGAAGATTTGAGCATACATTTTAAAATTTTAATAGTGTTACATATGTAGATATATACCCAAGGTTATAAAACTGAGCATAGAAACCAGTCTCAAATCTCAAGCATCTGATATTGAGATTTGAGACTAGTTTCCATCTCAGTTTTATAACCTTGGGCAATAATCTTACTTGACTGAAACGACCACCATTCCGACACGTTTGGCTAGTTCTCTAGTGGCAGGCTCGTACACGTCTGAAACAATAATTGAGACAACACTGATTAATTGTACGGGGAGATATTTCGCGGCCGCCACATGACACTAACAACACTCGTATACGTCTGAAACCTAGACTGGCTCCCGTCCCTATGTTCTGTTATATATTCTCATGTCTCTTATACAATAATCATCAATACCTCCAAGAAAAGCAACTCCTGCAGGTACCTAACTGATATGCATTTTACTTCCCTTATCTCCCAGAACATAGGGACTGGTGACAATTGGTTTGAGTGTAGCATGAATTCAGGCTACGCTGTGGTCATACAAAGTTCATGTTAGGGTATTCAATTAACTGTAGCTAATCTGTTTACACTAATGGAGATCAAATTGCCCTAATCACCTGGAGAATGTAATCTTGGAATCTTTCTTGTCCTGGTTAACAGTGATAAGCATATATTTAAACCTAATGTTAAATTAAAGAAAGTTTTAGTTGTAAGTTTTTATTGCATGGAATCATTTTGCAAGTTATTAGTAAGAAAATAAAACTTACAATTTGAAATGAATGTTATTTTTCTAATAAAATTAACTATAAGTAAAATTTCAGATTTTCATATAGGAAGATATTTTATATATACCGTTGTCAATAATAATATGTTCTGTATTAAAAGTACTTGCTAAATGCAAAAAGGAACTTACTTAAGTACTTAAATAGTGACTAAAAGTTACTACTGTATTGGGTTTATGTTACCCTGTGCTACCTAAACAAAAAAAACAACAACAAAAAAGCAATCAGTTAACATTTCTGACATTTTTAGCAATTTTAAGAGAATAATGTTTTCAGTATATTGTTTGTGTAAAATATATAAATTCTTCAATAAAATGCATAGATAACAGATATTAAATGTGCCATTCCTAACGATGTGCAGAAATCAAACATTTTTATCTAACAGTACTTTACAAATATTGCACTGGCCAGTATCTCACAGGTGCAGTAATAAGTTTATCAGTCATTGTAAACCACAATTTTGCATCAGATGTACAAACACATGGATAATGCTATTAAGTATAGCTTGGAATTTTAGTGAAAAAAAAAAGATCGAATCAAGAAAAAGCTATTTATTCTCAGCGGAAATGATGTGTTGTTTTGCTCACTGGCAGCGAGTGGCAAAAGTTTGACATTCGAGATAGCCCCATTTTGTTTTTTATTTCTTCTAAACAAGAAACAAACAAATGGTACAGTTATACAGTTTAGTTGCTCTAATGCAATATCAAACTCAAAGCTGACTGAGAAGAGGTGTTATATATACTGTTAAAGCAATCTACTTGCAAAAAGTTGCACCGTGTCAGATCCCTCTGTTATATGCAAATCTTACAGCCGCTCTATAAAAAGACACAACTCATGTTTTTCATTAATATTTTTAGACGTTTCTTTTTCCATCTTTTCCCTTAGAGCCCAAAATACGTTTCAATTATTTTGTTGTTGTTGTAAATTCAACATTAAGGCTAACTTTCATTGAGGTTTTAAATTCCATATTCAAATCATTCCTCAATCCTTATCAAGAGGGAAAAAAGCTTTACTTTACTGAATGTAGTTCTTGAAAACTCTCAGCACAGGCCAAATTAAGTTTGTCTAATGTATTCAAATAAAAGATAGGGATCTTGTTTATTAACAGAGATTTATTAATTCACACATGCTGAGCGGCTGACCATATAACTGTTAACATTTGACAGGTTGATTGATAACATCAAAATCCCTCATGCCAATTGCCACCAGGCTAGATGGTTCAGCATATCAGTAAAAAGGGAAAATGAAATGAATAAAAAACCATCCAGCTGGTGCCAGGCTAGTCTGAAACCATACACAACAGAGAACATGAAAAGTTTTAACGTGCTATTTGTTACTACTCTGCTAAAATGCCTAAAGATGTGTCGTGCTATGTTGAAATTTGGATGTCCACAGGAGGGTCCGTTCAGATGTCCGTTCAGAAATTAATGGCTTAATGTGACCATCCCTGATATGCATATTTTACTTTAAAAAAAATCATAGTGTATTGAGAATCTGATAACACTATGACAGTTTAATTTGCGGTCCATAACCTGCCGAGTTTCCATTTTTGAATAAAATAAAACTAAAAATAACAAAAAAGTGTTTAATAGACAAGATATATGTTTGCTACCTACGTTCAGTTAATTAATTGTTTAAAAGGGCGAAAAATATAGACACTTATCAGACGGGCGTGAATGCGTCTTCATTTATAGCAAAAGTAAAAAAGCTAAAGGTTAGAAGTTCGTACCCACAGAAAGCCATGACCATCCGCCTCCATGGTAATATACCAGCACTGGCCGTTTTGGGGCTTTCACACTCACAGGGTCGTACACTCTAACACTTACACCGTCAAACTCGGTGTCGTAAATCTGTAAATAAATAAAAGTTGTGTCAGTAAAAATGAAATTATTCACTTTCTGTTTTATACACATGTCTTGGCTTGTCATGGGGTGAATCATAACACAATTTAACATTTCTTTCAGTTTTTTTATTTCTGTGGTTTTGCACTACCAATAGAGAAATCGGATTTTGAATCGGGACAAAAAGTAGGCCGTCAAATGAGTATATTATGATTCAGCTTGTAGAAAAGATACGAAAATTATTAACAATATTTAATAAGAAATGGTTTGGAAAATAGATTGTCTTTTTATGGAACATAGATGAACACACCAATACACTAGGTAGCAATAATGGTACTTATAATAAGTATGGAAATCAAAGGCCGTCGGTCGTACAAGGTTGTTTGAAGTATGACGAATGCGCATGTTTGAAAGATTTTACAGAAACTTTTACCCACGCAATTTTTAAGTAACTGTTATTCTTGAATGTAACAGAAGCGCTTAATTATCATTTAGCTTTACTTGGTTAAAAGTTTCATTTATATAGAATCGTCGTACCTCGAGTTCTGGGTCCTTGCCCTTGCCGAAGGGACTTCCGGTGATCAACGTGGTCAATACGACATCAACCAGCTTCCGGGTCGCTCGGCAACAGCCGCCAGTCACGCCGAAATTATGAAGTAATAGTATCTGTGAAAAATTAATATATGTTATTACCACATACAAAAACATTTGTAAGGATTCAAGATCATACCAAATAAAATAAATGTAAAGTAAAGTTAAGGCAATTTTTAAAAATCAATTCCTAGATTCTCATCCCCGCCCGCCCCTCGAAAATCACTCCTTCCAAACGTATTTATTTTGAAAAAAGAAACGCGTACTTCAAAATTTACATTACGAGTACGAATCGGTAGAGTACGAAAACGCAGTATGAAACATTTAAGTCGGCTAGACGCTTATTTATTTCTGCACTACACAAGCGTCGTGAGAAACTGTGAGAATGATAAATGAAAATAAAACCCACCCATCCGCCCCATCTTTCCCCAAAATTTGGATGAGAATCCAGGAATTAATTTTCTTTTGCCTAAATATACAGTTAATATGAAATCAGACGGAATGTTCTAATGTTGCTTTTTAGTCACGTTATCCTAAAGGTTGTCTTTGGAGTTTTTTCAACTTTCCAGTTGTTGTTTTTGTTGTGTTTTTTTTGTTTTTGCTTTATTTTGTTTTACATGAATAACATGACTTTTTCATATTCACATAAATAATAAAAGTTATAAATATAAAACTGGACTTTCAAATACATTATAGTATTAATACTTGTCGGTAAGGACATCATTTAAATAAAGAACGACTTTCAAACTTACACATTTCCCATTTGTACGGAGTGCCGTGTCAAGTATTCTTGCACCCCATTTCTCCTTGACCCCCTCGGGTATTTCAGTGTGCATATACTCGAATAGCATAAACACAAGCACTATGGTGACAGAAACAGTTAACAGCGTCGGACATATCTCAAACCATGTTAATATACCCTGCAAAATAAGCAAACATTTATAATCAATGATACTAAACATATTAATTTTATGAAAGATTGTTATATTATGATGTTTATGCGATCAAGCTCTTTGGGGCCATGAACACCTGTTGTTGTTTTTTTTAACTCATAGACGAATACTAGGCTTGTTTTCTTTATGTTTTGCCTATGTGCCGAACCACGCACACTGAGCCTTGGCGCGTTTTTCTTAATCATCCATCATAGCTTTTTGACAACACTTTGACTACACCGTAGCTTTTGTAAGAGGGTAAACCGAAACAGGGCCCAAGATCATAAAAATGAGATTGGAGACCAGACTCAAATCTCAAGCATCTGATTGGCTGTAATGGCGACCAGTCGCCATTTCAGCCAATCAGATGCTTGAGATTTCAGCCAATCAGATGCTTGAGATTTGAGTCTGGTCTCCAGCTTTAGTTTTATGATCTTGGGCACAGGCTAAAACTGCAGGAAATTCTTATGTCTCACAGAGAAGCAATCGCATTATTGCAGAATTGCATAGAATTGTTCAAAATTACTTCAGGATCCATATTTAAACAACGAGCCATGAATCCCCCTTTTGAAGAATATACTAGCTACTGACGATTTTGTGACTTCTGTTTTTACTCTTACCTTGATTAAATGTCAGTTGATTTAATGTCATAGTATATGTTTCTTAAACTTGTACGTAATTTAATGTTTTTTTAATAAAAAGTGAAAATGAAAAAAAATTATGTTTCAAGTTTGAGGAGTATTCTCTGAATCTACGCTAAGAAATTTAAATAAGATCGGTGTAGTTAGAAAATTGGTTATGTGTATTAACATATCGGTATATGAATTTAAATACTAGTCGAATTCACAAAAAATCGGAAAGAGCAGATAAGGGAATTACCATACCGTTTCACAGCAATTCTGTACCGGCGCAGAGACACAACTACTGTGGTATCATTATATTTCGAGTGGGTCTTATTTTCGCGAATTTTGCGCTAGAGAATGCCACGAAATCAAATCCGAGCAATATTTAACTATGGAATAACTTTTCTTGTAAGGAAAATACAACTGCGGGAATATAAGCCAGCGCGAAAATGCAATTTGTGACAACTGCTTGAAAATTTCGTCCTCGCATCGATTGAGATGGAACCTCTTGTCAAATGTTTGCGTATTACCTCTATATACCCTCTTAATGTAATCAATATAAATAGAAAATTAAATTGTCTTAAATATATCTTGAGGTTTCTACCTTTTACCTTGCCATGGTCTACCTCTTTTAGTAATGCGAGAGGCAAATGTTTACCTTAATATTCTATATTTCCTAGTATATAATCATCATTACTTCAACATTTTAACGTACAGACGCCATGAATCTCACATATTTTTTTCAAAAGAGAAAGAAAGGTTTATGCCGAGACATTTTCAAATAATAACTTACCAGATATGCCAAGCATGCCAGAGACGCCTTCCAACTTCCGGATGTTCGATACAACAAAAAAGCAATAACCGGGACGCAGTAAAGTAAAACCATCGTCACACGTTCATGGAATAAAACTATTTTCAAATTTGTCCCTGTGTTTTAACGGTACAATATAATAGTAATTTGGAAACACGTGTCTCGTGGGAACTGTAATATAGCGACAGATGTTTTATCGCAGATATCAGGCCGCTTATACCGGACCTTATCTCTATAAGTAGGCAGTCACGTGATCATGGTGACATAGACATTAACAATAATTTGAATTTAATATTGCAAATTAGATAAAAAATATAGTATTTATTGCGAAAATATTGATATACTTTGTGTGAAATGCATATTCTCATATTAAGTATAATTTTGTTGTTTAATGATTGCACTCTAGAAATTGCTAATGTATTACATGATATTCAAGCAAACCTTTTGAAAGTCATTTTAATAAGTTAATTTAGATCTTTTTGTCAAAACTTGGATCGGAATTGGGCGATAGCTGTCGGAGTTTTCGATTGCCGTATGATAGTTTTTTATCAGTTGCTAGCCGATAAATACCGCGTCGTGTACTGCTAACGCTACTATTCTAAGACCGTTTACTTTTGAAAATGCTATTTGAGAATACATTTATTTACAATTTTCGAAAGTATGGCCTTGATAGGAATGTTAATTTGTTTCTTTGGGAATGGAATTCATTGTGTAAACGTAAAGCTGCATAGTCACAGTTCAGGGTAGAATACTTCAATGCCTCAGATGTGGTTAAAATTAATTGTACTGCTGTGTAATGCCTATTAAAGACTGAACAAGACCAAGTTTCGCCGAAATTTTGGACTAATCAGTACACTGTACATTCAAGGATCAGGACTGAAGGTTATAAAACTGAGATTGGAAACCAGTCTCAAATCTCAAGCATCGGTCGCCATTTCAGCCAATCAGATGCTTGAGATTTGAGACTGGTTTCCATGCTCAGTTTTATAAGCTTGGGCACTGTTGTTAGTGAATTTTATGCGTTAGTAACGCTATAACAGCTTCGGCTTTAAATACATTCACTCGTATATTTGCTATGTAAGCATATTACATCATAATTTACTTTGTTTTCAGGCCTTCTTCATTTTTAATAATTATATTTAATATTTGAAATCGCTCAATACTTTGCCCTGGTACGTGACAATGCATTATTAAGGCTTTGTCTTACATGTACATGTTTAGGTTGTTCGCTGGCTTTGGTGCGCATGCGCCAATTACCGTAAATGGACAAGTTGTTGCAAAAGCGAACCACCTTAACATGCAAATTAAAGTCCTCCAGATTTGAGACATCTAGTGCGCTGTTGGAGAGGTAATAAGAATTTTAACGATTAATTCGATATTTGATGGTGTTCATTTGGGTACATAAAAAAAACATTTCGGTTGTTTAAAGTAGTATCGAAAAAAAATTGAGCGGCCTTAACTGCAGCCATGACTCTTAAGGTAATAATGCACACTACGTATACTCAGTAAATAAGATTCTTTAGAGGAATAAAATTTCATCGTAGATGATTAAGTTGAAGTGTCGATATCTTCTTGTTAATTTGATCCAAATTTTCATTAACTTATTAATGAAAATAAGAATGGAAGCTTATGAAACGTTAATGGTATTTACTTAAGTTATTATTTTTTGTTATTATTAATTATGAGGTTCCATATAAATACACGTTCGCGCAAAGTATTTTTCAGACAGACATTTTCCCTAGATGTTTTCAGTTTGTGCTAAACTGTATCTTTGCAATGGACGGACACCAACAGAAGGGCTTGGGCACAGCGCGTCTCATATGGATTATTGGGTCTCCGATCTTATTCACCATTGGTGTTATAGGTAAGAAAAACAAGATTCTCTCCTTACTAAAGTACGGAGCCCTTACAGTGACATTTATCATCCTTTTTTAAAGGATACTTTTTATGTTTTAACGAAATATTATTTCGTTTATATATATACACACAAACTGGTATCTGCTCAATGATTTGTCGTTACTTTTTCCTGTTATTATTCCGTGAGTATGTGTTTTATAATGTATAACATTATAATATTTTGACTTCTTAGAATATTGCTAAATTAACTTGATTATATATAGTTAATGATGGCCTCTTTAAAATAAGATTTGTAAAATTGTTGTTTTACTATGTACAAAACTTAAGAGTTTACCATCTAAAATTAAGATTTTCTTCTTCTTCTTCTTATTATTATTATTATTATTGTTGTTATTGTTGTTGTTGTTATAATATCGCGCCCTTGCATCGTACTGTCGCGACCTCCCATCGTTGTTTCGCGATCTCGATCTTTTTTTCGAGTTTTCGTAATCTTTCCTTCTTCAGCTAACGCAAAATAAAAGATATTTTCTGACTGGTAAATAGTTAGGCATCTAGTCTAGATAAACACATCAAGCTTTTTTGTCAATATTGCTAAAACACATAAAAATCTTCTTGAAACAAGAATTCTGAATTACATTAACGTGACCATTAACCAAAACATCAACGATAAAAAAATATATTTTTGAAATAATGCAAAACAACATGTCAGACACAAGTAAATTAGTCAACAGGCAAGGTAATAACCATCAAATTGAAAATTGAGGCAGAAGCAAACTCTCATGGTGCCAAAACTTGAGTGTCTATATGAAATCGGTCACGAGACCAGGCCTGATATTGCCTTGAGAGTATATTAATCAAGGGGAATCCCAAGGCTCAATATAGAAAGAATGTGAAAAAGAAGTAGTATTCGCTGACGTTCTCCAAAACACGATGCGAGATCGCGAAACAACGATATAAGTGCGCGGTATTAATATCGCGCCCTCGTTTCGTACTTTCGCGAAATTTTATTGTGTTTTCGTGTTTTCGACGTCAATCCTGAGGGTGAGACCATGAAAACACTTTGCGATTAGGCAAAACAACCATACGAGGTTGCGAAAAAACTATGCGAGGAAGTGATATTAATATCGCGCCCTCGCATCGTAGTTTCGCGGTCTCGCATCGTGTTTTCGCTTTTTTGTGGTCTCGCCCAACAGGTCGACAAGTCGAAACAATGATGACCCCCCAATGGAACACCGTAACTTAGCGTTACACGCGTGGCATATGAAGGCATATAATTATACATTCTCAATATATATGTTTAACAATTTTGATATTCGGTAAATTAGACCGAATAATTTCATTGATTTTGCCAATAATTAAAGAAACGCAAATCTTGACAAACAACACAAAATGAACATTTTTCAATATATTTAAAATTATAATTAAATAACGGATTATATAACTGTCTTGTTTTAAATCATTTTTTGTTGCATACAACTCTATAACTTTATCTTGTCGATACACATTACATGTATAAGGGGGTGTCATTATACACTTCCGTACCGAACACGACAAATAAGAAAATATTGCAGACCTTCAATAAAATTCTACGAGACAATCAAAATTTAAAAAAATAATCACGAAGTAATACTGTACATTGTTGGGCTGATTTAACAATACCCAATCTATATTTGCTGGGATATTGAAACGACTTATCTTAAAACTGACCTAATTATATTTATATAATTTTCTGATATTAAAAAAGACATGTTATTTTAGATAAACTATTTACATAAATTTTCATCATTATCATTTGTGGTTTCAAACAATTACGTTACTCTTGCAGATTTATACAGTACAATCTTTTAGTTTAATAACACACACTAAGGTTACTGTAGCGCTTTTATACAATACAATCGTTTAGTTTAATAACACACAAACGTTACTCTAGCATGTTTAGATAATTTGCTTCAAAACTTTTTGTTTTAATATATTCTGACGTAATGACTTACTGTACGTCACATAGCGTTTGGATTATTTCAGATTATGGCTTCAAGCCCACTGACGTTATTTCTTACGTCACTAATCGCTTGGTTGATTTTTAGATTATTGCTTCATTTTACATTCGAATTTTACTTTTGTTTTAGGAAATATCATGACAATTGTTGTCCTGTGCAACAAACGGAGCAAAACGTCATCTTCGACAGTGTTTCTTATGTTTTTGGCCGTGGCAGATTTTCTTGTTATGACCATATTACTACCACGCTGGTGGATTATCTACGTGTTCGCTTTCGACGTTCGCCATTACAGCAACTGGGCATGTAAACTGCATTGGTTCTTTACATATTTCAGCGGGTCATACTCGTGTTGCATTCTTACAGCTGTCACTATTGAGAGAATTGTATGTACTATAAAGCCGCATAAGTCTAAGTACTTGTGTACCGTCAACCTTGCAGTCATTTTGTCTTTGACAATAATGCTGGCCTTGACCTTCGTCCACGGTCATGTTCTCTTTGGATTGGAGCTTTTCGAAGGTATCAGTGTACGATATCAAACGGTTTTAATAGACAGTATAAACGTCACTGAAAGACTAAATACTAGTAACACGTTCCTTACCGATCAGTTCATGGACTGCAACGACCTTAGTTCCCTCAGGTCTGACAATTCAACAGATATACACGATAATACCACTTTCAGCTTTATTTGCCAGAGAAATGTTGGCCTCACGGACTCCACGAATTCATCCGAATCCCTTTATAAAACCATAGCAACAACAACATACGTCAAAACGTGTTGGTATCAAGACAAAGATTATGGAATTTTTTTCGAAGAAGCACAACAAATCATATCGACAATATTCTATACAGTTATTCCGGGAGGAACCTTTATTGTGGGCGCGGTGATTATCATCGGTAAACTTCGACTCAGTAAGCAGCTTCGAACGCGAGCTGTTCCGGACGTTCGGCGAGATCAAAGCATAAAATCCGCCCAAGACAACAACGCGTCTCAAATAACGTTCACCTTGATGCTCGTTAACGTCTTCTTTTTTGTCAGCACAACGCCTGCGAAGATATTTTTGATTGGTCGGCCGTTCTGGGTAGACGAGAAGAAGGGGATGACGGAATTACAGGAAATTCTGTGGGCTGTAGTCAATCAGATGTGGTACAGTAACCATGCAGTCAATTTCATCCTGTACTTTCTGTGTGGTTCCAGGTTTCGACAGCAAGTGAGAGATACATTTTCGTGTAAGAAAACCTCAGTTAGATCACGTTCGTACACACAGAGTGAGCTTTCAACAAATGAAAGCGGCTTTTCTTCAAAATACATTTCATAATTGTTGTTGTCCAAAAACTGGTTTACTAAGTGTTGTAACGGCGTCTATGTTGTTAAGTTTATAATTAGTGTCTGTAACATAAGCATTATAGAGTTGTCAACTAGCTAATTAAGAGTATTACTAAGAGGTATGTCTATGACGGTATAAAAAGCATTATAAAGATAGTGATTATTTCTTTGTGTGTAATTGCGCATGTCCGATAAAGATAATTATTTTATTTAACATGTAACAAATACAAATAATGATGTTAGCGCTTTTAAATCCAACTGTCCTTAATACATGTGGTATTTTGTCAAAACTAAATTGTCCTGATTTCGTTTCTTATATTGAAAAGTTTGATATAGTTGGTTTACAAGAAACGAAAACAGATGATACAGATTTTATTAGTATCCCCGTGTTTATGTTTAACAGGGTAAAACTCGCTCGCTATCGCTCGGGTGGAATGGTTTTGTTAGTTAAATGTAGCTTAGTACCTTATGTTGAAATTGATACAGATTCTAAAAGGAATATTATTAAATTTTTTACAATTAAAAATTCTATCTATGGAATGCCGAATGCACAAAATAGCGAAGACCTAAAATGTGGTATTGTCTACATTCCACCCATAGGCTCAAAATTCTCTCACCCAGATCCTTTTTATGAAATTTAGCAAGAAATTTTCAGATATTGTAATGATAGTAATCATATTCTGCATTTCGGGGACTTTAACTCCAGAAGGTGAAACTTGACTGATTACGAACGTGTAGATACTTTGATTTCAGATATGTTTGACTTGCAAGTAATTGAAAACGAAGAAACAAATATAATTACAAATTTTGAACTGTATAACTTTCCAATAAATTGAAAATGGGTTGACCAAACGATTAATTACTATGGCACCCAACTAATTGATCTTTGTAAAAATAATGATATTTATATTTTAAATGGTAGAGTTGGGAGCGACAGAGATAATCCCAGACTGACATGTAAAAACTCTAGTACTGCTGATTATTTTTTAGCAACTTCAAATGTTTTCCAAAATATTGTTGAACTTCATGTTGAAGAGTATTGTAGCCTTTATTCCGATGCCCATTGTCCATTATTTATCACATTGAAAACTAAACATTTCTTTCCTATAGAGAAACCTATCAATGATCAGGTGGAACCCAAGACAAGACTCTGGGACTCGAAGAAGGCTGATTTATTTATAGAAAATTTAGAAATTCTTAAATTGTATGAAATTGAAACGAAACTAGATCAACTGATACATGACGATGAAATTACACAAAACAATATTGATAATATTACGTCCAATATTGGCAATATTTTTTATAAATGTGCATTAGAAACATTTGGAACCAAAAAAAAAAAGGTAAAAAATAATTCGTTAACAATAAATAAACAATGGTTTGACCAAAACTGTCATAATTTGAGAGACAAATATCATAGAACAAGGAAAATGTATAACAAATATAAAACACATTTTTTTCAAAACCCAACCTAAAAATATAAGTAAGCAATACAAGAACGCTCTAAATAAAGCAAATCTTAATTTAAAATTCTCGCGCATAGAAAACCTTAGGAAATTGAAGACCACTGACCCAAAACAATACTGGAATATTATAAATTTATTACCTAAACAAACTAAACCATGTGCCTCACTGGAAGATTTCTATACGTTTTTCAAAAGTCTTAATGAAAGTAGTCACGACGAAGATGGAAACACAAATTTAGAAAACGACCGTATAACTAACAGCGAAGAAATAAATGAAGAAATAAATTGTCCGATTACGGAATCTGAAATTTTAGCAGCTGTTAAATGCCTTAAAAATAATAAATCACCTGGAGCTGATAATATTGTAAACGAGCACATACATTTTAAAATCTTCATTAAACGTTATGATGCCGATCTATTTACAACTTTTTAACGCTGTATTTGATAAAGGTATCGTCCCTTTAAGTTGGACAACCGGGTCAATTAAACCAATATACAAAAACAAAGGTAATCCGAAGGAACCTGAAAACTATCGTCTTTTATCTCTTCTTAGTTGTTTCGGTAAACTATATACAAGTATTTTTAACAACAGACTGAATAAATACGCTGATAGTACGAATCTTATACACAAAACGCAAGCTGGTTTCCGAAAAAAAATTCAACGATTGACAATATTTTTATCTTGAAAAGTCTTATTGACATCGTACAATCTAATAAGCAAAAGTTATATTGTTGTTTTGTTGACTTTAAACAGGCATTCGATTCTGTTTGGAGAATAGGTCTGTGGAAAAAACTTAAGGCCGAAAATATAACAGGCAAATGTTTTAATTTAATTCATAGTTTATATAGTAACATTAAGTCAAGAGTAACCACTTCAGACGGATCTACTCCATATTTCGATTGCCTTGTCGGAGTAAGACAAGGAGCAAATCGTTCGCCTTTCCTTTTTTCAGTATTTCTTATTGATCTCGAAACGTTTCTGAATCAAAATAATGTCAACGGTGTTTCAAGAGATGTTTTAATTAATGGCCCACACACCTTCATCAAATTATTCATTTTGTTATATGCAGACGATACCGTTATTTTCAGTGACAATGACACAGACCTTCAAAATTCTCTAGACAATTTTAAAGAATATTGCGAACAGTGAAAATTAAAAATAAATACAGATAAGACCAAAATTATGATATGTAGTAAGGGCCGTCTTAGAAACGACAAAATCTTTAAAATAGGAACACTGAGTTAGAAAGAAATTGTTGATGATTATAAATATCTTGGCCTCTATCTCTCAAAAATTGGTAGTTTTTACAAAACGAAACAACATATTACAGAACAAGGTAATAAAGCAATGTTCGCTTTAGTTAAAAAATATCAATAAATTGCCATTACCTTATGATTTACAAATAGAACTTTTTGATAAAACTGTCAAACCAATACTATTATATGGAAGCGAAATTTGGGGATTTGGAAATCTGGAAATTCTAGAAATGGTACAATTAAAGTTTTTCGAGTATATCTTTAAGTTAAAAAAATCGACTCCAACAAATATGATTTATGGCGAGCTCGGAGTAACGCCAATAGAAATACATGTCAAAAACAGAATGATATCTTTCTGGTCGAGGCTAATCGAAAATATCGAAAATGATGAAACTACAAAATAATCAGGAAAATTGTACTCGTTTTTGTATACACTCTATTCCCAAAACAGAATTAAATCATTATGGTTGGATAATATTAAACAATATTTATGTAATTTAGGCTTTCCGGGTATATGGGAAAGACAGAGTTTTATAAACAGTAAGTGGCTTATTAAGGCCTCCTTTCAAAAACTCAAAGACATATTTATTCAAAAATGGCATTCAGAAATAAATAATTACTCCAGTAGCAACCTATATCAATACGTTTAAAGTAATTTTGTTAGAAGTCATTATATTGATAAACTTCCAAATACTCTTTCCCAATCGCTGATGTCTTTTCTTACTAGAAATCACCATCTGCCTATAGAAACAGGGAGATGGAGGAACATTCCTTCAAACGAAAGTAAATGTCCAATCTGTAATGATATAGTTGACGAGTATCACTATATGCTTATTTGTCCGATTTTCGAAGACGATAGAAAAAATATATCAATATAAATATTTTTATAAGACCAAGTATGTTAAAGTTTATCGAACTTATTAAATCAGAAAATTATGTTGTTCTAAAGAATCTTAGTATTTTTTGTAGTAAAATAATGAAATATTTCAAAAATAATTTTATTTTTACATAAGCTTATAATGCCTAATTCTTCTAGTTCTTTTCCGCACTATTATAAATGCATTTGCTGTTAATATACTACTCCCTCTCTTGTAAGCATGTAAAAGATGTTATGTAATTGTTTTGTTACCCATCGATATAATCTGTATTATTACATCATACCTCCCATCATACCTACCATTTATTAAAAACTAAACAATTGCCGTTTTCCAACTGCCACGTGATTTATGTGTGTAAATTGTATCGTGGTATCTTTGTTTATGTTATGTTTGCATATTTGTAAATTGTATTATGTCGATGTTTCCCGCATTATGTGGGACTAGAACCTTTATATGTAAATAAAAGTTGAAAAGTTGAAGTTGAGTGTTATTTTGAACAGATTTTAGCGCGCTTTTCACTCAAACTAATTGTTATTTAAACTGACGTAAGTGCGCTTTTATATTAAACTAATTGCTATTTTTGAACTGATGTTCGCGCTCATTTTAATTCAACTATTTGTTGTTTTTGAACTGATGTAAGCGCGCTTTTAAATTCAACTAATTTTTATTTTTGAACAAATATAAGGGCTTTTAAATCCACTTATGTTATTTCGAACTGATGTTAGAGCGCTTTTTAATCCAACCAATTGTTATATTTGAACTGATGTAAGTGCTCTTTTAAATCAAACTTTTTGTTTTTGAACTGTTGTTAGAGCGCTTTTAAATCCAATTAATTGTTATTAATTGAACTGATGATAGCATTTTTATCACAACTAATTGTAAATTTTCGAAGTAATTTTAGCTCGCCTTTCAAATCCAATTAATTGTTATTTCAGGGTGGCCATACCACGGGGTTAATGACGTCAATTTTCGTATTACGGCAAGAAAAAACCCATCGATTCAAATCGTCAAAGCCTTCAAAGTATTTTATTAGTGTACCATTTTCAACGGAATTTATGGCATTTAAAGGGAAAGTTGAACAATTACCCACGGTTGTCAATAAACACTAAAAGAAATTAAAAAAGCAACTTCTTTAAACAATAAATACATTTCATGTTTAAAGAACTTGCGTTTCTAATTTCTTTAAATAGATATCATATAGTAAAAGAAATTAAAAACGCAACTTCTTTAATCACGAAACATATTTTGTGTTTAAAGAAGTTGCGTTTCTAATTTCTTTAAGTATATTTGTCGCCCTATGTTTACTTTTGTCTGAGATTCGGGGCAATTACTAAAATTGAATGATAAAATGTTATAAGTATTTGCCAAATGCATAAGGATGTGATATGGTTATGAAACATGACGCTGTTGACGATTTCTTGCACAAATTATGTACTATTTCTTTTCATGCCGGTTTAATGCTTCATACGTGGAAGAGAACGTGAATTAAACCAACTCCGAAATGCTCAGCTTATGATCAAATTAGTTTTAGACAGTTGGCGCTAGATGCATTCTAAAAGAAGTTCCATGACACGCGGTTTTTAACTTACGGCATATCATTGCGCCCACAGGAGTAAACAGGTTCTACGGTGACAGCGAGATCAGGGTTGTATTAAGGTAAATAACTCAGTATTCCTCCGTGGTCCATTCGAATGAAGTCCGTTTCAATATATGCTATTTTTTTCTCTTCATCTGGGGGGGCCTCTTAACCGTTAGAAATCGACCTGTTTGTGACTAGTTTGCAGGAATAACATGTCAGGAAAATAAATGAAAGCAATTTCATGCCTATATCTCGTTTGGTAGAGGCGTACTAGTTCCGGAAGAGCGGATGTATATTTTTGGCACCGTATTTGCGATACCGCGTTTAAAATACGGTCTGTTCGGTTAGAGATCAGTAATTTTCTTACAAGTAAGTTAACCCCCATTTGCTGTGTGTTTTTTAATAGATGAAATGTAGATCTTCACAGTCATATATGGTTGTCTAGAAATAAAGATGAAAGAAATCATGTTAAATGTGCATTGAATATTGGGAATTTAACATTGAGGTCTATGGGAATTGGATTTACCTTGGTTCAACCTCAGGCTGAAATATTATGCAGTCACTGAAAACTGAAGATTCAACGAATTCTGAGCTCTTTTTGTACCTTCTGGTGTAACTTTCAAGCTTTGAGGACAGAAACACCATCCAACAAAGAAAAGAACAACACCGTTACTAGCTACATGTACGCTGATAAGTTCATTAGATATGCACGAGGCATTCAATAGTGTGAATGAGAAGTCGTGCGGTCGCGAAGGAGTGCCGATATTAGGGTCCATAAATTCTTCATTTTCTCCTTCATATGGATAAGATCGACAAGAACTGCATACTAATAAAATTCATAGAATAGCCATAAGATTTTTCACTATACGAATACACTCGTCGCTGTTAAGTAATGCGCGTGCGGTAACTCTACGGCACATTTCCCTTAAAAATTATTTCTGCTGTTTGCTGAACGATTGCCGAACGAGGTTAATTTCTAATGAGAATATTTTTAATCGCCAAGCACATTTGTTGGCCTAACACACATCGTCTTCTGTTGCCGGACACTTCTCAGCGGTGGTTCTCTAGGATAGCTTAAAATTCAACGCCGACAGTATTTCAACGCTTTAAGCGCTTTGATTGTACTCTTCTATCATATCGTGGCGAAGCTAAAACACCATGGTTTAAAAAGAGTCATGAACAATAGTTAAGAGAATCTCAGTATGGGATAATACAAATATTAGAAAAATATTCAGAAAAGACATAAACATAGTGAACAATAACTCTCGCTGACTTGTCTATTAAAACAAGAAAAAGGACGAAACTGTCTACAGTCTGTGCCTTCATTGGCTTTCAACAAGTGTACAACAGTGTTGGTATGGACATCTTGTATGGCATATTACTTGTAAATAGTCCACCGGATGTTCCTACTCAGACAATGGCTGGCACTTAATAGTCCAAATATTTTGGTCTTTTGGGGTGGGGGGGGGGGGGCATTAAATGGCTAGTATGGCCTGAGAGGAAAATGTTTAGTTAATGGCATGTTTTCGAAAGTTGTCCTGACATACTGATAGCAAATTTATGTTTGGAAATGCAATATAGTGAAAAAGGCCCTGGTTTTAGGATGGCATATGTAAAGCAGTTTTGAAGTTCACAAAGAAGTGAAAAAAAAACGAAATAAAAACAGACCACCGGTTTCAAGATGTCAAATCTGTGTTAATTGATACATGACCCCTACTTTTCTTGCTGGAAATGGACAGTAGAAACACTTAGCTTCAAAAGCATTTTAGTTATCTCAAAAATTACCAGCTATGATTGCCAGCCTCTTGAAACATGTCAGGTTTACTATCATGTATATAGGGAAGTCTATTTACAGGTCTTTCACCTATATAAAATAAGAGAAATAATGCTCTATTCAAAGGCAAATAAAACAGTAAAATCGTTCTATCAGAATATCACGTGTATAAGGTTTTAAGATTTTGTTTACTGATAATTTCCCGGTGAAGACTGGTTTGAAACAGGGGTGTCTTTATCGCCAGTTTCATTCAATCAATTTATTAATGATCCTTCACTTCAATTATAAGGAAGTTAATATGGATGGTGATAATGTTGTCGTTTGCTTTATGATATGTTGTTATATATGTATTTTATCAGTTTTTATATATGTATTTTATCTGTTGTTATATATATTTTATACAGTGTTCTGTAAAACATCCGCCAGAACTTTAACTTGGCGATGAACCTATATATGATTTTGCCAATAAATATTTTGACTTTATGCTGATGACATAGTTGCTATTGCTGCGTCTAAATAAGATCTTCGCGGTAAACTATGCCTTTGGACAGTTTATGCAAATCCTTAAATGACGTCATAAAATTGAGCAGATGGCATTTCTTATTATGCAAGTTTCGAAGGTAGTTATTTATTGAAATTAACGATAAAACATTGTTATAATATCAAGTCACGAAAGTTTCTTTTTCGGCGTTTGATTTATTTTTTTCTATATTCGTTCACACAACCTATGATATAGGGTGATTTTGTAATTTAAAAAAAGCATCCTTTGGGTGCCTCAAGTTTGCAGATGAATCCCTCAAGTGACAGAATTGTGATATAGCATTGTTTACAAAAGGATTTGTAGCAAAAGTTAAATCACTGTTATGCATATAAATAATTATCTGGCTGCAATGACTTGCATTGACGCGACAGGTGTCTATACGATTTACATGAAAGTAATTCGAATTCGATCAAAATTTTAGGGTTTATATGACTGACATAAAATTTACCGCACAATCAATTTACCGGACAAATTTTACTTTACCTGGGAATAACCTAGTAAAAACACTTCTCAATGATATTATTCCTGTTTTCAATATTCGACAAATTATGAACAGTTATTGTTTTTTTTCTCAGGAAGCATCTTTTGAGATTGACTTACACTCCGTTTAATATTCTTTAAAGATCACTTAAAATAAGTACCCCAATAATGCATGAAACTATTAAGTTGTGCTACTTGATATGATGAAACAGTTCTTATATATATGGATTGTAGAATTACTTAGAAAAGAGTCATATATGAAAACATGTGTTGGTGACGAAGATTCCACCACAGAAGTCCTGTATCATACCGTTATTCAATATATTGAGCTACTAATGCCATGTTATTCGAACATTACTTCAAAAATATACACAAAGTGTTATTTAGCCAGTCCAAAAGGCTCATGAACAATTAATCTTCACTACTATTACCAACAAATTTTATTTTGAATGCCATCACGCGAGATACTGATAGTCTGTAATAAATTGTATGAAGGTTTATTAATGTAAATTTAACATTTTCAATGTTTCTTTCCAATTGTGGAAAATCTTACGAGAATTTGAAGAGTAGTTTTAAATCTGATCTGATATTATTACACATCTAGCATGTCTAGTAGTATCTAAGGTTTATGTACCAGTAAATAAAATGCATGACCAATAATTTGTCCGGACAAATATGCGTCTGCATTTGGTGTGAAGTACAAATTATTGTGACAACAATAGTCCCATTGTTTTTGCCTTTTGGGGGCATTAAATGGCTAGTCTGGCTAGTATGCATTTGGTGTGAAGTACAGATTATTGTGACCGAAAATCCATGGAGATAAATGTTATTTTATTTACTTTTACTCTTAGATACTGATGTTGTTTTTTTCAAAGGTGGCCGCTTTTACCAGTTCTTTATGAATATTTGCTATTCGTTAGACGAAATAACCTTTAAATATTCACGAATAATATAAATACTAATTGTAATAAATAATTAAAATTTATATACATATATATTCGTTGCATTATTGTTTTAATGTAATACTAAAACATAATCTAAAACACATTTCAGATATAATTATTATTTTTGATTATACATGTATTAAACCCGAGTATACATTTATACATGTATCACCGTTTCACAACTTCATCATTGTCCAAGGACATTTCCTGTTTTCTGTCATGTTTTGCGGTGTTGGTCATTTCTGAATTACGAGACTGCACAAGGAAATTCCGTATTTAAATAAAAGGAGTATTTGTATGGATTTATTTAGAATAAGTTATTATGCCAAGTTTAAATGAGACTTTCACAATAAGCATTAAATGTGTGGTTTATTAATAACGATATGAAAGGTTTATTTATTCAACATGTACGACGTAAAAACAAAATTCCAACATGTGAATTATTAAACAAATGTCTGGCTACTAGGGTATATATTTTCAATATGTTTTAAAAACGTGCACTCTAAGCATGAACAGTCAGATTTTACACCTAATCGAACTGTTAAAGTACGTTTTAGAAAGTACAAACACTTTTCGCAAAATTGATGCCGGACAACGTAAAGGTTTGGACACTGCGAGATTGATATGGAGTTTTGAATCTCCGATCCTGTTCGCAGTTGGTGTTATAGGAAACATCATGACATTGTTAGTTCTATCTAACAGAAAGAGTAAAATATCGTCTTCAACAGTCTTTCTAATGTTTTTGGCGGTAGCAGACTCTCTTGTGATGAAGAATTTGCTTCCACGTTGGTGGATTATCTACCTGTTTGGATACGACATCCGTCATTACAGCAATATAGTCTGTAAGTTGCACTGGTTCTTGACGTATTTTGGCAACATACTTACAGCGGTCACGATCGAGAGGATTGTATGTACAATTAAACCACACAAATTTTGGTGTACAGTTAAAATGGCGGTTATTATGTCGTTGACAATAGCGTTGACCTTGACCTTTGTCCACAGATCTCTTTTTTGGATTGAAACTTTATGAAGAAATAATCACACACAAAAAACGGTTGACCTAGATGAAGGAAACGTCACGCAAGAATTCAATTTAACGATTACATTTTCTGGTGACCAATTTACAGATTGTATTGATTCATAACTGCTGAAGTCTATAAACTCCACTGATTTAAACGGTCATGACAATGTCACCTTTACTTGCGAAAATGCAATAATTTTCTAGACACGATCAACTTTTCCATACCCCTGCATACAATAATCTAAAATAAAATGAGAATAAAAGTATGCTGGCACACTCACAACAGTTTTGAATCCCTTTTTGATGACGTGAATACATTTATAGCCACATTATTTTATTAAGTGATTCCAGGGGGGGACATTTTTTATTTGCGCAGTGCTTATTGTGTGGAAACTCAGACTAAGTAAAGATCTTAGAAGGACAGTTGCTGCCGACGTTCAGGGAGAAAAAGGCACAAAATCATCATTAAACGGTCGCCTTACCACAGATCACTGTAACATTAATGGTACATGTAGTTTGTTTCATGATAAATTTCCCTTTTCACAAATACATAGAATCTTCCCATAGATGTCAGTTATATAATTACATTTAAATACTCAAAATGAGGCAGAATTTCTTTGAAATCAATCCGGTTAATAGACTTAGTAAAAATATTCTGTATTATTCTCTAGAAAAGAAATGCTTCCTAAAATTCGAAGTTGAATAGAGCGATATTAGTATATAGTGTTATCCTATTTTATATTGACTTTCGTAATTTTATTTTTTATAAGTCAAGATTCATTGACTGTGATCCATTTAATTGATATTCTACAGTAAGCTGAATTTAACAAAACTTTAATTATACATTATCAAATTATTCATAATTTTATACGCATTTGATACAGCGATTCTGGCAAAATTGACGAGTGACTTGCAATCTGCACTAAAGGATATAGCAATTCTGGCAGACTTGGTGAGTGATTTGTAATTTAAGGATACAGCGAACCTGGTAGACTTGGCGAGTGGCTTGCAATCTACACTAAAGGATACAGCGATCCTGGCAGACTTTACGAGTGACTTGCAATCTGCAATAAACGATACAGGGATCCTGTTAGACTAAGCAAGTTACTTGCAATCTGCACTAAAGGATACAGCGATCCTGGCAGACTTTACGAGTGACTTGCAATCTGCAATAAACGATACAGGGATCCTGACAGACTAAGCAAGTTACTTGCATTCTGCACTAAAGGATACAACGATCCTGGCTGGCTTTGCGAGTGCTTTGCAATCTGCACTAAGGATACAGCGATACTGGCAGACTTGGCGAGTGGCTTGCAATTTACTCTAAAGGATACAGCGATTCTGGCAGGCTAAGCGAGTGACTTGCAATCTGCACAAAAGGATACAGCGAACCTGGTAGACTTGGCTAATGATTTGCAATCTGCAATTAAGGATACAGCAATACTGGCAGACTTGGCGAGTGGCTTGCAATTTACTCTAAAGGATACAGCGATTCTGGCAGACTAAGCGAGTGACTTCGATCTGCACTAAAGGATTCAGCGATCCTGGCAGACTTAGCGAGTGACTTGCAATCTGCAATAAACGATACAGGGATCCTGGCAGACTAAGCGAGTGACTTGCAATCTGCACTAAAGGATACATCGATCCTTGCAGACTTGGCCAGTGACTTGCAATCTTCACTAAAGAATACAGCGATCCTGCTAGACTAAGCGAGTGACTTACAATCTGCACTTAAGGATACAGCGATCCTGCTAGACTAAGCGAGTAACTTACAATCTGCACTAAAGGATACAGCGATCCTGGCAGACTAAGCGAGTTACTAGCAATCTACAATAAAGGATACAGCAATCCTGGAAGACTAAGCAAGTGACTTGCAATCTGCACTAAAGGATACAGCGATCCTGGCAGACTTGGCGAGTGACGTGCAATCTGCACTTAAGGATACAGCGATCCTGGCAGACTTAGCGAGTAACTTGCAATCTGCACTAAAGACAAAAGTTCTGTGAGAACAGTTCTTTGATTTCTGGAATATTACATTTATATACACCAAAAACTAATATAGCGGTTCTCTCTGGTGCGCAATATACCCGATAAGATCTTAAATCAAACACTCAGGCTCTTGAAACAATTTTCCCAATTTCTAAGAATAATTTTGAACATTAATGGGTAATTCTTAAAAAACACGCCAATCAAACACAGCATAAGATTTGAAAGTCAGTAATATAATATGAAAGAAAGAAATGTTAGCAACAAACGAGTTATTACATTTGGACTACTAGTTCAAAGATTGATAAAAGTCTTAGTTAAACGAAAGTCTGAGTTAAACGAAGTTACAAATGATAATTCAAACTTTCTCATCTTTAATCATGTTTAATTTTGAAACATATTAATTCTCTTTATTGAGGATAATTTAAAAGTAATGTTATTGCTAATTAGCTAATATATATAACAGTCAATGAAAAGTTCCATAAAAACAATTTTATTTATTTTTCTCAAAGGTTAAATATGCGTACCAAGAAGATCTACATTCAGAAGACATAGTCTACCTAAAAAGCCATAATATAAAGAGAGGAAACGTGATAAATGTTCAATCAAAAAATCAGACAATTAAAAAAGGAGAAAATTGGAACGGTCATTAGCAAAACATTTTGTAATACTCGCACTCCCCCACCCCATCATGTTCTCATCTGAACAAACAAGTTTAAGTTGTCTTGATTAATTAGCTTCAACCCATCTATGAACTCGATAATGTTGCATGCAAAAACACACACACAATTACAAAATATAAGATGCTTGTGGCATTGCCAAGCAAAATTGATTGGGTCTTTATTGCAAATTCTATTATTGTTTTAGAAGACATTTTTAAAACTTTTCTGTGGCTTCCTGGACCACGTCGAACATACTTGTTTTATATTTTTCTTTACATTCTTAACTTGAAGTGTAAAAAAAAAAAAGGAATTCACATTCAACAAATATCATCTCACAATTTCGGTAAAATTATCTCTGGTTATACTAGTAGAGTCCCCTGATATTGTCTGTTTTTATTGTGACCGCTTATTTTGAGTAAGCGCATAAATCTTTTCTATTTGCAAAGACATAATACCCCAAGATAGGTTTGTTCAAGTTGATGAAAAGGGAACTTTGAATGCCGACGAACACGACAAACGGTAAAAAATTGCAGGCCTGTTATTGGGCAGTAATGAAAATGCATTTTAATGCCCATGCTGCATAGCCCCGTTTGAGCGCAACTCAATATTTACACTTAAAACCATAAATTTTTATCCGTCCCATAGAACACAATCAAATTATTGTTGATAACTTCAATTTATAACACGATTTTTGTGATAAAATGAAAAATGCAACATTTTTTTATCAGAATATTTAGTCGTAATTCGTATCGAGAATCTCGATCTTATCACAAAATGCCAAATATAATCTGTTCTCAGCTCTGTTGAATGTACATCTACGAACAAAGACTTCACTTATGATCACTTGCACCTTGTTGAGGTCACCAGTAAGCTGATGGACACAACGTGTATCAGAGCTACATACATATGCATATCCCTCACTGTCCACCGTGACTCCATCCGGTCTCTTCAGGTCCTCTTCCTTGTAGGTGGCCTTGATGTTGCCCTCTAAGTCCACACTGAAAACTGTATCTTTGAAACGGCTGCATACATAGATTGTATTGTGATCATTACTAACGGCAATACCGTACAACCCTCCAAAATCACTGTTGTAGATTGTTTTGACGATTTGCCCATCCATGCTTATCACGTGGATACCAGATGAATTAGTGGCGTAGAAGTGCCCTTTGTCATAAACGAAACCAAGGTTTTTGCTTTCCATATCCAACGACTTGTAAGTATTGGAAATGACCCCGGATGCTGACAATGAAAGGAACACGAGTTTCTGTCCATCTTTGAATTTTACCGATACAGCCACGTTGTCGTCGTTTACTGAGGCTATGGCGTATAGTCCTTCAGCTTCACGGATATGTATTTCAGAAGTAACACACATTTCTCTGACATCAATCACCTTGATTGACTTGTTATAGTCATCAGTCACTATACAGTAGTGTGTACGCGCTATTGTAAGATCCTGTATGTAAGGTGTTTGCTTATCACCGCGTGTACTGATGTTGATGCTTGTTAGTAGTTTAGATGTAACTTTCCTGACTGTCTCCATAGATGGTTTTGTTGGTTTCGATGTATGTAGATCACTTTTTATTGTGTCGCCCTTTCGAAGAAACGGCGATACATAGGGATCGCTTTGTCCGTCTGTCCGTCGGTCTGTCCGTCCGTCTGTCACGAAAACTTAACGTTGGCTATAACTTTGCCATTTCTTAATATTTCTTTATCAAACTAGCAAATTATATTGCTTATGACAACACGCTCGAGATGATGCCAAATTCTCCAGGTCAAGGTCACATTTGATGGAGTTATGCCCCTTTTTGTACTTGGATTTTTACACGAAAACTTATCGTTGGCTATAATTTTGTCATTTCTTTATATTTTTTCATCAAACTTTCAAATTATATTGCTTATGACAACACGCTCCTGATGATGCCAAATTCTCAAGGTCAAGGTCACGTTTGATTTAGTTATGCCCCTTTTTGTACTTGGATTTTTACACGAAAACTTAACGTTGGCTATAACTGTGTCATTTCTTAATATTTCTTTATCAAACTTTCAAATAACATTGCTTATGACAACACGCTCGAGATGATGCCAAATTGTCAAGGTCAAGGTCACATTTGACATCAAACTTTCAAATTATATTGCTTATGACAACACGCCCATGATGATGGCTAATTCTTTGATGGTGTCCGTCCGTCCGTCACAAAAACTTAACGTTGGCTATAACTTTGCCATTTCTTAATATTTCTTTATCAAACTTTCAAATAACATTGCTTATGACAACACGCTCGAGATGATGCCAAATTGTCAAGGTCAAGGTCACATTTGATGGAGTTATGCCCCTTTTTGTACTTGGATTTTTACACGAAAACTTAATGTTGGCTATTACTTTGTCATTTCTTAATATTTTTACATCAAACTTTCAAATTATATTGCTTATGACAACACGCTCATGATGATGCCAAATTCTTTGATTGAGTTATGCCCCTTTCTGTACATGCATTTTTATTCAGACATAGCACCAGAGGGCGACACAAGTGTTCAACTGAACACCCATCTAGTTTTAGATGGGAAATCTACCGTTTCGCTGATGGTGTTCTCGATGCTTTTATTGATGACGTCATTCACGTTGTCCAGGTCATTAGTCACGTGGTTTTGGAATGCCTTGAACTTGGTATGGCTCTTGTAACACTGTCCACACATATACTCTGCACAATCTTTGCAATGTTTTACAGCTTCGATAGTGTTGCCCTCTTTCTTACAGGGTTCACAGTGTATCGGAATTACTTCATCGGAGCCCCCTAGAAGTGATCTACTGAAATGTTCCTCGGACCCACCCAGCACAGATCTGCTGAGTTCATCTACAGACCCACCGAGCATAGATCGGTTGTGATCTTCATCGGACCCACCCAGCAGAGATCTTCTATTATCCTCCACGTAAAGATTGACTGTATGTCTTAATCAATGGCATAAATCGTCTGTGATCAAATTAAAAATATATGTCAATAATTCTGTTTAACAAACTTTAAGAATGAACTAGTAACATGTAACCAGACATTTCAATAATTATGTTTAATATAAAAATAAATTAAAAGTTTTGCAATGTCATTTATTTCAGCAAACTTTCAACATAGCGATTAATGAAAATTTAAATAAATTACTTACATTTTAACCTAGCTGCTCGGTCTTTTACTGAAAAATAAAAAGTTCCCTGTCTATCTGAAAAGAAAACACATTTTTTATTGATATCAGCCAATCAATTTCCAGTCAGATTAAGAGACTTCCGAACTTAAGTAAGCCATTACAAAAATTCTTTTATTTTAGCGATCCCTTACACCTACTTTGCAAATAAGGAGTATTCAAAGCACTTGATCAATATGGTAAATTCAACTAGTTAAACCGGTGCACTCTTTTAAAATAAAAACAATAAACTGTGTACTTATTATGAAACCACCATTTATACCAAACCTTTTATGTCAGTTATGATTGATTGGCTGATTTCACATTTGAACTAAACGGCTATTAGTGTATTTTAAATCTGATCCTTTCTACATTGTTTTCGGTTACGTTAATTTTGAAAAGTTCACAAAGAATAGAACCATTCAATACTTGTTTATTTACCTCAGTATATACTTGTATCATAGGATTACATTTAACTCAGTTGCTACAAAATTACACAAATCACGTGTTGTTTAAAAAATTGAAATATTTATTATAACAATGCATCCACATGGTTTCTAATCGTTATTAATATTATTTTCGGTAGAAAATTTAATATCTGTTTTGTGATGTATGGAATATGAAAATCTTGTATAAATGCATATTGCATAGTGTTGTGTGCTGACGTGTCGTAATCCAAGCTTTAATTTTATTTCCGTACTAAGGCACACATTGAATGGAATGTGCCCAGTCAGTATAATTGTGGTTATTGTTTAATAACTTTAACGAAAACCGTCTCTTTTCAATCGTCCGTTGTTTTGTGAATATTTAGTATATTCCGGGTCCCCTGTTAAAATTCTAAATCTGTTTCGTTGACAACTTTAGCGAATACCCTAAGTAGATAGGATCCACTGCCAGCTGTGAGTTTTGGTATTCGCCCCACACAAACATCAAATACGATTCTAGATTAGAATTCACTGCAAGTAAGTTGTGTATTCGCTCTACACAAAGACGGAATACAATTCTAGATTCAAATTCACTCAAAACAGTAAGTTGTATGTTCGCTCTACGCAAACAACGAATACAATTCCATTTCCGAATCAATGCCAGTGAGTTTGCAGTGAAGTGATTTATAGATTCTGAATAAGTAGACACTCACATGATACTTTGTTCATATATTTAGCAATTACGATTTTATAGTTGAAAATTTTTCCAGCAAGTAATTCCATTGAAATGATCGTGTCGATATCAAATTTGTTAAACTGTTTGCTGATAAAGGATAAGTTAATATTACTTACTTGTCGTGTGACTGTCTAGTGATCGATGACTTACTTTGCCCTAACCCATTCATAAACCTCACTGCACAACATGACTACCCTCAGTGGTAGAAGGCACAATAAAATTTTATATAAAAAGTTATAGCAAGTTTCAATGACTGTTAACCAAAATATTTACTCGTACTTTAAATCGTACACCTTGATCTGATCACGAAATGTCACAAACAGTCTGTTCTCGGCTCTGTTAAATATACATCTGCCACATGTGCCACTCATGATCACCTGCACCTTGTTAAGGTCGGCAGTGAGCTGATGGACACAAAGTGTACCAGTGCTGCATACATATACATATCCCTCACTGTCCACCGTGACACCAGTCGGTCCCTTTAGTTCCTCGTCCTTGTAGTTTGCTTCGATGATGCCCTCTAAATCCACACTGAACACTGAGTCTTTAGAATAGCTACATATATAGACTGTATTATGATCACTACTGACAGCAATACCATATAACAAACCAAAAGACTTGTTGTTGAGTTTTTGGATTATCTGTCCGCTTGTATTGAGTTTGTAAACATTATCGGAGTAAGTAGCGTAGAATTGATCATTGTGATAAATAATATCATTGTAACCGGACCGAATATCCAAAGACCTTCCAGTTTTAGTGATGATTCCTGATGTTGACACGGAGAGGAAGAGTATTCTCCACACACGATGGATTTCTACTACAGATACAGCTACTTCTCCGTCCTTAACTGAGGTTACACATATCAAAACTTCAGCTTCACTGATCTGTACTTCGGAAATAACACATGACCTTCTGGTATTAACAACCTTGACTGACCTGTTTTTTGTTATCAGTGAATACACAGTAGTGTTTGTGCACTATGGTAAGATCCCGTATGAGAGGTTTCTGATTATCTCTTCTTGTACGTACTTCGATACTTGATACTAGTTCAGCTTTTACTTTTCTATTCGGCTTCTTAGGTGATTTTTCATTTGTTTGTCTTGAGCTTTGATGCTCACTTTTATGATTAATGTGTTGTTGAGAAACGGCTTCTACAGACTTGCTTACAGTTTCGGTGCTGTTTTTGATAATGACGGCATTCGCTCTATCTACGTCATTAGTCACGTGGTTTTGGAGCGCTTTTAATCTGGTATTACTCTTGAAACACTGTGCACAAAAATACTCTGAACAATCTAAGCAATGTTTCACAGCATCAACTATGTTTCCGTCTTTCTTACAGGGCTCGCAGTGAATTTCGTGCACTTCATCTGAACCTCCTAGAAGTGTTCTGCTTAAATACTCCTCGGACCCACCCAGCACGGATCTGCTGTAATCCTCATCAGATCCGCCAAGTGTAGATCGACTGTATGCCATTTTCAATATATGAAACTTTTATTTCTGTAAAAAAATAAAATTAAGTGATCCTAAAATTTTCTATTTTGAAAACGTTCGCCGAAAAACCCATATGTAATTTTTTCGAGCCCCTTTGTTACTCATAAATTTTCTATATTCTGACAGACAAGGCACGTTTTGTACCATCTTATGCTTAATATGCGATGCAAAATTGTAAACAATTCATTAGTTTTAACTTAACTTGAGGGATTCTTACAGGAGTTTTTAAAGAGTTTTGTACGTATTATACTAACTATACTAAAATTACACGCCGAAAGAGAAAATTCAAATAAGCTTTAAGACGATGAACTTTTTACCTGCCACTCAATTAAAACATGCTTTAATTACCAGTATTGTGTTCTTAGTATCTCCGTTGAATATTCATTTCCGAAATCGAGAAATCGAGAAATGTTAATTTGCACATTTTTTATCTCTTCATTGAAATGAATCTATCTTGCATTTTGTCACTTTTTGTCAACGAAGGCATTGAATGTGTGCTTTGTTCGCCTCATAAGTTACCGTTTACATATGACATTTAATGTGTAAGTTTACTTCTAATAATTTAGTTATGAAATGTAAACAACGTATACAATTTTCGTCTGTTCTCCCATTTAAAAGTTCAGCAGTAAAGCGAACACTCACCCAAAGTTCTAGTTGGTTGTCAATTGCATATGTTTACAAAGAATGATAAGTTTCCTTACTTCTTTATGCCAAGAATGGAGTTTAAAGGACTCAGATTTAGTTAACAGAGTAATCTGTTATTACGTTAAATTTGTTGGCTCATTGAAATAACAATTTTTAAGAAATTTCGCCGACTGACGTATTATGATTTTAAAGAACATGATACAGCATTAACACGGTTGTCTCCTCTTGGCGACGGTTTGTTGTTAACATATATCCATCAATATCTGTCAAGTATAAAATAACTTTCCTTCCTGTTCCTACAGGTAAAAGCGTTTCTTTGAGAGACGAACGATTGTTTCAGATTCAAAATTAAATATCATTTAATCCTAAAGATTATAACTCAAATAATGAAGAAACTAACTTAAATTATCAAAAGAAATTCTCGAGTTTTCAAATAAATAACGTGAAGCTTTCTAGCAAATGTCTAATTGTAGTAAAAATGTGAAAATACTTACATTTGAATCCACAAACAAGTTAACAAAACAAAACCATTGTCGTAACTAGGATGGCTAAATTACTTCCTTGTTATTTTATATTGCACTGCAGGTTATAGCTTTTCAAATTATAGGTACGCTCTATGTTTGATTCCTGTATGAGAGTATTGCATGTCAGTGCCCGAGTTTATAATACAATCTGAGAATGTAATTTTTAAATGACATTGAATCGTTTTTCAGTTTTACAAACAAGTATGTCGAATTCTGTAGATTTAAATGACCAGAAAATGAATGCAAATCGACGTTTCTCAATATTGCACTAATTTAATATAAACATACCACTGTGTCATTCCGTCATATTAAACATACAACACATAATTACTGCTATAAAAATTATTTCGAGATAAATGATACGTATACGTGTAACTTTAAGCGGCAACGCAACTTATAGTTCGTTTTAAGTTTGTGTGTGGTCTGTTAATTTCAATATTATTCTGTGCTGATCGAAGGATGTAGCTTGAATTAACAGAAAAAAATGTTGTCAAGATTTTAATGCAATGTTGTTGACTTTCTGTTAAAAATTATTAAACATAGAATGACACCTTCTATGAAATCATAACTATTTTAATTCTCTAAAAAGAATTTGGTGTGGCATGTGCATAGGTTTATTAAATATTATCCTAGCTGCTCTCTTGCTATCTTTTTCAATCACATAATCTGGTTACATATGACTGACTGAAATCAGAACCAAATTTTAATTCAAAGTCAAATATAGGAATAATGTAATCTAGGCAATATATCACTATGTTAGAATAATTATAATGTTGCACATGTACCATATTTGTTTCATTTTAATAGTGATACATAGAGGCGGGCTGTCTGCTATGTTGGAAAAAACATGTAGCTCAACCCATCTGCTAAATAATTGCCCCAAAGTTTCAATGTTAAATTATATAGATACTGTACTAGAGAACTATTATTTTAAGCAATAAAATATGATTAAATTTAACTTAATAATGTATGCATTATCACTTTCACTTCAGGAGTCAAATTTAAGGACATTCGTTTTGTGTAATGGTAAATTTGAAACATTTAGACCAAGTTTTAACCACTATATATATCCCATGCTGATGAACTACCAACAAACATACCAAGAAGCTTCTGGGTGGTAATATTTTGTATAGGTTGTCTTCACGGGTCAGTTCCTACTTGACATTGCTATTAAGCTTTTTTTGGACCCCAGTTCTTTTTATGATGTCGGTTGGATTTATAACCACGTTATTTTTGGAAGTTATCATCCATTGAACGTTATCCATCTAATTGATATTCGACAGTATGTTGAATTTGACAAAACTGTAATTATATATTTGTCAAATTATTCATTCTTTTATACACCAATGAGACAGCGATCCTGGAAGGTTTGGCGAGTGATTGCAATCTGTACTAAAGGATACAGCGATCCAGGCATACTTTGCGAGTGACTTGCAATCTGCATAAAGGATACAGCGATCCTGGTATACTTGGCGAGTGACTTGCAATCTGCACTAAAGGATACAATGATCCTGGCAAACTTGGCGAGTGACTTGCAATCTGTACTAAAGGATACAGTGATCCTGGCATACTTGGCGAGTGACTTGCAATCTGCACTAAAGGATACATCGATCCTGGCAACGTTGGCAAGTGACTTGCAATCTGCACTAAAGGATTCAGCGATCCTGGCAAAGTTGGCAAGTGACTTGCAATCTGCAATAAAGGATACAGCGATCCAGGCATACTTGGCGAGTGACTTGCAATCTGCATAAAGGATACAGCGATCCTGGTATACTTGGCGAGTGACTTGCAATCTGCACTAGAGGATACAATGATCCTGGCAAACTTGGCGAGTGACTTGCAATCTGCACTAAAGGATACATCGATCCTGGCATACTTGGCAAGTGACTTGCAATCTGCACTAAAGGATCCAGCGATCCTGGCAAAGTTGGCAAGTGACTTGCAATCTGCACTAAAGGATACAGCGATCATGGCAAACTTGGCAAGTGACTTGCAATCTGCACTAAAGGATACAGCGATCCTGGTATACTTGGCGAGTGACTTGCTATCTGCATAAAGGATACAGCGATCCAGGCATACTTGGCGATTGACATGCAATCTGCATAAAGGATACAACGAGCCTGGCATACGTGGCGAGTGACTTGCTATCTGCACTAAAGGATACAGCGATCCTGGCATACTTGGCGAGTGACTTGCAATCTGCACTAAAGGATACAGAGATCCTGGCATACTTGGCGAGTGACTTGCAGTCTGTACTGAAGGATACAGCGATCAAGGCATACCTGACGAGAGACTTGCAATCCGCATAAAGGATACAGCGATCCTGGCATACTTGGCGAGTGACTTGCAATCTGCATAATGGGTACAGCGATCCTGGCATACTTGGCGAGTGACTTGCAATCTGCATAAAGGATACAGCGATCCTGGCATAATTGTCGAGTGACTTGCAACCTGCACTAAAGGCTACAGCGATCCAGGCATACTTGGCAAGTGACTTGCAATCTGCAATAAAGGATACAGCGATCCTGGCATACTTGGCGAGTTACATGCAATCCACACTAAATGATACAGCGATCCTGGCATACTTGGCGAGTGACTTGCAATCTGCACTAAAGGATACAGTGATCCTGGCAAACTTGGCAAGTGACTTGCAATCTGCACTAAAGGATACAGCGATCCTGACAGATTTGGCGTGTGACTTGCAATCTGCACTAAAGGATACAGCGATCCTAGCATACGAGGGATGATCCAAAATAACGTAGACTTTTGTTATAGTTTTTATATTATTCAAGATATCACAAATAAAATTACACAAGCTTTAATCGGAATATGTCCAGCATATTTTAACAAAATATCAGCAAAATAAAACATCACATGAAAAAACTATGAACAATTAAAATCATACACTAACCGCTATCCGGCGCACGTCAAACTAGATCTAATAACGTCAACGACGTTAATTCATGGGCGCAGCGTTAGCGAAGCGGCGTATGTTCTAAGTTTCTTTAAATAGACTCCGTCAACGGAGTGCGATGCCGGGGAACCCATTGTAGAACATAGTACTGTATCATTGCTGGTCAAAGTCTCGCAAGTAGTTATGATGCGATCAAAAAAGTGGTCCTCTTCTCGCTCGTACCGCCGAAGAAACGACCGGGAATGCAATACCCACAGTATAGTGGTTCTTTAGCAACGGACGTGTTACTGTTTAAATAACTCATTAAAAATTGTATTTGTTAAAATGTAACAAGTCTTTGCATTGTGGACACAGTCTGTGTAGCTGTTTATTCAAGTGTAATTAAAGTTATAAATATCATTTTTATTCTTATTTGATAATTTATGACTTCGTAATGATCCAAATACCAAACAAAACTATTTTTTGAAAAACATATTTGTAGATTAATTATTAAAAACCTTTGAAATGTCATTTGTTCGACAATATTCGTTTTACGGTACCTCATCCAGTCTAGAATAGGTCGAAAAGCGTAACAATACTTGGACATTAGTCCGCTTCAATTGCTTCTCGGCTTGACGTCACTGCCGTAACGCCGTTGTTTTTTTCTTTTTCCTTACCTCTGGCCTATTTAATGGCTTTTCTGATTGTATAAAAAAAAAACTGGTACCACTTTAAAACGACAGATCGGCTTACGGAAGTTTTCATTTGCGTCTGCTAGATTATTATAGCTTTTCATGAGGTGATTTTCAAAGACCATGACAGAATTTTATAATAGCGCGTATTTCCGGGCGATCTGACGACGACATTTCTGACGTTTTAACGTTGGTGATAGCTCTCTTAAATAATGACTGTTTTTAAAACGCATAGTCAGAATGGCGTAAAATTTCGGCATGACATCATTTGTATACCGTGCTTAGACGTTGCGAAGTTTGGCTCTTTTTCCACCAGTAGTTTTGTTTTTATTGTAAGGTATTGGCTTTATAAAGTACAATGGCAACGGCGTGCGCCGCCTACGTGTTACCATGGTTATTCAATTAAGCGATGCGCTTTTGAAATCGATTAAATATATAAATATTTTAGCTCAGTTTGTTACGTTTGTGTTCTGATTTAATTTAATATATAATTTATTGCGAACGTGTTTCAAATTAAGATGCAATAACAAAAGTCTACGTTATTTTGGATCATCCCTCGTACTTGGCGAGGAACTTGCAATCTGCACTTAAGGATACAGCGATCCTGGAATACTTGGCGAGTGATTGCAATCTGTACTAAAGGATACAGCGATCCAGGCATACTTGGCGAGTGACTTGCAAGCTGCATTAAGGATACAGCGATCCTGGTATACTTGGCGAATGACTTGCAATCTGCACTAAAGGATACAGCGATCCTGGCATACTTGGCGAGTGACTTGATATTTTCACTAAAGGATACAGCGATCCTGGCATACTTGGCGAGTGACTTGCAATCTGCACTAAAGGATACAGCGATCCTGGCAGATTTGGCGAATGACTTGCAATCTACACTAAAGGATACACCGGTCCCGGCATACTTGGCGAGTGACTTGCAATTTGCGCTAAAGGATACAGCAATCCTGGCAGACTTGGCGAGTGACTTGCAATCCGCACTAAAGACTAAATGTCTGTGTGATCAGTTTTTTGTTTTCTGGAATCTTAAATTATATGCACCAAAAACTAATATACTGAAACAATTTCTAAGAACAATTTTGAACAATAATTGGTTATTCCCATTCTTAAATGGGATATCAAACACAGCATCAGATTTGAAATCCTGAAATATAATAAGAAAGAAAGAAATGTAAGCAACAAACGGGTTTAATGATTCAATTTGATAAAAGTCTGATTTAAACGAATTCAGTTCTGTTAAGGTCACAAATGATAAATTGAAACTTATCATAAATTTTGAATCATATTCATTCTCTTTATTGAGGATAATTTGCGGGGCTTTTCATTTTAAAAGTAATGTTATTGTTAATGAGCGAATGTATACAACAAACAATGAAACATTCCATAAAACCAATATTTATTTTTCTCCAACGGTTAAATATCCATAAGAGCAATATCCACATTCAGAAGGCACAGCCTCCACAAAAAGCCACAATAAAAAGAGGAGGAGAATGTTCAAACAAACCCATAAAGAACACTACAGACATTAAAAAAGAGAGAAAATTGGAATGGCCATTGGCAAAATATTTTGCCATACTCACACTGACCAACCCCAACTTGTTTCATTTCAGCCAGTAAGCAAAAGTCAAAGTCAAAGTCAAAGAATTTATTAGCATATTCAAAATGAACATTGCTAAATAACATACATAACATAACCAGTAAGCAGGTTGTTTTATTACTTGACCAGCAGTGCATGTACAGGTATATGATTTGTTCACGAAAATTAGAGATCGTTTCGTTTAAAATAACGTTTGGGGAGATGGTGATTAAAGAAAGGCTTACTTGCTCCTCTTTAGTTTTATTTTAAATACACATATCAGTTTTAATAGTGGAATGGTGGAATGTATAACCTATTTTTCCTTTTCTATCGTTATTTTGGTATGAAATTATTTCTACTTTCTATTATTGTGAAAACATTTTGATATTTAAACATTATGTCATGTCCGAAGACTTGCTGTTCATCACTTTTGGGCCTTGATTCGATTTTAACCTGAAAAATTCCAATCGAATTCCGATGACTTCCAAACTAAGGTGCGCCATAACAAAAATACTTGATATTATAGCAGTCCCTTACACGTATCTTGCACGATTCGAATCCCCTTCAAGCGGTCAGTTGAGTATGGGTTCTACGTATTCAAACAACGAATACCCTTCTAGATTTGATTCAGCTACTAGCAGTGGGTTGGGTACTTACTCTACGCAAACAACGAATACCCTTCTAGACTGAATACACTGCCAGCATTGAAGTAGGATATTCGCTCTAAACAAACAGCTATTTCTGGAATTCGAATCCACTGCCAGGAGCGAGTTGGGTATTCGCTGTCCACAAACACCTAGTACCCTTCTAAATTCGAATCCACTCAGAACAGCCAGTTAGTTTGGTATTCCTTCTAAACAAACAATGAATAAACTTCTAGATTTGTATCCACTGAAAGCAGTCAGTGAGTTGGGTATTCACGTTTAGAAATTAAATAACACTAGAGTAATCGATGAAGAAAGGAAATGTTACAAAGACCAATTGTTATTAGTATCATCTGCCATATGATTGTCAAGTTATCGATTAATTACCATATTATGATCAAGTTATATTTACAATCTACAGCAAGAAAAATTAAATCGGGTAATAAAATTAATATATCCGTCTTCTAGTATTCTTCATTTAAGATTCCGTACTGTCTTTCTTCGTTCCCCTCCTTTGTTCACCCAATTACCTGATTTGCATTATAAAAACATACATTACAAAAAAGCTGTCCTTTATTAAATCGATTTCCTATTATGCAATTTTCTTAATTGTATCTTTCTGGGTCAATGAAATTGACAAATTTGTACTGTATATAATAAAAATAATAATAATAATAATAATAATAATAATAATAATAAATAATAATAAATAATAATAATAATAAACACTTACACACTCTACTATTTCTAAATAATATTATTACTTATTAATTTTTATAAAGACAAGAGCCTGGACACACATTTAGAAGAAATGTGTAAGTTTATTTACAAAATTTTTATTGACCAATCTGTATTATTCTTTAACAAATCTTTTTGGCCTAAAGAGGCAAATTTACATTTGATTATGGTATGCGTTGTTATTATTATTGCTGCACTTTATGTTTACTTACATTTCATATTTAATAACAGTGATTTGATAACCATAGCCGCACACATATACAGTGAAAGAACGCATAAAGACTATCCCAAAATTAAGACCAGTATGGAGACCACCAATTCCTCGCTCGTTTTACAGACTGGTACTGAAGTCCGCCACAAAATAAAAACCGACCAACTATTAAGACCACTTTTACTCAGTCCCAGTGGTGGTCATAATTGTGGGATTTCACTGTGCATAACCCTCACTTTTCTTTGTGACTCACCTCGGTTTCTTCAGGTCATGGCCGTTACAGCTGGCCTTGATTTTCAATGAACACGCCTAAATACATAGATTTTGATCATATCTGAGAACAATAGGGTAACAAAAAGCAGAATGATGTTTTATATAGTCATTACTGTAATCAGTAAAATTAACCCGTTACCGATGTCATGCCGTGATGGTTACGTATATCAGGGCTATCCGATTAACCTTTATTGCGGTTGTCCCTGCTAGCTCAGTTGGTAGAGTCGCAGAAATTGCAGGGCTAGGCACTGTCGCCGTGACGGTGCGGGTTCGCTCCCAGCTAAAGGCACTATTATTTTATATAAAGTTGGAGATTAATCAGATTTAAATGATTTTGTTAAAGTTTCAGCAAATGTGTTGAACCAGAATCTTTTCTCGTACTTTATATTGTACATCTTGATCTCATTACGAAATGACACATACAGTCTGTTCTCGACTCTGTTAAATGCACATCTGTCAACACCGACGCCACTAATGATCACTTGCACCTTGTCGAGCTCAGCAGTGAGCTGATGGACACAATGCGTACCAGTGCTGCATACATATACATATCCTTCACTGTCCACCGTGACTCCATCCGGTCTGTTCAGGTCCTGGTCCTTGTAGGTGGCCTTGATTTTGCCCCCGAGGCTCACACATAAAACTGTGTCAGCGAAATATCTACATATATAGATTGTATTATGATCATTACTGAGAGCAATAACGTCACCGTTAATGTTGTCGATTGTTTGGATGATGTGTCCACTCATACTGAATTTGTGAATACAATTGAAGAAACAAGCATAGAAATGGTCGTTATGATGAATAATATTATTGTAAAAGTATTCTATATCAAAAGACCTGTCAGTTTTTGAGATGATTCCTGATGTTGACACGAAGAGGAACAGAAGTTTTTCGACATCTTTGATGTTTACTGATACAGCTACATGGCCGTCGTTTACTGAGGTTATACATTTTATCCATTCAGCTTCACTGATTTGTACTTCGGAAATGACACACTTGATTCTTGTGTCAATTACCTTGACTGACATGTTCTGTAAATCAGTGATTACACAATAGTATGCATGCACTATGGTAAGATCACATATGTAAGGTGTCTGTTTATCTCCGCTTGTACGCACATCTATCGTAGATACTAGTTCAGCCTTGACTTTTCTGTTCGTCTTCTTAGATGGTGATATCTTTGCTGTTCTTGAACTTTGTTGCTCATTTGTATTGTCAATTTGTAGGGCTTCTACAGATTTGCTTACCATTTCGACGGTATTTTTGATAATGACGGGATTCGCTTTATCTACGTCATTAATAACGTGGTTTTGGAACGCCTTGAATCTGGTATGACTCTTGAAGCAATGTGCACAAAAATACTCAGAACAATCTAAGCAATGTTTCACAGCATCAACTGTATTGCCGTCTTTCTTACAAGGCTCACAGTGAATCTCGTGCACTTTATTGGAGCCTTCTGGAAGTGTTCTACTGAAATACTCCCCGGATCCACCGTGCACAGATCCGCTGTAATCCTCCTCGGTTCCGCCAAGTACAGATCGACTGTATGCCATATATAATTATCTGACACTGTGTTTTCTGTAAACAAATAAATAAAAGGATCCGTACATGTGTTCTTTTAAATTTTAGTTCGAGAAAGTAGAAACCTTTTTTTCTAGCCCCTTACTCGACAAGTATCTATTTCTGATATATAAACTCACATTTTGTTCCGCCGATAGATTAATATAGGATGTTTCATAATATTAACTTGAGTGATTCTGTTCAATGATTTGTGTATGAGTTTTGGATCTAATTCCAAATATGCGCCAAGAGGTTATTAAAATAAGATACATTTAAGAAAAAATTAGTGAACAAGTTTCGGCGAATTAATTTAAATCATAGTTAAGTCTTGTCCTGATAGTTTTTGCCAACTGATAATCACGACTTCATGTAGGTCCGGCACGAGTCACATACCATTCCTTACTCTGAATTCAAATATAGCAAGTAGATATATGCCGTCATTGATAACGTCCGGACGGGCTAGATTAGACGTCATGCAACTAAACGACGTCAAAATCGAAAACTACTTTATGAGTATAGCAATCAATTAGTTGATGCATTTACACGTTAAAAATAATCTTTCGATATGTTAACGGTTAACATCTATAATTAGTGATAATGTCAAAGCAGTGAGTTGTGGATAAATTGCATATAAATTAATTGCTAGTAATTACGCACGAAACCCATTTGCAACTGTAACCAAGGAACCTTAAAAAAAGAAAACATTTTTTTCCATAACATACTTTTGTTTTTAATTTGGTATAAACATTTAAGAATAAAACAGTGAATAATGCAGCAATAGTCTAACTGTAAGATAAAACATGTAAAACACTTACTTGTCAGTCCATTTTCAATTCCGTCGAATATGATGAGACATGTAATACTAAACAAATCCGATTGTCGGTACAACGGTGGCAATATTACAGCCTGATGAGTGGTATCATGAAAATATATCATGGTAGCGTCATTCACCTACAAATTTACTTGCTGCTATGTTTAATTAAAGTGTTTTTAAATTTTTTTTATTACTAAATTTACGACATAAATTTTAAACTTTGATATCTTTTAAAACTCTTATCTCATTAACAAACAAAATTCATAGCTATAAATTCAATCTTCTAAGTGCTAATAAAACAAACTTTATATGTAACACTGATCCAGTGTTACATTCAAGAGGGATGAAACCATACCCCCACCATGAAAACAACCTTAAAACAGCGAGGCTGTACTTGTATTTGAAGTGCTTCTTCTGGCTTGATAAGAGACTGAAAATGTGAACATTTTTATTTATTTTTACCGGTATTGTTTTACATTTTCCGCTAAGGCCCGGTAACTTTAAGATAGGATGTGTGGCGCTATATAACTTATACGATAGAAATTTGTTTTGTACATTTATTTAGTATTTATCCTGTGGGTACTTTCGTACGCCGTGTGTTTGTGTTTGTTTGTTTCGGGAAATAGGGGTCACTTCATTCAATAATTCGACGTAATAACGCAGTCGAGAAAATAAATTTATTTTGTTTCCAAATAAAGGTAGATAGAGAACCCTTAAATTGGTTAATGCAGGCACTTTGCAACTACCACAAATTAAACAATGTATGTGTCTGTTTTGACGATTAGTTAAAGTTACAAATTTGTGAAAAATGTTTATACAAGCTTAAAATAAATTTGTACGCGTTTAAACAACTTACGTGAGCAAGTGAAATTTCATCTTCATTATCTGCACACAGTAACGACTGTAAGACCTTTTTAAAAAAGCTTCATTAGAAAAATTCAGACTGAAGAAATGTCTATGTATTGTTCGTTTTCTACACGAATTTCTCTAATCTACAACGATTCAGACTAATAGAATCAAAAGAAACAAGAATTCAACGCCTGGTTGCTTTGTATTAATTAATTTGCAGTACGATTAATCTAATGGAAGTACACTAACTACAAATTTTAACAATGTCTTTTTGTCTTTTATTTCATTTCAGAGGGCTAAAATCCTCCAGCCACCATAAGTACTGAATATTACTAAGAACTGGCTACGAGTACTAAATACTCCTTAGTTTAGTCACAAGTTCCAAATATTGCTAATTAACACTCATATTGGCCCGGCAAAACTTTATTGGCCCAGCAATTCTTGTTTTGTCTTCATATCAATTTGATATTTTATTCTGTTATTTAATAAAATTGTCATTAATCAAGTGGCCATGTGATTGGGCCTCAAACAGTCATTTTAAGCACTGGGGTTTGGTCTCGGCCAACACGACTACCCTTTGACCAATAACAAGGACATATCAATTCACTTGATTAATAACATTAAAACGTAAATTTCGCACACTTAATATGCATTTTTTGTTTAAAGCATACTTTCACTACTCAAATATATGATGAAAGAGATGATTTTAATTTTAATATAGTAAATTTTCCGTTTTTAGACGGCGATGTTCCCCGTGCAACATCTTACGGGTTTTATATTTCACAGCTTGTTCGCTTTTCAAGAGCTTGCAACGATATTAATGATTTCAATGAACGTAATCTTTGCATTACAGAAACACTTTTAAAACAAGGTTATCGGTATCACAAATTAAGGAAAACATTTTGCAAGTTTTATCGTCGATACCCAGATCTAATTCATAAATACAGGTGCAGTTTAAAATCACTATTGCAACAAGGTATTTCACAGCCAGTTTTTTATGGAGATTTAATTTATAAACTTAAGAAGATAAAGGGCAATGTTAATTTCTCCCGTAAAAACCATCTGTAAATTTAAAAAGAAAGGTTACCAACATGATATTGTACAGCGCTCTGCATGCCTGGTGTGGTGATTAACCCTTCTACAGTTGATCATTTTGCTTACCTCTTTGGTTGCACGACGGTGGCAGGGGTTTAAGAGTTTATGAAGGTTTATGGGGAAATCTTTTCTTAAAAGAACCTAGAAGCTCGATTTGTTTCCTTTATCCCTGTCATCGTGTTCTTGCTGATTTTACTCTAGGAGCTCTGGTCTCGGTAAGATCATTGAGTACCCGCCCTTTGGCTTTGCAATGCTATTAGATTCTTATGTTTTATATGTTTGTGTGCTTTTGCATGCAACATTGTTGAGCCAATAAGTGGGTTGGAGTTGTTTCACCAAGACAACTTGTATTTGTTTTGTGATATAAGAACCTGTTGGGGAAAGTGTAAGGTTGGTGCACCCTAGAACCTAGTTTAAACCCCCCAGTGGCAATTTGATTTGCCACTGACCGTTCCAAGGCGGTAACCCCTCGGGTTCTCATTTTTGTTAGTTGTTAGTGGTGTCTCTTTTGAAACTGATCATTTTATTAACCATGCTCTCTCCCTCTCTTCTTCTTGACTGTGTGGGGAGGTTGTTTTTTCTGAATGTGGCGATTCCTGATATGCATATTTCACCTTTTCTTATTTTAACACAGAAAATTATCCCAAACCACACTTAATACCTGCCATTTGGGGATTTCACCTACATAATTGTACTTTCGTTTTCATCTCACCGAAATGAGTACCTTTCAAAAGCTATTAAAATACGTTCTGCTCAAATTGAATGACGTCAGACTTACCAATTCTTTCACATCATTTAGTAGCTAGACGTGTTTATGAGCAGATTGTTGAAAATCTTACTACACGACTCATGTAAGTTTTTTTTTAACGACTGGCTAAATAATTTATACACTGTATATATTTATAATTCCTTTCGAAATACTGGACTTAAACCATCAACATTAAGTGTTTATGGCACTAAATACTCACGGCTAAGTTGAAAGCATTCTTTAACCATACTTGAACGAAAATGAGTATTCTAATATCGAGCTCTAGCTTAAATAAATTTGGATACTATTTAACAATACAATGTAAATAAAAATATGTACAATGGGTGTGAGAAGTGATCGACGTGCTTGTTTTCAGTGATTGAATTTTGACTTTATTTATTGGAGTTTCTAAAGTGTTAATAATGAAATTTATATGGAAATGTTACTGAAATTGTGGACTATAACGTGGTATTTATGAATATTTGTATTTGATGGACAATTTTGATATACAATCAAATTTTTTTATTACAAAAGAGACGATAACATTCCCGTGTTCAGTCAGCAATTTAAGGGCCTTCCACACTCCTCCCAATTCTATTAATCGATTAAAAGAAAATTATCAAAATCTCAATAACGGCAAAATGCTGTTAAATGAAACTTTGCACAAGTGTATGTTATTAATGTATCTTTATTTTACAGATGGTAAGACATATTAGAAAAGTAAAGAAAAATAGCGAGATCTAAAAATTCCCTCAACTTCTATTTACATAAATTCACAAAAACTAAAGAACACAAAACATCACTTTAAATGCCCACATGAGTAATATGATACTGACAACAATTTATTGTGTCCTCATGATTTACTTTTGTAAACTTTACGAGATATTAGTAAAAGTGTGTTTGACCTTCAATTTCCTGGTCGCGTAAACAGATGACAATCACTGATTTCTCTTTTAATAGTTGATCGTTTTTTTACAAAGTACACAACATTTTCTTGTCAGTATCATTGCGCTCACGAGGGAATTTAAAGTTATGTTCTGCATCGCCTAGTTTTTATGAATTTATGTAAATAGAATTCAAGGAATTTTTAGGTCTAGCTTTGTTTCTTTACTTTTCTATTTTGTCTTACTGTATGCAAAATAAAGATACATTAGTAACCTTCATTTGTGCAAAGTTTCATTGAATGGCATTTTGTCATTACTGAGATTTGATGATTTTTATTTTATCGATGAATAGGATTGGGAGGAGTGTGGCGATGCCTTAAAAGCTATTATTCGCTACCTGTTCGCTACCTGTACATACGTATATGGAGTGATGACCTGATTTATAGGTGATAACGACTTGAAAATTTTTCTACGGAAGCGGATTTCGACCTTCTCAAATTTCGTCAAACAATTATCATGGGTGTAGAACTGAACGTTTATCGTTGTAGAATTGGTCTATTCAATGGAGGGAACCGACGTTGTTGCCGAAATATTCGCGCACATTGGAAACACAAACCAATATACAACCGCTATTCATCGTCATCGGATATTTATGTTCGGATATTTTCGTGTGGTGTAGTTGCCCTGTTTTTAGCATTACAGACTCAGATTTTGGCTGAAGCGCTACATAGTATACGAACAATACGTCACACAAATAACTTTGTTTTCGACTTTTGTATCATAGGTTCGAAAGATTTTCCAGATCTGAATTATAATTGCTACAAATCTGGAACGTCTATTGGAACTCTACCCCATGAAACTTACATACACCACACTACTTATGCGTTCTTTGTAGAAAGGCTACTTCTTCTTGCAGCAGATGTGGAATTAAACCCAGGCCCATCTACTGAAACTCAAAATATTCTTGACGCGATTGCAGCTGCTAATTTGAAAACGTTGGAAGAGATTAAGGACGTAAAATCCGAAGTTGTAGCTGTTAGATCTGAAGTACTTGGGGTGAAACTTGAATTAGCTTCGATGAAAGACAAAATTGAACGTATGGAAGCGAAACAAAAATGCTTTGATGACAAACTGCGTGAATTCGAAAATAATCTTGATCAAAAAGAATATCTGAGAGAATTGGTTTCTGGTGATATTATAGCTCTTGATGATAAATTTGAAAAACATTGTGAAGTATGTGAAAAACTAGAAAATCAGCTTGACAAATTAGAGATGGAAAGTCGAAAAGGCAATCTAAGAATTTTTAGATTAAGTGAGGAAGATTGTGAAAATCTAATTAAACTAAAAACTTCTATTATTAACAACGTCTGCTTAAAAGCTCGTCCTGATGAGGTCATAAGGATTTCCGATATTGCTTTTGCGAGAAGGCTCGGTGATGCAAAGGGTGACCAGCCGCGAACCGTTCTGGTGATATTTAAGGAACCGGATATTAAGTTCAGCCTGTTTTCTGGTCGCGATATTCTCCGAGAGCAAGGCATCCGTATTGCAAACGACGTAACCTCAAGACAACAATCTATCCTTAAGCTGTTAAAATCAACAGGTAAACGTGGTTATTTTAAGGGCGGTAAAATTCATATCATCTCCCCGGAAGAAGAGGAAACTAGTGATGCTAAAAATGTAACTGTCTCCACTCGAATCTTTAGAAAGAGACCTAAGCTACATCATGACAGTGATTCCGAGTCTGAACCGGATCTGAATAACAGTTTTGCCACTGTTATTGACAGGAATGAGAATAGAGAACCGATAGAAGTTGATTGCTAGGGAGTCGGCCAAGGTTTTGTACACAAAGATGTATTGTCATTCCTTACGTGGAACATAGAAGGTATACATAATAAGTTGCAAGACACAGACTTCATTAATTATGCTGTCAATTTTGACGTACTAGGCTTTATTGAAACATGGGAAATTGACACTCAAATTATTGGAAGTTATTTTCCTGATTATACCGCATTTGGATGTCCAGCTAAACCGTCTAAAAGAGGTGGTAGAAATATGGGTGGTGTAGCTGTTCTTATTAAAAATACATTTATAAATTTGGTAAAACAAATTATAACCGATTTTGAATACGGTGTTATACTTCAATTTGATAAATCGCTTATGAAAAGTGATGATCATCTTATATACATCTGTGTGTACATGCCTCCACCGGGCTCGCCTTATTATGACAATAGTGATGTGTCTCCTATAAATAGTGTAGAAGGTCTGTTATCTGAAATAGACAACGTTATTGCCTCTGACTGTATAATATGTGGGGATTTTAATGCACGAACTGGTAACCTCGATGATTTCATAGTAATCAATGAAACTATCCATGTCTTCGAAGAGTATTTCGATATTTTTAATAATATGGTAACCACGTTAAGGGCTTCATGCGACAAAGTAGTTAATGCTAGAGGCCGCGAACTAATTGAACTTTGTAAATCTTATAGTTTATCGATAAACGGTAGAGTGGGTGAAGATAAAAATAAAGGTGATTTTACTTTTATTGATAGCGTTGGATGTAGCGTTATTGATTATGTAATAGCAACAAAATCAGCATTTGATAAGGTTGTGGATTTTTCCATAGTCTCAAACTCAGAATGTAAGCATCTACCTATCGTATTTTCCTTGGCCATTTTTAAGTACGACAGGATAACTCCTCAAATAATGAACTATAATAACGTTAAAATCACTTACAATTTTTCAAGTGTGGATCAGATAAAAATGTTCCAGTCAGAAATTGAAAATAGTATACTTATTGGTAATTTTGAAAATTTTAACCAAAATTTAGATAATCAAAACTGTGATTTAGAGACCCTCATACAAAAAATTTGAAGATCTTATATTATCTTCTAGTAACTGCGTTAAAAAAAACTAAATTAACCAACAAGAGAGTGTTTAATGAGAAAAGAAAATGGTTTGATCATTATTGTGTTAAACTTAGACGAGATAAAAATAAAGCATTAAGAACGTTTAGAAAAAGCAAATCCCAAAATGATCTGAAAAAATACATTGACATCAAAAGTCATTTTAATACTATATGTAAACAGAAAAAAAGATCTTTTGATAAAAATACATTAAACTCTATCTCTAAATCAGTCAATAATCCAAAGCTTTTTTGGAAAAATGTTAAAAATGCCCGAAGTTCAAATAATATTGCACCTAATATTCCTACAGAAACTTGGTATAATCATTTTAAAACTGTCTTTCAAGGAAATGATGATCAACATGAAAACCAACATGACAATATTAACTTTGTAAATGCAAATGTTACGAATGACGATGCTCTGACCGAAATTTTTAATGGTGATATTACAGACGAAGAAATAATTGTTTCTATAAAGGAGCTTAAGAAAAACAAATCAGTAGCGGGGGATAGCATTCCTGAACACCTAATTTATTCGTGTGAAAAATTACTACCTTTTATCAAGAAGTTATTTAATAGAATCTTTAAATCTAACTCGTTCCCGGATAGATGGTGTCTTTCTATATTAGTACCGGTATATAAAAAGGGACCCATTAATAACCCAAATAATTATAGAGGTATTGCTTTATTACATACTATAAGTAAAGTATATATAAATATCTTGACTAAACGTTTAACCTTCTATGCAGAGGCATACTCAAAAATCTGTGAAGCACAGGCAGGTTTTAGGTCCAACTATTCAACTATTGACAATGCTTTTGTGTTATACGCTATGGCTAGCAAATACCTGTGTAGAAAAGGTAAAACGTGTTATGTTGCTTTCGTCGACTTTAAAAAGGCATTTGATAGTGTTGACAGATCTAAACTATTTTATATACTAATTAAAAATGGCGTCTCTGGTCACTTAATACAGGCTATCAAAAATATATATCAGTCAGTTAAAGCATGTGTAAGAAACCAGAGGGAATTATCAGATATCTTTGACTGCCCTATAGGCCTAAGACATGGTTGTAATTTAAGTCCAATATTGTTTTCGCTTTTCATAAATGAACTACACGAAACTATGATAAATAGTGATCTATATGGAATACAACTTACTCCTGATTTCGTCCAAATATTACTTTTGCTTTTTGCTGATGATGTAGCTTTAACTGCTGACACTGTTAACGGTCTTCAAAGACAACTTAATTTATTGCACAAATATTGTAATGATTGGAATTTATCTGTCAATACAGCAAAGACAAAAATCTTAGTATTTAAAAATGGCGGCCTTTTATCGCGCTTTGAATCTTGGACATATAATAATGAACTATTAGAAGCTGTTCCTGGTTTTAGCTATGTTGGTGTATATTTTACAAGTAAATTGTCATTTTATAAAATGTCTGAACATATGGCCTGTAAAGCTAAGAAGGTTCTTGTTGCACTTCTATCTTCACTTAACCACTTGATGCCTATGTCTAGAAAAATCTACATTAAATAATTTATTAATATAGGTGCAATCTTTGCATCAAACAATTATTGTTTGATGCAAAGATTGCACCTATATTATTATATGGTTCTGAACTTTGGGGATTAGATTATATGTATGATCTAGAAAAGGTTCATTTGTATGCTTGTAAGAGATTTATGTGTGTTCCCCAGCGAGCCTGTAATGCAGCAGTACTTGGTGACTGTGAGAGATACCATATGCATATTTTAACATCTCGACGTTGTATTAAATTTTGGCTGCGCTTACTAAATATGCCCTCCTGTAGATATGTTAGAAAATGTTATGATATGCTTTTATATTATGATAGTATTGGTTATACTAACTGGGTTTCCAAAGTAAAGTTGCATTTATATATGAATGGATATGGATTTGTTTGGGAAAACCAGTATGTAGATAATTACAGAAGTTTTCTATATAATTATACACTCCGTTTGAAAGACCAGTATATCCAGCGATGGTCAGAAGAATGCTCAAATAATAGTAAACTAGGGTGTTATATATCTTTTAAATCTGAGTTTAAGTTCGAAAAATATCTGGATATTATTGATGTTAAAAAATATAGATTTTTTATTTCTGCATTTAGAACTTCGTCTCACTCTCTAATGATTGAAAAAGGTAGACACATTGGTTTGGGTAGAGAATCTCGTATTTGTTTTCAATGTATATCTTGCATAGAAGATGAATATCACTTCATACTTGTTTGTCCGATTTATCGAACCCTACGTGAAGTGTATATAAGTAAAAAATATTATGAACATCCGACTATTAATAAATTTAATATATTAATTGCCAGCAAAAATGAACAAACAATAAAAAATTTAGCACTGTTTATTTACCATGGGTTTATCTTAAGATCCACTTATATTTAAACGTTAATCAATGTGCAGTTTCTATGCAAATTTGAAAAGCTTTGAGCTGTTGTGATAGTTTCCTCTCTGTCCGAGAGATACTGGATCAACAGCTCATTGCTACTGTATATTTTCATGTACTTGGCACATATTTAGTCGTATTTTATACACCAGTCTTGTTTTTCATTTCGACAAGGCCGGTGCCTTATTACCGTAATTTTACAATATTTCTCTTTTTATTGAATAGTGTATGTTATCGTGTTGTTTTCTGCTACTGATCAACGTATGACCATACTGTTAATAATCGATCAGTCTTAAGCAATACTGTTTCGGTTATCTTGTACATGTGTACTTGATTATGGGGCGTATGTATTCATGTTGCTTTCTACTATTGTTAACTATTTCTATGATCTTTTTGTTAATACTTGATCATTCTCACACACTATTGTTTATGTAACTTGTATATTGTACTTGTGTATGGGCCGGAGGCCAGAATCACAATAAAATTTCTGAATCTAAAAATGTGTTTAGTGTGTGTTAACAAGATTAATGGAAATATTTAACCCTTTACTCCTTACATGTATATACACTTTTTTACCAAAATGCGCACAGTGTAGATCCAGTTCAGCTGGCCGTCTGATCAGGATCTGCACTGGTCGCATCTTGGTAAAAAAAATAAGTTAAACCTAATAAGTCCAAAAGTGAACAGTGCATATCCTGATCAGACGGCATGGATTTGCCAGCTGATCTAAAGGCATATATATGGAGGAAAGGGTTAAGTGTGTATCAAATTTGTCAAAACGAATTCAGCTACATTACGTGACCTTTTATGCAAGCAATATGATATTATGAAAATCATTTGAGGTTTTAAAATTTGTGAAGCATAAATTTGTTAAGAGATTTAGGACCATACGTTAATTTTGTAGCTACAGATGTTGTGTGAAAAATATTGACTTAATATGAAGCATATTCCAGTTATTTAGAATTATTTATGCAAGTTAGACAATAAATTATGCAGTTTCATTTGTAAATTATATAATTGTTATATGAAATTATATCAATTTAACATCTTTATTTTCCTTATCCATCTCCTAATATTCGTTAAAAGGTGTTAGTCTCTGATTTAGAAATGCTTTTTCTGTAAATTCAAGAAGAACTACCAAACATGATAGTGTATAGCGCTCTGTACACTTGGTAATATACACATCTATTGTTGATCTCCTGGTGTTCGCATGACAGTGGCAGGACATCATGGGCTTGTTTGTTTATACGAGAACAAGTAACCTTAAAGTTTGTAGAGGTGCAAGTGTGAAGTGCACCATAGGATCCGGTGATAAGTACTGTGCGATATATAACAAGAAGCTATTAATTATTTCAATTCTATCATGAATATGCTTTATAGACCTTTGAAAATAACGTTTCTGTTTTTATTTTTTGTATGATTGGTTGACAATAATGTTGTGCTTATATTTGTTTACTGTTAACATGTAATTGATATTGTACATCATGACCTAATACAAATAATTTGATTCGTTAACCATACGATGTCGTTTGAGGTAAGCTGTGAACTGATAAATATATTCGAGATATGTAGACAGTCAAGTGATACTTTGTTTATATAATAAAATAAGATCTTTTTACATAATTATTTATATGGGCTAGTTAAAATATTTTACAGCGAGTAATTCTCATGGCATTATCATGGCTATATAATTAAAAAAATATGTTCGCTGATAAACGATAATTTAATATTACTCGTCTGTCACGTGACTGTCTAGTTATCGATAACGTACTATGCCAGCACAGCATATATAGACAATCCCAGAATTGATAAATTGACCGCCGCCATATTGGTAGTCACGTGACCAATTCACCATTACGGTACTGAAGATCCCTGAAACCTGTGACTATGGGGTCAGAGACCACTAAAAAGTTTCCCATAGACTTACATTATAAGATTTGGTCCTCCTGTGATTTTATTTACACGACTTGTTCCAAAACTACCCCAGATTTGCATAGTGGCACTCTTGGGAAATGCAAAAATGACCAAGAATTGGTGCCTTCACCAACTCATTCTCTCAGTATTTTAAACCGAAAGTAACCACCCCCAGAATGTAAACAAATCTCTAACCCACAATAAGGAAAGTACCAACTTCTTTAAAGTGACACAAATCACCTTTCAAACAGTGTTTTAAATAATCATTTTTATTTTTAAGTATATAATTAAAGTCATTTTACATTTTTGCAAACAAAAAATTATTTCTATTCTCTATAGTTTTGGCCAATGAATCTTTGAAAATAAATTTAGCCCGAATCGTCCCTAGACAAAATTGTCCAATCCGCGACAGGCTTTTCTATTTACTGTCCTCTGACCTTAAAGACTACAAAATTAACCCTCCATTGTGATAAAACACCGTAATGGCCAAAGTGGAGAGTATTCAGGGTAAGTAATTCGGGCGTTATCGATTTCTGTGATAGTCAAACTGAGTGCCAATGAAAACGCAACACTTTACATTTTGGAATATTTTTTATGTGTGTAAAAGTAAAATAAATTGGTAAAGGTACATGTGTTTTAAAATCAAAAAGTAACCAATCGATACATTTATTGGCCACTGATTTTTTTAACTTTCCCGCCTACAGTAACCCCGTACAAACGCACGAAAGTTTCGTTTTGACATTTAGACATGCATGAATAACCGCAAAACAAGTCCATTTGTTAACCTCTATTTTTGGCTACACAAATCCCATCTTCAGTTTTCAAGTTTTACTCTATACAAATGTGAAAATGCAAAGACTTTTAGACAACCAGTGACATGAGGTTTTGTGCACAATCCAAGGAGGTATGTCTCGAAGTGAAATCGCTTGTCGAATGCATTGTTCGCCTTTTACAATTACTCGGTTGGCCAATGACATCTAATTAATTTTAAAACACATCTATTTTTGCGACTTTATTACACTTTTACACAAATCAAAAATTTTCTAAAAAGTAAAGTGTTGCGTTTTCATTGGCACTCAGTAAATATACAAAACCCTTACTGTCTAACATTACTACCCTGTGTTTCAGAAGGCATAATGAAATTTTACATTAAAATGTTAGGGCACGTTTTCATGATTTTATTAAAGTTTAAAGCAAATGTTGACCCAAAATATTTACTGGTAATTCATATCGTACATCCAAATCTCATAACAAATTTCACAAACAGTCTATTCTCAGCTTTGTTAAATGTACATCTTCCACCACCGATTGTACCTTGTCGAGGTCAGCAGTGAGCTGATGGACACAATCTGCACCAATGCTGCATACATATACATATCCTTCATTGTCCACCGTGACTCCCTCCGGCCACTTCAGGTCCTCGTCCTTGTAGGAGGCCTTGATGTTGCCCTCCAGGTCAACAGTGAACACTGTGTCTTCGGTATTGCTACATACATAGATTGTATTGTGATTATTACTGAGAGCCATACCATATAACACACTGAGAGCATTATTTGCTTTAAAATCTGTCCGCTCATACTGAATATGTCAATACTTTTGGTCCAAGTAGAGTAGAAGCGATCGTTGTAATGAATAATACCATTTGTAACCGTATTTAACATGAAAAGCCCTGCCAGTGTTAGAGATGATTCCTGATGTTGACACGGAGAGGAACAGGAGTCTCCACACACCTTGGATTTTCACTGTTACAGCTACTTCTCCGTCATTTACGGAAGTTAAACATTTCAACTCTTCAGCTTCACTGATCTTTACTTCGGAAATAACACACTTCCTTCTGGTGTCAACAACCTTGACTGACATGTTTTTGTTATCAGTGACTACACAATAATATGTATGCACTACGGTAAGATCATATATTTAAGGTTTCTGTTTATCTCCGCTTGTACGCACGTCTATTGTTGATACTAGTTCAGCTTTACTTTTCTGTTTGGCTTCTTAGATGATTTTTCATTTGTTGGTCTTGAGCTTTGTTGCCCACTTTTATGGTCAATGTGTAGTTTAGATACGGCTTCTACAGATTTGCTTACGGTTTAATCGCAGGTTTTGTTAATGGCGGGATTTAGATTGCCCACGTCATTAGTCACGTGATTTTCGAACGCCTTGAATCTGGTATGACTTTTGAAGCATTGTGCACACAAATACTCTGAACAATCTACGCAATGTTTCACAGCTTCAACTGTGTTGCCGTCTTTCTTACAAGGTTCACAGTGAATCTCGTGCACTTCATCGGAGCCTCCTAGAAGTGATCTGCTAAAATACTCCTCGGACCCACCCAACAGAGATCTGCTGTAATCCTCATCGGATCCACCAAGAACAGATCGACTGTATGCCATGTCTGAAACTGTGTTTTTAATAAAAAATAAACTAAATGATCTAATTTTGCTATTTTATTAAAAGTACGTCAAGAAACTCATTTTTAACTTTTTCGAGTCCCTTTGTTACAAATTTTGTTAATATGCTTTGCAGATATTCAAATATTTAATAAAATTAACATTATATTTAGTGATTTTTGTACGAGATCCGGATTTTACTAAAATTATACGCCAGAAGACAAAATTAAAATGAGCTTTTCGACGATTTCATTGAACTAATACCCGGCCACTTAATTAAACGTATGCTACAGGTATTTTGTTCTAACTTCTAAGAATCTCTGTACTTTCAGAGAAGAAATGTTTAATCGACGAATTTGCTTTTTCTGATTTGAAAAATCTATTTCTTCATTGACCTGAATCAATCTTGCATTTGTCAATTTTTCAATAAAGGCGTTTAAAGTTTATTTCGTGCGCCTCAGTTCTACCGTTTACAATTGACATTTAATTGTGTTAATTAACTTTTCATAATGTAGGCTACTTATGAAATGCAAACAAAGTATACATTGGTTCCATTTGGCCCGGGGGATGACCCTTTGACTCCCAAACTTTTCAAAAACCCTCATTTTGACTCCCATGATTTTAGCTAAAGTGTCATTTTTTCCTTTAAATAGGGGTATTTTGGCCATTAATTGACGGAATCCACAAAATTTATCAAAGTTACCACTGAGATTCAGCAACTAGTGGAACCCCTATATATTTTAAGTACTAACAAATTAAATATTCAATATTGAATTTTCCAGATAATAACTCGAATAATCAAGAAAATAACTTGAATGTGACAGAAAATATTTCGAATTTCAAGTAAATAACTTGAAGCTTGCTAGCAATAACCTAATTGTTGTCAAAAATGTGAAAACACTTACATTTCAATCCCGTTTTACTTCTTAACTAATAAACAAAACAATTGTCGGTTACTAGGGTGGCTAAATTACTTCCTTGTTATTAAATATACCATTACAAGTTAAAGCTTTACAAATTATAGGTGCGCTCTATGATTGCTTCCTGTATGACATTATTGTAGGTCAGGGCACGCCTTTATAAAACAATCCGAGAATGATTTTCATTTTTAAATGACATTAAATCAGTTTGTTTGTTTTACTAACAAACCAGTATGTCGAATTCTGTAGATTTCAATGACCAGAAAATTAGTGTTATAATTTTAATATAAATTTTTTAATCGATTGACAATCGATATCAGCTGAAGATGAAAACCTAATTTAAATCGATGTCAAAACTGACAATCGATATCACCTAACGATGAATATCTAATATCAGATGTTTTACACGGGTCAGTCCTGGCAACAAATACAGGCAGTATCCATCTGGAGCAGTTAAATCACCGGGGCAAAGATTTTCTATGGGATGAGGTAGGTGACGGAGTCTACGGACATTCTCTTTTAAAAATATTTATTTTTAAAATGCGATTTTTGTCGCTTCTCAAAATTTAATCGCGTACAGTGTCTTTAGTCTGCCTCAGCCCGGCATTGGGCCTAAACTATGCAGATTGGAGGAGGGTGTTGCTGTGCCTGTCATAGGTCTCCAACATGAAGTATTTTCCTTGTCTCAATCCGCGCCATAAGATGATGTGTCTACAAGATGCTGGTGTAACTTACTGAATAACACTGAGCAGACGACGTTACTTTTCTTATCTTTGTCAAAAATTGATAAAAACATAAAGAAAAACAAATTGATAGTGGTATGTCGGACCGTATATGTCACGAAACGTATATATCATACGTGTGCCATATTCGGCCGAATCCAGTACACTCTTCATTTGAAATTCGGACATGTGTCACATTTGATTGGATTTGCTAGTAAAATACAGAAACCGTTAAGGCACATAAAGACAGTTGTTTTTAATCGGGCAAATACGTCTAACACCTGAGACTTATACGCTCCGTGACATGCACGGCCCGACTGTGGTAATAAAAGGGTACGACCCTTTATGTTATTCTCATAAGCTCATATTATATTGATGGTGAATTAATCTTGATATTCTTCAGAAATCCTAAAATACACTGACTGGAGTAATACAAACCTGCTGAAATTCCTGCCATTGGTGGCAAAGCAAAAACTAAGCCCATATATTTACAAATAGCCCCATAACTTTCAATATTTCTTACCTTTGAAACTATAATTCTATTAAACATTTTGTATTTCAACTTTAGCAGAAGTTTTCTGGCGCAATTATTTGAAATCCGCCACTCTGTGACTCATGATTGAGTTTTACGTGAATATTGTAAGGGAATCTTTGACGGTATTGCAGGTCAGGGCCCGAGTTTATAAGACAATCCGAAATCGATTTTCATTTTTTAATAACAAATCGGTTTTAAGTTTTACTGACGTGGAATGTCGAATTATGTAGATTTCAATGACCAGAAATTCTGTACAGAATTTAAATATTATTTATAATCGATTGAAAATCGATATCAGCCGACGATGTAAATGTAATTAAAATCATTGTCAAAACTGACAATCGATACCGTCTGATGATGAAAATCCATTTCCACAATCAAAGTGTTGGGAACCCATGAAGACCCAGCGAAAAAAAGGACTAAGTCCCAATATATCCTCCGTAGTGAAGAGGGGCGTAGCCAGCTTTTTTCAAGTTGTAGGCACATACAAGGGTTCCTAGTTGCGTTTGCCTCTTGATAAGAGGGTCTGGGGTGTAAGCGCACCAAGAAGCAGTAAACAAGTGGAGATTAAATATAGCAAAATGCAAATAAAGCGTGACAACACAGAGAATTGGAACGCAGGCCTGCATTTACATCTGGCAAAGACTTTTAGTTATCATTTTCCCCAAAAGGCAACTCAAAGCCAAAGACATATTTGATTCGACAAAAAACGGCCTGAACCCGCTTCCATACCTCCCCGTTCTGTTTTTATTATATTTTAGGGACTTTTGAAAACGTCATTTTCTTGTCCAACTTGTAGGCCCGGGCCTACATGGCCTAATAGTAGCTACGCCACTGGTAAACGTGTTACTTGAAGTATATACCGAAGTTCCCTTTTGTTACTTTTGTTACTTTTCCGAAAGAAAATTATTTATCAAAATGTACGACTTTACTTGTGATATGGATGTTACTTGTTACTTTTACATGACCTTTTTGCGTTGGAATAAAAGGATGTTACTTTCTGTTTCTTCTGTAACTAAGCAGCACTTATATGACCATAAGTTTGATTTTTATTCTGGGTGCTACTTTGTATGCCCCTATTGTAGTCTCAATAATTCGACTGCAAGCACAGACCCATTATCATACTGACTTTTTACAGATGTCTGTTCTTTATTAGCGAAAGGCTAATATCGCATATATAGAAAAGCCTTTGTCGCGTACAAATAGTTGTGCTAGCCCCTATTGTTACTTTAAGTATAAGGCATTTAGCTATTATTTCTTGTGTTATAAATCGACACAAATCAGTGGTTTAAAAAGAGATATTCTTTTACACATATTATAATTGTGCACTTTTGTTATTTGTGGTAAGAATACTTGTAAGTGCCTACTCAAGCCGACGTCATAGACTCTTTCTCCGTCGTTATCAGAAAATAAACGACTGTTGTAAACCAAAAACTGGACGCCTCTGATTGGCTGCTGGATGACGTCACACTTGCTTTCTGTATCTATTTTAAAATTTTCTCTCCTGCTTCTTATCAACTAGACCTATTGCTCATCACAATAATTCATGATAAAACTTGACATGGATAAATTAAGAGTAAATATTCACCATTTGTGATAAAAAGGAGAGGTACAGCTTATACTTTATTAAACCAGCAACTAGAAGGTGTTTACAACAGCGCACTGAACTACGTGATATGGCAAACATTGTGCAGCATTTGTGCAACTCGAAGGTTTAAGATATCTCAGTATAGTAAACATTCCAAACATTTGTATGCATGGTATGGCAATAAATCAGTGGCCGACAATGAAGTGGCATCAAATTGCTATCAGCAACATAGTTGGGATAATCAGAGACCTATATAATATAGGTCTTTGGGATAATGGTAAGCATGCATCTTGTAATATGACTCCAAGTTCGTTGTATTAACAATAACTTGTTGTTAATCTCTAGCAGGATGTACTTGTAAACGTTAAGCCTATTTTATATTTTTTAACCTCAAGGAAAGATAAATGAAGCTCGCTAAGGATTCTCTGACGACTATAATCGCCATACAAAATTGGTTTACTACTGTCTGCTTGTCTGATGAAATACAGACATGCGCAGTGAAACAGTCAAGCCGACGTCATCAAACACGTTACAAGCCGTTGGGCATTTGTTTTTTTTCCCTACCCATCTCTGATCATGTGATCAAAATATGGCGGCCGAAAACTAGCCTATTTGACGTTTTGTTTATATTTTTCCGATATTAAATAAATATTTGCGCCTTCTACCCAGGTGACTGTCAATATTGTGCCTTCTGATAAGTAACTACTTTAATATGAACTAAGGCACTGCCTCAATGCGAGCTCTAGATTTTAGAATCCCTGGTCTGTAATTATCTAACAATATCCTCACACCACATAATTCGACGCACCATATATTTTGACGCACTGTTTGTTTTCACCTCGTTTCTAAATATGTGATTTCCTATTGATGTAATAATGCTGCAAAATGATCAGTTAACATTCATCTAACCATTTAATAAATTAAAGTGTGTAAATTATGCAAACTGAAGCCAGTAAAACACCATTGTTTTATGATATAGTAAAAATAACACGAATTACTTAATACTTTTTTCTTTTTGAATAAATCCTTAATATTGGTACCATTTTACAGAATTTAAAACAAATGTTCCTCTTGTTTGCAACAAATGACAAATCTAGCATCAGTCATGTGATGGGCATGATTGCAATATGATGTTGTACTAAAATTTGTCATTCTTGTAAATCCCTTAAAGGTTATATTGTTTCCATACAATTTTACCTTCATTTGTAATTTATCATCATTGTTATTTTTCACTCTACAATATCAAAATATTAAAACTGCAAAGGACACTACCCCAGGAGACTTGGTTAGTCATGGAAACAGGAAAGATACCATCAGTCATCCAAGAGTGATGTCTTTTCGCACTTTAAGCAGACTAGATGCAGAATCTTTAATAAAATTCCGTTTTCCAATTTTTTACCATACAAAAATTGTTGAAAACTTATTCTAAATGATTAAAATAACACCATTCATGTTCTTTTGTTGTGCCAGATGCAAGAGAGTGTGTAAACTTACTTATAACTAATTAGAAATGTGGTTACATTACATGCGTCAAAATATGTGGGTGAAGACCAAAGTTAGCATTTTTGGGGTTGTCATTTTGTTTCTTGCTCTACAAAAAAATTCTTGATATTTTTTCATAATTGCAGTTTTATTCAAATAAGGAAGGATGTATGTTCATGATATTAATGTTTAGTTCAAAATGAACATTCAATTTAAAAAGTTGTTTTGGATTAAAAGCTTAAGTGCGTCAAAATATGTGACACCAGGATATAATAGATTGTACTGCGCTTTGCAAGAGTGATTGAGAAATTAAATAATAATATCAATTATCAGTTTGGAATTTTAACAAATTAGGCATTTTGCCTTGTACGTTAGTCGATATCACAATTTGACAGTCAAAATAACGTTTGAGAACTTCCCTGCTCTGTTTCAATTGTGATGACGTCACCTCACAAAATGGAGATCAATACAGTAACCGTAAACAATGGCAGCATGCCATATGAAATTTAAATTTTGCAATTGTAAGCTGGGTATTGGTTTGACAAAAAAATCCAGGAATTCGCAGCACAGGACTTTTTTGTATTTCACAAAACAGGTATCAGTTTTAAGATTTGTTAAAAATCGCCTTTTTTAGGTTGTCACAAATGAGCTGGGTCAAACTAAAATAATATTTTGACATTATGGTGTGGAATACTATTGAGATGAAGAAATCTATATGAAAAAGTCACCATCTTCTGGAATATCATGAACAGCAAAATTCTTTGTTTATGTGCAAAAATCTTTTGTTCAGTTGTTTTTGCCAACACTTTTCCTTTTTTTATTTTGCCTTATTTGGCCACCTCAGTCTGAGGAAAATGATAGTATTGATTATTATTAAAATTGTCAAAGTTCTAGTTCAGTTTTTTGTCTTACATTCCTGATAACATTAGAAATCATGTCAGACCGACCCAAAATTTTAACAGTCAGTTCATTCGGTCTGGCAACTTTCGTGACGTCTGTTATTTTATCGAATTAATCAAACTTTTGTGATAAGGACTTCGGCATGGGGTGAATCGTTTTGGGGCGAATCGCCTATTCATGTAAACAAAATGCTTATGCACTGCAGAACCGAAAGTGAAAAACAATGGGTTGACGTTTCGCATATTTTTGACAAACACATGTACAAAACATAATGAAATCTACCTTTTAAAGAGATCTGTCTTGAAGCCTGAATCGCTGAAAGTTTACTGGCGCAGACGCAAAGGTTGATGGTGTTTTGACAGCCTCGGTCTGATTTGACAGTTGCGCGCGCGACAGTTCCCCGCGTTACGTCATATGTATATTTTTATTAAAAAAAAACAAAACCTATGAAAATGATCGTATATTTTGTGTTACAAATGCATTATGTTGACTTTTCTTCTTATTAAAAATAAGAATAAAAATAAATTATTGAATAAAAATTTGGTACTCTTAAGCCAAAACGGTGAAGACTGTATCCGTGAGATTTGCAAGACCATCGAGGAACAATCGGAACGCTTCGGATTAAATTTTTTTTAAAGCTATGGTAGTTGGGCATAACATATACGCACATTACCGTAAAAGCTCGCTTGCTCGCGAGCCCCCTTTGGGGGCTCGCTCGCTAGAGCTCGCATATTATTTATTTCGGTGCATCCGAATTACAATGAAACAACTTTTTGGTAATCAATATCAATCGCCAATGACCATCCAATGACTGCATCATAATTTGCATGGATATAATTAGATTCATGCTAATGTTTACCCTTTCACAAATTCAGCATAACTATACAGTATTTAATATTGTATCAAACCAAGAATTTGAATGAACTTGTTCTAAATCTTGGTCTAAATGATACATGTCAACTATTTTCAGTATTGGATTCTGTACACAGGGGCTTTAGAGACGGACCCTGTACAGTACTTGTTTTCTCCAAAATTTATATAATTTGTTTTCTCCAAAATTTATATAATTATTACCAGTCCATACTGAATTTATTATCGAATATAAAGTTCAGACATGGGGCGAATTAAATTTTAATGCTAATGCATTAATAATGCATAACAGTACAGCTCGGGTGTCTTTTACATTTTTCACCCGTCCACCGTGTTAATAAATCAGTCCGGGTGGAAATTCACCGCGAATATGTCCTTCCGACGCGGCGATTTCCGGGTGATTTGCCGTGATTCGCGGCGATAATTCTGCAGTCATTCTCGCTCTTCTCGTGTTCATCGTCAGCAGTTTAGCTTCAGGGTCGATCGCGGGGGATCGCGGTGAAAAATCTTTCGAGAAACGAGTGTTAATTAACAATTAAAATGTAGTTTTTTTTAATGTAAAACATTCTTTCTTTAACCAATTTGAACGTAATATTTATCAAAATAATGTAAAAATTTTAGTCGCGTAATCGGACGTGCCGATTCGTCAGCATTAAACAAAAAAAATTGTTTGCGTATCTTCTGTGAAAATATCAAGTTTCTTAATAAATGTAATAACTTTTTAATATAACAGAGCTTGGTTTTATCACCGACGCCCGATTTTTTCAAACTGACATAAATTAGTCAATAACTTTTTTGAAAGTGCTTACCTGTCAACGTAAGAAGCTTGGGGTTAATAAATCCATATAAAACACAAATTATCAACAGCTTTGTTGATTGCCAAACAAAAGTGACACACTACTCAACGACAAATCAACTCTTCAACGAACATTTTGATGCAATGAGTAAGTCGTGAACACAAACATCGTTTATTTAAATAACATTTGTCACAGGCATATGCTATTGATTTCCAGCATGTTTTGATTATACAATGTACAACTCTAATTTGTTTCGAGCAATCTTAATTTTTTGTTGAGAGTTGACAAATGAGTCAATCTGTTAAGAATAAAGAACGCCGACGTTTGATCAATAGTTTTTTTTACCCAACACGGCACCTTTGATCTCGGAAAATCAGTATTACTCGTCGGCGTTCTTTTTGAAGTTAATAAACAGACGTGATGATGAAATATACAATGCTGATCACACAGGTGTTCAAACAGGTGTTGATTGCTCATAAATAAAGATGTTTTAGGAAGGGATTGGGGAAAAATACTGACGAGATGGATTTTATACATGTAGCTAATGTACTTGGCTGTTATATTTTCACCGTTATTAATTTTCTCAGCATGTTCGGAGTAATTATTAAAAGGAATATTATACATTTATCTTTCATCAAAATAACAAGTAAGGAAACGATAAGGTAAGAACGACACATTTTTTTTTCACTTTTCTCTCTCGATAATGATCTGTTATTTCCAGTTTACTGTGTGTTTCAACCGCATTTATACTCGTATTTTAAATGAAATTGAGCTCCGATCTGAGGCATAAATACTCTACTTGTCAATGAATTCTTATAATTTGTCGTAAAATAATTAACAATTTAATAACTGTTGTTCACTTTTTAAATGAGTTTACTCATTCTAAAAGATTTTTTTGTAATGTTTGCAAGCTAGTTATTTTGCAATGACCGTGACAATATACCGCTTAGAAGCATAATTGGCAGCAATTTACGGGGCATGCACAAAGGTGTTAATGTCAACACGGAAGGTGTGAAAACTCCAGTTTTTCAAATAAAGGACAATATATTTGTGCATTGATCAAGTTTAAGTTTTTTCTTTGATACGAAAATACGAACAACATATTTCTTTTTACATTTGTAAATAAATAAATTTGGAAGAACGTCTTTAAATCGCAGGTAAATCTTCACCGCGATTCGCGCTGATAAATCACGGCAAATCACCGTGATTTTCTTGTCTAGTGATCGCGGTGGCAAGATCGACGATCACCCGTGATCACCCGAAAAAAATTGGATGTCGCGTTGACCCTGAAACGCGGTGATGGGTGAAAAATGTAAATGACACCCGACCTGTACTGTACTTTTTGTCAGTAATGCAAGGTAATGATTAATGCCAGAGATTAAGCATTATTTTAATGCTAATTTAATGCATTACCTATATCAAAATGCTGTAATGCTTAGCATTATTTGGCATTAATTGGATTGTATTTACTATTGGATTTTGTTGATTCAGTTTATTAATTAATATTTATATTATTATTAACAGTAACTTTTTAACATTATCTTATTTATAGCAAGAGAAAACCATGAATATGACAGTTAAGTATTTTGATATGTGTTCACTATTTAGCAAAACAAGATACTGACTATACGTGAAGCCTTTTCATCAGAATGTTGTAAAGTTTGAACATTTTTATGATTAAGCAATGAGTTCTTAAGCTTAGTTGTCTTAAGAAAATGCTAACTTTAAGACAAATCTATAGCCTGTAATCTTCAAAGCTCTGTCAACATATACAGCACTATTAAATCATTTCACTGTACAGTGTGTACACATTCATTGGGATATTTCCCACCAATTGTCAAACACTTAAATATTCCTGAAAATGTTTCTTGGAGAAATTTGTAGTACCAAAAATATTGTTCTGAAATAGGATAGCATCAAAATCAACTTAAACATTCAGACTTGCATAAAACTGTTGAATCACACACAAAAGAAGTTACTTATCTAACCATTTATTCAGTCTTACCCGATTCATTGTCATTGTAAAATTATTAGAGGCTATGTCAGATTTCAGGAAATCAGCATCTAATGCAGATGCAAGTGACATAATTATTTAATTAGATAAGTAGGCAGTGTAGTCCCTTGTCAATACCACACTCTAAATGTGTGAAAACAGCAATAAATCAAAGATAACAAAAGTGTTAAAAAGCTAAACCTGTACTAATATATATGTACTGAGAATAGTTTTGTTTTAAGTGTCTTGAGGTGTCACTTTAGATCTTCACACTTTCAGATTGATACTTTGTATATTAAACTTTGGGGTGATTTTTTTTTTGGAAGATGATCCCTTTTGTACATAAATTGACAATTGACTTTTTATTTATTGTAAGTTCACTTGTGAATAAAATAATGCTTAATTTAATGCATTACTTTTTAGCTCGACTATTCGAAGAATAGGGGAGCTATCCTACTCACCCCGGTGTCGGCGTCGGCGTCGGCGGCTCCGTCCGTTAAACAAAATATGCACTTTGGTCCATAACTTAAAAACTACTTATGATATCAACTTCAAACTTGAAATATATATTCACCATCAAATTCTACATCATTACCAACAAGACCCATAACTCTGCTACAAATATTTTTTAAGTTATGCCCCTTTTTCACTTAAATTTTGCGTTAAGGAAAATATGCACTTTGGTCCATAACTTATAAACTACTGGAGATATCAACTTGAAATTTGGAATATATATTCACCATCAAATTCTACATCATTACCAACAAGACCCATAACTCTGCTGTCAATATATTTCAAGTTATGCCCCTTTTTTCTTATATTTTGTGTTAAGCAAAATATGCATTTTGCCCATAACTTCAAAACTACTTGAGATATTGCCTTGAAACTTGAAATATATTTTCACCATCAAAATCTACATCATAACCAACAAGACCCATAACCCTGCTTTCAATATTTTTCAAATTATGCCCCTTTTCCACTTACATTTTGTGTTAAGCAAAATATACACTTGGCCCTTAACTTCATTATTAATGGAGGGATTTCAAAATAACTTGGCACAAATGTTCACCATGACAAGGCGGTGTGTCGCGTACAATACCTATGCCTGTAGGTCGAAGGTCAAGGTCACTGTTACAAAAAATAGAATTTTCTTGTCCGGGCTGTAACTTTGTTATGAATGGAGGGATTTCAATATAACTTGACACAAATGTTCACAATGACAAGGCTGTGTGTCCGCACAATACCCATGGCTGTAGATCCAAGGTCAAGGTGACTGTTACTAAAAATAGAATTTTCTTGTCCAGGCTGTAACTTTGTTTTGAATGGAGGGATTTCGAAATAACTTGACACAAATGTTCACTATGACAGGGTGGTGTGTCGCGTACCATGCCCATGCCTGTAGGTCAAAGGTCAAGGTCAATCTTACAAAAAATAGAATTCTCTTGTCCGTGCTGTTACTTTGTTATGAATGGAGGGATTTCAAAATAACTTTGCACAAACGTTCACTATGACAAGGCAGTGTGTCCACACAATACCCAAGCCTGAAGGTCCAGGTCACTGTTACTTAAAACAGAATTTTCTTGTCCGGGATGTAACTTCATTATAAATGGACGGATTTCAAAATAACTTGGCACAATTGTTCACAATGACAGGGTGTTGTATCCCATACCATGACCATGCCTGTAGGTCAAGGTCACTGTTACTAAAAATAGAATTCTCTTGTCCGGGCTGTAACTTCGTTAGGAATAGAGTGATTTCAAAATAACTTGACACAAATGGTCATCATGACAAGTTGGTGTGTCCCGTACCATGCCCATGCCTGTAGGTCCAAGGTCACTGCTACTAAAATAGAATTTTCTTGTCAGGGTTTTAAATACATTAGGAATATAGTAACTTGCCAGAAATGTTCACCATGACAAGCTGGTGAGTCGTGTACCATTTCCATGCCTTTAGGTCAGTTCTTTTCTGTAACATTACTGAAGTGATTGATAATTGACTAAAAGTAAATATCTCTAATAAAAAAATTTCTAACAAGTTTTCTAACAACTTCAGAAATATTTCATAGTTATTCCCCTTTTCAGTTTAATATTTATGGTACATTAAGAAATTATTTCTGTTATTTGAAATGAATTTTTCCCTTACCATTCACTTGTTAATATTTGTTAATATTTTTACTGATTGCACATGAATGTATGGCCATAGTTGTTACTGTTTTAATCTTCAAATTGCATTTGTTTCAAATGATTCGAATAGTCGAGCATGCTGTCTCCTCTGACAGCTCTTGTTGAAATAGTGCTAATTTAATGCATTACTTTCTCAAAATATAGTAATGCTAATTTAATTTAATGCTCAAATTTGGCAAATAATGCTAATTTAATGCATTACTTTTAAAAATAATTCGCCCCATGTCTGATAAAGTTCTCTGAAAATATTAAAACAGGGTTCTCAATAAGTTTCAGCCCAGCAGGCCCAATTCACAATCTAGCATGCCTGCAAGGGGGGTCCGGAGGCATGCTCCCCCTGGAAAATTTTGAACTTATCGCTTCATTTCCTGCATTTTAGGCTAAATCTATACTACTTAATCGCACAATTTGGAAGCCATTTTGTGGCATATTTTAATGCAAAAATGTGTTTGAAGCAACTTTATTACATGGCAGTATGATGCTACCGTGCAATATGGACACTATAAACACATTTTTGCACTAAACATTTATAAAATGGATAATCATTGTCATAAAAATGACTAAGCCTTAATCAACAATTCTAATGGAAATTTTGCAATGCAATTGCCAGATCTCGATTTGTTGATATTTTTTTAATTTCTTAATCTTTTATTTCATTCAATATTACCATATGAAGATAGTCTTTCATTATTTTTTTTCATCAAATTATTCATACAAAACAAGGAACTTGGATAATAACTACAAACAGCAAAGCCACAAACGCGACCTGAAACGAAAGCTGTTTGTTCAAAATTTAAGAACATGCAACAGGGGACCGAACACACAAAGCATCAACGCTGACTGATAACTGGACGTGAACTATGTAAACAAATTCGACCGGAAGTGCAACTTTCTCGTTCATTTTGACAAATCGCGTTTTCAAAACATAGTGGACTGTTTTTGCTTTTTCGCTTCACAGAGCGATTAAACCATCACAAATTATTGGAAAAAATTTACCAGTCTACATTGCGATAACGTTGTTATCCAAAGCATTACGAAAAAGCATTAAATAGCGCAAAGGGGAGAAAGTGCCGAAAAGGATCAACATTAGCGAAAAACAAACGCATGGAAAATTTTCGATTTTTGAACCGTTGGGAATTTTAACCGGCCGAAACGTGATTTACTAACTTACTAATTTCTCTTCCCATTTCTCATGTATACTACAGTAATAACCTAACTGGAAAAATCTTGTCGCTTGTCATCCGATAACCTTAACTCTGCCTACATCTCCACATAAGGTAAAATCAATACTGGCTCTCGGTAAACATTATATGCGAATCAATTATATGATACCTTGACGTAACCTGGAGGTTAATTCTAATTTGGTCGTGTCAATTATGATTGTTTGATTATGCAACGGATTAAATGACCAGTGACAGTTTGTGTATGTCGGCATTCTTTTAGAAATTAGAGTGGATAAGTGTATAGCCTTTTTTGTTTATTGAAGGCTTTGCAAACCTGACAAGTAAATCTTTTACTAAAAGATGGACCCTGCCGATTTCTAAAGGTGCGAATGATTAAATAAATTAATGCATTTTCATTGATTTATAAGTTGTGAGGCACTTTTATTTCTCGTCATTTTAGAGAAATCAGTTTTAGATTCACGTTCAGAAAAGTCTCTTGTGTCCTGGCTACAGGGCGATTTGCCCAAACCGGGTAGTAAACATAAGCTGTCAGACTCGGAAGATTCTTACGCGAAAAATGCAGGAACTCTTGACAAGAAAAAAAATCACGAAAAATTTGACGCAACTTTCAACTTTAGCTGAACAATGAATCATAAAGAGAGAGATGTAGTCGTTTTCTCTGACCCTTCCCCACCCCCACACAAAGTTGCGTCAAATTTTTCTTGATTTTTTTCTTGTCAAGAGTTCCTACATTTTTCGCGTAAGAATCTTCCGAGTCTGACAGCTAGACACGGAGAAATTTGACCGGATTGGGGGCCTGCTTGGCCCTAGTGGCCCCCTTGCAAGAGCCCTGATTTGTGGGCTTAAAAGTGTATCCCATTTAGCTCGTTCATCCTACAGTGGTAGGGAGGCATTCCCTTAAAAGTAAAAAAAATTACTGAACTACACTGTACTATATACCCCTTTTATTATTTTCTTCTTTGTTTTTCAGTCACTTCAAAATGAATTCCAGGTCTGGTGGTGGTGGCCAGAATCCTTATTCTCAGCAAATACCCCAGGGTCACATGATGATGCCATCAGGTCATATGATGCAGCAGGGTCAAGGTCAATTAATAAATTATGGCCAAGGTCAGTTTGTTGCACAAGGTCAAGGACAGAGGATGATGATTAATCAACCAATGTTCAATGCAAATGTAAGTCACTCTGGTTAAATTTTGGAAACTCATTACAATAAAGTCTTGCATACTAATACATGTAGCTATGATGAACTGTAATTGACATACAGTTCAACTTCTTTAATTGAAACTGTGATATTTTAAATATTGTAGATATTTTGAGCTTTTATCTTGGTTTGGGCTTCTGTGTTATGTTTGCAACATTTGATTTTTCATTAATACATGTTTCAAGTTGTTTTCCATAAAGTATGCATATATAGAGGATATATTTGTTTTTATTAGTGTAAAATATAACACAAAGTCAGCTCAGGAATTCGTATTTTTATGAGTAGCGAAGCCACAACTGCACTTTCATGTAGTCTGATCAAGATCTTTACTGTTTGTTTATAGGTTATTAGGAAATTAGTGCAAACAGTGAAGATCCTTATAAATTAGACAGCACAGATTTGCTGGCTGGTCTGGATCTACACAGGTCACATACTTAATACAATGTATCAATGATGTAAAGGGTTAAGTTTTATAATTGTTTATGTTTTAGATGATGGGCATGAGACCTGCAGGTGCACCACCCTCATACCATCAAGCGTTGAACCAGTCATCAATTCCAAGGCAGCGGTAAGTAAATAAAATACACTTCCACTAAAAGGTAATATGATTTATGCTTAAAGCCCCATGCCTAAACTTGAGTAAGAATATACTATTGAAAAATTATATTTGTCAATATAGACTCAATATATAAACTCTCTAACAGAACACAAAAGGTCCTATCAAATTCTTTCTAATTTACGGGATTTTCAACGATATTGTTAAATTATCGTTAATGAACTTTTAAGAAGCTAAATATAATGGAGCTATAATTAGCACCGATGAAGTGTCCACTTCATGCGCGATCTTGATTTCTGTGACGTTTCGGAAATCCTACTTTCGCTTTAGTTGCGCGGACCAAATTTATTTAAGTAAATTAAAATTTTATTAGCCCGAACTAATGCTGCAAATTTGTGCCTATAGTTCCAAATACATGTAATATTTCATACAAGAGCTGGTTTAATTGAAGTAATGCCGCTTTAAAATTTACGTTAGTTCTTGGTACATGTGATAGGCCATAATTTCAGGACCCTGTTTAGGACATGCCATAATATGCCTGATATGCCTTATCTCTGGCAGCAACTAGTTTACCTAGTGATCTCTGAAGTTAACAACTACAGATATTGTTTTGATTTCTCCTGGTCATTGATACTTTATGTATTGGTATGTACTGTAATGCAGGTTATTTTTGCTAGGTCATAATTTAGCTATTATAAACCTGCAGTTTGATTCGTGGTGTTTTAAATTCATGCAGATTTGGAAGACAGATTTTAGTAAAAGACTGTTTCTTGCATAATGATAAATAATCGTGGGGTCTTAAATTCAGGCTTGAATGAAAAGCACAAATTAAGGGAAATTAAAACACCCGAAGTATTACCCACTGTACAGTATTTCTATTTTTATCCTCCTTTACTTCCATTACAGTATAGGTGGGCCTCAGATGCAACGACCCACCAAGTCAGAAGATCAGATTCAGAAGGAGAAGTACTACCAGCAGCAGCAAGCCAAGTTAAAGCAATTCAAGAAGACAGGAGGCACCTCTCTAGATCCTAACAAGCTTGTAGACTCTATATTTGGAGTGACATCTGCAGCAAAACCTAAACTGAGTCAACCAGCATCAGGTATGATTGTTACTGTGAATTCATTAATCCGTTCCTCAATATACATGCTTTTATGATGTGGGCAAACAGAGTAGATCCAGATCAGATGTCACAGATGTTCCCATTTAACATCACTTCAACATTACATAAGTGATGAATATGAAACTTATAATAATTGTCTTTCATCATTGACTTGTAATTATTGTTCTTTTGTGCACATGAATGTTTGGACATAGTTGTTGTACTTTAAATTTTAATCTTCAAATTTAGGAACTTCTATATTAAAATAAATTTAATCAAACAATATTTAAAATTTTTAAAATCTCAGTTTTTTTCAAATGAATCAAATAGTCGAGTCTCCTTGGGCAGCTCTTGTACTTTTTAGACATAATGATGTATTAACTTCCAGTTTGTATTCCAACTCAAGCCCTTAATATATGTGTATACAGTCATGATCTTGTTGTTTTTTTCTACATAGATCATTCTGCTGGAGCTGGTACTGATGATGCTTTTGGAGATTTTCTTGGCAGCCAGCCAGAAAATTCACTAGCTGGTTCCCCAGTTAGTCAGAGTTTTACTAGTCCTGGAGTAGGAACAAATCTTCATAGTGCAGTCTATAGTGCTGGTACCAGTCAACAAACTGCAGCTTTCAATAGTGGAACCAATCAGCAAAATACATTACCAGAAACAGGAACCGGCCATCAACCTGCAACTCTAAATGTGGGAACCAGTCCACCAACTAGTCCTCCAGCCAGAGGTACTGAAAAAAAAGGTATGACAACTGTTGAAAATTCAGCCAAGTTGACTAAAACAATTAAAACAATTAAAACTTAGCATAACACCACCTCCATAGTAAGACCATTTTTTCGCATCTCTGAGGCTTTTAGAAGTTTTGCTCCAGTTTCTACCCCAGAATTCAGACAATCCTACTATAAATACCACTTGTATGGTCATAGACATGGTCTTAATGAAGAGGGTTCACTATACAGTACTGCTATTTGATTTTGGAGTGAGGGATCAAGAGAACCTTAAAAAATATAAATGCAGTTCATGCAACAGATAAAATTAGGGTAAGACTAAATTTTTTTATCCTACAGATGTTTTTCATTTTATTATATTTAATACGTTTCGTCTAATAAACTAAAATCATGCCAAGGGTAAAAAATGTCTGGGCAATTTTGGTTAGTTGGGCTGGAAAAGAAATGTTTAAGAATGACTACAGAGTAAAAACAAAGTACATGTACTATAGTCTACAAGCTGAAATTATGTCTCCCCCCCTCTGGGGGAGACATATTTTTTTTGCCCTGTCCGTCACTCCGTCTGTTCGTCTGTCACTCTTCGTTTCTGCTCAATAACTCGAGTACCTTTTGACCCAGAGCCTTCAAACTTCATAGGGTGATAGCCCTTATTGAGTAGAAGAACCCTATTGATTTTGGGGTCAGTTGGTCAAAGGTCAAGGTCACAGTGACCCGAAGAGTGAAAACCGTTTCCGCTCAAAAACTCGAGTTTTCTTTGACCCAGAGCCTTCAAACTTCATAGGATGATAGCCCTTATTGAGTAGAAGAACCCTATTGATTTTGGGGTCAGTTGGTCAAAGGTCAAGGTCACAGTGACCCGAAGAGTAAAAACCGTTTCCGCTCAATAACTCGAGTACCCTTTGACCCAGGCCTTCAAACTTCATTGGATGATAGCCCTTATTAAGTAGAAGAACCCTATTGATTTTGGGGTCAGTAGGTCAAAGGTCAAAGTCACAGGGGCCCGAAGAGTGAAAACCGTTTCCGCTTGATAATTCGAGTACCCTTTGACCCAGAGCCTTCAAACATCATAGGGATATAGCCCTTATTGAGTAGAAAAACCCTATTGATTTTGGGGTCAGTAGGTCAAAGGTCAAGGTCACAGGGGCCCCAAGAGTGAAAACCGTTTCCACTCAATAACTCGAGTACCCTTTGACCCAGAGCCTTCAAACTTCATAGGCTGATAGCCCTTATTGAGTAGAAGAACCCTATTGATTTTGGGGTCAGTAGATCAAGGTCAAGGTCACAGGGGTCCGAAGAGTGAAAACCGTTTCTGCTCCAAAACTTGAGTACCCTTTGACCCAGGGACTTCAAACTTAATAGGTTGATAGCCATTATAGAGTAGAAGAACCCTATTGATTAGGGGGTCAGTTGGTCAAAGGTCAAGGTCACAGGGACCAGAAGAATAAAAACCATTTCCGCTCAATAACTGGAGTACCGTTTGACCCAGAGCCTTCAAACTTCATAGTGTGAGCCCTTTTTGATTAGAAGAACCCTATTGATTTTGGGTCAGTAGGTCAAAGATCAAGGTCACAGGGGCCTAAAGAGTGAAAACCGTTTCCACTCAATAACAGGAGTTCTATTTTACCCAGATCCTTCAAACTTCATACGATGGATGTCCTTATTGAGTAGAGGACTCCTATTGATTTTGGGGTTAATAGGTCAAAGGTCAAGGTCACAGGGGCCCCAAAGAGTAAAAACCGTATCTGGTAATTTACTGGAGTACCGCTTGACCCAGAGCATTCAAACTAAATAGGGTAATAGCCCTTATTGAGTAGAAGAACCCTATTGATTATGGGATCAGTAGGTCAAAGGTCAAGGTCACAGGGGTCTGGGCGCAGGGGGAGACATGCGTTTTTCACAAAAAATTTGAATTGTTGGAAAAACATGTACATAATCCATTCATTCCCCAATATTTGATGATTTAACCCTTAACTACATGGGCTATGGCTGTTTCTTGGGCAAGATCAGCCAGAACATTCATGCCATCTGATAAGGATCTTAATTGTTTGCTCTTACATTCATTAGGGTTTTTTTTACTAAGAAGCAACCCGTGTAGATCCAGATCAGATGGCACAGAATCATGTATTGGATGATTTGGATCTTCACTAGTTGCACATGCAATAAAACACATATCTTCACCTTAGTACAAAAACAGTATAAGTATCATTAAAATAAGGAGAAGTTGTACTGTTTATGCACTAAGATGACAATATATACGGTGGAAGTGGATAATCCACAGATATTTATTCCCCAGTATTTGATGGTTAAATTACCATACTGATTTATTTTTAGATCTGACCAAGATGATGTTGGAAAGCTGTGATCTCAATGCTCCACAAAAGGCAAAACTGTTCCAAAAACCTGCTCTTAAGGTAAGTTATGGGATGTAACTAAGGGTTTCCACTAACACCCAACAGAAATTTTTAACAGAAAATTCAAATTTAAATAACTAAATAACAAATAATTAAGTAACAAATAAATAAATAACAGGATACAGGTCTAAAAAATACTGTGGTATCATTTTCTTTTGGGCGAGTAAATTTTCTGGTATGTCGCACTAGGGCAATAGACTGAAAATTTAAACCCAGAAAAATTAAACCATATAACAGTTTGCATTAATAGAATATAACAAAGGTGAGAATTCATTTCCTTATGAATTTGTCATTTGCAATTAAAAATTCAAAAATCAGTCCCCTCAAATTTAAATAATACTACAGTATAAGGTATTGTATTTCCCAAATGAGCAACCTAACATGCTTTTTTATGTCCTGTTAGTTCTTAGTATGTGTTAATTTACACAGTTTTTGGTTCATGTGTCAAATATAAAGATAAATGCTGATTGTTGTGATGTTGTTTTATTCCAGGAAATCAATCCAGTGCATGTACAGGCACCTGCACATCACACCAGTCAGAATGCTAGACGCTGGGATAGAAGTGAAGAACTCTCCCAACTCTTCATACAGGAAGGTAGGTTTAGTGATTTAAGAAATATCCCAACTCTTCATACCAGAAGGTAGGTTAGTGTTTTGCAGTTCTTGCTTTTCACTGTAACTGACTCAGCTCTTCATAAAAATTTGAAAAATTGCCAAAATGCTTAAACTTGTCTTTACAGACCACTCAGGGGATACAGTGGGACAAATAAAACGCAGTTTTTATGTACAATTGGTTTTTGATTTCAGGTGGTCTTTGACACAGGTTTACCTGGGTGCTTTTCTCAATGAAACTCTAAATTTCAAGGAGCATGTAAAACGGAAGTGTTAATCTGAAATGTTCAATTATTTTAAAATAAAAAGCATCCATAAATTTTTAAGCAAAGAAGCAACTGTGATTTTAGTTCTGTCATTTGTCATTTCCCACTTAGATTATTGTAATGTCATTCTCTATAGTATAAGTCAGGCGGAAATTGGTAATTTGCAACGTATTCAGAATATTTGTGCTAAATTAGTTCTTTTAAAATAGAAATATGCATGATAGTTCCAAGCAGGCTTTGTATGAACTACGTTGGTTACCCATCAAAGCAAGAATAAATTTTAAAATATTTTCTTACATGTGTAATTGTTCTGTCGGAGATGCACCCCAATATTTAATTGAACTTTTGTCTATTAAAGATTCTAAATGCACCTTCGATCTTCAGAATCATCAGTAGGTTGCTATGCTATTTCATACAATGAGAAGACATCCAGTGATAGAAGTTTTAGTACTATAGGCCCAGAACTGTGGAATCAACTACCATTAAACATCAGACAAAGTGAATCAGTGGACACATTTAAAAAACAACTGAAACACATTTATTAAGAGATTTTTCTGCATTATTCGGAAACAGTGTTGATAATCCCCAAATTGTCTGTATTGTGAATATGTACTGTATAAGCACTTACTTTATATTTTTGTAGAAAATGCTATTTAACTATCTGATGTAGTTTCATGTTATGTTTAATTATGTTTCTACTGTTTTCTGTAATTACCTACAATTATGTGTTGCCTATATGTATTGTGTACAAAGCCATTGAATATGTTTCAAGGTTGGACTGTAGCTTAAGTTGCCATCTTTTTGCTTTGGTTTCAGCTGTGAAGGATGAAAGCACTTTGCCAAAGGCTAAACCTAAACCTGTCACTACAAGACGTAGACGTCCATCAGCACAACCTACATGGTTAACAGATGATTCTTTACTGCCACCTGTATATAAGCAAGTTCTAGAGGCTTGCTTTGTGTAAGTACTTTACAATCTCATAAATATTCTGCAGTATATTTTATCCCTTTACTCCATAGACTCGACATTATTGGATGGGCAAACAGTGTAGATCCAGATCAGTCAGCACATCTGTGCTATCAGATTAGGATCTACACTGTTCACTTTTAAATTCATTAGATTAAAACTGACCATGATATGACCAGTGCATTAGTGCTGTCTAATCTGGATCTACACTGGTTGCACATCGTTTAAAACATATACAAAATAAAACACATATAATGGGTTATTTTCACAATCAAAAATTTTTGCGATTTTGCCATAATTTAAGTATTAGCGGTTGTAATTTTAGCAAAATCGAACTCGCAAAAATTAATTTTCGTGTTTTTATTGTGACATTTATTATGCCCCCACAAAGTGGGAGGCATATAGAGTTGCACTCGTCCGTCCGTCCGTACGTCTGTACGTCCGTACGTCCCCATATCTTGTGGCATCAACTCCTCCTAAACTATAAGGCAGATTTCTTTCAAACTTGCACAGATGATCAAACAGGATGTGTAGATGATCGTAAAGAAAGGATTTTTTCCTGCGACCATTTTTACCAGAGTTATGGCCCTTTGTTAATTTCAGTTATAAAATCTTGTGATGTCAACTCCTCCTAAACTACAAGGCAGATTTCTTGCAAACTTGCACAGATGATGAAGCAGGATGTGTAGATAATCGTGAAGAAAGGATTTCTTCTTGCGACCATTTTTACCAGAGTTATGGCCCTTTGTTATATTCATTAATTAAATCTTGAGGCGTCAAGTCCTCCAAAACTATAAGGCAGATTTCTTGCGAACTTGCACAGATGATGAAGCAGGATGTGTAGATGATCCTAAAGAAAGGATTTTTTCCTGCGACCATTTTTACCAGAGTTATGGCCCTTTGTTAATTTCAGTAATTAAATCTTGTGGCATCAACTCCTCTAAAACTACAAGGCAGATTTCTTGCAAACTTGCACAGATGATGAAGCAGGATGTGTTGATAATCGTGAAGAAAGGATTTCTTCCTGCGACCATTTTTACCAGAGTTATGGCCCTTTGTTATATTCATTAATTAAATCTTGTGGCGTCAACTCCTCCAAAACTATAAGGCAGATTTCTTGCGAACTTGCACAGATGATGAAGCAGGATGTGTAGATGATCGTAAAGAAAGGATTTTTTCCTGCGACCATTTTTACCAGAGTTATGGCCCTTTGTTAATTTCAGTAATTAAATCTTGAGGCATCAACTCCTCCAAAACTATTAGGCAGATTTCTTGCGAACTTGCACAGATGATGAAGCAGGATGTGTAGATGATCGTAAAGAAAGGATTTTTTCCTGTGACCATTTTTACCAGAGTTATGGCCCTTTGTTAATTTCAGCAATTAAATCTTGTGGCATCAACTCCTCCTAAACTACAGGGCAGATTCCTTGCAAACATGCACAGATGATGAAGCAGGATGTGTAGATGATCGTGAAGAAAGGAATTTTTCCTGCGACTATTTTTACCAGAGTTATGGCCCTTTGTTTTTTTCAGTAATAATATCTTGTGGCATTAACTCCTCATTTACTTTTGGACAGATTTCTTTCTAACTTGCACATACGATCAAGATGGCTGGGTAGATGATCATAAAAAAAAGATTTTTTTCTGCTGCCATTTTTACCACAGTTATGGCCCTTTGTTTTTTCACTTACAAAATTTTGTGGCATCAACTTCACATTTTCTAATTGGCTGATTTCTTTCAAACTTGCACAGATGATTAGACATGATGTGAAGATTGTTGTAAAGGAAATTGTCTTGCAACAATTTTCACCACAGTTTTGGCCTTTTGTTTATGTTAGTTATTAAATTTTGTGGCACTTACTCCTCATTTACTAATCATGATCACCACATGTTGTTAATACCTGGTACAAAATTTTGTAACAAATGTTATTGCAGCAGTGGGGGCATCAGTGTCCTGTGGACACAGTCTAGTTTCCTTTTGCTATATTTCTTGTAATCATGTACCAGCAAATACCTCTAAAATTTAAGTATTATTAAAACAAGTGTTTGCTATTGTGTGAAAGCTGTGCATTTTACAGTGGTATTTTAGCAAACTGTTTTAAACCAAATTTACCATAGTGAAATCCGTTTTAATAACAATGGTGACTATGTTTTATCGATGGAATGATAACTTTGACCACCGCAGATATAGACGTTATGAAGCGATAATTAACCTTTAGCCCTTGAGCAATTTTAAAGCCCTTTCAAACAGCTTATTAAGTAATGTATATCTGCATTGTTTGTTAAGCATAGTATATACAGCTTATTTTTGAAGTATGTGCAATTATCCCTACCTATGATTTGACGCTTATCATCAGCACAGATGATTTCGGCTCCCGAACCGTTAATTGTATTGGTACTTATCTAATCTGCCGAAGCGAATACTAAATTTGTGCACCATGTGATATACTCGATTAATCCAGAGCATAAAGAAATAGAAACGGCAGTTTTAATGGAGCATACTGTACATTCTAGCAATATAGTGCATTTTGTGAAAGTAAAGTTGGGAATTTTCTGGCGTTTTTTATTATAGTGAATTTACGATGGTCGCAAAATAGCGAAAAAATTATGCTCGCGAAAAAAAACATTATAAGGTATGCATGTAATAATATAGAAAGTAAAACGTTAAGCCTGAATTGAACACCTGACTGTATTGATTTAAATGGTTTAAATTGGTTGGTATAAAATAAATGGAAATTTTGATTATCATTTCTATATTTTGAAAATTGCAAAAGCTTTTATCTCCATGGAAATAACTGAAATGGAGTACTGAAATGTAACAGACAGATGACTCCAGATATGACATAGTTTAAAAACTGGGCATAGTTTACAAATGTGTAATATTATACATATTTTAATATATGCATGTTAGAACACCTGAAAACAGGTATTTACAAATGTCATTGCTTGAGTTAGTCAAAATAATTTTTTATATGAATTGCTCATGATTTTTGCATTAAACGATTAACGCTTAACAGATCATATTTTCAACACATTACCATTTATGTAAACCATGCACAGTTTTTGGTATCATGTCAGTATAGTTTCTTACCTTACTTAACCCTTTCCTCAATATATAAGCATTTTTGCACATGTGCGACCAGTGTAGATCCAGATCAGCCAGCACATCTGTGCCGTCTGATCAGGATCTGCACTGGTCACATTTTGGTCAGAAACAACCTAACAAATCAAAGGTGTGTCTGTGAAGGAAGGGGTTAAAGTGTTGAAAAATAAATTGTTTTGCATATATATTTCTCTCCTGTTTTGCATAGTGCCAAATGTGTGAATTTAAACCCTCAACTAAATATTACCATTACCAGTGTTTTATAAATAACATCAAAAGTTTGTAGATTTGTCTGCCTGGCATATTCAGGTAGCTTGTGCATGAAAATTATTACGAGCAAAATAAAAGGATGCCACTTTTACAGAGCTGTGATAAAGAGTAGATATATCTTATTACAGGGGTGGTCATATAAGTGTAGAGAGACTTTATCCGATCCTTATGTTGAGTGGACTTCCCAGGGAGGTTATGGGCCGACTATGGTCTCTGTGTAACACTGCAAAACCAGGGGAGCTAACTGTGAAAGAACTTTATCAACTGCTGGCTGTTATTGCCCTTGTTCAGGTTAGTGAACTTCTTTTGCTGGCTCAACACTTCATTGATATTCTGTAAAACATCAAGAGCTTAACCCCATACTCCATATATATGCATTTAATCGCTTATGCAACCGATGTAGTCGGATATCAGCTGGCCTATTCATGCCATCTTATCAGGATCTGCACTGTTTGCTTTTTGGTCTGGTCATAAATACCCTTATAAATCAAAACAGCACAGTGCAGATCTAGATCATATGCCATAGATGTGCCAGCTGATTTGGATCTATACTGTTTGTCCATGCCATAAACATGTATAAATGAGAGAAAAGGGTTAAGGTTGCTTTTCAAGACAGCTTACCCCATGAAGATTACTTTGAAAGAAATTCATCAAAAGTGATATTAATTGCACTTTAGTGGACTTCCTATGAAGGTATTTGAGATGTATTTTTGAAACCTGAACGTATCTGTCAAAGAAATGGAATCATCTGTTTATCAATTAAAGCCAGTTCTTTCAATGTTCATTAAGTTTTTCTACAGAAATTGATTGTCTGTAAAAAACACACTGTCGACCAAGAATGTTTTGGGCCTTAAAACCTTAGTGCAAAAACAGTATAAGTAACATTAAAATAAGAATTAGTTATACTGCTATTGAACTAAGGTGACCATGAGTTTACAACTGTCAGACACACAACATGATGTGTTTTACAGTAAAAGCTTCTGCAAATACAGTGGAGCTCCGCTATATCGCGATCCGCTATATCGCGAAATCCAATATAACTCGGTCGATCCTTGGACCCTGTTTTTTTTTCATAAAAGATAGTAAAATTCTATCAATGGCCATTTTTTGTATATTTGGAAAGGGAAAAAAATGGAAGTAACAATGTTAATACCGCGTTAATCAATAAAGACAATGACGCTCTTCATAAACGTACCGAGAATCATTGAAAGAATTGTAAAATGTTTCTTTATGAACTGTTGTTTCCTACGTTTATTAAAATATCAAACTGTCATAAAATTGTTAAGTACTGTAACCAATAAAATGTTACGAGTAATACATGTACGGACTTAGAATAGCATAATTTCTTTGTCCCGCGAAATACGCGATTTGAGGGGATGGACCGCACGGACCGCGATATAGCGGAGCCCCACTGTAATTACATTGCAGGTCCTTCCCTAGAAAATGTTTAAGGCATCCTTGCATCCTAGGCGTGACATGCAGATTCGCGCAAAGTTTTCACATGGTTGATGTGGTGCATCTTACAATGATTGTGATCAAAATAATTCTGTGTTTCAGAACAACTACAAGGTTGAAAGTGTGGATATCCTAAGTCAGTGCCCACAAGCTCCGGTCCCTTTCCTTGCTACAGCGGGTGCCCCACCTCCTCAACAGCAGCCTGTGTCGGGACCAATCCTGTCGGGGACTCCTGGTGTACCTATGACTGGGCAATATTCCGCTCCCACTGGCATACTGCCAGGACCACAAAGTCCTTTAGGGATACAGTCTGCAGCCCAGATTCCTGTTGGCAGCCATCTTGTGGGAAACCAGTCTACAGTAAATACCCCAGCAGTCAGTCAGTTTGTGGGCAACCAGTCTAGTCCACAGGCATCTATGGCTATGGGTGTGGGTCCTTATTCAAGTACACAGGTTCCAGTGCTACCTGGAATTGGAGGATTCACCAGTCATGTGACTGCTTCAGCGACATCATCAATGACATCATTACCAGCCACACTTCCTGTGACTCAGCTGCCACCTGCAGGTATTTTTATAAAGTATACTAAATTTTACAGCTCTAACAATACAAAATCCCACTTAAATCGCTACCTGTGCATTCTGACCCTTAGTCCTAATCTGTGAATTTGAATAGGATAAATGAACAAAAATCTGTAATTATCTATAGATATGACTTATTAGTAAACATCGTAGATCAAGATCAACCTTCAGTTCAGTTTGATCAGGATCTACACAGTTTTCTTTTTATTCATTTAGTCAGAAATAAGTAATAAATCTAAAAGTGAAGAGTGTATATCCTGATCAGATACCACAGATTTACCAACTGATCTGGATCTGCACTGTTTTTTCATGGATAACGCCAAGGTCCATGGTGTAAAGGGTTTAATAATAAAATATTAAAACATTTTTCTGTGCAAAATAGAGAATATAAATTGTTGCATATTTTCTTAGGAGTCCCATTACGCCAGCAAGGTACTACTGTTGGTGTGCCACTCCAGCTTGCTGCAGCTGATGACGATGATGACTTTGCAGATTTTCAGGCAGCATCAGTGTCTCCGCCCAAAACAGGTAAGTGACTGATTACTATTCTTTTATCCTGTGGGATATGACGCATTACCCACCGGGTGACCAGTGTAGATCCAGATCAGCCTAATTATCTTTCAATCTGATCAGGATCTGTATTTGTCACTTCTTGCACAGAACTAATCTAATGCATCTAAAAGCAGTGTAGATCCAGGCTTCCATTCTTTACTCCAGCATGTGTAAGACTCATTTTGTTGCACATCATATTGATAAAAAATAACATAATTTGTGTGGGGAAAAAAAACAACTCAAATTTTATCCGAAGAGCATGTTAAATTGCACGATTGCAAGATAATCTTGCTGTAAGTGACATTATCTACGTTATACTGTCACTGTTTGGTTCTTTCCTTGTTGAATGATAAGATGTTACCTCATTACATGACCTGTGCCCAAGGCTATATCTCAAATCTCAAGCACCTGATTGGCTGAAATGGCGACCAGTCACTATTTCAGCCCATCAGATGCTTGAGATTTGAGACTGGTTTCCAATCGCAGCTTTATAACCTTCTGCCCTGATTTCTTGTTATTTTCTCTTTGGAGAAATAGTAATTTTCCATGATTTTCTAAACAAAATCATGTTTTAATCACTGGCTCATATTAATATCATTTACAGCCCAGTTGCGAAAAACTCAAAATGTGATATATCTGTCTGACCACATCAAATTTTTGTTTGTTGTTCGTGCATTTAAATATAGGAACTGATATAAATTAATTAACTGACTTATATCTACATTAATGCCCCAATCAGTATTACTAATCATCACAACGTAAAATTATTATGGCACCACCTGGATGATATTTTAATACATAATACTGTATAGCGCTTAATATTGGTGATGTTAAATTTTGGCGTATTTTGAAGTTTTTGAAATTGGCAGGGTCATAAATTGGCGCAAACAAACCAGACCGCCAAATTGTAAAACCCTGCATTAAAAATTTACATTCAATATTCAACACCACAGTATTATAATACTAATATGAAAACATTATCACAGCTACCTAATAATAGATTGCTTTGTTTGATTCATGACATATTCTAATTATATAGCTTTGTATCAAACTGAGAAAACTGCAACATAATATGTGCTAGTGAATCATAGTTGTCGGCCTTCCAGATATTAAAATGGCGGTGTTATTTATTGACGGTGATTTTTGTTGGCAGTATTTTTTATTGGTGCAACTGACCCTGACCGCCAATTCAGCTAAAATTAAACCCCCGCCAAAATAAGTACAATGTAATTATACAGTACATGTACTAAATTACTTGAGATGTGATGATTTGACAGATGCGATGACTGGATTGAATGGGGCAGTCTCAACACACTTCAAGTAATTGTGTTTGAACTGTAATTTCGCAGGGATGAATTTTCACTCAAAAACTGCCAGTGACATATTTGTGTGTGCATGAATTTGTGAAATTGTATTATCATGATAATTCTGTTAGGACAAACTGTTAAATGGTTGAATTTTGCTGTGGTTTAATTTTGTGCAATTGCCGTAGTGCAAAAATTTTACACATCCGAAATAACCTGATACATGTACCACATTACAACAATTCATATTTACTTATTTGTTTCATATCATTGTACTATTTTTAGAGTTGGCAAAGAAGGGTCTAGTCAGCAAGCAGACCAACATGGAACCAGTGAAAGATGCTTCAAAGTGAGTAACAAATTAAAGTATACTAATTTCTGTAAAAAAAATGAGAATAATAAGCCTGTGCTCAAGGTTATAAAACTGAGTATGGAAACCAGTCTCAAATCTCAAGCATCTGATTGGCTGAAATGGCGACCTGTCGCCATTTCAGCCAATCAGATGCTTGAGATTTGAGACTGGTTTCCAGTCTCAGTTTTATAACCTTCAGCCCAGGTTTATCACATGCCCATCTTTATTAACAGTGATATCATTGTCAGATTGACAGCATTATTTTATTATGCAATTCACTACTATTATATATTTAGTTAATGACATTTCACAAGTTTGTTAAAAAGAAAATAAGTTTCTTTTTCAAACCCCCCCCCAGAAAATGTCATATATTCATAACACATACTTAGCCTAACCTTGTTTACTATGATCCATTGCAATATATTATAGGTTCGTGTATACACCACCAGTAAAAGAGGTGAAACAGACAAAAACTTTATCATCCCCTGACATAAAAGCCTCAACAGTACAGAACTTCTTTGGCAGTGATGATTCTTCAGAGAGTAAGTGGTTGCCATGGAAATATGTTTAACCCTTTCCTCCATATATACACATTTTACACATGTGCGATCAGTGTAGATCCAGATCAGCTGGCACATCCATGCTGTCTGATCAGGATCTGCACTGGTTGCATTTTTGGTGAGAAATAACCTAACAAATAAAAAAACCTAACAAATAAAAACTGACATTTGTTCTAATTTTTAACTTTCATAAACAGCCACTTGTGTTAAGCAGCCACCTTTTGTAACTCTCTTGGCTGGCTGCTTAATACAATTTGACTGTATATGCATTTATCATATTCAAAAACAGTGTAGATTTCTTTCATCTTGCACTTGTGTGCCTTCTGTTCAGGATCAGGATATATTAGGATATTTATGACCGAAAAGCAAACAGTATAGATTCTGATCAGATGGAAGGAATGTGCTAGCTGATCTGGACCTACACTGTTAGCACATGCAATAAAATGCCTCTAAAGAGGAAAAAGTAATGTTTATATAAACATTTCAATGTTAATTACAGATACCAGTCCAGATGATGAATACTTGGATGGTTACAAGTCAGCAGACAGTAAGCCGTCAGACAGTACCAGTCAGTTTAGCACAGACCAGTCCGAGGGCGAAGACTTTAAAAACTTTGAAAATTACTTGGATGAATTCCAGAGAAAGAAAAACATGCAGGATAAAGAGAGTCCACTTCACCGTCCTATAGCCAAATTCCTTGGGAAAGAAAACATCCCAGCTTCACCTAAAAGAATGTATGGGAAACAACCTGAACCAGTCAAAAAATTATTTTCACCTCCACCTGCAAAGCAGTCTAAGACTTCAAACGTACCATCTTCAGATGAATTCTCAGATTTTGCAGATTTTCAGTCTGCTCCGGTGTTGGCTGATGTGTCACAGTCTACTAATAACGTGGCACAGTCTACAAGTAATGTGACACAGTCTACAAATAATGTGGCACAGTCTGTTGATAAGACTGACCCACTCAAAGCATCAGGGTCTGCTATAGATCTCATAGGTGAAGAAGACAAGTATGCTGCTCTAAGGAGTCTTGAGTTCCCAGTAGAAAAGGAAGAGGAGATCCTAACAATAGTGATGGAAGAGTCTAACGAAGTATCCAAGCTTCCAGAAGACACTGATGACAACTGGGCAGACTTCCAAACAGTGTCTAATGATACAGATGATTTAAGTGGACTTAATGTAGGTGTTACTAAAGACACTGATGTATTGCCCAAAGAAACTGGGAAAGATGTAATAGGTAAACCATTATCAGCTGGATTAATGGATTTCAGTGTGGGGATTGGAGTGGATTCTTCTGTTAACACAATATCTAAACCTCCTCTTCAAGTGGAGAGTAGTGTAGTGCCTGTTAAAGAGGAAGAAGAATCTTGGGACTGGGCAGAATTCAAAGAAGGCGAAGATGATTTCACAGATTTTCAGAGCTCTGTGGAAGATGCTGGTCAAACATCTGATCCAAAGAAGACAGAACTTGTAAATGTAAAGAAGGATAAGTTGGATGCTAATGAAATTCTTGGATTATTTAAGGTTAAAAGTGAGCCCATTGTTAATGTTAAGGGAAGGGATGATGATGCTACATTTCCATCAAAAGCAGAGATTTCTGTGTCTAGTGCAATGAACAAAATGCATGGGATAGTACCTGATGCACCAAAGAGCCCGGAAGCTCCTAAACAAAAGCATTTAAGTGAAGAAGATGACTTTATGAAACCTCCACCAATAGGTGACTTTCAAGACATCGATCATGACGATGTGGGTACATTTCACAGAGGTTATGAATTTGATGATTTCATGGGATCCAAGCCACCTGAAAAGAAAAATATTTATGGAGTTTATGGGATCAATGAAACATTCGTTGTGGAAGGACACAAAAAAGATTCTAATGATCCTGCTAAAATAACTATAGAATTGACTAAAGATTCCGACAATGATACTGATAGTATCTCATCTAAAGATGACACATTTAGGGGTAAACTTGGACTGAATAAAGCAGAAGATAGTCAGTCTGTGGCAAGCTTAGACCTGGTTGTGAATAAAAGTTTGCAGAATGTGCGCGACAATGGCGAAGGTGATTCGCAGTCAGTGTCTAGCAATGATCTGAGTAACTATGAAGCTGGCGTGAATAAAGACATACTTGCCGAGTCCAAGTCCCTGGATAGCTTAGACCTGAGAAGAGAAGAAACGGCAGGTACAGAAAGCGGTCAGGAAGGAGGGACAGAGAGTGGACAGGATATATCTGATAGAGAATCGAAAGAAGAGAGTCCACCTTTAGAACAGCAAGGTACATAGTAACTTATGACTAGGGTACCAGTATTTCATTTAGTGGAAGTTTATTACATATATATTGTCATCATAAATTCAGACAAATGCAGGAAGTATTTTAATAGTTTTGAGAAAACGAAATTAGAAAATTAAGACATTAATATCTGAGCATGACTAAAGTCTTTATGGAATTGAATTTTTATCAAAACAGAATTGTTCCATAGGGATATATCTCCTACAGCCATGTAGAGCTTGAAAAAACGAACACAATGCTACCAAACACTCAATATTGTCAAAAAACGGCTTTACATCCATTTGGAATCACTGTGACAAAAGGTACGGAAGTATTTTATGACACATACAACAACTTTTATTGAAATTATTTGACCCTGCCAAGGTGTCTGCATGATTTCTGACACAGATGCTCAGGGGGGTGGGGTCAAATTTTATTGCAATATAAGTTAAATTGTTTAAGCCCTCAAGACAGTGGCAGACATGCATCATTTTGACTCTTGAATGTTAGGTGTAAGGGAAATTCTCTGATCAATACTACAAGAATTAATTTTATTTTGGCTGCCTGCAGGTTGTTTTTTTTCATTGCTAGGAAAAGGGGCCATGTCCCTTGAATAAAGCTCAACTTTGCCTCTTAAACTTAAGTAGAATGAATACATGTTGTTCAGAAACTGCATGAAATTTTATGATCTCAGAAAAGGGAAGGCATTGGTAAGTAGTCCCTACACAGAATGTCTTGAGACCACCAGCCTTTCTGATATTTCCAAATTTAAAAAAAAGTCAGACATAAGCATTTCATAGCTATTGATTTCAGGACAACTCTTGAATGTATTGAGTCATAGGAAACCAGTGCCCAAGGTTATAAAACTAAGCATGGAAACCAGTCTCAAATCTCAAGCATCTGATTGGCTGAAATGGCGACTGGTCGCCATTTCAGCCAATCAGATGCTTGAGATTTGAGACTGGTTTCCAATCTCAGCTTTATAACCTTCAGCCTAGGTTTTGTGGCAATGTGGCATCTTCTTGTTTTTCCTTTAACCCTTTCCTCCATAGACACACATCAATTGTGTTGGCAAACAGTGTAAATCAAGATCAGCCGGCACATCCGAGCCATCTGATCAGGATCTTCACTGTTCACTTTTTGATTCATTAGGTTATTTCTGACCAAAATGCGACCAGTGCAGATGATCAGACGGGACAGATGTGACAGCTGATCTGGAACAACACTGGTCGCACATGCATGAAAATTTGTGTATATATGGAGGAAAGGGTTAATAAATGATTTACATACTCGGCAAAAGCCTTGTTTTATAACGATTTAGGGGACTCGTTTAATAATTTCAGTGTAAAATGATCACTCATGATGTATCCTCTATATGTGTATAATCATTCTCTTATTTCAGGTTATGTGAAGCCAGAGTTTGACATTGGTATACCATACAGTACGCAACCTATCATCTCTGATCGCTATAGTGCAATAAGTCATGATGTTCCAGTAAGCTCTTTTTTATTTACATTGAACATGCACTTAAATTGAAAATTTCATGGGCATTTAAGTAAATTTACTTACAAGAATATGTTAGGTTATTTTGTAAAAGAAGTGTTTGAGGAAACAAAATGAGATATTTGTAAAAGTGTGTATGTCAATGTTATTGCCTGGTTGCATAAATAGATGACAAATAAATTATGATTTTTCTCTTCATAATTGAAAGTGTTTTAATCCTTGCTCCATATATACACATTTTTATGTATGTCCCACTAGTGTAGATCCAGATCAGCCGTCTGATCAGGATCTGCACTAGTTGCATTATGGTCTGAAATAACCTAATGAATCTAAAAAGGGAACTGTTTAGATCCTGGTCAGACGACTGGGATGTGCCAGCTGATCAGGATCTTAACTGTTCGCCCATGCAGGAAAGGGTTAAAGGGCCTCATAAATTGTTGTCAGTACATGTATCATATAACTCATGTTGGAATGTTATTTTTTTGTGTGTGTTGCATTATTTTTTTGTTTGGATGTAAATAGAATTGTATGGAATATTCATCTCTAGCTATTCTCTTTAGTGTTCTCACTTTTCTAAATGTTTGTAAAATAAAGATATATAAATAACATTTATTAGGTCAAAGTTTTATTAAACTGCATTTTGATATTCTTATTTTTTTCGATAACACTGCAATGACGACTGCCATAGTAACTTAACCCTCCATAAATAGACGTTTTTATGCATGTGTGACAAGTGCAAATCCAGATCAGCCAGTATGTCCGTGTTGTCTGATCAGGATCTGCACTTTTTGCTTTTTGGTCAGAAATAACCTTATAAATCAAAAAGCGAACAATGCAGTCTGATCTAGATCTACACTGTTCGCCCTGGATCTACACTGTTTGTCCATGCCATAAAGGTGTGTATATGGAGGAAAGGGTTAAGGACATTGACTGACATCAGTATGGTATTTCAGGGAAGTGACAAACATGAGTACGAGTGGTTACGTTGTTTGGACAACTGTTGTAAGATGATTCAAGACGCCAACAACACATTTAACTCTGTCAGTAGTTCCAGTGTGTGTAATGAGGTAATCAGATCATCCCAGGGAAGTCAGTATGTACAAGGTGGGTTTACATAGGATACATTTTGTATTTCCTCCATTTTAACATGTCTGGCCAGTGTTGATCTTAATTCAGCTGGCACATCTGGGCAGGGGGGGGGGGGGGGGGGGGGGCGGCAGCATTTCAATCATTTGTTTGTTTAAGTTAAAATAGTTGTCAGACATCACAATGGCAATTATCAGGAAAAGTTTCATAATTCTTGACTGGTTTATCTTGTCGTAGTATTTATGACCCTTTTCAATTAACATTTTAAGAAAAAACCTGGTTTCCTTCCATTTAGGCATCTTCTTATTTTAGTGGTAAGAGCCTTGTTTAACCCTTTCCTCCATATATACGCATTTTTACGCATGTGCGACCAGTGTAGATCCAGGATCTGTAGCATTTTGGTCAGAAATAACCTAACAAGTAAAAAAGCGGACAGTTTAGATCCAGATCAGACAGCACAGATGTGCCGGCTGTTATAGATCTAAACTGTTTACCCAAGAAATAATGATGTATCTTTGGAGGAAAGGGTTAAGAGCCTTGTCACCACCATAAAAGTCCCCGAAGGCTCGATATCCAATCTGAACTTGCCACACCTAAAAAATACTTGTAATCAATGTTGCATTTGTGAAACTCCTTGGTTAAAAATGAAACCCAGTAATAATTTCTAGGTTAGCCCTCTACACCATGGATACAGCTTTATTGAATAGCCGGACAGTGTAGATCCAGATTAGCCAGCACATCAATGCCATCTGATCAGGATCTACTGTTGCCTTTTAGATTCATACGTTTTATTTCTGACCAAGAGGTGACCAGAGCAGATGCAGATCAGATGGGAAAAATGTTCCAGCTTATAAGGATCTACACTGGTCGCAGATGTATTAAAATGCATTTATATGGAGTAAAGTAATTCTGAGAAACCACTAAGTCAAAGTGATTCTTTTACTTCTGTTTTCAGGGATCATTGAAATCTACAGAGTTGTATGTAAAATAACTGTCACCATGAATAGAGCAGGTAGGATTTCTTTGTGTTTGTTATTAGCATTGTAATGATTGCAATCATTTTAGGTCAGTTTTATTGTTGAGCAGGCTAACAGTGAGCTCAACTTAGTTGTCCCTTTTGCTGTTCAGTGTATGTGCATAGGTAAGTGCGTGCATCTGTCCATCCGTGCATCTCTCCGGATTTGCCTGGACAATAATTTTGACATTATTAAGCAATCTTGTTTTAATTTGATATTCTTTTATTGCCACTATCAATACATCAGGTGTATTACATTTAAACAAACTGAAGTAGACCATGAATTTATGGATTTACTTACTGTTACCAACATAGTATTTAGAGGTGAAAATGATATTAGGTTCTATGCACTTGACTCATGTTTAATCTTTTACCTTCCAACATGAAAAGCTTTGAAAATAACCAATGCAGATCCAGATCCGCTGGCACATTCACTGTCTGATCAGGATCTGCACTGGTTGCATTTTGATCAGAAATAACCAAATGAATAATAAATCGAACAGTGCAGATCCTGATCCGATGGCACATTCACTGTCTGATCAGGATCTGCACTGGTTGCATTTTGATCAGAAATAACCAAATGAATAATAAATCGAACAGTGCAGATCCTGATCCGATGGCATGCAATAAAGGTTGTCTATAGAGGAAAGGGTTAACTGTCCTTGTATTTTGTAACCTTTTTGTATTTCTTAGGACTCTACAATGAGCACTTGACACAGCTGTTAAAGGACATCGACCTGGCATGGAACAATCTCACAGCCTTCCTGGTGGGAGGATCTGTCATGGTAATATACTGAACCTGTTTCACCATAAACATGTATTAACCTTTATTCCGTTAGCGAACAGTATAGTTCCAGTCAGCCAGCACATCTGTCATTTTATTACAGATGTTTTTGCGGAAACTTTAAATATATTGGAAAATATTTCAAAAATTCTGAACTATAATGCAAGAATAGCTCCTTGTTAATTTTTTGTAAGATATTATGATCTGGTTCTTCACTTGTTGAAAACATTCTTCTCTTAATTTCTGTATTAATAAGAGTATTTATGTGTTTTTCTATGAGGATTGAATCAATATTTGATGGCTTTCATCTGGGTATGAAAAACAGTTGGATTGTTAAAAGTAATAATGAAGCCTTTCAGGCTTCACATGTTTTCAATAATTCAATTTTCGTGCCCCAATGAAAACCACTAAATATACATTTAATCCATTATTGAATTTATCTCTTTCAGCCAGATGAAAAGAGCCTAGACTTTAGCCATGGAGCCTTGTTGTGTGATGATTCAACGTCCCAGTACAAAGCATGTGGGGTGTGCCTACTGGACGTAGAGATGAAAATGAAAGGTTTAAACCTGGACAATGCAAATGCTAAGCTGACGTATGGTGGCAGGCAATATCACGCTCCATGTGCCAACTTCTGGATAAATTGTGTTGATTCTACACTTCCTGCATTGAGACTACCAGAACTGATATAGCTGTTGACATCTTTGCCAAAGATCATAAAACTAAATCAGTAGACCAGTCTCAAATCTCAATCATCTGATTGGCTGAAATGGCAACTGGTCGCCATTTCAGCCAATCAGATGCTTGAATTTTGAGACTGGTCTCCGATCTTAGTTTTATGATCTTTGGCCCATGTTACATCATGATTGTTGCATCTGTTACTTGCACAAAGTGCAATTACCTTGGAGGAAATCAATTTTAATCATTTATTCCACATAGGCATTTTATATATGTGTGTGCAACCAGTTTAGATCCAGAATATCTGGCACTTCAGATTGCTTTTTGGTCAGAATAACCTAATAAATTAATAAATAAAAAAAACGAATGATGCAGATCTTGTTCAGACAGCACATCCATTTGCTTTTGGTCAGAAATAACCTAATGACCTAACAAATCAAAAAATCAGCAGAGTAGTTCCTGATCAGACAGCACAAATGTCTGCTTTACGTAATAATGTAATAACCGATGAAATATTTTATGACCAAAAGGATTTTTTTTTTTAATTTTTGAAAGATCGAAATTTTAACTTAAAAAAAAAACAATCATGTTACTATAGACTTCTTATTTTGAATGTTGTTAACTTAGGAGAATGTATGTAAATCATGACCTTAATAACTTGCACAGTGAAACTTCTCTATTAAAACCACCTCTCTAACTGGATGAAACAGTCTAAATAGTGGGACGGTCTAAATACTGCGGTAGAAAGTGAAAAAACTATCGAAAGGGACATTGAAAATGAGCTCTTTATCTTATTAACAGGGTGGTCTGTATGAGGGATTACACTGTAAATATAAAAAAGATAAATGTATTATATAAAATATAATGTTACATATATATTTATTTAAATCTTTGAGTAAATTTATGTCTTTCATTAATATATTTATCATTTTAACCAAGGTCAGGTAACTCTGGTTGATATAAAAGGTTTTACTCCTATCAGCAGAATACAGTGAGCCTCGTTCCAGGAAAATGTTTCGTTGAAAATATTTCTTTGTTGAAAGTTTTGACATTTTCAATATTTGTGAGAGGGCATGGCATGGATGTGTGAAACCAAAACTTGGTAATAATCTGTGTACATCACTTTAAGTGAGTTATGTTGTTTAATATAATAAATGGCATTTAAAACTATTCTTTGTATTAACTTTATTATATTTTGCCTGTCTGTTAAACTTTTTTGCTGTTTGTCTGTCTGCCCGCCCGCCCCATCTGTATGTCCAACTGTATGTGTGACTGTTCATCCAACTTTCTGTTGAACTTTCAGAATTTTTTTATATTTTTATTTGTGTATACTTCAAATGTTAAATCTACTGGGCATTAGCAAAAGGGTTAGTACATGCCGCTGATTACTGGTTTGAAGGTTATAAAGCTGAGTTTGGAAACCAGTCTCAAATCTCAAGCATCTGATTGGCTGAAATGGCGACTGGTCGCCATTTCAGCCAATCAGATGCTTGAGATTTGAGACTGGTTTCCATGCTCAGTTTTATAACCTTGGGCACTGGTTCAACTTCCATTATGACATATTTATACAGGATTGAATCGATATTATGGTGAAACTTCAATGGGAAGTAAAAATTAACAGACGTATCCAACAGTCAATTTTATTAAAAGAAACATTCAGATTAAAAATGTAAACAAAAAAGAAACGGGCTGTAAATAATTCTCTATAAAATTGCACTCGTGAATGGAATGCCTTGCAGATATCATTTTTATTTACCTGATATAAAATTAAGAGGTCGGCTTCCAGACAGGTGAATGTAGAAAAGTGTAAATGCTATGCTGGCGGTAAGATTTCTTAAGATCTCCAACTTATAATTAACTGTTCTGTAAAAAAAGAACACCTCTTTGTGGCATCATCATCAACAGCAACAATGATAACATATTTATTGTCATCATCATCAACAACAACACCATCCTTATCGTCATCATTATCATCACCATCATCATATCATTTCCATTATCATGATCAGCAACAAAAACATGATCTTCATCATAATCATCAACACCATCATCATTTAACACAACAACATCATCAACATTTCACTTGATTAGGTAATTTGAACTGTATTATTCCTTTCTTCAGTTTTTATTATAAAAATCATCAGCAACAACATTACGTCATCATCCTCATCATCAACATAATGATGGTCGTCATCATCAATTAACTCACCTGATTACGTAACATTAACTGTTCAGTTCTTCCTTATAGTCACTCTGGAATGCACTTGTTTGAAAACTACACGTGACCGGTGTTAAGGTTTTTTTTCGTCACGTTTCTGTGACAAGTGTTTTTTTTTCTCACTACGTGTCTGTTGGTGTGCATAGAAAATAATCTTGGCTATTGACAGTGATTTATCAACATGTGGAGGGAATGAACAGTGACAGTGTTTTAAAATCACTTCTCTTGGAAGGTAATGAACAATGTTACAACACAGTCGGTATGTGACTTTTACAATCCTGTTTATGAGGTAATAAAATTCAACTCGGTTAATTTCAACTAGGTTGAATGAATAATTTGAATATCCGTTAGGATAAGATGAAGGTAATATAAGTGTTTGGTCAAAGCAGGTGTATGCAGGTGATTTTTGTTCAGAACGTGTGACGTCGATCTACACGGGTATGTGAATGTCGGGAGAGTTTTGTACTATACACTGGTCTGGGATCGTAAAACTAAATCTGAAAACCATTCTCAAATCCCATGCATCCGATGGCTGAAAATGCAACCACTCGGCATTTCAGCCAATGAGATGCTTGAGATTTGAGTTTGATATTCAATCTTAGTTTTATGATCTTGGACACAGGTCAGTGTATTTGACAAAAAGAGAAGGAAATACATGTAACTGAATAATTCTACATTAAAAAAACATTGTCAATATATTTAGCAAAATGAAGAAGTAAATTATTTGATCATTAGACAACGAGAAACCTACTGAAATTTCTTTTCGCTAAAGTTGTTTGTATAATAAAATCTTACGATATATTGAAATGGTAATTGTTATGGAGTATAAAAATGAAATATCCATGAATATTTTCACAACAAAAACATTAATTAAGATGAGTTATTTCATGATACTTTGTATCATAAACTACGCTTTAATTTTCTCAAACGCTTTGATTCGTTTTTTTATTATATAGCCAATTTACCCATCTTTTTCAAGGCCACATATTTAAATAAACCTTACAGACACATGATTCATGTTTGTTTGTTTGCTCGCAAGTCACAAATGTTAATGTTAAAAAAATACAATTCAGGAAGAAAACACTACACCAAAAATGATCATTGGTGAACTACGTGCGGAATTTTAATTTGCTGTGATCGTTTGTAACCCAGTCCTATATCTCTAACTGAGCCCCACCGGCGCTCATATATTGATATAATTATTCTAGCCTGGAGCCAGCTATATGGTTCATTTTAAGTAATTCTTATTTCATTATATAATTAAAAAGTAGTCTGTCGGACCAGAACTAAATTAAGTTTTAGAAGCTAATATAGAGTACCTGTAAGAGTTATTTTTCGTCAATATTTTTGTGTAATGATAACGCGAAAAACGAGAGAAATGAGGACTGGATGGCCTATTAACGCTTTACTGCATGAGTATGGTTGTTATCCATGTGCGAACATTGCAGATCACCGGCTCATCCGTGCCGTATGATCCGGATCTGCACTGTTCGATGTTTAATTAATTTCTGACCAAGAAGCGAACAGTATAGATCCTGGTCTGATGGCAAGAATGTTCCGGCTGATCTGGATCTAAACTGCTTGCAAATGTAAAACAGTCATAACCCTTTGATTATATCGTAAAAGCGTGTCTGCTATTTTCCGCATCGAATAGTTTGAGTGTGCGAGTGATGATGCACGGTCATGCACCTATTATGCAGGTGGGAAATGTTTAAGAGTCTTCACCTTACAATAATCTATTATTTCTTCATAATTTATATGTATAGTGTGATTATATTAACTTGCCCATTTTGCATACATTACACAGTGGTTGAACGTGCTATTTTGAGATGGGGGTTTCCTTGCTATTTTGGACTGGTCTTTTGCATGTGTATGTATATCTTTAAAACTGCCTTCACTTCTATATGCGTCTATAGCGCAGTTGGTACGAAGGCTGAAAATAGCAAAACGACAATTATTTTGTCGCTTGTCGCGGGTTCGAGTCGTACTTAGACCTATAACATTTTTCGTGGCGTTTTATATTGTAGATGTTTATTGTTTATTTGTTTGTTTTAAAAAAATATTATGTTTTTTTTTGCTTTATTGATTTATTTTTATGGACTTTTTATTGTAATATTGATATTTCCATGTCACAAACTGTATCAGTACAAAATATTTCAAACATATCACAGCAGTTCTGTTTCACTTATAGAAATTAACAACGGTTTCCGCGTGGAAAATAACAAAAAACGTGAAACTTTATATAAAAAACCGCTTTAAAAAAAGTATAAAACAAAAATGGCACTAGCAGGACTCGAACCACATACCGTTAGCGTTTGAAGGATGCACTTTACCACTGAGCCATTCCGCTTTCATACATGTCTAGCGGAAAGAAGACACCTAAATAATGCATAAGTAATGAATTTCCCGTTGAGGTAATGACGATTTTCACGCTTTGGTGATGAAGTTAAAAATATCACAACCAACAACCGAATAATGTATGCAAAATGGGCAGGTTAATATAATCACACTATAATCTGGTAACACATTTTGACTTTACAATACTATTTTATCGCGAAAGGCATTCTAAGAATATTCGTCTGCATAAAGTTATGACGTCATTTCAAGAAATAAAAACACTTTTCCGAAAACACCTCTTCACCCGACGTGCTATAATTCATTTCTTTTCGCGAAAAAAAAATCTTTGAAAAATTTGCCTTAGTTTGAAAGCCAGTCTCATTCTCTAGCATTTGATTAGTAATTTAATAGACTGGGCTCATTTTCAGCCAAACAGATCCTCAAAATTGGAGACCGGTTTAGTAATTTAATAGACTGGGCTCATTTTCAGCCAACCAGATCCTCAGTATTGGAGACCGGTTTCGGTCTCTGATTTTTTATCTTTTCGGTCCAGAAAAAGAGAAGGGAATCGCTATAGCTACATTAAATATTGTTGCTGTTGTTTTTAAAATGGTAGTTGAATTATAATGTTTGATTTAGGCCACATGAAGAATTACTAAGCATGAAACTATTATGAAATGCATTGGAAATATTGAGCTCTTACTCTGAAAATTATAAAAGGATATTCCTGAATGGAACATTTTCAAAGTAAAATAAAACTGTGGCATGCCTGGGAAATGAAACGTGATTACAATTGTTGGCAACCTTTAGGTTTTAAGATTATGATCGCTTCCTTGGATGGAATAGAAGTAAACGACCCGTAGATTATCGTAGACCAGTCTCTGGTCTCAGCAATGTGATTGGTTAAAACTAAACACTATCTCAGAACTGACCAATGGGAGGTAAACCAGATTGGAGACCACTCTCGTGCCTAAGGTTATAAAACTGAGCATGGAAACCAGTCTCAAATCTCAAGCATCTGATTGGCTGAAATGGCTATCAGTCGCCATTTCAGCCAATCAGATCCTTGAAATTTGAGACTGGTTTCCAAACTCAGTTTTATAACCTTCAGCCCAGATTTCGGCAATCTGAATGGTTTAAACTAGGCACTATCTTGGAATAACCTCAATACTTGACGGGTATCAGATCTGAGACAAAACTAACATTTGAGACCTATCTCAGATTTTACCAATAGATTTGGTTGAAATTATCAACCTTTGTTAGTGTTCACCAAACACAAGGTTGACATATGAGACGAGACTCTATTTCGGATTTTTAACACCGAGGCTTTGATTCAAAGGGATGAGGTAAACCCCTTTCCGCTTGTAAATGGATCAAGTTTTGACACAGACACTCCTGCAAACCCGAGTCTACACTACTAGGTCAAGTCCTGAAATCAACCCCTTTTAACTGAACACGGATCCATCATTACGAAAACTCAGCTAGTGTTAATCAATTATGATGCTACTTCATCTTTAGACTTTTCAAAAGCCTTATCCGAAATTACAGTATCAGTTTAAAAGCTTTAAATGCCGGTATTTACATTCCAGAGAGCGACGGTCGTCTAAAGTAAATAGAATCACGACGTAAGATGTAAAGGTTTATGTATATTTAACATTTCCGAAAGATTTCGAAATTTAAATGAGGTTTTTACCTTTCAATTGAGGTTGTTTCGGTTTATTTAAACTTGATTGTGTGTGAAAAGGTCTAAAAATAATTAGATTTATGAGAAAAAGAGAACAGCTGATAAACTGACTTCTTATCCTACAAAGTAGCAATTTTGGGTGGAAAGATAAAAATTCTGAAGGATTTCTTTCGGCATTTTTCGTAGCATATTTGCAGTATGGAGTATTTTTTGTTGTTGACTGGTTGAGTGAACAGAAATAACTGGTTGAGTGAACAGAGACAACTGGTTGAGTGAACAGAAATAGCTGGTTGAGTGAACCGATATTGTTGTTTAAGTGAACCGATATTACCGGTTGAGTGAACCGAGAAAAAGGATAATTTAACAGCCGCAGCAGCTGCTGCAGCAGGGGCAGCAGCAGCAAAACAACAACAACAACGGCAACACATTTAATCGTCCTTGTTTCTCTGGAATCGGGTTGATTGATTTCTCTCGGTATGAAATTGAGATTTGAAAAGATAAACGTTACGGAGCAAACATTTGGAACACAGACTAGTTCTGCCTGTCTTGTTTTATCAGATATTATCAAAACTTGTAATCAACAAATATTCATATAAATATCTTCCAATGTTAGGGTGAGCTCGACTTCGCTATTTTAATTAACACGGTGTGTTTGATTTTCTATTGAGATTTCTTTTAAATGATTAAACGATTCATGAGGCTGGCTCGACCTATTGACTGAGGAGAAGTGAAACCGCACGCGGTAGATCGTTCCTACATATACCTAATGCCACTGCCGGAGTTAACCCCCCGATACAAGGGGACGCGGGGTCATTTTAGGGAACAGCTGGCATGGATTATGAGGAGCTTTTGAAATTTGAAAATTCATGTGTTCGCCGTCATGCATGCACGAAGACAAGCTCATATAAATTACTGCATGCATGCAACTAGAATTCCAACATAGAAATATTTGCAGTGATAAAAATCACTGCCGCAGACGTACAGTGGAATTTTTCGCCCGGGGATGTAATAACATTGTTTCTTGCGCTTAATCTTCTAGCGAGAGACAATTTTCAGAAAAACAGGTGTAGTGTTCCAGCAAGGATATTACAAAGTAGATCATAATAATGTTGTTTTACCACAATAATAGTATACCTGGCTAAGGAATTTTGCAAGTTCTGCAAAACTGAAGCGAGTGGATAAAATGGAACTAGGATAAACGATGTTTTTAAATTTGATACATGTTGCTGAAAAGCGTGGTTCAACGAGGAACGAATAATTATATATTGGAATTAAGTTGGACGATATGAAGCAGACGACGGTTCGATTGGCCTCGCGCCAATTTCATCAATGGCTGATCCCAGAGAAGACGGTGATGGGGATATTTTCTCTAGGGGTCATCATGGTCTTTGTAGGGGTCGTGTTACTAGCTGTGGCTAGTGTAACCAGCAGGTGAGCAAGGGATTAAGGAAGGCTGGGAAATAGTTTATAGGGATTCCTTAGCGCATTTATGCTGTGTTTAATAGGTTGCATGTGTGTAGTGGTTATGCATGCATACATGTTTATGGAGTGAGGTGGGGAAATTCTAGCTTCTCCGATCATAGTGATTAACTTGGTGAGGCTGGAGTAATTAGCAACACTCGGAACTTGGTGATTTTCTCGGCACGGTTGGGCTAATTACCAACATTCCGGTCATGGAAAAAGATGCAATTATCCCGACATTTGTGCTGGCGATAGGAGCAATCCCCCACCGTGTTATTTATCTCTCAACATAGTAAAATACGAGCAATGTAAACTTGTAACATACAGCCTGAAAGTGATTTGTAGGTAGTTAACCTATTGCCCGCTTCAATTCTTTAAAAATTGATATCTCATTCATGAATATAGTGGTAGCAATAATATGCCTGATAAGAGAGATAAATCGCCGGCGATCCGGGAATCTCGAAGTAAACTTAATTTAAAAGTAAAAACGAGTGATACAGTTTTACGGCTGACATACATTTTGTTCGGTCGTCCAGTGCCCAAGGTTATAAAACTGAGCATGGAAACCAGTCTCAAATCTCAAGCATCTGATTGGCTGAAATGGCGACCAGTCGCCATTTCAGCCAATCAGATGCTTGAGATTTGAGACTGGTTTCCAATCTCAGCTTTATAACCTTCAACCCAGGTTTACAATCAGGATGAGTAGAGTGTATACTATTGTCGTGTTTCTGGTGTATGAAACGCCTTGATATGTCCGAGTAACAAACTTAAGACCTCTGGCTATGATTCACAGTGTGCATGGTTAACAAGAGGTCTCCATCCACCTCTGATTTTCCCGGTACCAATCACGCAAAGCAGGGGAACCATTCTCAGATCTCGAGCTTCCCATTGGTCAGTTCTGAGATTGTGCTCAATTGCAACCAATTAGATTCGTGAGATATGAGACTGGTTTAACACCTTGGGATTTGGATTGACTGTCAGCATGGTTGACATCTGGTCTCCTTCCAGCACGCACTAAAGCTTTAAGGGGCCTAAAATGGAGCTACACTATTTCTAATTAAGTGATGCTATTTAATATTTGTCTTCTTCTTTAAGGTCAAACGTTTGAATTTCTTTAATGTTACAATTCCAAGTGCTTCATAAAAGGTGTTTCGAGTATTTAAATTAAAATATATAGATACGCATACGATTGACCTTAAGGCTTCAATATATTTAACAATGAAATCAAGAAAATCGTGAACAACTTTATGTAAATAAGTATTTGCCCGTGTATGAAACGCCTTGATATGTACGGGTAACAAACTTAAGACCTCTGGCCATGATTCACAGTGTGCATGGTTAACAAGAGGTCTCCGTCCACCTCTGATATTCCCGGTACCAACCACGCAAAGCAAGGGAGCCATTCTCAGAGCTCAAGGTTCCCATTGGTCAGTTCTGAGATTGTGCTCAATTTCAACTAATTAGATTCGTGAGATATGAGACTGGTTTAACACCTTGGGATTTGGATTGACTGTCAGCATGGTTGACATCTGGTCTCCTTCCAGCACACACTTAAGCTTTAAGGGGCCTAAAATGGAGCTACACTATTTCTAATTAAGTGATGCTATTTAATATTTGTCTTCTTCTTTAAGGTCAAACGTTTGAATTTCTTTAATGTTACAATTCCAAGTGCTTCATAAAAGGTGTTTCGAGTATTAAAATTATAATATATAGATACGCATACGATTGACCTTAAGGCTTCAATATATTTAACAATGAAATCAAGAAAATCGTGAACAACTTTATGTAAATAAGTATTTGCCCAAATGTATTGAAACATACAAGCTTTTAACTTTTAAAACTAGGAAATACAGTTGCTTTCATGGTACAATGACTCTGATCACATCACAAGATCCAATCATTTTGTCGAAAACAGTATCAATTTTACGCGACGTGTATGAAATCCGGAAGTAAATAAAAACAAAACGCAAAAAGGTCAAACCTCCATACAATAGAAAGCGAAAGCCGAAAACACCAATAAACACATAAAACTGTGGTACATAACAAAGGAATGTATCTTGGAAAAAGGCCAGATTCATGTTATCATTTCTGTGTTCTCCAAGGCGATGCACATTAACTTTCTAAACAAGCAGAAAATTAACAAATTGGCCGCTTAATTGCCTTTCCTTAACCTAATTAAAGGAGCACTTCAAGTAATTAAAGGTTATTATCCAGTTTTGTATTAGAACGTGCTGTAAATATGAAACAGTAAAGCCAGCTGCCGTCTCCACCCCTTCCCATTCTTTTAATTTTATCAGAGAATTTTTTTTCAACTTTCCTTTTAAAAATCAGTTTCTGTTTATAAGCACATTATTTAAAATAACAAAAGCGTTTAATTAAAGCAGATTTAACCAATTTTAATCTATACAGAATTGTTTATGTTTTGATATTTCTTTTCTGGAAAACTGGGGAAAAAGCAGTTCGGGCCATCCTGTTGATTGTCAGTTTCACTGCGCATGTCCCTTCTTCGATAGACAATCGTCGTTTATTTATTGAGTACGAATGAGTAAGAGTCAAACCTATTGCTCCTTCCCACATGTTGCGACCAACCCCATAACAATTTACCCGCATACAAAGCATTCTAAGAACTGCTAGAAATGTTAAAAGCAATGATTATTTCGAATGTGCTGAGACGATCGTATCAACACAGATTGATTCCAATTCCGATTTAAATTAATACATTAAACATTTCAAAACATTCTGCAATTTCCTGAAGAGAGCAGACGAACATTGATTAATCTCATAAAACTTTTTTGATAAAGTGCCTAAGAAATCAACTTCAATGTTTAACGCTAAATGCAAGTAAATATGTTGGCTGTCGTTGCCTGGAAACAAACATATAACTCTTGAAACGGTGCCATTAATTACTTTATGGAATATTTCACCCTAATAAATAAAGCTGGTATCGCATTATCGTATTTTTTTTCACGGGTGTAGACCCAGATTTTTTAAGTTTAAAGAGGGTTGCTATTTCGCTTTATGAACACGAAGTTACACTCCTTCAAAATATGAATGGAATAACCAAACTTTCAAGACAGAGCGACCGTTTCTACGGAATGTTAAGTTGTTCATGATCTTCAGTGGGTGTTTATTTGTATTCGCTGCCAGAGATAAGATGCATTGTTCTGATTATTATTGATAACATCTTGTTTATCTGCACACAGAAGCATCAGGGTGTCTGTTACAATCTACTTTTTCTACAGATATCACGTGATTGTCACGGCTCGAATCTAGTCACCAACTTAAACAGGCCGAAAAGCACTCGGCCTGTAAGAAACGAGTCCTGCGTTCGAGTTCTGGTCTGGCTTCGTCTTATTTTCGTCCTCTGACATGCTACTTTACCAAAAAAACTATTTACGGCATCTAACTCATTGCCGTTTATCGACATCCACCTGCAGAGCTTAAGGTTATACACCACTAATTCAATTTCCATAGACTTCCATTATAACCTTTCATCAATTTCTGAATTTACTATTGGGTCAAGCCCTCAAAAGCATACAATTCTCAAGAGAACCAACCTAGACACACCATAAAATACCAATTCCACCATAGAATGACCAATGAACCTTTTTGGCATTTTAGCCAGAAGTGTATCACCCCAGTATCTGCGGAACTTTTGTTTACATTCTGTCATAAATGATAGCTATTTTTAAAGTTGAATTTCACCTTTTTTCATTATCAATTTCATATTATTTGTATTCAAATTACTACAAAATCATTATATTTTCTCAAACTGAGCAACAATTCAGAATTATCAAGCGTTACAACACGAGAAAATTGGAAAGTAGGCCTGCATTTACCTCAGGGCAAAGCAAATTATCCCCCCCCCCCCCGAAGGAAAATCAACGCCAAAGACACACTTGACTCGAACAAACGGCTTGAACACGCTACCACCCTCACCCCTCCTGTTTATAAATTTGGGGACTTTTGAAAATGTCATTTTCCTGTCCAACTAGTAGGCCCGGGCCTACATGGCCTAATATTAGCTACATATTTGAGCCCGGTGTAAAAGCATATAATATAGTCAAAATTTGTAACAAAAATATGCCGTGTTAATCTAAAATTTTAAAAAAAGGCAAAGAAAAACAACAACAGTTACTGCAAATGTTAAAAGTATCACCGAACACACATTTCAGATAAACATTTGAATCACATACACGTACAATGTTAACATTTATAAAATACTTAATAAATCTTAAATGTGTTTATTTTTCAGTGCCTTGTCTGTTATTGGAGGGATTCTACTGGGAATCGGTTTACTTTTGCTGCTGATTTGTATGTGCTTTTGTGCGCATGCGTGGTGTGTTTGGTATGTCCGGGACAGCGAGACCCAAACTGTAGAAGCGGTGAGTTTTGCGACAGGTTTTCTTCTTTTCCCGTGGGGTAAACAAGAGATTATTGAAAACACTATTATGATAGTTTTAAATTTGTTGTTTTTGTTTTCTTTTATAAATCACTAAGGTACCAGAAACCAATGAAATAAACTATTTATGTAAACTTATTACCAATGATTGGATTTAATCTTTATGATGCCTAATAGTTTGCACAACAATTGTAAAACGATTATCTCGAACTACATAACTGTTTTATGTTTCTTTTACCAATAAAATATCAAATGTTGACCTTTTTTAGTTATAAACAGTAGTAATTATAAAACGACGAAATCAATTTGTTGTTATAACTGTGAAAATGAAGAAAATTTTGAAAATCAGTTTTATTTCCAACTTCAAGAATGAAAAGTAGCACCTTAGAGTGTTCAACTGTCACATTTGCAGATGAAGGCTAATTAATAAATTAATATACGTGTTATGTTAGACTGGCTTACGTCCCTATGTTCTTTTATATATAATATTATCATCTCACTTATACAATTATCGTGGATATCTCCAAGAAAAGTAACTCCTGCAGGTACCTTACTGATATGCATTTTACTTCCCTTATCTCCCAGAACATAGGTGGTTCAGCTTTAAAGAAAAAAGAAAATGAAATGAAACATAAAAGATATAATAAGTATTTCAGTGTTTTTTTTAGTAAATAATCTAGCTGGTGCCAGGCTAGTGTCATGTGTTTTAACCTCGATTTGTGCCCAATAGCATGTAACATACAAATAAAAATCTGTTACAATGATTCAATTGCATGGAGAATTAAAACTAAATCCTGTTAAGCATAATTTTAGTTCCAAGGTATTGACAAGCAAAAGTAGTAATAATTTTCAATTTTGTAAAAACTACATAATATTATTTTTCTAAAAAGTGTGGAACTTCAAATTTCGTAGTTTGAAAACTACTCATAACTAATAAATAAGCATGACCTTATTAAACAATAAATAAAAGTAGCTTGATTAAAAACACGTTAACAACAGACAGTCGCCTAACGAAGTGGCTTCAAGGTCGATGACGTAATGGGCTGCGAATGTGTAGGAACTTCTTAGAACACTCTTTGCACATATTCTGGTCTCTACGTAATAGATCTAAGAACGGAACCAGTCTCAGATCTAATCGATTTCATTGGTTAAAATTAAGCAAAGTCTCAATATTGACCAATGGGAAGCTTGGTATCTTAAACCGGTGTCCATGCTCAGTTTTAATATCTGCCGAATAGAAACCCTATACACAAAATTGCTATCGCCTGCAAACACTTATTACAAGTGTTCTTATGTCTCGAATTAAGAACAGATGATTTCCCTCCAGATTCAATTTATACATCTGTATATTGCAATATACACTTAAGCAATGGTTGGTTTTCTTGTATCCGCTTGTACGAATTTCGCACAGTTCAACAGCAGTAGGGCCTACATTTATTTATTAAAATACTATATTACATGTATTGAATTCGCGCATTTCCAAAATAACTTAAAACATATTGTATTAAATAAACCAACTTATTAACATCCTGTACGTCCATCTCTTAACTTTCGCTAATAAATAGGACTTTGTTACAAAATTTCCGCCGCCCAAATATTCAAACATGCCTACGCCCCTTTACTAGAGTACTATTAATTATAACATGCGGGAAAGATGGTGTGATTTTTATTTTAGATGGTTGTTGGCGCTGACCAGGTTGATGGCGACTGGTACCCAGTATGGTCCGCGTCAGACAAGAAAACGCCTAACGGTGTCCTTCGAGATGGGAGACAGTCAAACACTTTAACGAAAAAACACGTGACTATCTCACCAAGATCAAACGATAGTTTTTCAAGTGAATATTCAAAGGGAGTGAAAGGAGCTTCCATAAAGACGGGGCCTGGTTCAGTGTCTTCAGATATGTCAACGCTAGCCTCATTTGCATATTTAAATGAACCCTCACCAGCCACGCCTTATGGAACCTTAACTCAAAGAGGTCAAACTCAACAAAATGTTGTTCAAGTGCCGATTCAAATTCAGCGTGGTTATGGAACTGTGCCTGGTCCTGCTGACATGGGTAGATCTAAAGGAGCACATTTTCAGTCTGATCAAGGTCACGTGGTACGATCGAACGTACTTCCTGCAAGGCGGCATTCAGACGATGATTATGATAATGCGGCTGAAGTGGTCGCTATGTTACCACAACAAACATACCAGCCTCATTGGCAGCATCAGTTTCCTGCTACTCAATATCAACCTCAATCGAGGCAACATGGCTCTTATCAGCAGCAATGGCAGCACATACCACCGCAACAAACTGTTTGGCAGTATCAGCCAGTTGTCAATCAACAACAATGGCGCCACATAAACCCCGCCTTCGACGAACCGCCTCCTCCACAACCTTTGGTGCAGCCTTCTCAAAGGCGACCAATGACATTTGAGCAAATTTCTTCGTCTAAAGTTAGCCTGTACGATAATATGCAGATGGGAAAACGAGATGACGATGAGTGATATGCAAATCTTAGCCGTCTCATATAACATCGGTTGAATGTTATAACTGAGCATGGAAACCAGTCTCAAATCTCAAGCATCTGATTGGCTGAAATGGCGACCAGGAGTATCTGTCCCCAATATCACATGCAATCTTAGGCCCTAACTCAATTTTCAACTCTACATATTTCATTCATATTCTGAGGAAATGTTGGCTATTTACTTGGAATACTTTATAAAAATGAAATTAAATATTCTAATTATCTTAGAAATATTTCAAAATTATCTGTCCTGTTGAGATATTCTAGAGAACCTGTTTGAGTTCAAACTTAGATATTTTTAGTTACTATTCCAACTGTTTCTTTTGTTATTTTAATCAGATTATATAACGATAACGAATTATCAATTATAAAGTTATTTTCTAACCCCAAATAAGCTGTTTATTACTTTGAATACGGTTTAATATCATAATATTTCGTGATATAGGGGCCAGGCGTACAAAAATTACAAAGCTGAGATTGGAAATCGTCGTCGCCATTTCAGCCAAACAGATGCTTGCGATTTGAGACTGGTTTCAAATCTCAGCTTTATAATCAACGGACTATGTTGACTATTCAAGGCGAAAACAATTCAGGTCGCCAATGTGATTAACATTCGTGTTCAAAAGTGTTTGAGTTAAAGTATATAAAGTGTTATAGTGTGAGTTATTTACACAACCCTAGAACTCCCGAGTTAGTACTTGTATCAGTTTATTTTACGACTCTTTAATTGTGAGACCAGGATAGGGGCCTCAAATATATTTTTAACTAAAAACTTAAGGTATGACCATCCTAATGAATACCTATATCAAGAAGAGTATCCAAGGGAGGTAACTATAGTAGTAAGTTAGGATAGATTTCTATCACCCAGGAGGACCGGGGTTCAAATCCCACTGGAACCTAATTTTTTTTGTAAGCCTAGAGCTTAAATAATTGGCATATTTCTTTTTTTTCCTGTATAATTCTGTCATTGAATATAAAATTCTCATGATTTAAACTAAAATAAGCAAAATAATCAAGATTAAAGGGGTTTTCGCTATCAGAATAGTGTTTATTCAAGTCATCAATTTGAAAATTTCTAAAACTGGACGGTAAACTTCTCTGAAATTTTGTATAAATTTTGTTTAAGGTATATAGTTAAAAAATGGTAAATTTTTGTATATTGCACCAATCAGCATTTTGCACAATTTTCATTAATTTAGTCTCGTGAAATATAAAAAAATGCATTTTTAAAATTTATTTGGTCAAAAAATGTCATTTTAAGATAAATTATGTATTTATATATTATATCTTAAATTGGTTTAGTGAAATATAACATATTTTGGATAAACTGTAAAAAATAAGGGTTGAATTTATCAATAACAAAAAAATTTGTCACCGATTAAAGAATTTGGATACTTTCACGTTTTTTCTCACTTTTTTAAATAAAAAAAGCTAAAAATCTCAAAAACTACACGGTGAAAATCATTAAAATTTTGCATACAAGTCAGTGGTATGAAGCAGTTGATGAAAAAATAATCAGATGTTGGATTCTTAATAGTGCCCATTAGGATGGTCATACCTTAAGAAATGCTCTTTAATGTACTGTGGTATTTTTTTTAATTTCCGGGGTATCAAATATGGCGCTGCGGCCTAAGACATTAACGACATTTTTCACGCGTGCATAAATTTGCACACTTGTATTATACACGACCAGATATTCAACGGTGTGAATTCGCTAGGGTTTGATTCCGCGTCTTTTCATTAACGCGAAATACGCGAAAATTAAACAAACCGCGAAATGTACCAATTACACAGTATTACATGTATGTGTAAAAAAATATCCGCCTCAAAATACTGAAAAAAGTTCGAAACAACACAAACAAAAGTGTTCCTTAATCGTTTGTATAGAGAACTTTATCTTAGAAATACTGATATCAGTCCCAAGGTGGACAACTTTTACCCGTGTTTAATAACATTGACCCAGATTTCATTTAGTAAGCGTCCGAATTTCCGGAATCGAGACTTCACGCAGTGAGTATGGAAATAAGTTTAAAACAATCACCAATGTGTCAGCCGACAATGTTTATCCAAAACTTATAGTTTAACGGCCTGACATCCTCAGATCTTCTGCTCATCAAGATTTAACAATTCATTGAGAAGAAAGCATTAAACGAACTTCTGACATCATCGGAATGCAAAGAAATGTCAACGCGAGCATATTTTTTTCTTCCATTCTATACTAGCTCGGGATTCTAGGGATGTGCATTGGTGTTGATACGTTAATCAATATTGTTATTTTTGTGTTAGTTTTTTAAGTCATTAAAGGCATCATTGGATGAAAGCGATAAGGTTATACTTTATATAAAATAAAGATGCAGTTAAATCTTTTTCACTCTCGGCCCATGATATGGGCTGACGATTATAATACTGAGATTTCAAACCAGTCTCAAATCTTAAGCAACTGGTCGCAATTTCAGCTAATCCGAGATGCTTGAGGTTTCAAGCGACTGGTCACCATTTCAGCCATTCAGATGCTTGAGATTTCAGACTGGTTTCCATTCTCAGTTTTATAACCTAGGGCACTGATGTCTTTAGCATCGGTCTTAGTTGCAGACAAAATATTACTGTTTGCAAAATAGATTAATTTCTGGCACGATTACCTTTTTAAAAGGTAAAATAGTTTCAAACACATCTATTTTTGCTTAGAATGTTTGCAAACCATAATAAAAGTAATACTAACACTAATGACGCCCTTTATTAGATTATATGTAATGTGTAATTAGGGAAGTTTAAAGCTGCCTATTCTCACTTCTGGGCGAAATACTCCAATATCTCTCTTGTGGTAAATGTGAATTATGCATCTATATTATGCCTAAAAATGACTGAAATCCATCGAATTTCGCAGAAATTTCGGACAAATCAGTACATTGATGGATCTCTTATGAGTGAATATTACTGCGTAAGTAACGCTACAACAACTTTGACTTTAATATATTCACTCGTACGTTGACTGTAAGAATATTACATCACAATGACTTTGTTCACAGGTCTTCAGCAGTTTATATTATAAATTTTGATATTTGAAAATATTTAATATTTTCGTCTATGTGAACAGGCACCTTTAAGGTAGCCACGGTACTTCCGACATGCAAAAGGTCAAAAAGGTGTGAGTATATGAGTATTATTATCACTATTAATGAAACTGATAATATCATAGAATTTCCACAAGAGAAAAGGATATTCTTATTATTTTTATTAGACTTAAACCCCTTCAAACCGGACGAAGTCGAGACCTGACACAATACAGAGTCGGTCTTTTTATCAAGAAATGGCAAAGAGATGTAACCGCGTCAACTAAAAAGAAAAAAATTCTCACAGTGGTTATTTCCATTTACAGTAATTTTTCAATATCTATCCTAACCAGCCGTTTAGCTGTATGCTTTTTCTGCATATCAATAATGGTAAAATTGGAGATTGATGATCACTCTCATTTTCAGAATTGTGAGGTCAAGAATTCACTAGTTTGGTGCAAAGTACAAATCATGAAAGCCAGTTAAAGTAATATTTAAATAAAGTTTGCGAACAATTTTATTCAGATCTACAAAAGATTAAACTTTTTTTTTCTAAATCAAATTACATTATAGTGTGCCATTAAAATTCTGGAAAAACTTGTATAATATGTTAAGTTATTCTTTCAAACACCAGCTGCTGTGCAAGAAATATAATACATGCTTAATAATGTATAATTATTATGTATGTATTATCTATTTATTTATTATAAATTTCACACGTTTATAACAATAATCTTCAGATGTGCAGCCGAATCCTCGACTTCTATAGTTTTTCTATAACTCGGCTGAATTCGTTTCTGTTAATGTTTTTCAAGCCAACTAAGCTACCGATGCTACCTTTTTAAGAAGGTAGTACATTCCTGCCTTCCAAATGAGACAAGCCACTAAATCGGCTAATGTTTACACAATACAGGTTCGGATCGAGTACCCCTATTCATTCTCACTGACAGCATGATGAAGCAACTTACAATTTTGGAACACCTGTTACACACTATCAGGAGGCGACAGGTTAAACTGCCTCGGTGCTTCGTCATCTGGTACTTTTATTCAATGTAATAAGCCATTTCTGGCCCATGAACATGTACACATATATCAACATATTATATGACATAATAATAGACAATATTCAGACAGGTGACAGTGTGACAAAAACACATATTCAAAATCAAAATACAAAACATATTCTAAATTATGTGTGGCAAGAATGGCCAAATTTACTTTGACATCAGTATGGGAGAGACCAGTTTACACGATTATAAGTTCATTATTTGTGTTCGTCTTTCAAACGCTTTATAAATAAATACTGCTAGTGAGTTTACTTCGTTTGTGTTCTCGCTTTTCATCAAATTAATGAATTTTTCAAAATTTGGTCCAATCCAATAATATGGTTTAATATATTTTTTTCGAAGATCATTATATGAAACACATTCACAAACAAAGTGGAATTCGTCTTCGAGAGTTTTACACATGGCACATTTACGTTCATCAAAAGGTGTTCTCACTGGTTTTTTCCACCTACCACATTCAACTTCGAGTCTGTGAGACGATAGACGTAATTTTGTTAACGACATACGATACTTTTGGACCTTAACCAAATCTAAATACTGTTTATAATCAAAATTCTATACTTGTCTATAAAAGATCGCTCTTGTTGAATCATGTAAGCTAGCATTCCAATTTTGTATGTAAATATCTTTCAATCGTTGTAAAAATGTAAATAAAAACATTTTTTATTATCAACCCCTTGGTTTTGCCAAACATCATAAAAACCATTGATGGACAATAAATGCTTTACCTTAGAAACCCAATTCGTTTTGCCCCTCTCGGCATCAGATTTCAACATGTTATAAACAGTTTTACAATATTTGTTTTCATCAAGTTCACAGAGTTTCAACCAAAACTTAACAATATTTACGTTACGTTGAATATGCTAAGGGAACTTTCCTAATTCTCCGTAAACAAAACTGTTTTGCGTACTAATTTTAACTCCTAATAATTGTTTGTAGAAACTAAGTTGTATTCTTTCCGACGATGTTCTTTATTAAAGCCAGAAATCTCGGATGAATACATCAACATAGGCAAAATAAGGTTTTCGAAAAGTTCTAAATAATGTTTTGGCAAAATGTCTGTAAAACTGTACAAAGATTTTTTAAGCTTGAAAATTGCTTTAAGAGCCTGACCACTTAACATTCTATCATGTTCATTATATGCACCCCCGCTTGTAAACACAGTTCCTAGGTATTTAAACTTATTAACAATTTCTAGAACATGCCCATTGTACATAAACACATTATTTTCAGGTACTATGCCTCCCTTTCTAAACACCATTATTTTTGTTTTTTGAACATTTACAGTTTATTTCCATCTAATACAATATTCAGACAAAACATTTAATGAGTGTTGTAAACCTTCTGCAGTTTTTGAAAACAATACTATATCATCGGCATAAAGTAAAACACATAATTTCATATTCATGGTTATATCAATCCCTTCAACGCCATTTAATAAAAGTGTTTCTTCTAAATAATTGAGGTACATACAAATAAGAAAAGGTGACAGGCACTTACCCTGTCGGACTCCTAAGTGACATACAAAATCTTCACTTAAATTGTTCGAAACCTTAACTTTGGACTTAACATTATCGTACATAGATTGAATCAACTTTAATAGTTTTCCCCTTACACCGTATTTGATTAATTTATACCATAATATATCTCGAACAACGAAATCGAAAGCTTTTCTAAAATCAACAAATGCACAGTATAAACGTTCACTATTATTAAAACAATGAGATATAATACCATCTAAAATAAAAACATAACCTGCTTGAGATTCTATGTAAACATTATAGTTTTCGGCCCAATCATTTAGTCTGTTATTTAACACTCTAGTAAATAATTTACCTAGAACACTTAATAATGTTATGCCTCTATAATTGTTCGGATCACTGGAGTTACCGCTCTTATAAATGGGAACTACAAACCCTTCACTCCATGCATCTGGACAATATCCCTTTTCAAGGCATGCATTGAATAATTTTGTCAGATATGGCATAAAACTATCAATACCATTTAAAAAAAATTCATTTAAATATAAATCAGGTCCACCGCTGGAATTATTTTTTAACTGTTTAGTGCCCTTTAATATTTCGCTCTCTTCAATAACGCTATCGAGCTCTTCAAACATAACTTGCATTTCGCCATTTAAAAACCTTTCCGTAAAATATAAGATATCTTCATCCGCCTGAAAAAAAAAACGATCATCTGGGCTATTAATAGCTTTAAAATATTGAGCAAAAGTGTCTGCCGGTAATTTTTCGGGCGTACGAACGTTTGACGCTTGGCTTAACATTTGCCAATATTTTCTAGCATTATTGTGCTTACATCTTAAAAGTTCTGTAGTTTTATTTTTTCTATGTTGATATCGTTTACTTCGAATAACATGTTTATAATCCGATCGTGCTTTACACATTTGTATCCTATTAAAATTAGACTTGTCTACTCTATACGTATTTAGGCACGAATAAAACTGATCTCTTTTTATTTTACAATCATCATCAAACCACGTGTTTTGGCTTTTATCAGGTCCGCCTCGTTTATTTTGACCGCTAAAAGTTTGTTTAAATAAAGGACTACATACTTCATCCATTAACACTGAAAATTGTTTTAAATTAAAATCAATATCATCTTTACTTTGAATATCGCTTAAACTTTGTTTCAAATTATTAAGTGTATGTAACACATGTTCACTTCGCAAAGCATTTTGGAATTTTGCGCAATTTTCAGCTCTCCATTTATACTTATATCTCAATTTTTCATTAGCGCTGTCATTACCAATTTCTGTTTCAAAATTATTAATTTTTATGCTAAAATTGATAATACACATCACTGGGATTTCGAAATCATTTGGAGTCTAAAAGCCTATTAAAATTTGTTCGACGATAGTTTTCGTTTTTGCAAATGTTAACAGATGTGGAGGAACCATAATTGCTATTACTCCTTTTCTTAATCTTGGAATAAAACATAATGTTTTCTTGTTCATAACTTACATAGTCCCAAACATGTCTGTTGGTCCGACTAGGTGACTGGTTTGGTAATACTCAAGTTTATGAAGTTGGCAAGGTGATAAACTTCCCTAAATCCGATGCCAAGCCACAGAAAAACTCCGCTAGAACCGTCAGAAGATGTCATTGAAAGACGAAGGCAGTTAGCTGCAGTCATGCATCCCGCTTAAAGGATTATTGTTCATAAACTCCGCCTATGACCGAGATTGTAACCATGACATTTCAGTTTTGGTAAGGTTATCTGATTCGACCATGTCTTTCATTGAATATATTGAAAGATTGACAAGCTGTTGTTCGGTTTAATGATAGGAGCAAAAAGTTAAAGGCAACTAAATCTAAGAGAGACAACTCGTGATGGAGAAAACTAAGATTTTCATTATGAGTGACCTCTCTTGGCCAGTGACTTTCTTATTAGTCCTGAGCAATCGTAAAAGCTCAGATTCGCCTTCCCCAACAACGTTTATGAGTGAAATCTGACTGCACGCTATTGTAAGGTCAGAGGACAGTAAATAGAAAAGCCTGTCGCGGATTGGACAATTTTGTCTAGGGGCTTAATTTATTTTCAAAGATTCATTGGCCAAAACTATAGAGAATAGAAATAATTTTTTGTTTTCAAAAATGTAAAATGACTTAAATTATATACTTAAAAATAAAAATGATTATTTAAAACACTGTTTGAAAGGTGATTTGTGTCACTTTAAAGAAGTTGGTACTTTCCTTATTTTGGGTTAGAGATTTGTTTTCATTCTGGGGATGGTTACTTTCGGTTTAAAATGCTGAGAGAATGAGTTGGTGAAGGCACCAATTCTTGGTCATTTTTTGCATTTCCCAAGAGTGCCACTATGCAAATCTGGGGTAGTTTTGGAACAAGTCGTGTACATAAAATCACAGGAGGACCAAATCTTATAATGTAAGTCTATGGGAAACTATTTAGTGGTCTCTGACCTGTACTCAAGGCAGAGGTACAAGCCAAAATGTCAGGTGGGGTGCGGCGTACTCCCCTTGCTGCCGTTCTCTGTGGTTGATGGAAATCTAACATGTGAAAGTTATACAGATGTAAATGAAATAAATTCTCTCCAAATGCACACACATGTGTTTTTTTGGTTGAAATGGTGTTTGAAGAGGACAAGGACCTAAACTTGGACACATTTCTATGACTGGACCATCTGTTTTCAACATAATGTTACCTCCATGTATATTTTAAACATCAAGATGTAATGAAAAACAACAGTCGATTTCGCTCTTTATTGTTGATATTAATAATGTACACGATGCAAAGGCTTGAATTAACTGGAGTTTCATATTTAAGTAAAGTAATGTCAAATTCTTTTTGTAAGCTAAGACACTAATTTGGCAGAATGAACACATACAAAACTATATACACACCTGGAATATAAACATTTTTTTTCATTTGTCAGATATAATATTTGATCTTGATGTGCTATAATATTTAACTAAAACTGTGGCATCATTCAATTTTGTGGGGATAAATTTTCGCAAGGGAATAAATTTGCGAAGCTGTATCATTCGCTTAAACTTCCTCATTTAGTGGTTTGAATTCGCTGGAGTTTAACTTCGCGTTCGTGCCCTAGCGCGAATTCCACATCACTTATTGCAAACTAACCAATTAGAAATTGTATGTCAAATTATGTTAAATAGCAAAGAAAAAATATTGCAGTATAAACAAATTTAACACTATGTACATACATAAAAAAAAAGAAATTTGAATTATTTGTTAGTTATAATAATTGATCTGTGCGTTCTCTTTATTTTAACTGATACTGTGGTACCATTCAATTTTGCGGGGATCAAATTTTCGCGCACTGGCCATAAATGACATTTAAGCGCAGGCATAAATTCGCGCAGTTGTATTATTATGATTAAACTCGATATTTATTTGTTTGTTTTCGCTGGGATTTGATTTCGCTCTCGATCCTTAGCACAAAATACGCGAAAATTAAACTCCGCAATAATTATGATGATACTACAGTAGTCTAACAGATAGTCACACAATAATCAAAACTTCTACAAAAAAGCTGAATTCTTATTTAAAAGATTGAACCTATTAATAAAGAGATAAAATTTAACATAATTAAAAGTGCTACAATTTCAAATTTCCCACAAGTACCAGAATCATATATTTCAACCGTTTTGATGTACATGTATTTCATTTTATTATAGTTATTATGCGGTTAAAGTCCCCTATCCAGTGTTTACCAGTTGTCTCGTTCGGAGCTCATATATAAGAAATATGTGTCATGCACTTTTAAAAGTACATAGTCGATAATTCTACAAAATGCACAATTTGGCAATACATCGGCGATTACATGTAATATGCTCATTTTATTCAAATTCTATATGATAAGGGCAACAAATAATTTTTTATCGTAATTTCATCTCGACAAATTTAAGAGAATATTTATGCGAGTTTTTCCAGTAATACCAGGTAACTCCCTTTCCAAAGGGAGAATTATCTCCCTGGTAGTAATGACCATTAAGGTTCGACATATGACAATTTTCGTACCACCATGCTCCTGTGAAGTATACAGCACAAGAAATGTCTCGGTCTTTGGTAGTGAATCCTCGTTCATTGTGGGTTTTAAGTGAATCGCCAGCATTTCCTTCGTATCCACTTATTGCTAGCGTATAATTCTCAACTTCATTCGATATTTTAAATATTCCGTATTTCGCAAACGCGTTATTTCCCTCAAAGTCTCCTAGTTCTATACGCAACTCACGTGATCGACTGCCAGTCAGAGCATTAATATATTTGTTACCAAGCCAAAACTCACCATTAACATCTCCAAAGCCATCTCTGTAGTCGTCCCAGCCTCGGTAGAAGTCTTCGCTTCCGTCCTTCCTGCGTTGAAAAACCGTCCATCCGCCATTATCTGTTTCCTGGTCGCAGTAAACCAAAACCTTGTTATATTCATCATTTATTTTTAAGTAGTAGCGTCCACTCGATGTAAAACCCTTATCAAAGGCATCCTTACAAGATGAGAATTCCAAATGTTCACGTATACGTTCGTCTCTTTGTATAACGTCTATGACTTTTAACGCTTCCACCAGACGCACATTTTCTTGCCTCAGCTCTGCAAATTTCTTTTTAATTTCATCCCTTTCGTTCTTATGTGCTTCTACTAGACGCTGATTTTCCCGACTCAGCTCTGCAAATTTATTTTCAATTTCATCTCTGTCGTTTTTATGAGCAGTTACCATGACTTGTTTTTCCTCTTTAGTTTTTCGCTTTAATTGTTCGAAGTTACCTTCTAACTCACTATTTTTTTCTCTGATGTCGAGAGTAAGTTTCCCCAGATACACATTTTCTTGCATCAACTCTGCAAATTTCTTTTCAATTTCATCTCTGTCTTTTTTATGAGCAGTTACCATGACTTGTTTTTCCTCTTCACTTTTTCGCTTTAATTGTTCGAAGTTACTTTTTAATTCGGTACATATTTCTCTGATGTCGAGACTATTAAGTTTCTGGCTCTGAAAGGCAAGGCGAAGTAGTTTTATATCGGATCGTAATTTTCTAAATTCCTGCTGTAAGCCCTCCTCATCTACTGTCTTTGAACTTCCACAAACACCATCACTTTTTTTAATTTTTCAAAAGTTTCTTCTAACGTTGTATTTATCAATAGATCCATTTCATCCAGTCTTCGAAAGACAGTCGATATCATGACTTCTAAACTCGCTCTCTGCAGACATCCGTCGCTCCAGAAACCTAAATCTATCCTCGAAGATTTTAAATCTGTCGCACTGGCATGTACACAATAACGATATCAACCAAACTGTCCTTGTTAAATATTCCATTTTTTTAAAATGTCTTTGCAAGTTGTTGTATGATTTTGCGATATTAGCATCTGCAAGCACTTGCTGTCGACACCAGTTAAATAGATAAAACTTCATACAGGAAAATACTCAAGCATGTAGATCATATTCTCAAGACTTTTTTCCTTAGTGCGGATACGTTTTAAGTACTTGTTACATAATTGACATAGTTGTTTTAGGTCTAACTACGAGGGCTGTTCAATAAATACGCGGAAAAGTGCTGCCATATTTTTAATATTCATGGGAAATCGACGTTCTCTTTACATTTTGTAAATAAACATATAATTAACATGTTCACAAAATTTCAATAAAATCGGATAAAAATTAATAGTAAATTTCAAGTATTTCTAAGGTAACCGCAGTGAAACCGGCCCAACGTCGTAACGACGTCACGCTCAACGCATGTATGAGAGTCACCCAAAACACGCACCTAGTCCTTCTCGAAATACTCTCCGTGAAAGGAAACACACTTTTTACAACGGCTGATCCATGACATGAAACTATTAAAGTAGGAGCCATCATTTATCTCTGAAATTGCACCTTGCACCGCGTAGGACAACTCGTCCATATCATCGAAGTGTTCTCCCCGCAGGACGTTCTTCAGTGTCGGGAACAGAAAAAAATCACACGGTGCGAGGTCAGGGCTGTAGGCCGGGTGCTCGAGGACTTCGAAGCCGAGTTTCCTGATTGTGTACTGTGTTTCGGCCGCACGGTGAGACGGTGCGTTGTCGTGATGAAATATCGTGTCGGCGATTTTCGTGGCCCGCTTCTTTCTCATCGCCCTCATAAAATCGCGTCTCAGAATCTGAAAGCATAAAGAAATACAATGATAATTACTTACACCAATAAAACTAATTATTAGGTAATGTATTGACATAATAATGAATATCTTATTATAGATTTAATAAATTTATTCACCTTAGAATAATACTTCGCCGTCACAGTCTGACCCAGGGGTACCGCGTGGCTCAGTATCACACCGTCGATGTCAAAGAAGACGATGAACATCTGTTTCCTTGCAGATGGGCCGATTTTAAACTTCTTAGGTGAAGGCGATCCTGGAGTTTTCCACATAGAAGACTGTGATTTCGTTTCAGGTTCGTATAGGCTGATCCATGTCTCATCAACAGTCACTATCCGTCGCAAGAAACGTTCACCTTCCCTATGAAAGCGTCTGAGAAATTGATCGCAACACCGCACCCTTTCCACTTTTTGTTCGTCCGTCAACATTTTAGGAATCCACCTGGCACACAGGCGTCTCATATTGAGTTCATCGTGAATAATGCGATGCACTGTGCCAATGCTACAATCCGATCTTTCGTGTATTTCGCGAATTGTTATCCGACGGTCATTGTCAAGCAGCTCCTTTATCACAGCAACGTAATTTGACGTTACAACCTTGGGACGTCCACTGCGTTTGTCGTCATAGATGCTTTGTTGGCCGCCTAGAAATCGGGCATACCACTTGTACATTGCCGTTTTCTTCATCGCCTGATCACCATATGCTTTTTGTAATCTTAACATTGTTTCTTTCTTTGAAAACCCGTTCAAAACACAAAATTTTATTGAAGATCGTTGTTCCGATGCCATTTTAACGCATACGCACTAAACAATATGGCCGCTTAACGCCTAAATGACGTCACACACGTACATGACGTCGTGTGAATAACCCCAACATATTGCGCGGAAATTATGCAAAGTTTGGTGAAAATCGCACGGTAAACGTTAAAATGCGACGTCATTATTAGCCAGTGACTATTTGTAAAAATGAACAAAAGTGGGCCGGTAATCGCTACATGTGGTTACCATAACGACCGTTTGTTAACAATGATTCATGCCAGAACGGCAATATTTGCTGTATATTTTCAAAATATGTTTGTCTCTATTACTGTATAAGTTTTATTCATCTAACTTGGAAAATAAGGAAATAGCGACACTTTTCCGCGTATTTATTGAACAGCCCTCGTATTTTACTTTTTTATCTCAACGCCGTAAGATGATTTCTTATAGAATGGTATCAATTACACGTTTTCTTAGTATATACATATACAATGTAACTGCAATATAAAAATACATCATAGCCTCAACGATATGTGTGTCTGCACTATTTCATAGTAGTACAGTTTGTATAAATTATGAATACTCGTATTTCAATAGTAAATGTAGTACTCAGCTCTTAAAGGTGTAGACTAGACTAGAATAACTGTGTTTCGATACATGTTCATAAATAATTTAGTTCTTGTTCAAGACGAATAAATTGAGTGAATTTTAAATCGGCGATGCTAAGATTTAAGCCGCAGTTAAATTAATTTATGAATCCATTGTCTCATAGTTGATTAATAATATGCAATAATGTAATACCGATAAGTTCCATCGAGGCAAATGTGTATTTTAAGATGAAACAAACCATGATTCCTATAACCGGATCGTATCTATTTACAAAGATATACCAACATTAACAATGGAAGGGGAAGTAACCTTTCCAAGGAGTTTGATACAGTTTCAGCGACAGTTGTCTCAATATTGTTATAATAAGTACCTTACACTTGGCTATATTACATTTACAGCTGCAATTATTTAATTGATAACACATTTGACAAGGATTGTATGACTGTAGTACTTAAAGCATGTAACATGAATAGTTTATCAACAGCTAATCTAGTCTGTTTTCCTTATTGACGGTAGAAGTCTAAACCAAATTTTGACAGGGTCGCGAATATTCATTACGACTGTGATAACTACATTATTACCGATCAAGTATGGATTCCAATTGTACATACATGATGAACTTTACTGTATTTAACATATCCTGTCACCAGTCTTACACAGGAGCCTTTGATTCATTTGCAGAGCGCCGATATTTTCTTACAGATCTGGTAAACTTTCGGATGTTGATTCCGTAAGTCAGCAGCAGACATAAAAAGTACACCAAGTCACAGAAATGAACCTCAGTCAAAATAATGCTGCCCTGAATCTAGTGATTACCACACTGTGTTCCTTTCGAATATATATACGATTATTAACAGTCAGTCTTTAGTCGTTGCTGAACTTGCGGATCTAACTTTTGTGACGGCGAATAAACTTCAGAGTTCTAAGACTAACGGAACGTTTTCATTGGTCAGTTATTCCATAAGTCATATCGATTGGTTGTGAACATTCCGTAAGCTATTTGTTTACACTTACGGAACTAATCCGCCAACTAGTATATATTTGGCGCCTGACTTTAGTCCATGGCTACCCATCCGTAAGAACGGACATGGTTTAAACGTTGTAGTTGTATACAGTGTCCGCAGAGAGGCGGAAAATCCGTGGAACATTGACAGTTAAATAGTTTTCCGTAAGTTTGGACGGAATTGGATATTATTTATTCATTAGACACATTAGAATCACTGATAATTCCGTAAGTTAGAAAAATCCGTAAGTTCCGAAATTCCGTAAGTCCTATGTATCCTGAATAGCCAGTGTATAACTTTTATATCTCTTGAACATTAGGACAGTATTCATATATTCGGACTGCTTCCCCTCCTCATGAACAGAACCAGCTTATTTAAATTACTGAAATTAACAAGTTTACTTGATGATAAATTAATCTCATTGAATAAATTATAGTTCACTGTCATTATGTGTGGTCTTCTGGTAGTTTGTCCATTTTGTGTATTTAAAATTCGCTAAAAGCTATTAAATTGCCGTACAGTACAGGCCCCAAATAGACAGCAGCACACCTAACACGCATTTATCGTTAGCCTTTTTCCCTAACATTTGGTGTCAGAAGTGGGATGATATCTGTTTTGTCAAATATCACGAGCTATATAAATCTATATGCGTGTGTGCTTTGTATCGTCGGACACTGCAGAGTAAATATAATCTAGTCCAGCTAGCAACGTGTATAAATACATAAATAAATAACAAACTAACTTTGGTTTCTGAATGTTTATTAGTAATATAACTTACGGATTTTGACAATAACATTTTGACATAACATTAACAGAACAATAACATATATAACCTAAATTTTTTTAAATAGAGGTGTTTCTCTCTACCAAGTTGGTAATAGGTTAAGGCCAGGGAGCCCCCTGTTGATCAGGTACCGGCCAAATTGAAGTATTGCGTTTGTTTGGGTTCTTCACTGAACTCTGATTTTTTTTTGTTGAACGAAAATGGATAATTCGGATCCTGAAATTATATTTAACCAAGCGCAAGGTGACCGTGAAGATTTACGAGGGTCTCCTAGACGCAACGCTAGAGGTCAATCAGAAGACAGACACCAAGACGGACATGACAAATATGACAGACGTGGTTGGTATGGGCCTTCAAGGCCTCCCATTGTTATTAAACCAGATGTCTTCACTGGAGAGGAGGACTGGGAGCAATTTATTTCACACTTTGAAGACTGCGTTGAGCTTGGCCAATGGAATGCCAAAGAAATGCTTCTCACACTAGCCGCAAGTCTTAAGGGTCATGCACGTGTATTTTATACAAGTCTGCCCCTTACAGAAAAGCGCAATTTTGAGCGTCTTGTTTCATCTTTAGAGCAAAGGTTCGGTAGTGCCCGCCAGCAGGCGAGGTGGCTTTCCAAGTTCCAAGCCCGTGTCAAATTGCCTAAAGAATCAATAGCTGCTTTTGGCGATGACCTTCGTCTTATGGCTAGAAAAGCATATAACAATCTGGAACCAGAAGCCCAAGAAGTCCTTGCTTTACAACAATTCTATAAGGCACTCTCAGTAGAGATGAAATGCCGGGTGATGGACAAGGACTGTAGGACAGTTACTGAAGCGGTAGAGGTTGTGGAAAGATACGAAGAACTTTTGGGTGATTCGGCAACTTCCGGTAGGCACAGAGATACCGTAAGACAGGTTGGGCAAGTCGATAGATGGTGCAGTGATAAAGCTGGCCAAGACAACAGTAGGGAAGCAGGTAAAGATCAAGTGATAGAAGAGAACGAGATCAAGAAAGCTCTAGAGTTAATCAATGCACGACTAGATCGATTGGAGAAGGGTCAGAAGAGACGAAATCAAAATGGTCCCAGAGTGTGTTTTAATTGTCAATCACCAGACCATCTGTACAGGGACTGTCCAACAAAACCCAAACAAAAGTCAAATGAAGGCAACTAGAGGGCTGCCGAGAAGCAGGTTTCGGGAAACGAGAGAGCGTCCTCTCTGTAGGTCGAGAGAGGGCCGATGTAGCCAGTGAAAGACCTTTAAATGAAGATGTTCCTGTTTTGCAATCGAATCAAAGTCCCGTCATCATAAATGAAAAAAATGTTAAATCAAAAGTTAAAAGAAACAGAAATTAAATGTAATTTAAATGAGAATAGTAGAATCGGTCAGGTGGGAGGTAAGGGTTCACATTTTGATAATGGTCTTTATGTAAAAGGGGAGATTGATGGTAAAGATGTAGACTTCCTACTTGATAGTGGTAGTACTGCAAAATTAATTTCAAAAGAAACATTTAACAGAATTAATAGAAAATTTCTTGGTGAAAGGACTTTGCCAATTCAGGGTGTAAACGGTTCTAACATTAAAACATACGGACAAGACAAATTTAAAATAAAATTTGGGATGCAAGATATAGAACACCAAGTCATTGTTTGTGACATAAATGTTGATGGTATACTTGGCCAAGATTTCATATTAAGACATGTTAAAAGTTGGGATATGGACACACTGCAATTAAAGCTTAGATCTGGTGAGTGTATGCAGTGCTTCGCTTGCAGAGAGCAAGATCGGGTATGTAGGGTAATGGTCAAAGATAAACTTGAAATTCCTGCCCAGTCATATGCATTTGTTAAGGTTTCTATACTTGGCGGAGATCAGTTGGCAGAAACAGGTCTAGTAGAGAGTCCGTGTAACAATGATAATATGGTGAGCATCATTGAAGGTATTGTTGATCCTCGTAGTTCAGACATGGGGGTAGGTGTTTTAAATTCCTCTGAAGATGTTGTTGTACTCGAGGCAGGATCAGATCTAGGGTGTTGTATGTCGTCATACGAAGAGGTTACCTTTGAGGCATATCATCATTCAAATCTAGTAAATTGTAAAGAGCCCACAGCCGAAGTTAACTTGCCAGATCACCTAAATGAGCTTGTAGAGAGAAGTTCTACTCACCTCAGTGATGATGAGAAACAACGGCTAGCATGTCTCCTGAGCAAATACGCCAGTACATTCGTTGCATCCTCTGATGATCGGGGTTGTACGAATCTTGTTAAGCACACCATCAACACTGGTAATGCAATTCCTATAAGACAAGCACCCCGACGTCAGCCGTTTGGGAAACGTCAATGTGAGACAGAAGAAATAGAAAGAATGCTTTCAAAAGGTATAATTGAACCATCCAACAGTGCTTGGTCATCACCCATTGTCCTTGTCACCAAGAAAGACGGCTCGACTAGATTCTGCGTAGATTACAGAAAGTTAAATGAGGTCACTGTTAAGGACGCTTATCCCATTCCAAGAGTTGATGACTGCTTGGATGCTCTCTATGGGGCTAAGTGGTTTAACTGTATGGATTTATGTTCAGGATTCTGGCAGATAGAGATGGATGAAAATGACAAGCTTAAGACGGCCTTCTCTACCTCCAGTGGCGGCTTACACCATTTTAAAGTTATGCCCTTCGGACTTGTAAATGCGCCGTCTACATTTCAACGCCTCATGGAAAATGTGTTAAGAGGACTCCAATGGGTCGAGTCCCTCTTATATATGGACGATATAATTACCCCAGGAAGGTCGGTTGATGAATGTCTGTTGAGATTGGAGCATGTATTTGACAGAATACAGAAAGCTAATCTTAAGCTTAAGTCCACCAAGTGTTTGTTTTTCCAGAAGTCCGTTACATTCCTCGGACACAATGTGTCTGAAGATGGTATTCGGACCGATAGTAATAAAATTGAGGCAGTTCAAAATTGGCCCATTCCAGTTAATGCTAAAGAGGTTAGAAGCTTTTTAGGTCTTGCTTCGTATTATAGGAGGTTTGTCAAAGGCTTTGCTGAAATAGCACGCCCGTTACATAAGATTTGTGAAAAGCATGCAAAATTTAAATGGGATGCCGACAGTCAAGTAGCGTTTGACACCCTAAAGGTTTGCTAACGACTGTACTTGCCTATCCCAGAATGGACTGTAAATTCATACTTGATACAGATGCAAGTGACAAAGCCGTTGGCGCTATTTTGTCACAAGAGCAAGATGGTAAAGAGCATGTTATTGCCTACATGAGCAAAGCCATGAATAAACATGAGCAAGCCTACTGTGTGACGAGAAAAGAGCTATTAGCAGTAATAGTTGCCCTTAAGCAGTTCCATCATTACCTGTATGGTCAAGAGGTGTTGTTAAGAACAGATAACGCTGCTGTGAGCTGGATGAAAAGTTTAAAGGTTCCCACTGGTCAAGTTGCAAGATGGCTGCAAGAGTTAGGTACATATAACCTAACAGTTATTCACAGAGCTGGAAAGAGTCATAATAATGCAGATGCTCTTCCTCGTAAGCCCTGCAAAGTTTGCGCAAGGCAGCAGGAACTGAGTCTTGCAAACGATGATAATAATAACGGAGATCAGGATGATATAGTCCAAAAAGTAAGGATGACTACCAGAAAGGGTGCATCTCAAGCAATTAACAATGAGCTTTCCGAAAACCATCTACTTTTAGATGGCTGGAATGCTACAGAAATAGCTAATGAGCAATTGTCTGATCCAGAAATAGGACCTTTGCTTTCTGCCAAGCTAGCTGGAGTGTCTCGTCCAAACTGGTCCGCAATATCTCATGGTAAAGCAGCATTAAAATCTTTATGGAGACAGTGGGACAGACTTGAAATTAAAGGCGGAATGATGTACCGTTTATTTGTAACTCCATCTGGTAACGTTATATATCAATTAGTAGTACTAAGTAAAAAACGTAAGGAAGTCATGTTTCATCATCACGATGTCCCTACTGCAGGCCATTTAGGTGTTAACAAAACATTAGAGAAAATAAGAAATGGGTTTTACTGGCCTGGGTTGTCTATCACTGTAAAACATTATTGTCAAAAATGTGATACCTGTACAGTCAGAAACTTGTCCAAAGAGAACAATAAAGCCCCCTTAGGTAATTACATTGTGGGTGAACCAATGGAAAGGGTGATGATGGATATTTTAGGTCCTTTACCTACAACAAAATCTGGCAATAAGTATATTCTAGTAATCTCAGATTGGTTTACAAAATGGACAGAAAGTATAGCTATTCCGAATCAGGAAGCAAAAACTATAGCAGAAGCATTTGTGTATAACTTTGTTACTCGTTTTGGTGTTCCTTTACAGTTGTATACTGACCAGGGGAGAAATTTTGAGTCAAAAATATTACTTGAAGTTTGCCAACTTCTTAATATTGAAAAAACACATTCGACAAGTATGAGGCCCCAAGCCATAGGGATGGTTGAAAGAATGAATCGAACGATACTGTCTATGCTTTCCAAGTACTGCCAAGCCAATCAATATAACTGGGATCGTTTTCTTCCTTTAGTTATGATGGCTTACCGCAGCTCAAATCAGAGCAGTACAAAGGTTTCGCCAAATAAAATGGTATTTGGGAGGGAAATTGTTTTACCAATAAATGCAGTAATTGGTAGACCAAGTGTCACTGATCAACAAGTTTCTAGTGAAGAATACGTTCAGACTCTAAAACAAAAACTTGAAGAAGCACATGAAGTAGCGCGGGTTAACATTGGTAATGTTAGCCAATATCAGAAAAGACATTATGATACAAACGCGAAAAAGAGAACTTTTGTGGAAGGGCAATGTGTTTGGCTCCATGACCCTACCAGAAAAAAGGTGTTTGTTCCAAGTTGTTAAACAAATGGAAAGGTCCTTTCCTAGTTACAAGAGTTCTTGATGATCTAATATGCCTTGTGAAGCAGTCGAAAAATCAGAAACCTAAGGCTTACCACGTTGATCGTCGGTGGCATTACAATGGTTCTAACATACCAACTTGGATCAAGAGGGAGAAAACAGGGCTTTAACAAACAAACAGTCAAATAAACAAACAAATAAACAGATTAACATCAACAAAATAAACAACAACTGTTCATCTTAAAAAGGAATTATAAATAGGTTTAAAATAGTGTATATAACTATAAAACACTTAAGAAAACAACGAAATAACAAGAGTAAACATCAATAATAAATAGTGTATATGTAACTAAATGTTTAAATATTCAATATTTTAAAACTAAATGTTTGTCATTTTATTTGCAGACAATGGCTTCATCATCATGTTGGTTATGCCCAAAGGTATTCCCTAGTAAAACTGATCTAAATGCACACTTAACATCAAAGGAGCACAGGCGTATGACGGTAATCTGTCCCTGGTGCGAGAAGGAAAAGACATTTACGAGACCAGGGGACCTACAAACACACTGTAAGCAGAGGCATCTCATAGAAACTAATGGTTATGCCAAGACTTTCTTCTCTACGCGCAATTGTTTCTATTTTTCAATTTATCCAGAAGACTACGTGAAAATCAACAACATAGAATCTTGGACGTCAGCCGACGCAGTGGAAGCGAGACGACTGGTAATGAAATGGACTGAGCAACAGCCTGACTCGTTTATTAAGAAAGAAAATTGGAGGCAGGGATGGAGGACAGGGATGAAGTCAAAGTTAAGCGAGAGCAATAAGGAGAACGAAATGTTTGTAGCAGTTAAGCTAGACCCGCTAAAAGAGGTTACACAAAATGCAAACGACGAAAACATTATGTCTCAGAAAATGTCTAAATCAGAGGTGAATGAAGCTTACATGAAGGAAATAGAGAATGATCTGACATATGACCCTGAAACACAGAAAAGAAAAGAAAACAGTTAGATTTGTTGCCACCAATGAACCGAAAGAAAAGAGAGTGAAAGAAACAAAGAAAGAAACTGAACCTAATAAGAACACTGAAACAACAAAAATAACAACTGAAACAAATGAGACCACTGACACAACAAAGACAGACACTGAACTAAATAAGAGAACTGAGACAGAAAGTGAATCAATTAAGAGCAACATAGAAAAGACCCCTGAACGGCGAATAAACTTCAGAGTTCTAAGACTAACGGAACGTTTTCATTGGTCAGTTATTCCGTAAGTCATATCGATTGGTTGTGAACATTCCGTAAGCTATTTGTTTACACTTACGGAACTAATCCGCCAACTAGTATATATTTGGCGCCTGACTTTAGTCCATGGCTACCCATCCGTAAGAACGGACATGGTTTAAACGTTGTAGTTGTATACAGTGTCCGCAGAGAGGCGGAAAATCCGTGGAACATTGACAGTTAAATAGTTTTCCGTAAGTTTGGACGGAATTGGATATTATTTATTCATTAGACACATTAGAATCACTGATAATTCCGTAAGTTAGAAAAATCCGTAAGTTCCGAAATTCCGCAAGTCCTATGTATCCTGAATAGCCAGTGTATAACTATTATATCTCTTGAACATAAGGACAGTATTCATATATCCGGACTGCTTCCCCTCCTCATGAACAGAACCAGCTTATTTAAATTACTGAAATTAACAAGTTTACTTGATGATAAATTAATCTCATTGAATAAATTATAGTTCACTGTCATTATGTGTGGTCTTCTGGTAGTTTGTCCATTTTGTGTATTTAAAATTCGCTAAAAGCTATTAAATTGCCGTACAGTACAGGCCCCAAATAGACAGCAGCACACCTAACACGCATTTATCGTTAGCCTTTATCCCTAACAATATTAATGTGTGTGAAGTTGGCTCTACGTTCGACGTTCGACATTCAAATTGCATTTCGACGTTCGACATTCAAAATGCAGTTCGACGTCCGACATTCAAAACCAGTTCGACGTTCGACATTCAAAATGCAGTCCGATGTTCGACATTCAAAATACAGTTCGACGTTCGACATTCAAAACCAGTTCGACGTTCGACATTCAAAATGCAGTTCGACGTTCGACATTCAAAACCAGTTCGACGTTCGACATTCAAAATGCAGTTCGACGTTCGATATTCAAAACCAGTTCGACGTTCGACATTCAAAATGCAGTCCGGCGTTAGACATTCAAAACCAGATCGACGTTCGACATTCAAACTGCAGTTAGACGTTCGACATTCAAAATGCAGTTCGACGTTCGACATTCAAAACCAGATCGACGTTCGACATTCAAACTGCAGTTCGACGTTCGACATTAAAAAACTAGTTCGAATTTCGACATTCAAAATGCAGTTCGACGTCTGACATTCAAACCAGTTCGACGTTCGACATTCAAAACCAGTTCGACGTTCGACATTCAAAATGCAGTTCGACGTTCGACATTCAAAACCAGTTCGACGTTCGACATTCAAACAAGTTCGATGTTCGACATTCAAAACCAGATCGACGTTCGACATTCAAACTGCAGTTCGACGTTTGACATTTAAAATCAGTTCGACGTTCGACATTCAAAATGCAGTTCGACGTTCGACATTCAAAACCAGTTCGACGTTCGACATTCAAAATGCAGTTCGACGTTCGACATTCAAAACCAGTTCGACGTTCGACTTTCAAAATGCAGTTCGACGTTCGACATTCAAAACCAGTTCGACGTTCGACATTCAAAATGCAGTCCGACGTTCGACATTAAAAACCAGATCGACGTTCGACATTCAAACTGCAGTTCGACGTTCGACATTCAAAAACAGTTCGACGTTCGACATTCAAAATGCAGTTCGACGTTCGACATTCAAACCAGTTCGACGTTCGACATTCAAAATGCAGTTCGACGTTCGACATTTAAAACCAGTTCGACGTTCGGCATTCAAAATGCAGTTCGACGTTCGACATTCAAAACCAGTTCGACGTTCGACATTGAAAATGCAGTTCGACGTTCGAAATTCAAAACCAGATCGACGTTCGACATTCAAACTGCAGTTCGACGTTCGACATTCAAAACCAGTTTGACGTTCGACATTCAAAATGCAGTTCGACGTTCGCATTCAAATTAGTTCGACGTTCGACATTCAAAACCAGTTCGACGTTCGACATTCAAAATGCAGTTCGACGTACGACATTCAAATTGCAGTTCGACGTTCGACATTCAAAATGCAGTTCGACGTTCGACATTCAAAACCAGTTCGACGTTCGACATTCAAAATGCAGTTCGACGTTCGACATTCAAACCCAGTTCGACGTTCGACATTCAAAATGCAGTTCGACGTTCGATATTCAAAACCAGTTCGACGTTCGACATTCAAAATGCAGTCCGACGTTAGACATTCAAAACCAGATCGACGTTCGACATTCAAACTGCAGTTAGACGTTCGACATTCAAACTGCAGTTAGACGTTCGACATTCAAAACCCAGTTCGACGTTCGACATTCAAAATGCAGTTTGACATTCAAAACCAGTTCTACGTTCGACATTCAAAATACAGTTCGACGTTCGACATTCAAAACCAGTTCGACGTTCGACATTCAAAATGCAGTTCGACGTTCGACATTCAAAACCAGTTCGACGTTCGACATTCAAACTGCAGTTCGACGTTCGACATTCAAAATGCAGTTCGACGTTCGACATTCAAAACCAGATCGACGTTCGACATTCAAACTGCAGTTCGACGTTCGACATTTAAAACCAGTTCGACGTTCGACATTCAAAATGCAGTTCGACGTTCGACATTCAAAATGCAGTTCGACGTTCGACATTCAAACCAGTTCGACGTTCGACATTCAAAACCAGTTCGACGTTCGACATTCAAAATGCAGTTCGACGTTCGACTTTCAAAACCAGTTCGACGTTCGACATTCAAACGAGTTCGACGTTCGACATTCAAAACCAGATAGACGTTCGACATTCCAACTGCAGTTCGACGTTCGACCTTCAAAACCAGTTCGACGTTCGACATTCAAAATGCAGTTCGACGTTCGACATTCAAAATGCAGTTCGTCGTTCGACATTCAAAATGCAGTCCGACGTTCGACATTCAAAACCAGATCGACGTTCGACATTCAAACTGCAGTTCGACGTTCGACATTCAAAAACAGTTCGACGTTCGACATTCAAAATGCAGTTCGACGTTCGACATTCAAACCAGTTCGACGTTCGCATTCAAACTGCAGTTCGACATTCGACATTCAAAACCAGTTTGACGTTCGACATTCAAAATGCAGTTTGACGTTCGACATTCAAACCAGTTTGACGTTCGACATTCAAAACCAGTTCGACGTTCGACATTCAAAATGCAGTTCGACGTTCGACATTCAAATTTTAGTTCGACGTTCGACATTCAAAATGCAGTTCGACGTTCGACATTCAAAACCAGTTCGACGTTCGACATTCAAAATGCAGTTCGACATTCGACATTCAAACCCAGTTCGACGTTCGACATTCAAAATGCAGTTCGACGTTCGACATTCAAAACCTGTTCGATGTTCGACATTCAAAATCCAGTTCGACGTTCGAACTTCAAAACCAGTTCGACGTTCGACATTCAAAATGCATTTCGACGTTCGACATTCGAAACCAGTTCGACGTTCGACATTCAAAACCAGTTCGACGTTCGACATTCAAAATGCAGTTCGACGTTCGACATTCAAAACCAGTTCGACGTTCGACATTCAAAATGCAGTTCGACGTTCGACATTCAAAAACAGTTCGACGTTTGACATTCAAAATGCAGTTCGACGTTCGACATTCAAACCAGTTCGACGTTCGACATTCAAAATGCAGTTCGACGTTCGACATTCAAAATGCAGTTCGACGTTCGACATTCAAAACCAGTTCGACGTTCGACATTCAAAATGCAGTTCGACGTTCGACATTCAAATTGCAGTTCGACGTTCGACATTCAAAATGCAGTTCGACGTTAGACATTCAAACGACATTCAAAATGCAGTTCGACGTTAGACATTCAAAACCAGTTCGGCGTTCGACATTTAAAATGCAGTTCGACGTTCGACATTCAAATTGCAGTTCGACGTTCGACATTCAAAATGCAGTTCGACGTTCGACATTCAAAACCAGTTCGACGTTCGACATTCAAAATGCAGTTCGACGTTCGACATTCAAACCAAGTTCGACGTTCGACATTCAAAATGCAGTTAGACGTTCGACATTCAAAACCCAGTTCGACGTTCGACATTCAAAATGCAGTTCGACGTTCGACATTCAAAACCAGTTCGGCGTTCGACATTTAAAATGCAGTTCGACGTTCGACATTCAAATTGCAGTTCGACGTTCGACATTCAAAATGCAGTTCGACGTTCGACATTCAAAATGCAGTTCGACGTTAGACATTCAAACGACATTCAAAATGCAGTTCGACGTTAGACATTCAAAACCAGTTCGGCGTTCGACATTTAAAATGCAGTTCGACGTTCGACATTCAAATTGCAGTTCGACGTTCGACATTCAAAATGCAGTTCGACGTTCGACATTCAAAACCAGTTCGACGTTCGACATTCAAAATGCAGTTCGACGTTCGACATTCAAACCAAGTTCGACGTTCGACATTCAAAATGCAGTTAGACGTTCGACATTCAAAACCCAGTTCGACGTTCGACATTCAAAATGCAGTTTGACATTCAAAACCAGTTCTACGTTCGACATTCAAAATACAGTTCGACGTTCGACATTCAAAACCAGTTCGACGTTCGACATTCAAAATGCAGTTCGACGTTCGACATTCAAAACCAGTTCGACGTTCGACATTCAAACTGCAGTTCGACGTTCGACATTCAAAATGCAGTTCGACGTTCGACATTCAAAACCAGATCGACGTTCGACATTCAAACTGCAGTTCGACGTTCGACATTTAAAACCAGTTCGACGTTCGACATTCAAAATGCAGTTCGACGTTCGACATTCAAAATGCAGTTCGACGTTCGACATTCAAACCAGTTCGACGTTCGACATTCAAAACCAGTTCGACGTTCGACATTCAAAATGCAGTTCGACGTTCGACTTTCAAAACCAGTTCGACGTTCGACATTCAAACGAGTTCGACGTTCGACATTCAAAACCAGATAGACGTTCGACATTCCAACTGCAGTTCGACGTTCGACCTTCAAAACCAGTTCGACGTTCGACATTCAAAATGCAGTTCGACGTTCGACATTCAAAATGCAGTTCGTCGTTCGACATTCAAAATGCAGTCCGACGTTCGACATTCAAAACCAGATCGACGTTCGACATTCAAACTGCAGTTCGACGTTCGACATTCAAAAACAGTTCGACGTTCGACATTCAAAATGCAGTTCGACGTTCGACATTCAAACCAGTTCGACGTTCGCATTCAAACTGCAGTTCGACATTCGACATTCAAAACCAGTTTGACGTTCGACATTCAAAATGCAGTTTGACGTTCGACATTCAAACCAGTTTGACGTTCGACATTCAAAACCAGTTCGACGTTCGACATTCAAAATGCAGTTCGACGTTCGACATTCAAATTTTAGTTCGACGTTCGACATTCAAAATGCAGTTCGACGTTCGACATTCAAAACCAGTTCGACGTTCGACATTCAAAATGCAGTTCGACATTCGACATTCAAACCCAGTTCGACGTTCGACATTCAAAATGCAGTTCGACGTTCGACATTCAAAACCTGTTCGATGTTCGACATTCAAAATCCAGTTCGACGTTCGAACTTCAAAACCAGTTCGACGTTCGACATTCAAAATGCATTTCGACGTTCGACATTCGAAACCAGTTCGACGTTCGACATTCAAAACCAGTTCGACGTTCGACATTCAAAATGCAGTTCGACGTTCGACATTCAAAACCAGTTCGACGTTCGACATTCAAAATGCAGTTCGACGTTCGACATTCAAAAACAGTTCGACGTTTGACATTCAAAATGCAGTTCGACGTTCGACATTCAAACCAGTTCGACGTTCGACATTCAAAATGCAGTTCGACGTTCGACATTCAAAATGCAGTTCGACGTTCGACATTCAAAACCAGTTCGACGTTCGACATTCAAAATGCAGTTCGACGTTCGACATTCAAATTGCAGTTCGACGTTCGACATTCAAAATGCAGTTCGACGTTAGACATTCAAACGACATTCAAAATGCAGTTCGACGTTAGACATTCAAAACCAGTTCGGCGTTCGACATTTAAAATGCAGTTCGACGTTCGACATTCAAATTGCAGTTCGACGTTCGACATTCAAAATGCAGTTCGACGTTCGACATTCAAAACCAGTTCGACGTTCGACATTCAAAATGCAGTTCGACGTTCGACATTCAAACCAAGTTCGACGTTCGACATTCAAAATGCAGTTCGACGTTCGACATTCAAAACCAGTTCGACGTTCGACATTTAAAATGCAGTTCGACGTTCGACATTCAAAACCAGTTCGACGTTCGACATTCAAAATGCAGTTAGACGTTCGACATTCAAAACCAGTTCGACATTCAAAATGCAGTTCGACGTTCGACATTCAAAACCAGTTCGACGTTCGGCATTCAAAATGCATTTGGACGTTAGACATTCAAAACCAGATCGACGTTCGACATTCAAACTGCAGTTCGACGTTCGACATTCAAAAACAGTTCGACGTTCGACATTCAAAATGCAGTTCGACGTTCGACATTCAAACCAGTTCGACGTTCGACATTCAAATTGCAGTTCGACGTTCGACATTCAAAACCAGTTCGACGTTCGACATTCAAAATGCAGTTCGACGTTCGACATTCAAACCAGTTCGACGTTCGACATTCAAAACCAGTTCGACGATCGACATTCAAAATGCAGTTCGAGGTTAGACATTCAAAATGCAGTTCGACGTTGGAAATTCAAAACCAGTTCGACGTTCGACATTCAAAATGCAGTTCGATGTTCGACATTCAAAACCACTTCGACGTTCGACATTCAAAATGCAGTTCGACGTTCGACATTCAAAACCACTTCGACGTTCGACATTCAATTTTTTTTTTTTAGTAACTGATGTGTACATTTATTCCGAATGCAAGTGACTGTTTTTTAAACCATTTTGAAGGAATATGGTGCAGTTGCTTAAGAAGGGCCAATTTTACTTTGAAAATTCTTGGTTAACTTTTAGTGACCGGAAATTATACGCACTGATTTTTTTTACTCCGGAAGTTACGTTCAGGCGATAGCCGGAAGTGATCCGGAATAGGCCATGTTGGGGTGATTCGGAACTACCCATTTTTTAGTATTTTTATTTAAAATAACGCAATTTGACGCCTTATTCTAAAGCGACTAATTTTTATATTTATTTCAAATGCAAATGCCTGTTTCTTTGACCATATTACATGATTATGGTAAAGTTGCTAAAGTATGACCAATTTATACCTTGTTAATACTTGGTTATCTTTAAGTGACCGGAAATTATTCGGACGTACTGTTTTTGAATAGGAAAGAAATGTTCAGGCGCTTGCCGGAAGTGATCCGGAATAGACCATGTAAGGGTGATTCGGAACTACCCGTTTTATGGTTTTTAGTTGAATTAACGAAATTTCTTCATTAACCCAAACATTAATCCGTACCTATATTCCGAATGCAAGTGACTCAATAACTCTCTCTCACTCTATTTCTAGACAAAATCTGCAATCTGGAAGAAGTGTTCAGGTATTATAGTCTCTGTAAATAGTGCCACTGCCACTCCATAGAATCAAATGATGTAGTAATAACGGACTGAACCTTAAAAAGTAATTGTGTGCATGCATATACTGCATGGGAATTGTACAAGTACGAATAATCGATAAATTCAATTTTCCGTTTATAGTATTGTCAGAATGAAGCATATAATTTAAATAAGTATCAATTTCAATATTTACAGATAACGCATTGTGTACGCAGACTTTCAAGTTTGTTGCATTCTTGCTTTCACTTCAATCTGGTGATGAATGTGAGGGGTTGCGGAGGGATTTGGTTAAGAAATACTTATACCGTGGTATGGTGTGACTTGTGCGAACGTTATTTCGGTTAAAAAATGATATCTTTTTAGTAACGATTTAAAGAACGAAAATGCACCAGTGCCGTCAGTGGTGTAAAAATCTGAAAATTAGTCTATATTTTTACCTCGAAATGCTGCCTAAAAATAAAAGATTCTACGTTTATTGTTTTGAGTTCAAGTGTTAATTATACATTTATCTTATGCTTTTGAGACTATTTCATGTCATATCCTGGTTTTGATGTCAGCGCAGGAATATGGCACATTTTGTGTCTATATAGACCCTATATTGATTAAGTTTATTAGGGCTTTAAAGCCAAATTTAAAAATTATCAACACCAGCAATATCAATATACAATGCATACAGAAGTCGTTTTGTATGTGATAATTCGTAACTCTCTTCTACCTGTTCCAAACAAATAATTTACACATCTGCAATGCACTAAATCTTTTGACGATTATAGTAGAATGACAAATCCGCTCATCATAACTCTGTTTGAAGTATTATAGGAATTTAGTTGCATCTTGTTATCTTATAGTTAAGCGCATAGGCTTAAGGTGGAACGCGAAATTTCGAATTTATTCATCAATTTTGCTTGGTTTTTTTACTGACGATGACTCCAGCATGAATCCACAAACAGTTTTTCTAATAGTAGTTTGTTTTGATATTTACCTTCAAAGTTAGCTGTCAATGCCAGTTTTCTGTAGTGACGTCAACGACGCCCGCCGAACACTTTTTCGAGGCTTGCAGAAAAGTGGGGTTTTCAATTGCATTTGTTGAATTTACGGACCCATAAACTCAGTTTTGTTAATTTATTTTTGAATATATACGGGTCAGTTGACAGGGGATGATAGTTTTATCACCCACATCAGATATTCAATGTAAAAAGTTGTGGGCCAGTCAAGGACTGGGATGCGATTCATTTGTTCTTTCACATATGAATTGCCGCAGAAAATACCTTTCCAGTGATGTAAGATGTAACATATTGACAACGTTGTGGACCGCTAAAAACCGTTTTCGCGTTAAACATAACGCCGAATTTTGCCTTTTTTCTGTCAACTTTTCAAAATTTGGAAAATTTCCCGAATTAATTTTTCATTTTACTTAAAATGTTTTAAAAAGCAATGTCAAGCGAATAAGAGAATAAAATTTGGGGGTCATCGACTTTGTTATTGTGCTATTACTATTTAAAGTACCCATATAATAAACTCCGTCAAAAGACACCACAGAGGATGTTGAATTGATTGATCATATAAAAATGACATCAAATCGATTGCTGTTTGTTTTTAATTTTGTCAAAAATATCTTGTAAAAATGCTAAAAACAAACATTTCAAAAAGCGTATGATACTATCGATATTTCTTTGTACTTATAATTTTATAAACTTTGCTGTTTCTTTGGAAGATATAGACATTTGAATCAAACTGTTCAAATCTTTAGTCTATGCAGCTAATAGAAATAGTGTAGCGCCTAAATTTGTTTGCGGTGACGTGTAAAATAATTTTGTAAAAATAATGTTTTCGTAGTCCAAGCAGATCTATGAAAATATCTATCAATTCTACATGCCTTATTTTGTCTTGTAAAAAGTTTAAGGGATGACAAAAAATAAGCTGTTCGTATGTTTGATTTTCCCCATTATTTTCTGCAAATATATACCTTTTGGGGGGTTGTAAGCTGCGATTTCAAATGGTTAACATTGATTACAATTTCAGCGTTTACTTACAACTTCAGTATGTTGTTTTATTGTTCGTATGTACCGAGAGCTATTCCATTTATCACATACATTGCACTTCTTATTGTGCAAATTTTAAATTCGTTAATGACTGATCGAAATGTTCAATTTATTTTTTTTTCCTAAAAGCGTCTAAAAAGTATAGCAAAAGAAGAGATCGTCAAGTTGTTCGTGGTATGTTGCTTGTCGGAGACGATGGGAATCCGTGAGAAACGACAAAACCAATGTGAAGGCCTCGGCAATGAGGTATGGAATACGCCCTCCGTTTTCTTGTTTTAATGTACTTTCGCGATAACGGCTGCGACACGCACACTGACCACGCATACTTTGGTTCCTGTACGAGTCTTGTTCTTGCCTGCCATAGATTGCTAAAATGTATAAGAACGGCGATTCCACGCCTGTATTTCGTGTCTGCGGTTATGCGATTTTCACTGTCACGACAATCTGCTAAGAAAGGTACCACGAAACTAAGCAGCATCCGACAAAGAAAATTGCTGTAAAATTGATATAGAAAGAATCCGAATTTTTTAACCCTTTCCTATCAATACACGCCTTTTCTCGCCTAAAGCAAACAACAACATGCAGGTTATTTTCATAGATTTTTCTTCGCAGTGCCACATCCGGAAATCCCCGACGATTTTGTTCGGAACGTTCTGATTGGTCGAAATATTGACTTAGTCCGGGGAAATACCGTATAATGGGTTATTTTCGCGAGCAGAATATTTTCGCTATTTTCGCGACCGTCGTGAATTCGCGAAAATAATAAACGCCAAAAATGCCCAACGTTATTTTCGCAAAGCGCACTTTATTGCAAGACTGCACAGTAGGCTTGATTAAAACTTACGTTGCTATTTCTTTATGTTATGGGTTAATCGAGTTTATATGCACTGAAACAGTATAAACGCGAAAAATACTTTCTGGGGGCGCAAATTCGCTAAAATAACAACCGCGAAATTTAAATTATGGCAAAATCGCGAAAGTTTTCGATCGCGAAAATAACCCATTATACAGTAGTTTGCACACAAATCGTTCGACCAATCAGAACGCTCCTTAAAAAGCGTCGGGGATTTCAGGAAGTGGCACTAAGGAGAAGAATCTATGAAAAAATAACCTGCATTTCGGAGGCCGTTTTCTGTTAAATATTACGGGTAATTCGAGCTTTTGGTGAGACCTTTTGACATTTAATGTTAGATCAGACCCAGTTGCGTTGAACCAAAGCTGTAAGGTTGGAACCCTCCGTATTGTAGGAAAAACAGCCTCTCGAACGGGGGTAGAGACTGGAGCCGTTCCTGACCATTATTAAATTATATACATAGAATATACATTTTAAACTACGATTTTGACGGTGTATTTTCGAATATTTTGATAGAATGGAATAATATTATTGACTTGACACCAAGTTTACAAAAAAAAACAAGGGCATATAATATATAAGTAAGGGTTGGCAAGTGGGGGCTGGTCAAGCGCCAGTGGTTTTTCATCTACTTCGAAAATGCTTAGTATGTCAATAAACTTTGATATGCAGCAAAACAATTTGCATAACGTCGGAGACAGTCGCAAAATCGTGCCAAATGAAACATCTACAAAGACAATTTTATTACTATTATAGTAGTATCATTATATTTCGCCGGGACCAGTTTTCGCACATAAAGTTCGCACATAAGTTTTCGCACAACAGTTTTCGCGGTGCCATTTGCGCAGTTATATTATTATTATTATTATTATATTATTATTTAAGAAGCCTAATATGTTAACATGTACTTCGTGAGTTCTATAACGAGACCGAAAGGCTGGTGGCACTTGTAAATGAAAATAACAAAAGGCTAGTGTGATTGATAAAATTAATGGGCATTCATTAAAATACCATAAACTTGTAAGTAAATAAACATTTTGATTATTTTAACTTATCTGGGCTGAGAAAAAAATAACCCTTATGAAAAGCAAAGAGAACATTATCAAAACTGTAACATCAATAATGTTACAAGCACATATAAACTGAGAAAAGATGATATTTCGGCCAAGCAAATGAAGGTTTTGTGTTCCGTCTTCATTGTTTGAGGAACAAAGCAAGGATGGCATGGGGTTAATACGATTGGTAACTATGTTTAGTCTGTTTTGATTGGCCGACAGAAGTTTTTATATAATAAGAACAAAAGTACTAAACGAAATATTTAGGTTATGCAGAATGTTACTAGACAGTTGACCCCGACATAAATCATTTTATAATCCATATTGTTAAGTTTCACTCGACTTTCTTTCGCGCATGTTTTCTAGTGTAGATTACGCGAAAATTAAATCCGCATGCAATATAATGATACCACAGTATCTCTCGAGGTTTCTCATCGCAGCCATATGACGAGGATGTAGCCGAAAAGCCGAGTTAAATAATATAACTTTAAAATTATAATGCAACATATGAAGGGCACGCTGACAAAATTATATTACCAGACGGAACTTCACAAAAAACAAGTTTCTTAAAACTGCAGACCTTGATTAAACTCAAACAATGTGAAATCAACATATACATGTATATTTTCATCAATATCGGACTTAATTATAATTATTCAAAAAATAAATTTACAAAACAGGGCTTTTTAGTCCGTAAATTTAACCTGGGCCGTTCACAAACAAAATCATACAAATTTAAATTAATGTACAAAAACACGACATTTTACTAAGTAACCCATCTACGAAGATTACTAATATTCATTCGATGATAAACAAAGGTTATTACTTGTCCCAATCCATTTATGGTAGTTCCAGATCACCATATCGGATTACTTTTGACTTTAGCCTGAACGTTAAATTGTCATAATGACTTCCTTTCACTAAAAGTAAATCTTAAAATCGGTCCTACTTTTGCAACTGTACCATATTCCTATAAAGAAGTTTCGCTACTGCCGGACATAGAAAATAGATCTTGCATAAATATATCCATTCAGGTATTAAGTGATGCGTTTTGATTGCGTTCCGTGTACTTAAACATGGTTTATCCCATCCGGTATAAAATACACGAGTATATGAAAAAATCGTTTAATTTAAAATGTGTTTGTCCCAACGTCGTTTATTCTGGATCACTCTCGCTGTCAGGAATGATTGTAATTGTCTGTGTTATTATATATGTATATTTAATATATATATATATGAAATCATACATTCATGTATAATAATTGTAATGATTAGAGTAAAATTGTTTTAATCACGCAGATTGATTCACTGACAATTTTGCTAGACATAGATAATGTCATTTTGTGAAAGTTTTAACATTTAGTGAAATTGTGATTTTAAGACGTTTTGAAGACGTTTTGGTCCTATGTAAAATTGTATTATAGCTTGTAACCATTGTGTTGTCAAATATAAGGTAAATATAAAGGGGTCGGTTTCAACTTTTGGAACAAGAAGTTGTTTAACAGCAACTAAGACGTTGTGTAAATACAACACTGGCTGGCTTAAGATAGATAGCGAGGCCAACTGGCTGGCTTAAAGTAGTTAGCGAGGCCAATATTTGTGCTACCGAAAGGTTTCCGCGTTCTCTGTGTGAGCTTGCTCCTCAGAGAGGTTACTTAGTACGTAGTACAATAGTAGTGTTGTAACACGAAGGCGGAATCTGATACACAGTGTACGGTTCCTTCGACTGCTGCCGTAGTCTCTTATGAAGCCTAGCTTCTCTGAGAAGGCAGCATAGATCGAACAATCTGTTATCAAGATTCATAGAGTGTATAGGAGTTGGACTTCATAGTCCCAACATAATAGTAGTGGCTTACGTCCACAGAGTTGAAGCTGCTCGATAGATAATCAAGATAGATAGTCCATAGAAAGTCGTGGCTTAGAAAGAAACTTGTTGAGGCCAAAACGTCTGTGATCAATTCTAATTAGTTTCCAATAAAATCATTGTAAATCACATAGCTCAACATTTCATTTCAATCATATAAGCAAAGTAGCTTGAGAAAAATTACTATATAGTTGGTATATCAACCACAGTCTAAGGCATCGCCACCTTGTTAACAAACCCTTTTATATTGTTCAAAGCCAAAAGATTGAACAGTCTTCAATAAAGACATAGGTTCTCTCGGTAGCTCTTGACACTCGCCTTAGTCAAAAACAACAATCCCGAATATGTTCCGGTCACTAAACGATAATCAAAGATTTTCAGGGTGAAATAGGGCCTACTTTAACAATTTTACCATCGTCCTCCAAAATGGTCAATGAAACAGTCCCGTGCATTCGGAATACAGGTACAAATTAGTTACTAAAGGATAAATGTGATTAAATGAACGAAATACTTTAAATTAAAAAAAAAATGAGATGGTTCAGATCACCCCTACATGATTTATAGCGGATTATTTCATGCGATCGTCTGAACGTTACTTCCCGAGTCCAATAAAGTAGCTCGAATACTTTCTTGTCATAAAAAGTTAACTAATAGTCAGTTGTAAGGAAAAATGATCCTACTTGAGCAACTGTTCCGTAATTCTTCAAAATAGTCAAAGAAATAGTCGCTTGCATTCGGAGTACAGGTACAAATTATTTACTTAAGTTTGGGTAAATGAAGAAATTTCGTTAAATTCAACTAAAACCACAAAATGGGTAGTTCCGAATCACCCTTACATGGTCTATTCCGGATCACTTCCGGCCATTGCCTGAATATTACTTTCCTAGTCAAAAACAGTACGTCCGAATAATTTCCGGTCACATAAAAATAACCAATATTTACAAGGTAAAATTGGTCATACTTAAGCAACTTGACCATAATCATGTAATATGGTCAAAGAAACAGGCATTTGCATTTGAATTGCATTTGAAATAAATATAAAAATTAGTCGCTTTAGAATAAGACGTAAAATTGCGTTATTTTTAATAAAAATACTAAAAATGGGTAGTTCCAGATCACCCCAACATGGTCTATTCCGGATCACTTTCGGCTATCGCCTGAACGTAACTTCCAAAGTCAAAAAAATCAGTTCGGATAATTTCCGGTCACTAAAAGTTAACCAAGAATTTTCAAAGTAAAATTGGCCCTTCTTAAGCAACTGCACCATATACCTTCAAATTGGTTTAAAAATCAGTCACAAAGCTACACATCAGTTACTCAAAAAAAATTTGAATGTCGAACGTCGAACTGGTTTTGAATGTCGAACGTCGAACTGCAATTTGAATCTCGAACGTCGAACTGGTTTTGAATGTCGGACGTCGAACTGCATTTTGAATGTCGAACGTCGAACTGGATTGAATGTCGAACGTAGAACTGCATTTTGAATGTCGAACGTCGAACTGGTTTTGAATGTCGAACGTCGAACTGCATTTTGAATGTCGAACGTCGAACTGCATTTTGAATGTCGAACGTCGAACTGCATTTTAAATGTCGAACGTAGAACTGGATTGAATGTCGAACGTCGAACTGCATTTTGAATGTCGAACGTCGAATTGGTTTCGGATGTCGAACGTCGAACTGCATTTTGAATGTCGGACGTCGAACTGCATTTTGAATGTCGAACGTCGAACTGCATTTTGAATGTCGAACGTCGAACTGCATTTTAAATGTCGAACGTAGAACTGGATTGAATGTCGAACGTCGAACTGCATTTTGAATGTCGAACGTCGAACTGGTTTCGGATGTCGAACGTCGAACTGCATTTTGAATGTCCAACGTCGAACTTGTTTTAAATGTCGAACGTCGAACTGCAATTTGAATGTCGAACGTCGAACTGCATTTGAATGTTGAACGTCGAACTGCATTTCGAATGTCGAACGTCGAACTGGTTTTGAATGTCGAACGTCGAACTGCATTTTGAATGTCGAACGTCGAACTGGTTTTGAATGTCGAACGTCATACTACATTTTGAATGTCGAAAGCCGAACTGGTTTTGAATGTCGAACGTCGAACTGCATTTTGAATGTCGAACGTCGAACTGATTTTGAATGTCGAACGTCGAACTGCATTTTGAATGTCGAAAGTCGAACTGGTTTTGAATGTCGAACGTCAATCTGCATTTTGAATGTCGAACGTCGAACTGAATTTTGAATGTCGAACGTCGAACTGCATTTTGAATGTCGAACGTCGAACTGGTTTTGAATGTCGAACGTCGAACTGCATTTTGAATGTCGAACGTCGAACTGGTTTTGAAATTCGAACGTCAATCTGCATTTTGAATGTCTAACCTCGAACTGCATTTTGAATGTCGAACGTCGAACTGGATTTGAATGTCGAACGTCGAACTGCATTTTGAATGTCGAACGTCGAACTGCATTTTGAATGTCGAACGTAGAACTGCATTTTAAATTTCGAACGTAGAACTGGATTGAATGTCGATCGTCGAACTGCATTTTGAATGTCGAACTGGCTTTGGATGTCGAACGTCGAACTGCATTTTGAATGTCGAACGTCGAACTTGTTTTAAATGTCGAATGTCGAACTGCAATTTGAATGTCGAACGTTGAACTGCATTTGAATGTTGAAAGTCGAACTTCATTTCGAATGTTGAACGTCGAACTGGTTTTGAATGTCGAACGTCGAACTGCATTTTGTATGTCGAACGTCGAACTGGTTTTGAATGTCGAACGTCATACTACATTTTGAAAGTCGAACGCCGAACTGGTTTTGAATGTCGAACGTCGAACTGCATTTTGAATGTCGAACGTCGAACTGGTTTTGAATGTCGAACGTCGAACTGCATTTTGAATGTCGAAAGTCGAACTGGTTTTGAATGTCGAACGTCGAACTGCATTTTGAATGTCGAACGTCGAACTGGATTGAATGTCGAACGTCGAACTGCATTTTGAATGCCAAACGTCGAACTGGTTTTGAATGTCGAACGAACTGCATTTTGAATGTCGAACGTCGAACTGGTTTCGAATGTCGAACGTCGAACTGCATTTTGAATGTCGAACGTCGTACTGGTTTTGAATGTCGAACGTCGAACTGCATTTTAAATGTCGAACGTCGAACTGGTTTTGAATGTAAGTATCATGCATGAGTGTGAAGTGAAGATGGAAAAATCTGTCACCGAGGGTTAACTGTTTCGCGGGAACGAGGCTCTGCCGAGTTCCCGCAAAAACAGTTCACCCGAGGTGACAGATTTTTCTATCTTTACCGAATTTCTCATGCAAGATGTTCGAACGTCGAACTATATTTTGAATGTCGAACGTAAAAGTGGTTTCGAATGTCGAACGTCGAACTGCATTTTGAATGTCAAATGTCGAACTGGTTTCGAATATCGAACGTCGAACTGCATTTTGAATGTCGAACGTCGAACTGGATTGAATGTCGAACGTCGAACTGCATTTTGAAAGTCGAACGTCGAACTGGTTTTGAATGTCGATCGTCGAACTGCATTTTGAATGTCGAACGTAGAACTGGTTTTGAATGTCGAACGTCGAACTGCATTTTGAATGTGGAACGTCGAACATCATTTTGAATGTCGAACGTCGAAATGCATTTTGAAAGTCGAACGTCGAACTGGTTTTGAATGTCGAACGTCGAACTGCATTTTGAATGTCGAACGTCGAACTGGTTTTGAATGTCGAACGTCGAACTGGTTTTGAATGTCGAACGTCGAACTGGTTTTGAATGTCGAACGTCGAACTGCATTTTGAATGTCGAACGTCGAACTGGTTTTGAAAATCGAACGTCGAACTACATTTTGAATGTCGAACGTTGAACTGGTTTTAAATGTCGAACGTCGAACTGCATTTTGAATGTCGAACGTCGAACTGGTTTTGAATGTCGAACGTCGAACTGGTTTTAAATGTCGAACATCGAACTGCATTATGAATGTCGAACGTCGTACTGGTTTTGAATGTCGAACGTCGAACTGCATTTTAAATGTCGAACGTCGAACTTGTTTTGAATGTCAAACGTCGAACTGCATTTTGAATGTCAATCGTCGAACTGGTTTTGGATGTCGAATGTCGAACTGCATTTTGAATGTCGAACGTCGACTGGTTTTGGAAATCGAACGTCGAACTGCATTTTGAATGTCGAACGTCGAACTGGATTGAATTTCGAACGTCGAACTGCATTTTGAATGTCGAACGTCGAACTGCATTTGAATGTCGAACGTCGAACTGCATTTTGAATGTCGAACGTCGAACTAGTTTTGAATGTCGAACGTCAATCTGCATTTTGAATGTCGAACTGGTTTTAAATGTCGAACGTCGAACTGCATTTTGAATGTCGAACGTCGAACTGGATTGAATGTCGAACGTCGAACTGCATTTTGAATGTCAAACGTCGAACTGGTTTTGAATATCGAACGTCGAACTGCATTTTGAATGTCGAACGTCGAACTGGATTGAATGTCGAACGAACTGCATTTTGAATGTCGAACGTCGAACTGGTTTCGAATGTCGAACGTCGAACTGCATTTTGAATGTCGAAAGTCGAACTGCATTTGAATGTCGAACGTCGAACTGCATTTTGAATGTCGAACGTCGAACTGCATTTTGAATGTCGAACGTCGAACTGCATTTTGAATGTCAAACGTCGAACTGGTTTTGAATGTCGAACGTCGAACTGCATTTTGAATGTCGAACGTCGAACTGGTTTTGAATGTCGAACGTCGAACTGCATTTTGAATGTCGAACGTCGAACTGCATTTGAATGTCGAACGTCGAACTGCATTTTGAATGTCGAACGTCGAACTGGTTTTGAATGTCGAACGTCAATCTGCATTTTGAATGTCGAACGTCGAACTGCATTTGATTGTCGAACGTCGAACTGCATTTTGAATGTCGAACGTCGAACTGGTTTTGAATGTCGAACGTCAATCTGCATTTTGAATGTCGAACGTCGAACTGCATTTTGAATGTCGAACGTCGAACTGCATTTTGAATGTCGAACGTCGAACTGCATTTTGAATGTCGAACGTCGAACTGGTTTTGAATGTCGAACGTCGAACTGCATTTTGAATGTCGAACGTCGAACTGGTTTTGAATGTCGAACGTCAATCTGCATTTTGAATTTCGAACGTCGAACTGCATTTTGAATGTCGAACGTCGAACTGCATTTTGAATGTCGAACGTCGAACTGGTTTTGAATGTCGAACGTCGAACTGGTTTTGAATGTCGAACGTCAATCTGCATTTTGAATGTCGATCGTCGAACTGGTTTTGAATGTCGAACGTCGAACTGCATTTTAAATGTCGAACGTCGAACTGCATTTGAATGTCGAACGTCGAACTGAATTTTGAATGTCGAACGTCGCACTGGTTTTGAATTTCGAACGTCAATCTGCATTTTGAATGTCGAACGTCGAACTGCATTTTGAATGTCGAACGTCGAACTGCATTTGAATGTCGAACGTCAATCTGCATTTTGAATGTCGAACGTCGAACTGCATTTTGAATGTCGAACGTCGAACTGCATTTGAATGTCGAACGTCGAACTGCATTTTGAATGTCGAACGTCGAACTGCATTTGAATGTCGAACGTCGAACTGCATTTTAAATGTCGAACCTCGAACTGCATTTGAATGTCGAACATCGAACTGCATTTTGAATGTCGAACGTCGAACTGGTTTTGAATGTCGAACGTCGAACTATATTTTGAATGTCGAAAGTCGAACTGGTTTTGAATTTCGAACGTCGAACTGCATATTGAATGTCGAACGTCGAACTGGTTTTGAATGTCGAACGTCGAACTGCATTTTGAAAGTCGAACGTCGAACTGGTTTTGAATGTCGAACGTCGAACTGCATTTTGAATGTCGAACTGGTTTTGAATGTCGAACGTCGAACTGCATTTTGAATGTCGAACGTCGAACTGGATTGAATGTCGAACGTCGAACTGCATTTTGAATGTCAAACGTCGAACTGGTTTTGAATATCGAACGTCGAACTGCATTTTGAATGTCGAACGTCGAACTGCATTTTGAATGTCGAACGTCGAACTGGATTGAATGTCGAACGTCAAACTGCATTTTGAATGTCAAACGTCGAACTGGTTTTGAATGTCGAACGAACTGCATTTTGAATGTCGAACGTCGAACTGGTTTCGAATGTCGAACGTCGAACTGCATTTTTGAATGTCGAACGTCGAACTGCATTTGAATGTCGAACGTCGAACTGCATTTTGAATGTCGAACGTCGAACTGGTTTCGAATGTCGAATGTCGAACTGCATTTTGAATGTCGAACGTCGAACGTCGAACGTAGAGCCAACTTCACACACATTCAATATTATTAGTATTGGCACAATATAACCTGATCAAGTTATTAATCGAGCTCGCCTGCAAAATTAGCAATCATAAACTGGAGTTTAAAGATTGATTAACGATCTCAGTTAAAACAAATATGAACATTGAAATTAACCAGAAACGGTAAAATTGCAAAGAATATGTCAACAGTAGAAAGCAAGTAGAAGATACACTTGCATTTTTTTTTTATCAATATTGCAATTGATGTTAGTGAGATTTGAAACAGACAAATCAAACTTTAAAATAAAATTGAATTAAATTGTATCAATTGTACCATTACAGTTCTAGAAAACTTTTATAATATATATTTTTAATATATAATATAATATATTTGATAATGTACTTTATAATGCTTTGAAACACATGATTTCAGTGCATTATTTGCTTAAAAATTCGATTTGTTTTCTGTTTTCACATCTGTGGCAATAAGAAGCAGCAGTCATCAGCAATATGAAACAGCCATCATCGGCTTGGGGACACAGCCATCAGCGGTTAGAAAACAGCCATCTGCGGCTTAAGGAATCAACCATCTGCGGCTGTAGAAAACAGACATCTTCGGCGATAGGAAACGGGCATCTGCTGTTATAAGAACCAGCCAACTGAGGCTAAAGGAAACAGCAATCAGCGTTTAGAAATCAGACATCTGAGTCTTTAGGAACCAGCCTTCAACGGCTTTAAGAAAAGGCATCCGCTTATATAGGGAAATGCAATTTGAGGCTGAAGGAAACAGCCATCTGCGGCTGTACGAAACTGCAGTCTGCGGATATAGGGAACAGCCATCTGCGGCTGTACGAAACAGCCATTTGCGGCTGTACGAAACAGCCATTTGCGGCTACGACTACATCCATTAGTCGGCTGAATCTGTGTACTCGATTTTCGTTTCTTTGAATTTGTGTCTGTTCATTAATTTTTCAAATAAATGTAACTTACAATATGTGAATCGAAATTTGGTACATTAATTGGAAATGCGCATGCTAAAATGCTTTCGCTATAATCAGAAATGGACATATTTACAACGTTTGAGCAGTGTTTGTCCGCAACAAAGTGACCGAGCTTCGATATAAATGTAGGCAGGTGTATTCGGTGGTATTTAGCTTATTGGTATAGCGGAGCTGAACCAAAGCATAACTTTGTAAAGTAATCTGTTTTTTCAGCAATACAGCCAGTAAATAGAAATTGTTTAATTTTTGTCATACGTGACTTACCATGGTATTGTATTAGCTTCGGATGAGTTTATTGCATAAAATAAGGTCTAAATGATATCTAGTGAAAGACAATATTAATTAAACGTTTTTATTTTTTGTTAATTTAATATGGTGTTCCTTCACATCAACAGTAGCCGGGCAGTATTGAAACCAGTTTGACACCAGTTTGAAAATGTGCTCAGTCTTAGCCAGCGATAGCATATTAGACCTTAATCTCCATAATGTTTTTGATAGATCGTTCATTCATAGCAAGAGACAGACGGCAGTCATTTTATGCCATTAGATTTAGAAAAATGTGATCATTCATAGGCAGAAGTAGCTTCCCAGTTATTTTACGCCATCAGCCCAAAAACAGTCATAGCAACGGGCGCCGTGCAATGCTTTCATGGCATCAGTTTAAAAGGTCTTTAGTCATCGTGAGAGATGTCCGGGCAATTCTTTTACACCATTACTTTGAAAAGTTGCTATGTCGTAGCCAAAAGTAGTCAGGCAGTCTTTTCACGGCATCAAATTCGTTACAGTGTGCTTGATCATCTTTATGTTACAAAATTTTCCTATTAACAGGCATAACTTCTTAAACCTCTGCCACCATCGTGCAAACGAAGTGGTAAGCGTGACTTTCAACTGTATATGGTTAGGGCTTCGATATGAGACAATAATTACTTGGTTGATATACCACTTAACAATTTCCCATTTGTGCTACCTGATTTTGGTCTATAATTACATGTATCACAAATTTAAATATACAATAAGTTGCTCACGCCGATGAGTAACCACAAAAAGTTATGCAGGTAGAACTTTCATACTCTGTTAAAAAGCACCAGAGGGTTCGGACTATGCCAGTTCGCTTTGCTAGACACAATGGAATTAAAATTAATGTACACAAACAAGTGGTGCATTAAGAGATCTGACTTTATTATTTTATTCGATATTGACCAATTTCTTGATAGACCTTCCAGCTGAGGCATTTGTCACGATTTCTCGTAGAACGCTTCATTTTTTGAAGTGGTGTAACACGTGTTTACAGAGAGCATACTTGACAATATCACACGATTTATCACTTGTCTCGATCGTGTGATTCCTTTTATTAAGTAAGCTTAACTAGAGATTGTGTAAAACACATAATAAAGCGTTAATATTTGCCAAAGTAAAATTAGAACTCACTGAATGCTAATTACATGTACGAATCACATTGTGTTTAATGACTGTCTTCCGACTCTTTAAGTTCAGTGTTACCGGAATGCTTGGCTTTCAAGTGTATAAATTGTTTAGTTCAGCATGACTCACTGGATGAAAAGTGTTACTTAGGCTAAGGGTGAAACTCTAGTCCGTCGGGAAATTTGCCTAACAAGTCCGGTTTGTTTCACATTTTAATAGGACATTTAGGGGGTGAGGGTATTTACTGCTTATCGTAGTTCTGATCCTTCTTCAAGAAACGCCGCTGTCCTAGATTATTGTAGTCTCCGTTCTTTCAGCAACAATAATAATTACTAGTCTACAAGAAGCCTGTATGGTTATTACTAGCTTCTTTACATTTGTGGTGTTCTTGTCCAATAAAAAATGCAATCACTGCAATTAAAAAATTAAAAGCCACTACTCCATCAAAGCAATTCTACACCAGTGGTTAAAGACAATTCATTTCTATAATGTTAATTCCTCCACGCTGTTCGTAAATTCATACCATTTAAAAATTTTAAAAGAATGTTAAAGCATGATATTCTATAGCGCTCAGCATGCTTGGTGATTATTTCATCATAACTGATTGCTTTGCTTACCTCCTTGTTTACAAGACAGTTAAAAGTTTTGAAGATTACTAGGGAACTCTTGTAAAAAGATGTAAAAAGTGGATTTATTTCTTTTATTTCTGCCATTGAGTTATTGCTGATTTAACATCAAGTACTATGATCTTAGTTTATTGAGTCTCTGTCCACCGTTTTTGTTGGTCAATGCTTCCTATTATATATTTAAAGCCTTTGTATAAACCTAGTCAAGTGGGTGGGTACTTATTCACAAAAACATGTGCTTGTTTGTTCATTTGAGAACCTGTTGAGAATTTAGTGCGAAGATGGTCTCGTTTAAGTGGTCGCAAACACTGCAAATGGCGAAAACTGGCTAAAATTTTAAAAATGAATTTTGGAGAAAATGCTTATTGCGACCTAGATTTTAGTAACGAAATGTATTAAGCTAATGATGTACTAATGCTTGCAAGCTCAATGAAGTCTAATTCATGTTCTTAAATTACCAAGCACATACTAATAAAAAAATAGTTTGCATGAGAACTCTGAAATTCGTGAACAACAAACCAAAGCAATTCATATCTAAAATAAGTATATGCTGGTCTACAATGTTTATTGCCAATTCGTCAAAATCATGTTAGATAAGTAAACTTCTTTACTATAATCTAGGTAGCAATGAGTATTTTCTCCAAAATTCATTTTTCAATCGTTTCAAGTTTTCGCCATTTGCAATGTTAGTGATACCTTTGTTGAACCGAAATTTTCACACAAACCAATTCGTCACACGTGTGAAAAATTCGTACGAATTTCTCACAAACGTGTGAAAATTTCGTACGAAAATTTCACATATTTGTGAAAATTTCGTATGGAACCTTAGACCCCCCAAAAACAGGAACGAAATTTTCACATGACAAAAAAAGTGGAAAAATGATTTGACAAAATATTTTCCAACGGAAAATTCACATATTTTTTTTAACAAAGGTACGTATATCAGAGGATCTATCAAAAACACACACGCACCCGCCCAATGAAAATCACTAGGACCTTTTTGCGTATCAGGCGAATTTCTTCAGGATGGTTTGATTCAGTAATGAATCTGAGTTATTCCTCTTATAGCCCAAACAATGAAGATACGATAGCGTCATGACGAGTGCCTTGTTATCGGAGGAACGCGATGTCGAGTACTACAGGCGGCAGTGCACGCTTCCTAGAGTAGAAGGTAAGAGCGCCGGCGCCAGTGCACGCTGCATAGAGTAGAATGGAAGAGCACCGCCGGCGGCAGTGCACGCTGCCTAGAGTAAAAGGTAAGAGCACTACCGGCGGCAGTGCACGCTGCCAAAAGTAGAATGTACGAACATCACCTGCGGCAGTGCACGCTGCCAAGAGTAGAAGGAACGAGCACCAACGGCGACAGTGCACCCCGCCTAGGGTTGAATGTACGAGCATCACCGGCGGCATTGCACGCTGCCTAGAGTAGAATGTACAAGCACCACCGTCGGCAGTGCACGCTGCCTGATAATTTCGAAGTTATTTAACTATTTCATTAACGTTAGTCAACGCTGACGTCAACGAACTGGTGATCATAATAAATTACATGAATTTATATTATGTTTTGTGATATAGAAGTCATGTGTGAACTTTCAAATGAAAATCTTTAGCAGTTTCAGAGATATTACTTCATTCCAAAAACTTAAAAACCTAGGTTTAAGATTTTACTGAGTACATTAAGGGGAATTATTCTGTTAAAATCCAACCAAAAGTTGTGGGACTTAATTAGTAATCTTATATAATGACCAAGGAGCCATGTGTGAACTTTCAATTGAATTTCTTCAATAGTTTCACAGATATGACTTAATTCCAAAACTTTTAACCTAGGTTGAGTTTTTTTCTAAGTACATAACGGTCCATAATTCTGTTAAAATCCGACCAAAATGTATGGGACCCGAAGCCATGTGCGACTTTCATGAATTGAATATCTTAAGTAGTTTCTGAGATATAACTTCATCCCAAAACTTTAACCGGACGCGCGTGCCGACACACGGGTGACTGTAACAGCTCTTCATATTCTTAGAATAGTAGAAGGGCAAAATTCAATAATCATGATGGAGTAAAGGGGCAAAATTCAATAATCATGATGGAGTTATGTTACATATATATAATGTAACTTTCCACACAATTGCATGTTGTCATCATTTACTTAAGGCGTGTTCCAAGTTTTGAGGCAATGCATCGAGTAACAGCAGAGATAATATAGAGGTTAAGATTTTTACGTGTAACATGTACGTGTACGTGTACTCGTACCTGTAGCATTCTCTCACGATGCAATGACTCTCGCTATAACCACACGTTATTGGTTTTCAACAAGTAGCAAAATCGCTATTTTACTTGAGAAATTGCAAATTTGAAACACTTCGTAACTTGTGACGTGCAGTTATCGGGATTGTTCAACGATGCGTTGCTTAGCCTTATTAAAGTGTTGAAATCTTTACACGTACACGTACACGTTACACGTAAAAATCTTAACCTCTATATTGTACCTTTTAAAGAATGTTCTAAGATAAAATGGGCATAATGGGCATAATTCAGAGAAAAACCATGATAGAGTTAGGTAAATTGTCTAACAAATTTAGGAAGTGTTCCAAGTTTGAAAATGATATACGGGATAACACCAGAGATATTGGAAATTTTCAAAGTTTTTGCAAGACAACGACGACGACAACGACGACAACGAGGGGGCTATGACAAAACCTCGACTTTTTCTTCGAAAAAGCCGAGCTAAAGATGAATTTGAAACACAGATAATTAAAAGACTTGTTATTTTTACAAATCACAAATAGACGGAACCAGCGCATGAAAATCCGATACGAAATTCGGAAAATGTCGCAATGTCGTATCGCATTGCCGTGCGTCGCCAGCGCACGACATGTTATTACGCGATACGATATTGCTTAAGGAAGTCTGCCCCTAATGGGAAAATTTTCATAATAACTAAAACTTGCAATATTTGTTATGTATTTGCATTATCTTATTTAAATACACATTTAAACAAATTTTTACCGTGTGCTTTTTGCATTTTCACATTTTTTAATCCCCCGACTTCTCTTTTTGTGTACGGGAAAAAACTAAGGTATATTATTTCAAAAAAGTTAATTTTTTTGAAGTTTTTGGACAAGTTTCTATGCAAAAAAGCATTAATTCACTGCAGATATAATTGTTCTTGTTATAAAAGTTCATATCAAGAGTGATTTTAATAAAATAGCTATTATATTGGTGAAAACTTCAGTGACGGTATACAGGAATTCCTTTAAATTCTCGAAAAACCAAAATAGCCGAAGTCACTTTAGCCTATTTTTTCAAAAAATTAAAATATGTACATCTATAAACATTACATAAATATCATCTATAATCATAACTGAGTAACATATAACAATTTGAAATATTTTTACCGTAGTTAACTTCAGAAATTAAGATTTGAAAAGGACTACCCACTGTTTTGAGATACTGACCAGAGAGCAAAAAAGACATAATATAAAATGAAATTTTATCATTTTACTAAACATGACGACATCTAAAAGATGTTTATCTTAATAGATAAATATACTATAACACTGCAGTGATTTCTGCAATAATACATGTACTGTTCACCTTAACACAGAGCAAAAGATTGCAGATTTAATAAGAGTTCAAAGTACTGTGTGAAACGGAAAACACAGTCCTACCACTTAATTTATTTTCTAATTAAGATATTTTCAACATAAAATGTTTCTCACATAGCTTGTAAAGTCCTATTTAATATGCAAAAAGAATTTTAAAGACATATTTTAAAATAAAGAAATTAAAGGGTGGGACCATGTTTTCCGTTTCCGACTAAATTTTAGTCAAGAGACGGCCCATCTATAAGACGAAATTAATTTATCTTCTAGTTGAAACATTTTCAAAATAAATAATTCTATTATAGCCACGAATGTTATCTTTAAGATGCCAAAAGAATTTTGAAGATATCTTTGGAAATCAAAAAGTTAAAGGGAGAACGGTGTTTTCCTTTTTGGGCCGTATTTTATTTTACGACCGGGCCGTGTTTTAAACCTGTCCGTATTTGAAACCTGGATTTTTACAGGGATCTTCGTCGCACAAATACACGTTGGCGTAGCTGTGTTCTGTCAATAAAGCTCTACTGTGTTGTTTCTGTATTGTTTGACGCTTATGAGCATTGAATCTCACTTGAAAATCACGTTCTACCTGCATTAGGTTTTGTACTTTCGGTTTGCAAGCAGGGAATTAACAAAGCGTCAGGTGACCGGAACTTGGATTTTTTAAATTATTTTCTTACTAAACATGATAAATGTCGAAATGTTTGTCCTCTATAACATATTTTGAACCATTTTAACTTTTAACCTAAACATTTACAATTTATTTTGTGTTATTTGGTAAAATTACATTTTTCACTGGGCAATAACGATATCTACGACCGAACCGTAGCGATATCGCCCGAAGCTCATTAGGGGAAGCCTTCCTTAATTGCAATACAACATCGTCACTTTACGATACAACACGCAACATTGCGATTCGTCGCGTGACGTTTGCTTGACGAAAATTAAGATTATGTCAATATTACATTCTTGCAAGTTCTCATTTTACAAAATTATATTGCATCTACCTATGATTGAACTAGGAAAATATCTATACTGACTTCCTATATAAATTATTTAAATTGTTTAAATTATGCTTTCCCGAGGAAAGGAGCGATTCCATGCATAAAAAATGCACGACACCGAGGAGCTAGAGATATTTTTAAATGCTGAGAAATCATGTAAATCCATAAGAGCTAACAGTAATAATTATAGTTTTCAGGATTTAACTTCATAACAAAGTCATGTGTGCAAGACGTAGGAATGTGTTACATAATTATGTGAAAAATTCGTTGATATCTAGTGGTGGTTAGAAAATAGGCCTCGAAATTTTCACAGCACATTTTTGGCCATTTTCGTACGAAATTTTCACACGTATGTGAAGAACTCGTACGAATTGTTCACACGTGTGACGATTTCGTTTGTGTGAAAATTTCGGTTCAACATACCTTTGCAATGCTAGTGATACCTTAAATCTTGTTTTAACTACCACCGGCAAAGTCTTTGCTACTTACCTTGCCAGGTTTACATTTACGTTAATTGTTTTGGTGTCTTGCCAATTTAGTCTAGATTCTAAAGCTGAAAATTTTGTCGAGGTAGGGCCGACAAGATATACTTTTTATTTCTCGATTTTATTGAAGTTTATGGTATGTCTCAATGAAATTAGGTGGCCTGCAAAAAATATTTTATTGCGAAATCATGAAAAAATAAGGGAGATAACTCTGATATAGAATTATAAGTTAACCTTAAAATATTTAGATATAATGACGAGTTGCATTGATTTCAGTCCAAATTTTAGTATCATCATTAGTTTTTATATGATCTAGCAGCCATTATTTATTAAGATATATTATTAGTGCTTATTATTGGACTAATATCTATTTTAAGACATTTTTGTGGGTAAAATATACAAAGAAAACACAACTATTAATGATTTTCCCTATTTTATGAGTTAAGAAAATTATCTGTTCATATCAGTTGTAAATCTATATACAAATATTTCAAATAACACTTCTAAACATTAATTTAGATGTTTTATAAGACATTTTATGATGAAGAATATGCGTTATTAATGATAAAACCTAAAACTTGTGCATACAATTACCCCACCCACACCATTATAGCAAGTATTTTTTTTAATAAAACCTTAAATGGATAATCAACACTTTTGATGTTAGTTTATTTAGTTATTAACTATGTATATAGAGTATGATCTGTTTCAGTTACAGAAGCAAACCGGTAAGGAAATGCTTTGTAAAACACCAAATAAAGGGAGTTAATTCAAGAAAATATAATAAAATGATAATTTGGTGACACAGTTTGTCGAAGTTCAGATGTCTCCAATAGATCTGTGTTTAGTGTTTATTGTTACTTTACCCGTTTAAATGGCGTCTACTTCTTGGAAGTAATCCCCCATACTCATAAAAAGGCACTACCTAAATAACAGCATCAACACATTTGTATTCTAATATGATTTTAACATCCTAACAAGTTAAGCAAATCAGAGTGCCTGTTGTATTTCTTGTACAGTCACATAATGACGTATAACAACATAACAGTAAATTGGCCAGTCTATTAACTGAATACAGATGGTAACTAATGTCTTGAAAAAAAAGTGAAGTAGTCAGACATTAGATAAATATTACTGTTATTTTGAAACGTGTTTAAGGAAGATTTTTCAGATGTTTTGTCTTATAAGATGTTTAGTTAACTTTTACTAAATTATAGGAAAATTTCAGGTATGTAATGAAATAAATTGAAATCTTGCAAACTTAACTTCTTTTCCTTCAGGAAACTGTTCCCAACTTCATTACATATGGTTGCATTGACAAATGATAATTTCTTATATTGAGTGTTGCACTAATCTTAGAATAATGCTGGGTAACTTTCTTCATATTGAAACATTTAAGAAGTCTATGCACTGTTCTCACCTCATCATGCGTTAACAGAAGGGTCTTGACATATTCAGTATACAAGCAAGTTAAAGTACAATCTTGTTGGTTGTAAGAAAAACATAATATTGTGTTGCCTTTAAATGTTTTAATTTTTTTAAATAGAATGGCACATTTTGAAATTTTGAGCATAAAGTAGTAAAAGAAAGAGTAAAATCCCAAATATCCTAAGTCTTTTCAGGATAGTAAGTAAAGTAGTTTTCCTGTATATGTCAATATATATATATTGTTCGAGCTTAGAGAAATAGGACTGCTTATGTAAAATGGAGAAACCGTCACTTCTGGATGTTAGCGTTGCCCAAATATAGAACGAGGGACTCTTGTAAACACTAGCAGAGTCATTATAAAGACACGGTCTTGCTTCCTACACCACAGAATAGTGTAAGCACCTTCTTGACGCCAGACAATTTGCCATGAGACGTATGGTAACACTATCCAGAGGTTTTAGAAGGGTTACTACCCAGCTCTATGTTATAGCAACCGCTTTTTAAGATAGGTCAAAACATATTCCAAAAGTTTTTCTTAGTGTAAACTTTTAGAAAAGAAAACAAAACTATTTCATTAATTAGGCAATTATACTCTTATGTCCATATGAAAGAGACGACCCCTCCTCCCACCCTCAGCTTTCAGGAAAAAAGCAGATGAATTTGCAGTTCACAATATTTAATATGAGTGCAGTTTGATGGTCAACATGCCTGTAAAGTTTCATGACTGTAACTGATACTTTTGGACTTACCTACGACACAAGATTACACACTGAATGCATTATATTGAAATGGGCCATAATTCTGGTCAAAACAGTAGTGGCCAAAAAAGGAAACCCCAGGTGAACAACTACACATGATGGTCAACATGCTTGTAAAGTTTCGTGACTGCAACTCTTACACTTTTGGAATTACATGCGACTCAAGATTACATGCTGAATGAATTATATTGAAATGCATAAGGAACCATAACTCTGGTCTTAACAGGTGTGTCCCAAAACAAAACCCAGGTGCACAACTACACATGATGGTCAACATACCTGTTAAGTTTCATTATTGTGGCTCTTATACTTTTTGAGTTATGTGCGACACAGGTTACCTAAGTACGAAGGGACGGATTGACATGGGCATCCTATAAGGTCCACTCCAGAGTGTGGGCATAAAAAGGATGCAGGATCCAAGAATTAGAATAAGGTAACCCTACGAAGGAATCTGGACTATTGTTCTGATGATAATGTTATCATTTATTAGGATCCTCAACCCTATTATCAGAGTTAGCTATAGCAATGAGTAGGCTACTTGTATTATTTAAAGGATAATATCTTTCAGACCCAGGCCCTCACTCCATTACAAGGGTAGTGCTAGTATCCAGAATGGACTTCAACAATTTGACAGGAGCTGAAATAAGTTTCAAATACTGTTATCAACTACAAGCAGATAGTATAACCATAGCACCTATTATTTTCATATCCTTATTCCTTGGTTTTTGGTCCCTGGACAATGTTTGGTTTATTGAATACTTTTCTGTTTGGTCTACTATGCTATTCTAGATGCAGTCCTACCCAAAGAAGGGAGTACATGTACATATAATATAATTAAGAATATGTTTTGTATTTTGATTTTGAATACGTGTTTTTGTCACACTGTCACCTGTCTGAATATTGTCTATTATTATGTAATATAATATGTTGATGTATGTGTACATGTTCATGGGCCAGGAATGGCTTATGACATAGAAATAAAAGTAAAAGTATGTTCATGTACTACCATGCATGGCTTCAGATTGCCTTTCAGTCAATTTCAAAGAAAGTTTTAAAACTAACCCGCTACTTCAACGTTTCTATTCAGGCTTAGAAGGGGTTAAGCATTATTTTTTCTAAATCTGAAACTTCCCTTTCACGAAAACTAAGGCCATATTTGAAGCAAAGTGACTGTTGAGACAATAACTGGTAACAGAAACACATAGTCTCCATGAGGTTTCTCAACCATATTTCAAGCCTAGTATTATTAAAACCTGTTCCATGTGAATGAAAATGGATTCATTGTTTCAAGAAAAAAAAAGAATTATCAAGATTAAGCTGTAATAATAAAACATAACAAACCATAGATCTGAAGGTTTGTTTTTCACCTATTGTAATACTCTTAAGACTTCTCAGTCTGTCCAAATGGAACCATCATTATTTATTGGAAGCACTACCCGTAGATGGACCCAGACCTTACTCTTAGAATAGGACAACTGCGAGTATTTCTGACTATAGTTTAAGTGTAGCACGAGCCCCAAGCATATTTATCAATAGCCATAACAAACATGTATTAAAGACTTCCTTGTGCTATTTCAAATAAGCTCTAAAGCTGAGCAGTCAATAGAACACTACAAAAAAATATTAGTTTGGCAATCTCAAAAAAAATCTTTCAACCAAATGTTTACTAAAACATTTAGTTTGATGTCGTTATATTATCACTTCCAGGAATGTTGAACTAACTAGATTCCTGTCACTTCTTATTTTACTTGTATTTGTCTTTGATTTAGATTTTTTAAATTTTGTCTGCATTGATTGCACTTTGGAAGTAGAAACATAAATGTGTTTTACACACATATTGTTTAACTTAACATGTACGAATGACTTAATAGAATGATTATTAATAAAAAAAACAATTGTTACTTGTACAACTAATAAAGAACAAGATTGTCAAACTGCTACAAAACTGTCAGAGAGCAGAAGTTGTATATTTGTTTAAGTTTTGGCAATTAAAGGCCCATAACTCCTCAGTGTCTTTACTGATGTAATCTTGCTTGTAACCATACTTAGCTGAGCTGAGCTCTTATTGTCCCCTTAAACAGTTCTACAAATTTTAGTGATACTAAAAATAGGTCTTGATAGGTATGGATGTAACTTGTCAAATCTTTCAGTTGAAGGGCATAACTCAAGAGTGACAAGAGCAATTTGACTGGCTATCAAACTTGTCTAAGATATTATGTACATACATTTTCTTAATAAGTTTACTAGTTTGATGAAGATTGTCATTTTAATAAAGAAAGCATCCATTGCTCATTTGATTAAAAAAAAATGCAATTAAATATTAATGACTCCAACCCCATAGCTGCGATCTACAATATCTTATTTAGATTCTGAAAAACTGGGGCATTGGACAGTCCTAATTTGATTTAAAACAGCCATTAGAGGACACTATCTAGTGTGTTCAATGCTATCTGCCAGTTATTTAACTGGATATGTTTACATTAAACGTTCTAAGCAAGTTTGTTGAAGATTGCACAAAAGGTTTTTGAGTTAAAATGTGGAGGAGTTAAACCTTCAGATTGCTTCAGTCGCTCTAGAGCTATCGCCGTTTAATTACTAATTTGGTCAAAATTAGTAATTAAAGGGCAATAACTCTAGTCTGACTGAAGTAATTGTTAAATATATTACTGTCGTAATCATTCAAACCAAGTTTGGCGAATGACAAATAAGTATTATTTTCTTATTCACTACGTTCAACCGAAAATAAATTATTTATCCCATATTCAAGGTAATTCATGATGAAACAAAGTAACAACACAATTTAAGTAGGAATGGTCGTATTGCATTGCTATATCATATTTCAACGATAACATTTCATCAACGTCCATAATCCCATCTTCCCGCATCCTCGTCTTGGTTCGTGTCAAGCCGCACAACCGGAATCCTCGAACAAACTGCAATGAATGTCTATTATCATCCAGAACCTACTTGAATAGAAAAATAACATCATCTCATACATATGCAAAAGAAAAACAACCAATATTGTTTGCTACTAACAATAACTCTCCAACATTGAGAGCAATTATATTCAAACGATCCAGCGTCAAGTGGCACTCACTTTCAAGCCAATCGGCTAGTCTTCCACAAAAAAAATCCATTCCAACACAGCGCCAACCGGCACTAAAATTTTACGCCACGTGGCGAGGTTCGCTCCCAGGAGGGGCATTATCATCTAATAATCAAGCTAAACACAACCAAAAGCAGCGCCAAGTGGCACTCACTTTCAAGCCAATCGGCTAGTCTTCAATAAACAATTCCATTCCAACACAGCGCCAATCGGCACTACAATTTTACGCCACGTGGCGAGGTTCGCTCCCAGGAGGGGCATTATCATCTGAAAATCAAGCTAAACACAACCAAAAGCAGCGCCAAGTGGCACTCACTTTCAAGCCAATCGGCTAGTCTTCAATAAACAATTCCATTCCAACAGCGCCAATCGGCACTACAGCGCCAATCGGCACTACAATTTTACGCCACGTGGCGAGGTTCGCTCCCAGGAGGGGCAATATCATCTGATAATCAAGCTAAACGCAACCAATGCAACGCCAAGTGGCACTCACTTTCAAGCCAATCGGCTAGTCTTAAAAAAAAATAAAACAACAAAACAAATATATTCCAACACAGCGCCAATCGGCACTATAACGCTAATCAGCGCTTCAATTTAACGCCACATGGCGAGTTCTCGATCAAACCGCTACTCTGATAAATGAAATAAATCCTATCCAATTCATTACAGCGCCAATCTGAGTTAACTTTTATACCAATCGGCTAGTCTTTCTCCAGACCAATCAAATCCAACAGAGCGCCAAACGGCATTACAACCCAACGCCAATCGGCACTACACTTTTACACCAAGTGGCAAATTTTCAGGCAAATCATCAATCCCATAATCGGTCAAACACAACTAAACCAGCTCCCAGTGGCAATTATTAAGCAATATTTTAGTAATCAATTCAAACAAATATATTTAAATATAATGCCAAGTGGCACTAAATCGTGCTCATTTTATTCATCCTAATCATATCATCACCATCATCGTCATCATCATCATCGTCATCATCAACAACATCATCATCATCATCCATATTGCATGTTGTTGAGACTGGTTTCCAAACTCTGTTTTTTACCTTCAGCCATGGATACAACAGCTTGTTAATATGGACTACAGAGTATAATATGGAATACAAGAGAGGTGCTTTTTAGCTTATATTGTCACTGTTCACGGTGTTCTTGGTGATTTGACTGAAGGGGTTCTGGTATCAGTAAGATCACTTGGCATCTACCTTTTGTTTGACAATTCCGTGAGGTTCTTTCGTGTGCTATTGAATGCAACATTGTCGAGTTGATGGGTGAGTTGGAGCTAATTAACCAAGACATCTTGTTCTTGTTTGTTCATATTAGAGCCTGTTGGAGTGAGTATGTGGTTTGTGCACCCTCAAACCTTGTTTAAACACCCTAGTGGAAAAATCGTTTTGCCACTGACCGTTCTTAGGCGACTACCCCTCAGGGTCTCTTTTTCCTGAATTGCTTGTGGTGTCACATTTGAGTACTGACATTTAATAATACCATGCTTTCTTCGTGTTATTTCCTCTCTACATTTTGACAGCGACTGGAGGCCTGTTTTTTCTGGGTGTGGCAATTTCTGATATGCACATTTCACTTTTTCGAATAATGTTAATTTAATGTAGCTGATACTTTTTTATTATTAGATGTACAGTTTTTTTTTCTGAGACCTAGAGATTTAATACTTGATATGGGGCCTGCCTAAAGAATAGTTTTTTGACATGTTTGCTATATATTTAATTTTAATGTAGCTGATAATTTTCATTATTAGATGTATACTGATGTTTTCTGAGACAAAGATAGTAAATACTCGATGTAGGGCCTGTCTCGAGAATAGTTTTTGACATATATGCTTTATATGGAAAGATCTAATAATAATCAAGGTTTTTTATCATTACTAATTGGAGATTGTGTTTCACATTCCGACTACACTAAATTATTTTTACCGTGAAATGCATAAAATGTAGTTTCGTCTATTTAACTTTGTGACGTCATTTCAAGAATTCGTGACGCGCCTTATATGCTATTCTTACAACGAATGAAATACTTATTCCATTAATTTTGTCAAGTGCATTTCTTTCTCTTGCCGATGAAAAATTGTTAATAAAGCCTTTTATTGTTCAGCTTTTATTTATTTAGCTATCATTCACTTTTTGGAAAAAGGTTTATATTAATTTTAATTACCAACAACATTTGTAGAAATAGCAATATTGTGCTCACTATTTCTTACTCAATACTACGTTTTGAAGAAATTCAAACGGTCGAATCAAGTATAAATATACCTCTTTGATGAAAATTGGCACGCAACGAAAAAAAGTAATATTTTAGACATTTCAGTTATTACTTATTTTGCAAAAAATATATTTATCAATTATTTTCTCATTATGGCTTTATTTCTACCTGTTGCCTGTCGCGAAATGTTAATTTAGCCTAAAACACAATTATTAAGCAACATTGCCTGCTCATCTTCAGAAAAGACATCAACTTCCCAAAGCATATTTCTCCTATGCAAAACAAAAAGAAAAGAAAAGATATGAGAAAGAAAACCCGATATTTGCATTCTTAGGATTTCTTATTCATAGCAGAGAGATTCCAGTCAGAGCTATTGACCGAACTAAGCCTACTTCATATCAGATTTGAATCAGAAAGACATTTCTGCATCTGTGGTTTTGCAATATTTGCGCAAAATAACTTTTGGCTCGACTATTCGAAGAATAGGGGAGCTATCCTAATCACCCCGACGACGGACTCCGTTGACCAAAGCATGACTTTTGTCCGAAACTTTGATTCAGAAAACAACTTAAAATGCATTTTTACCATCAAAACCTACATCACTTTCAGACCCACACTTTTCTCAAGGTTTGCCACTTTTTCATCTAGAGTTTGTGTTAAAGATTTTATATTATAATCTATTTAAGTGAGGATTTTGAACTTAAACTAAATATCATCAGTCATAATCATAAGTTACACCTTAATAAGTTTTCATTGTTATTCCCTTTTTCAGTTCAATATTTATGGTACAGTAAAGACATATTTTTGTTATTTTCAATCAGATTCCTCCTTTACTATTCACTTGTTAATATAATTCATGTTTGCACACATGAACGTTTGCTGGTAATAATTGTTTATTTTATCTTTAAATTACATTTATTTTAAATGGTTATGAATTGTCGAGTGTGCTGTCTCCTCAGAGAGCTCTTGAGGGAGTTTTGTTATGAAAAAGTAATATATGCATATCAGGAATCGCCACACTCACAAAACACAGCCTCTCCCACACAGCGAAAAAGAAGAGAGGAAAAGAGAGAGAGAGGGAGAGAGAGAGAGAGAGAGAGAGATAGAGAGATAGAGAAAGAGGATGTTTGTTATAAGTATATCAATTCAAATAGGACGCCACAAACAATTAACGAAAAAGAGAACCTTTAAGGATACCGCCCTGGAACGGTAAGTAGCAAAACAAATTGCCACTGGGGGTTTAAACCAGGTTCTAGGGTGCACCAACCTCGCACTTGCCCCAAAAGTTTCTCGTTTCACAAAACAAGTACACGTTGTCTTGGTGAAATAACTCCAACCCACCCAACGGCTCAACAATTTGCATGCAAAAGCACAAAAACATATAAAACAAGAAGCTAATAGCATTGCAAACCCAAAGGACGGATGAAGCAGACGTCAAGTAGGCTTACTGCAACATAACACAACTGCATAACATGAACCTAAATCCAAAACAATCAACTCTCAGTCATATATTAAATAAGGTTAAACACTTATAATATATTTTATGTTGTTTACTGTCAAAGTTTGTGAAAGTCCCTTTTCGACTTCTACTTTCAGTTCAAAAGTAATTTTCTTTTGAATCTATGATATGTAAATAGAGCATTAATTAGTTTGTCAAATTACAAATGCGGTGGTTGCGAATAAAGTACTAGAAACATTCATACTGGTTTTATATTCATACCCTTCTATGTGTAAATCAAATCTAGATATCGGCGATAAATTAATTTAATTAATGATACCCCAGTAAAAACTTCATTTATTATGCAAAGATTTCCTTCAATGAAATCCCCAGCTTTGATACATAGACTAAAGTTACACTTAAAATGAGAGATTACAAGAAGAAAATCACCAATCGAAATCGAAAATTTTGAAGCATTTAAATAAAACAAACAAGAAAAAAACGTCGCCACGCGCCGAAAACCAGGTTTTCATTTAATACTTGTATTTGATATCAATAGAATACAGCTAACTTAACTTATTATGCAGATATTGAATTTCCATGACCATGACCTTGATCAAAGAGATCTGAGGAGCAATCCAGAATTGTGTCTTGGTATAAGCTATCCACACCCCAAGTTTGGTGCCAATAGGTCAAAGAAAACTGAAGTTATTACATGGAAACTGATTTTCTATTTTAGCAACAAGGAACAGTGACCTTGACCTTGATCAAAGACACATGCGAAGCAATTCCAAGTTGCACCCCATATAAGCTTCACACACACTAAGTTTGGTGTCAATAGGTCATTGAGCAGAAACTGAATTTCTTTTTTAAGCAACATTGACCTTGACCTTGATCACAGACATCAAGGTAGCAATCTCAAGTTGTGTCTTGATTTAAGCTACCCACATACCAAGTTTGGAGTTAATAGGTCACAGCTTACTCAAATAATTATGTGGAACCTGAATTTCTATTTTGGAACAGTAATCTTAACCTCGATCACAGACACCAGGTAGCATTTGATATAAGCTACCGACACACCAAAATTTGGCGTAAATAGGCCAAAGCAATCTCAAGTTATTGAGCAGAAACTGAATTTCTATTTTTAGCAACAGTGACCTTGACCTTAACCAAAGACAACTGGGTGGTAATCCCAAGCTACCTCTTAATATAAGAAATCCACAAACCAAGTTTGGCAACAATAGGCAATTTGGCGTCAATAGACAACTTTCACAAAAAAACTTAAAAATTCTAAGTGAAAAAGGGGCATAACTTTGGCAAAATAGAGTCAGGGGTTTTGAAACTTGTCCTGATAATTAGTATTGTGATGTCAGATAACTATGTTAAGTTTCAAAGCTCTACCTTGAACAGTTACTGAGAAAAAGACAACTTTAACAAAAACTTTACCAAAATTCTAAGTGAAAAAGGGGTATAATTTTGGCAAAATACAGTCAGGGGTTATGAAACTTGCCCTGATTATCGGTATTGTGATGTCCAACAACTATGTTAAGTTTCAAAGCTGTACCTTTAACAGTTACTGAGAAAAAGACAACTTTAACAAAAAACTTAACCAAAATTCTAAGTGAAAAAGGGGCATAACTTTGGCATAAAACAGTCAGGGGTTATGAAACTTGCCCTGATTATTGGTATTGTGATGTCCAACAACTATGTTAAGTTTCAAAACTGTACCTTGAATGGTTACTAAGAAAAAGACAACTTTAACAAAAAACTTAACCAAATGTTGACGCCCGCCCGCCCGCCCGCCCGCCAAACGACATACCCCAATCTAATAACCAGGATTTTTCTAAAGAAAACCTGGTAAAAAACATCTCCTTTATTAGCACAAACTGATGTTTTGCGAGTATTCAAATATTCAACATGCAATGGAATTTACATCAAGCAGAAGCTTTGCAAATATTGAAATAGCTTGATAAAACATTCTATTTCAGATACGGATGTACTTAATGTCATCAGAAATCAAAATTAATGTTCCTTTAATAGAAACATCCCAGTTTTCCGAAAAGGCTTAATCAACGAGAAATCAAAAGCAAATATGCCTTAGAGCTTTCAGAGCTTAGCCATTGACTAGTTTGAAGTAATATTTTTGTCTAATGTATTGCTTGGTTTCAACGGCCTGAATGAGTGGGTGTCGATGGGAGTCTATTCATTTCAGAAAAAGCAGATGTCGTCTTTCACGTAATTTCGGAATTTCTCGTGTCATTGAGGTTTACTTGATGTTTAGAATTGTTCCTAATACTGAAACAACTGCGATTTTTAAAGACAAATCTAAAGCATTCCTTAAATGTTTATTGCCTTATTATTTACTAGCACAGATGAGCATAATTATACGGTCTGGAACATTTACGATTTATCAAAACGACAACTTTGCATCCTTCAATTACCGTATCATTCACAAGCAGAGGTTAGCATTATTCTGAAACAATTGCGATTGGTACTAACGACATGCTAGCATCTCTAATTTGAGATTGTGTTGTTATTAACCAGCACAGGTGATAATCATATCAAAACAATTGCTATTTATACAAACGACAAAATCGCTTTCCTAAACTTTGAGATTGCCATTTTATTCACCAGCACAGGTCAGCATAGTACCGAATAAATTTTGATCGGTACAAACGACAAGTTAGCATCTCTAAAATTTGAGATTGCGTTATTATTTATCAGCACAGGTCAGCATAATATTGAAACAACTGCAATTTATAGAAACTATAGGGTAGCATCCTCTAACCATAGGATTGCCTTATTATTCATCAACACAGGGCCACTCAACGTCATTTCAGAAAAGTCGTCTGATCATAACCGAAAAATTCGCTTGTCCGAATATCGCTTATTTCTTGTTTGTGTGCTTTTGCATGCAGCATTGTTGAGCCGATTGGTGGGTTGGAGTTATTTCACCAAGACAACTTATACTTGTTTTTTGATACGAGAACCACCTGTTGGGGCAATAGTAAGGTTGGTGCACCCTAGAACCTAGTTTAAAAACCCAGTAGCAAATTGTTTTGCAACTGACCTTTCCAAGCGGTAACCTTTCGGGTTCTCACTTTCGTTAATTGTTTGTGGCGTCCGTTTTGAAACTGATTATTGTAATACCATGCTCTCTTTACCTCTCTACCTTTTGGCTGGGGAGACTGTGTCTGCTGGGTGTGGCCATTCGTGATATGCATATTTTACTTTTTTGGATTGCCTTATTATTCATCAACACAGGTCAGGTCCACTCAACGTCATTTCAAAAAGGTCTGTCCATAACCGAAAAATTCGCTTGTCGTTTAGTATGAAATTAACACAGACAGTAATTAAGATCAATTTGTATAGGGAATTGCGTTATCTCGAAATTGACCAAATGTAATATGAGATATTGAAACTTAAGACAATCTTCTTAAAGTTAACAATCCTAATTAGTTTTGTAATTTAAGCTTAATTAGTGAATTTGATAATGAGGAATAAGGATAACCGCAAGCTGTCTATTACAGCAATCATAAGCTGATTAATTTTGTTTGGTGAAATTATATTACTCAGACCTATAATTTTAATTCCCTTAATAATAATATGAAATCCTAATTATTAGCATCGTCCGACCAGTTTTCAGTATAGTTAGTGATTAGCTTGATTTTCGTCTTGTAAAAAAACAGCAACTTAGATAAAACCATGACTTATATTAAATTTGTTTCTATTTCTAAATATTAATACAAATTTTATTCATTGTTTCATTCATTTAAACTCAAGGAAAGGAAAAAATCTAAGGCAGTGATATTGCTGGCCATCTTGGAAATACGTCCTATTTCTGTTAACTGGCTCAGTACACACAAAAAGCATCTATAATACAGGATTGTAAATCACTTGGCATCATTCAACTTTATGCAGCAGACCTTAACAGGGAAGCCCCGTTTGAGTTTTCGTCCAGACTGTTAGTTTTCTATTGGAAATATTACCTTTTGCTTAATCACCAAATAAGTGTTACAAAAATATATGGTCAATCGTAACTTCATATAAAATATGTTTCTAATCTGATTTGCACTTGTTTTTGGCCGTATGTCAGATATGACAGCTTACCACAGAAATCTATGACATTCCAGAGTGTTTCAGTAATGTGCATTGCAGTAAATCAACCTATAGCGAAATAAGGAGTGTAGGCTACTGAAAACTGGACGGTATGCGATAGCTATATGAAATATGCTCTCCCAATATCCCTAACTTTTATATAAGTCGGTACGTCTAAAAAAATTTAGGTAAATAACGATGTTTTAGTTTTTTCCAAAGTAATAAGTTGTTCAACTTTTTCAAGTACAAGTGAAATGTATACAATGTTTGAGAATTTCACTGATTTGTTCAGTTCTTAGTCCAAAGGAATAATGCTTTCACCATAAACACATTTCTTCTAACAATGCGGAATAACCATGTCAATATAAGTTGATAAAAACGGTGTTTAGAAAAAACATACAAGTCAAAAAGTCGTTTTATCGTATTCTGCGGCACTTATTCTTTATATCGCAGGTCTTGTAGCACAACTATTTATGCGCGACAATGACTTTTCTATAAATGTGATGATCGTCCTTCGCGCACAAGCCAGTTACTATTCAAATCAATGCGGAAAATTTTTCTTCTATTTCTATATGCCGCCGATCGGAATTTGAATCGCAAGTTTGGCGGCTCCATAAAGCATCTTAAACCATAAAACCACTTTAAAAAATCTACATACCTGAAAAGCCACACCCAAGTAGAATCAATATATGTAATCCTTTATAAATAACGGTTTCGTTTTTTATGCAAAACTCTTTTAAACCTCCACCATGTCAACAAATTTCTATTTCGGCGCTTAAAGTTTACCTGACTCACGTTTATCGATAAATAACAGAATTTAAATCGGGTCGATTTCCACCACAGTTTTGATCGTAACTGCTTGAAACATAAAGGACAGACATCTGTAAAAAGTCAGTATGATAATGGGTCTGTGCTTGCAGTCGAATTATTGAGACTACATGTCTGGGTGCTTTTAAGATGTGAAGCACGTCGTTTTCTTGTCTTTCCTTTTTTCTCGGTTTAATTTTGTTTTGCTTTGTATATAATTATTTATAAATAGACTGTACACAAATTTACATTAAAAATGTTCAAAGATAAAAAATTTCTAATAACACATTTTTCTTTTAAGAATAAAAAATAATGTTAAAAATACTTTTCATCCAGCAATACAGGGTGTTACAGTATGTAAGCTGGCTTGCTTTTATACAATATAATTTTTTAGGCACTATTTTCGCCTTCAATAATTGTTCTTCGACAAACCATTTGATTTTTTTTTCAATTTTTCGATATTGTTTTAATTGGAGAAGCAATTTGTCTTTCCCTAAACCTTTGCTTAAGTTGGAACTGGAAAAGTAACCCATCAATCTATATATGCTAGTTTTTCTTCTTAATGAATGTAAAAGGTAGGGTGGGACTGATATTGCTACAATCCCAAAGACAATTTTGAAAAAAACAATACACAATACAACTGACATTGTCAATTAGTAATTCTAATCTCTTAGACTATAAAACACTGATTGAGACATACACTACTGTTTTAGACTGCAATTATATTTTGACTTACTCTATTTCTTACTACTTCTTCGAAAGAACAACCAAACAATGTATTGCCTATATCCATATGTCTCAAAATTTTCTTCTTCAACAAAAGGGGGTTTACTCAAGGCGCCTACATTGAAACAAACTATTACAAAAGCAGAACAGTTGGTTAAATACGAGCTGCATTCATTTTGACGATATTTGCCACATTTTTAATGAAACAATTTAGTTCAAGATATGATATTCTCCTTCTGCTCTATTATCCTTCGTCCAAGGTTATAAAACTGAGCATGGAAACCAGTCTCAAATCTCAAGCATCTGATTGGCTGAATTATCCTTCGTCCAAGGTTATAAAACTGAGCATGGAAACCAGTCTCAAATCTCAAGCATCTGATTGGCTGAATTATTCTTCGTCCAAGGTTATAAAACTGAGCATGGAAACCAGTCTCAAATCTCAAGCATCTGATTGGCTGAATTATCCTTCGTCCAAGGTTATAAAACTGAGCATGGAAACCAGTCTCAAATCTCAAGCATCTGATTGGCTGAAATGGCGACCAGTCGTCATTTCAGCCAATCAGATGCTTGAGATTTGAGACTGGTTTCTAATCTCAGCTTTATAACTTTCAGTCCTTATCATTATCATTATCACTTTGCAAAAAAAAGGTGAAATATGCATATCAGGAATCGCCACATTCAGAAAAAACAGCCTCCCCACACAGTCAAGAAGAAGAGAGGGGGAGAGAGCATGGTAAATAAAATAATCAGTTTCAAAAAAGACACCACTAACAATAAACAAATAAGAGAACCCGAGGGGTTACCGCCTTGGAAAGTCATACTATTGACTGAACATTGAGTCGAAAACTTGCAAACTACATGTTAAGGTTTGCGAACTCTATTTTTCACAACCGATTTGCTTTTCGAAGATTATAAAATGTCGAACCAACGAATCCAATGTTCTCCCCTCTCTCTGCTAGAATACGTCTTAATTTTCTTGGTTAATGACAACATAAAATGTTTTCTGGAATAAAGCAGGCAATTTTCAGATAGCTAATTAGATTGTTGTCGTTCTTTAAGAAATTTTGTATCAATCACAGATTTCAATTTAGAAAGTAAAAGTAAGAATACGAAACTTCTTTAAGTCTTTTACTGTTGGTCATTTGAGCATATACAGAAAATGAGTGTATACTATAAGGTTGATAGATAAAATGCAAATTGTCTATACCAGTAATTTTCTGTTGATTAATTTATATCTGGTACCAACTGAATCTACGAGATTCTGTACACAGCTTGTAAAGTGGAATCTCCTTAATGAATATATAATCCTACTTAGAAGTTCTAAGCGAATCTGATCTGTATATCATTTTCTGGTCGAAATCTGGAGCGGAAATAGTTGTGCAATGAGTCGTTCACCCTTTGAGATTTCATTACATCACGGGTTTTAAAAATTGTTGATTTATTTTAGTCTAATAGATGAAAAGGGAACTTTGAAAGCCACCGAACACGACAAATATGAAAATACTGCAGGCTCGGTTTGATTGAGCATGTTCATGGGCAGTAATGGGAATGCATATTACTACCCACGCCGCCTAGCACCGGGTTGGACGCAACTCAGTAATTTCACCATAAAATAGTACAATTTCGATCCATCCCAAACGATGGTATGCATAAAGCGGCGAAGGCGAAGGCCGCTGTATCGGAAAATTATCTACACTCCATAAATCGCATACTGCATAACTATAATCATGTATTAAATTGGATGACAGCCAACTTTGAAAGCCATTAAGCCACCAAACACGACAAATACGAAAATATTGCAGGCTTGGTTTGATTGAGGCCTGTACTTGGGCAGTAATGCAAATGCATATTACTGCTCATTAAACGTGACTTCATTTTAAAAATCTACATGATTTTTTATAAAATAATAGAAAGCTGTTCGACAGATATAACGTTTACAGCAATTTGAAAACTGTTATCAAGCAAACATCAAGTACAAGTACAATAAAATATATATGGAATACCATCAAATTGACAGACTGTTATCAGCTAAAAAATCGGTGGGTTGGAGATACAAGTAACTCACCAAGGCAAGTTTTATTTGTTTGTTCATATCCTTTCCGCGCCCGACCCTGTTTTCCGGACGGACGTCCGTAACGTATTTAAACGTGACAAAATTTTGACTTCCCAAAACCCGACCCTATTTTACTGGAGGTCGCCCGAAACGTATTTACACGTGTGCTTTTTTCACGATTTTAAAAACCGTAACGTAAATCTGCGTAAATTTTATTTTAATGCCCGTTGAAAAGTGTATGTTTGAATAAAGCATATACGCTTTTGTCCGTTACCGGTATTCTACCTTTTAAAGAAATTCGGAATTTTCAACATGGTAAGAAACCCGTGTAAAACACGTTATCTAACGTTACGGTCTTTCTTCTGTAAAAAAGGTGGAAAAATGCATATCAAGAAGTGCGTTAAAATCCGTAATTTCAACGCTCTTTTACGTAATTGGTGCAAAATTCGGTTTATCGCAGGAAGACTGTAACGTAAAATTCCGTAAATTAATTAATCTAATTAACAGTAATCAATTTTTATGCCATTGCAAAAAATGTCATTTTGAAGTAATTACTAGGTAGACATAGGATTTTTTTTTAAATAATGAATAACTGTTTTGGAGCAACTTTTTTATTTTGACAATGAAAGATGAAGAAACAGCAACACATGTAATAAGATTTTTTTCTTAAAATTGAACTTTTTAAAATTACTAATTTTCTTATCAGATTATCTAGGTCCAATGTATTCAATTTCTTACTAAATTATATTTGAGTGAAAATATGCTATGCATTCAAAGGACTAATAGTTTTAAAATACCGATCGATGATTCCTTGTTCTTTTAAATAGCCACCAAAGTACGGACTTTTTTAAAAATGAAAAATAAATCGACGGGTTTCCGACGAAAAAACAGGGTCGGGTTTTGAAAAGCGATTTTTTTGATACGTTTGAATACTTTTCGAGCGTCTTCCCGTAAAACAGGGTCGGGTTTTGGGGAGTCAAAATTTTGTCACGTTTAAATACGTTATGGTCGTGGAAAGGATATACGACTCAAATACGTAAAATATGGATTTCAGGAATTGCCACATTCAGAAGTCACAGCCTTTCCTCACAGCCAATAGGAAGAGAAAGCATGGTTAATAAAAAATTATCAGTTTCAAAACAGACACCACAGACAATTAACAAAAATGAGAACCCGAGGGTTTAACGCCTGGGAACGGTCAGTGGCAAAACAATCTGCCATTGTGGGTTGAAACCAGGTTCTAGGGTGCACCAACCTCAATCTTGTCCAAACAGGTTATCATATGAACAAAAAAGTAAAAGTTTTCTTGTTGAAAACACGTCAAAGATTGCTAAGCACCAAGTTAATCACATTATTATGAAGTCTGAATTATATGCAATTTTACATTTATATTCTAAGATCCCCTGTCAAAATTCTATTCTGTTTAGTTCCGCCCATTGTTTTCTCGTTTAGGGCAAACCCATTCTTTTATCCGGGGACCATACGCCGCTGAACATGGAATGGTATTAATCTGAAAATACCTCATTGAAGGTTCCATGTTCACCGCCATATGCATACCATCGTTTGGGATGGATCGAAATTGTACTATTTAATGGTGTAATTACTGAGTTGCGCTCAACCCGGGGCTAGGCGGCGTGGGCAGTAATAAGCATTCCCATTACTGCCCATGAACAGGCTCAATCAAACCGAGCCTGCAGTATTGTCATATTTGTCGTGTTCGGTGGCTTTCAAAGTTCCCTTTTCATCTATTGACTATAATTTTCTGCGTTGAAACGTAGTGAATTAGAAGAAAATTAACTCCCCTGTCGGTGTCAGATGAATGTCTTTTTTTGCGAACGGGCTTTTCAGGGTTTGATAACCGCGTGGCCGCTCAGCGTTTAGACAGCCGACAATGACGGACGAAGATTTTCAATTTTCATCAAAACATAGTTGTACGTTAATTAAGAGCGCCAAAAAAATTTGTTGCAAGATTTTTAAATATGTTAACGAATGGTTTCAGTCTAGCCCCGGTGGATCAAAATGAAACAAAATTAAAAATAAAATTTTTAAAATTTTTATACATTTCTTAATACTAAAATACCTGACCCATAAAACAATGGAAACAAGAGATGTCGTTGTTTACAGACTTATACCTCGAAGTCATGTTCAAGCAAGCAAATAGTATTTACTTTGAGAATCTAGTTTTATCTCTTGTGATCTAAATATGCAATGGACCAGATCCGTTTGAACAATTTTCACAGAGGGTCACCCAAGGATCATTCCTGTAAGATTTCCTAAAAATCTGTAATACATTAGAGAGATTGGACTATTAGAAATTGATGCATCAACATATTGTTATGAAAAAGAGCTCATCTTTTCTCTAATGGACTTTTCATTTACATTTGTAAAATGTAACAACCATAATCAAATGCAAATGTTTCTCTCCCCATGCGGCGAATCTTGTAGAATTCCTTCATATAAACATACAACTGATATAGAAAGCGTTTAAATTTGAATGGAAAAACTGTGACAATAATTTGATGCCAAAATTAAAACTTTACAAGTTTAGACATAACACATTATTTACACTTAAAAGTAAATCGAATGGAAACGAAACTTTTCATTTTCAATTATTGTCCAGATTAAAAAGGCAAACTTAATGCTTCCTGATGGGTGGTGTTGATTTGAAAATGCAACTAAAAATTTCAAGAAAACAGTTAAAACGCAAATATTATCTAGGTAAATGTAAATTCTCCCACTTAATTTTAAATGAGACTTGTTTGAAAAAGAAACCAACATATTTCTTATGATTTTACTTACCCCTGTTTGTAAAGAAACCTCCATATTTCCAATGATCCACCTTAGCACTGTTTGAAAAAAAAAAACCATATCTCGCATGACGTTACTTAGCCCTGTTTAAAAAGAAACCACCATTTTTCCCATGACCTAACTTAGCCATATTTGAAAAGAAACCACATTTTTCCCATGACCTAACTTAGCCACATTTGAAAAGAAACCACCATACTTCTAATGATCCTACTAAGCATTGTTTAAAAAAGAAACCACCATATTCAAACAGGTTACTTAGCACTTTAAAAAAAACCTCCATATTGAACCAGTTGGGGGCAAGTGTAAGGTTTGTACACCCTATGATCTTGTTTATATCCCCGTGGCAAATTGTTTTGCCACTGACCGTTCCAAGGGTAACCCCCGGGTCCTTATTGTTGTTATCTGTGGTATCTGTTTTGATGAGGCTGTGTCTTTTGAATTGGCAATTGCTGATATGCATACTTTATTTCACTTTTATTATTTAGCAATATGAAAGCAATGTCATCTCTTCTTTTATCGCTGCGTGAAGAGGCTGTGTTTCGTGAGTGTGGCCATCCTGATATGCATAATATTACTTTTTTAGTAACTTAACCTTTTGTGGATAATAATCGTAATATGAAAATGACATTCCGCATCGTTAACAACTCAAACAAAAATAGTAAAGGGCTAAAAAATAAAAAAGTAGCGAACGTGATTTTTATTTTAAACGGGTATTACTGCTGTTGGAATCAATTCCTTTATACTAATTGTTCTGTCTCCATTTTGTTTACGGATCCATAAATGAATCCAGTGGTGTACAGTAAATGTATAATTATTAGGTTTCCTCACAATACCTCTGGTGTTACCTTCGGTACACGCTCGTCGTTGAAGTGCTGACAGTAGACCATACATATTCATATTGCAAGTTGAATAAAATCTTTGCAATTGAGAAATATCCAACTTATCGTTAAAGTACTGAGTGTTCGGAACGTATATTAAATCGTCGTTACCAACGTTATTGTTCATTTCCACCGCAAACGGGGCATTTTCTTCTCCTTTTGTAATTGTTGCATAAGGTCCATTTTGTTGACATTTGAAGGTGTATATGTCGTACATACTGGTAAGAAACAAAGGGCCTGTTACGTCAATAGGATTCAAGCTCTCATTGATATAGTTTAAATTATCAAGAACTAATTTGAAAAAAGGATGTCTCGCTTTGCAGAACATGATTGCATTGTTTATGATAATTTCTTTACCATACAGAAAAGCATTGTGCTCAAATGGTTCAGGTGGTATAATACAGCTCGCTGTTTTTGTCAGCTTATCAAATGATCTCAACACTTCAACATCAAGATCTAGATACACTCCCCGAATTCGTAAAGTGCTAATATCCTCATAATATCTCCTTTAAACACTCCTCTTTTGAGACTGTCCCATGTCGGAAGTAATCTCGGAAACCGTGATTCTACAAGTTTTCTTGATGCCTCGTCTGTCCAGAAATAGTATTTCCATGTTGGATTTTTCTCAACCACACTTCTGACGTACGATTCCAATTCATAAGGAATATTTTCGTCTTTGTACACTTGGTGTATGATAAAAGGTATGCCATGTGAGCGGTCTGTTTCCAGTATATCACTGTTCACATCCGGCTGGAACTTTTGATGTTTATGTTTGTTTCTTGAATCGCATGCTGATATTGTGCGCGATGTCTTCTGAATACCCATATGGGTATTGTCTGAAATATATTATTCTGTTTTGAAACAATTTGTGATTAACATTAGTTGCAAGTAATATTTTTCAACAATTTAAAAGAAACGCATTTCGATTTTTGGTGACATATTGCAGTTACTGAACTCAACACAGTGCGGTATTTCTTCAAAATAATGTTCACAATTATATCTACAAAATACCGTTTACATTCAAAGTCAGTAAACAAATTAAGAAAACCCAGCAAAATACACATAATTCTTAATTCTACTATTTATCAGTAAATAATGATTGGCAAATTGTTTTTCCACTGATCGTTCCAAAGCGATATCCACTCAGGTTCTCATTTCCGTTAATTGTTTATTGAGTCTATTTTTGGGATTTGATCATTTAATAAACCATCCTGTCTTTTCCTCATAACCTTATGGCTATGTGGGAGGGCTATTTCTTCTGGATGTAGGGATTCCTGATAAGCATTTGTCATTTTAAGCATTGCAAACAGTGTAGACCTTTATAATCTGTTATATCAGTGCGAACCTGGTTGATTTGTAATCCTTCTATTGGGCACGCCACGGGAAAAGTTACCTTCGGTCAAATGTTGTTACATTTTATTTGTTACAGTACTTTATCGAGAAAATACTTACAACAACCTATTATATTCCCATCACTTAAAGTGATTTTGTCACTCATTTTGTTATTAAAATGGTAGTTTTTCCGCGAAATTCTTAATAATTATTGTCATCAGCTCAACATTAGGCCGCATTTTAAGAATTGACGTCAACTGTCCGAATGTACCTTTTCCAATGACGCGCCCCAATTATTATGATGAGCAATTACTTCAATTCAATACGCCACTTAACATGAACTATTATTAATTTGAAAATACCCCTATTGAAGGTTCTATGTTCACCTTCTTTTTGGATGGATATTGCACTGAATTGTACTGTTAACCTGTAAAAACAGTCTTTGATTGAAAGGGAGGTAATTTTAAAATTGGATACTCTGTAGGGGGTTTATGTAAACAAATGTGCTGTTGATTAATCATGTTTTCTGTTTATCCTTCTAATGAGGGGTCCTATTAAAATAAAACAAGGACTTTAGAGCAAAGTTCTGTTTGCTTGACCTTTCTATGCAAGAAATGCATTTTAGCAAAATTAAGAATAACTCTCACCAAACTGTTCCAAGGTCAATTATTGCAAGACTAAAGCTTAAGTTGGAGACTGTTATTGGCATATGATCAAAAATAAAGAGTGAATTCTATGTATTTCTAAAAAAAACTTTGGACAAAAAGTGACCAATTAGAACTTTTGTTGAGTGTATATTATAATGAACAAACGTAACAAAGTTATTCCTCTACCGAATTTAATATTATCCACACAGCAAAAAATGAATCGGTACTAATCGTATGCTTTACACGTAAACAATCATAAAATGGATCTTTGAAAGCTAACGAACACACCAGAAGTGAAAATATTGCAGACTTGGTTTGATTGAGTGTGTTCACGGGCAACAAGGGAATTGCATATAACTGCCCATGCCGTCGAGCGCTAGGTTGAGAGCAACTCAATATTTTTATTATGACCCTACGGTGTAAGTAAATGGAATTGGATTCATTTAAGAAAACAACCAATAAAGATTAAAAAGACATTAAATAATTGGTTTTTAGACAAAACAGTTCTTCCACAACCTCTCTTGACTTAGGGAAAGAACGAAACTAGCATATATTGTAAACATATACAATTAACGACCAATAAGAACGTTGGTTGAGTGTATGTATGAGATAAATGTATGGCATAACAACATAGTATTACGTAAAATCCAGTTGTGCGCATCGTCGTTGAGTTCACTTTTATTTTAATATGGTTCATACGTCTTTTTATTAAAACAAAACATGAGAAAGCATAAATACTTTGCTTTGGCATGTTTGTTATTGCTATGTCTACGGAAGGAAAATGTTGAATGTCATTGGCGCCGCCATCACAAATAACATGTACAAGTACTACTTCATTGTAAAGTTAAATACGTACTTTCGGTGAAATTTTACCGAAAGATATTAAGAGGTTATTAACCGTTCAAGGGTCGGGAGGTGATATCGGCCCGGAAGAGCAATATTGGCCCGAGAGCTTTAGCCTATGTTGCTCGGCCGGGCCGATATTACCTCCCGGCCCTTTAACACCGGTTTATAACCATTTTATTACATGTGGCGGGCTGATATCAATGTCTGCCATGCTATACATGTAAGTCATACATTAACTGAGCACTCGTCTATTTGTTAATAAACTACGTCCCGGTGAATGCTTTCGCTAAGTACTACGTCATTTAGAGTTTTGTGACGTAATTAAAGATTGTTTACATTTTCAAACTGTAACAGAGCAAGTTGCTGTCAGTTGATTTTTTAGTTTTATTTTGTTTTAAGTGATAATGTCTTCGAACGATTTGATAAAATTGTGCTGAATATGGGATTGTAAAAAGGTGAATTCTGGAAGTGTTTTACAGCGGTATGGGTATGTAAAGGCTGCTATTTGTGAGTGTTTCATTCTCATAACGCTGCTGCGAGCTTCAATTCAACAAAAACATATCTTGTTTCAAAGAATAATAGGCATAAAGGAAATATGAAGGAACATGATTCTGGAAATTGTGCTTTTGTTCTTAGTTGTACCCAGGTATATACAATTTCTCCATGTTTCTCTTGTCATTGTTATCGCTCTCAGAATATATTTACTCTCATTTTAGCATGCATGTTCGTTCTTAAATATGCTACCTTTTGCATCTAGCTCCAAAAAACTTGAATGTGACTCGATCGATTCAATCGTCGCCATCTTGAAAGTTAAAAGTTAAATCCTGTCTCAAAGGTTACCACGTGCAAAAAGTCGTGATACGGGATTTCTGCCCGCTATATCAGGTTTTCGGCCCGCGGTATCAGGTTTTCGGCCCGCCCTTTATCATGCAAAGTACCCGGGCATTTTGGTCATTATTTGTTACTATTTATAGTAACACATGTAATAATTTGTGTTACTATTTATACGGTAATTTATTTAAAAACAATGTAATCAGGGTCTGATGTAATTTTCATAAGTTGGATATTTACCCGTGCGGTCATTAACTTCCTGTAGTTTTATTTTCTTAAGATATTTAAACGGTCTCTACCATACATGCAAATTTTAACCATTTTCGATTTTCGTCATAAATAAGCAAGGCGCTACTGAAATTGAATTATCCCACCAAAAAAATTGTTTTTCTTGTATTTCGTTCTCAAAAAGAACGCCAGCATGATTATTTTGCTTCACAGTCAGACAACGTTGTTTGCTAATAACCTGATTCCCGTTAAGGTCCGTGTAACGGTTACGTCTGTTGAACACTAGACTCTTGCGATGCCGCACACTAGACTCTAGCTATACCGAAGTAGTGGCATACCAATTTTTTGGCGGGTAAAATATCTGCTGCAGTGTAAAATTAATTTAAAATATTTTTTTTTCATGAAAATAACACATTTTTCTGTACATCGACGATCATTTCAAATCTGCTGCACAGGAGTTTCAGCCATGATCATCAAAACTAAGGCATAAGAGCATTTGTAATTCTTAGGTCTTTAGTTGTCCTATTGATGTAAATGTGAGGATAAATATGCAGGTCGATTCCATCACTTAAATTGTTTTTTTATTATAATTTTAAATAATAACAAATTTCAATACATGCAAATATGCAAACTTAACATTCTTTTAAGAATTTTAAGAATGCACCATTTTGAATGACCATAGTTACATGTTAAATCCAAGTGTTATTGAAAGAAGGATTTCATGCATAAGACCAAAACTTTTTTAATGCTATAAATGAACAAAGTGTACAACAAATTGACACTTCAATATTAACAGAACATAGGTACTCAGCAAGTAATAAAAACAACCAGAAAAAAAACAACCATGGCCACTGCAACAATAAGTGTATTAATGGAGTTCAGTATTCAAATATTGATGTTCCAGGGAATGGCAACTGTTTTTTATTTCATTGTCTCAGCATGTCTCTACAAGGAGTTGTTTCTAAAACTTTACACTACAGGATTATCTGCAAGCATATAATTGAGAACTGGGTTCTGTGGAAAGATATTGCTACTGTCACTCATGGCCTAACCAATGGTTTCATCACTCCGTATTACAATTCAATGATTCTAAGAAATGGCTAGGCAACAATGTGTAAGATTAAAGCTGCACATAATGTTTTGAAAATTAACATTGATACGGTGTTAAAGAGAATATCATTATCAATCTTACTATGCAGAGCCAGACACGATATACATATCAATCATAGTTTACACACCATTAACAAAATCAGAAATACTATATGTTTACTTGAGGACTGTGGCACAACTATTTTACAGTGCTGACTGAAAGAGTTCAAAGAAACCAGGATATAAATGTAGATCATGATGGACATGATCAATAAAAGAATAAAATGTAACATTTGGGAGACTCCTCAATATCAGAGTTCAGCTTTCAACATGGATTGTTTTGATCCGCTCCTCTGGACTTGGGTTTGTTCAGTTGTCAGTTGTCATTGGTTTCTGAAAAAAATTCCTGGCTTGCATATTTTTCTACCTTAATGATTCTGCATATGATTCTGACTGTGTGCTTGTAATTCATTACCTTAAAATCGATTAAGGTGCTTTCCTGACAACTGCAATTTATTTCTGTCTTTCTTTTAAAAAAAAACAATATAAAGACTGGTGGTATGACATTCTTATTACAGGTTGGTTCCAGTACAGCTGACTGCACCTAGTATAATGTTTTGTAATTGTGAACAATTGGTTCATTCAGTGCTACTTATACCAAATCTATGTCTACTCTAATTCCAGTCAAGATCAAAGATAGGTTGAAAAGTAGAATTCTTCAAACAGAACTCAAGGAAAGTGAACTATTATCAACTATATCGATGAAGTTGTATTATTTATCAGAACATTCGCAAATATCTGACTCAGGATGCCTCAAAAATTCTAGTTTTGTCCTTAGTAATCTCACATTTGGATTATTGCAACGCTATATTGTTTGGAATTTCAGAAAGTGAATTACAGCGTATCCAGAATACGTGCGCTAAAGTTGTTTTGCAACGTGGTAAATATGTTAGTTCCAAAGACTCCTTGTTTGAACTGCATTGGTAACCAATAAAAGCTAGATCAACTTTAAAAAAATACTGTGTACAATGTATAACTGTTTTATAGGTACCGCTCCAGTTTATCGAACAGAACTGTTACACAAACCTGTCATCAAAAGACCAAATCTAAGATCTGCTGATAATGTGGATTACTGTTTTGCTGTTCCCTCTAACTACAGGAAACATTTAAAGACAGAAGTTTTAGCACCGTTGGTCCAACTCTCTGGAATAAATTGCTTCTGTATATAAGACAGTTTTCTTCTATGGAAATGTTCAATAAAAATCTCAAATCCTACTATTTTAGAGATTTTTACGCATTGTTTTAAGATTAAGATTAAGCTGTAAACCGACCGTAATATGAAAATGTGTCTAGAATTTCTACCGAGATAGACATTATTTTTTATTGTTTTTTATCTTAATAAGCTTTTAATACTTCGGACATTTTACTAGGCTGATTTCTTTAATTTATTTTATTGTGTTTATTTGTCGTTCATTTGCCCTGTATATGTCATTTTCTATCTATATATATTTACTCTTTTACTTTGCTTTACTGTACAATGCCATTGAATATGTATATAGAAATAGGCGTTTAACTTAATAAACCAGTTTCAGTTTTTTTGTCTATAAATATCCGTTTATTCAGTTTTATAGTTATGGTACATTAAGGAATTATTTCTGTTATTTGAAATGAATTTCTCCCTTACCATTCACTTGTTAATATTTTTCCTGATTGAACATGAATGTATTGCCATAGTTGTTATTGTTTTAATCTTTAAATTGCATTTGTTTCAAATGATTCGAATAGTCGAGCATGCTGTCTCCTCTGACAGCTCTTGTTTTAAAACCATATAAGCAACTCCTATCAGGTCAAGTTTTATAACTCTTGACTGCAATCTGTCAAAGTATTGCGGCCTTTTTTCAATTAGAATTTGGCAAAAGTTTAAATGCAAAAATTTCTTACTAGTTTCATAAGCATAACTCAGCAACCACTCATGGGAGTTGCAGGAGTTTTCGTTTTAGTTACTGAGTAACGCTACGTTACACTTTGTAACATATTGATGCTGTGTCGTTGAACCAAATACGTTCTCTAGATGATATGAGCATTACTTTTAATCGTATTTGACATACTGTCAGTGAACTGAAACGGACAAAAAACCTATAAACTTATACGCAACTTTAAATTTTAAATGTTTAAAGGTTGAGTTTTATTACTTAATTTTACATAAAATACACATCATTTTAAAATGGTTGTACTATCGTAATAGTTTATATCTTTATTGAACATTTAAATGATTTTTTTATTGTAAACAATTCGAAGCAGACACATTTCAGTTGAGTGCAGTTGTTTTATGGTAAATAGCAAAGTTATATAAATACGATTGATCTAGACACGCATCTTTGCAAGATTGCTGTCCCCTATCCTTATATGTAGAGACCTAGTGCACAAATATTCATATACCACATAATCAGTCTTGTCCGGTAAGAAGATTGGATCTTTTTGCATGCCAATTTTCAACTCATTACTCTACCGGCAGCACTGGCTTAAATTCCAAAATTATTTTTTTTATTGAATGCATATAAATGTCCTCTTTCCATCGACATCAAATTTATGTTGGTGGAGTAATGGCATTCCTGAATTTCACCTGTTTAAATGATATTATGGAAAACCTATATATTACCATATATATCTAAAAAGCAAACACGAGGAACGCATCTCAGTCGCGCATAACCGACCAACCCGTTACAATAATTGTTCAGCTACGGCACCAAAGCAGAGTTTGCGCTGGTCAATGAAACTAAATTCCTCCATTTGAAATAAAAACATTTCATAAATAGCCCTGTCGTGTTCAACTATTAAACATCTTTGTTGTTGAAGCCATTGCAAAACGAAGAAAACTTGAAATAGTAATAGGTCTCAATGTTATAAAACTGAGAATGGAAACCGGTTTCAAATCTCAAAGATCTGATTGCATGAAATTGCGACTTGTCTCCATTTCAGCAAATCAGATGCTTGAGATTTGAGACTGGTCTCAGCCCTATCTTTAACCCTTGAATTTGATCATGTAGACAAGGACGTTGGAATGAGCTACAGTCTTGTTAAATCAGGAAGATGCATTTTAATTCTTCGCAAACCAGTACTTTTAATGTAAAATATACAACAGGGCACGTAACCCTACTATCACATAAGTTTGTTTTCATCCAGATACACTTTTTTAAAAGATGCTCAGGTATCTACGCCTTGCACACACATTTGTACCTTACACATATACTCGTGCCGTGCACACATATTCGTGCCTTGTACTCGGGCCTACACACATTCGTGTGCCGTGCACACAGACTTGGCTTGTTCTGACGCAATTAATTTTAAATTATTGTGAGATTGTAAAAGGTCAAATTAGGGTCCTTATTTGCATTTATCACTTAGTTCAACAAGCAATATTTTGATAGCACAGTTTCTTGACGCTCATTAAGACAAAGTCAGGATCGTTTACCAATTATGACGCTAATTAAGACAAAGACAGGATCGTCCACTTGACTCAAGTTTTTGACAAGCGAATGTCACGAACCAGTCTGCGAATATTAAGGCGTTGCTCCGTTCGACATTGCATTTTCATTAACAATTAAAGAGAAATCTCAAAATCTCTGAAATTGCACTATGCAGTTCCATTAAACTTTGCACAAATTAACGCTATAAGTAACTGATTTTTATTTATACGTTAGGAAAAGTTATAACAGTACTTAAAGAACAATAGTTAGATCTAAAAAATCTCTAAACACAACACAAAACAACAATTCAAACGCCAACGTGAGTAAAATGATACTGACAACATTATCTAAGGTCCTTAAAAAAATTTAAATTATGAAAAGAGAAATCAACATTTTTATTTTTGGGTCAACCATTTTCGCGACCAGAATATTGAAGGTCAAACACACTTTTACAAATAACTCACATTGTATACATTTGTTTGATCAAAGGACCTTAGAAATTGTTGTCGGTAACTCATAAAGACATTTTAATTGATGTTTAGACTAGTGTTGCTACATTTTAGTGATAAGTTGCAATTAGAATTTAAGCGATTGTTTAAGTCTAATTATTTTTCTTGTCTGTTCCATCTTTTCGTTTCGTATGTATACTAAACATATACTAATAACATTGGTTTGTGCAAAGTTTTATTGAGCTGCATTTTTCCGTTAGAGACATTTAGATATTTTTCTTTTTTGTTTATCAGAACGCAATGACGAACGGAGTAATGCCTTAATTAAAGAAACAAGTAAAACGGCGGTTATGTTCAGAATCACATTCTTAAAAAAAGATACTTGTAAAGTAAACATCGAGATCACACACATTATATCAACAACATGCCTGTGTGGAAAGCTGACGGAAAAACAATTGAGGGTTTACTATATGTAGTTGAGTACTATGCGGGAACTACCATCTTAGGTGGAAAACTAAAACTGAGAAAGGAATCTGAGCTTAAGGGGTAGTCAACATTTACCTTGTATGGGGTTATACATTCACTTTGAGGAGTTTTTCTAGGATCTTTGAGTTATTTTCAAAATGAAGATTTAGGCCATGACATTACAAACACTATTCTGAATAATTTGTCGCATAAACTGTAAAAAGCACAAAAAAACTAAATGCAAGTTATACTCATAGGTATAGGCATTTGCATCCATTCTCAATACCTAAGATCATATTACCAAAAGTAATATGTGCAAACTATTAATTAACTACAATATGTTCTTGAGATAGTACTGAAATGAATAAATAAACGAGAAATTCGTCATGTCTTCTTTCAGGTTCAACGGCAATCCATTTTGTTGTATCTTTTCAAAACTAGACATTAATACCGGTACTTGCGAATGGTCGCCAATTCACCCAATCATATGCTTCAGATCTGAGACTGGTTTCATTCTCAGTTTTAAAACCTTGGGGCCTGTTGTGCGTAACGAAGTTCCTTGACCTGGCCTGAAGGTTATAAAGCTGAGATTGGAAACCAGTCTCAAATCTCAAGCATCTGATTGGCTGAAATTGTGACAAGTCGCCATTTCAGCCAATCGAATGCTTGAGATTTGAGACTGGTTCCCATCCTCAGCTTTATAACCTTGGGCACTGAAATATATTCACTCGTACGCTCACTTCATAAGAATAATCATATTTTACTTTTTACCGACACTTAAAAGCATAGGGACCCGTTTCAGCAAAAATACTTTAAATAGTGAAGTTGAAAATTTTGACTTAGTATTTTTTTCAGGCCCCTTTATGGGTGACCCCATTTGTTCATTGTCATGACATAAGAATACAATGAAAATAATATATTAACACAATTTACAAGATGTATTTCGGAAATAAAGGCTGAAATATATTTATAATATTCTATAAGTAAGATTCATTCATTCATTCATTCATTCATTCATTCATTCATTCATTCATTCATTCATTCATTCATTCATTCATTCATTCATTCTGCAATTCATTGTACAGTTCATTCTGCAACTCATTGTACAGTTCATTCTGCAATTCGTTGTACAGTTCATTCTGCAATTCATTGTACAGTTCATTCTGCAATTCATTATACAGTTCATTCTGCAATTCATTGTACAGTTCATTCTGCAATTCATTGTACAGTTCATTCTGCAATATATTCAATTCATTCTTTATTCCACATTTCAACGATTCAATCAACAGCAATTCATTTAATCAATCAATTAAATAGTACAGTGTATTTGTTTTACGGTTCTCTTGCTCGAAACGAAAAAGCAAAAGACGCGATGATGACATTATACGTGTAGATACTCGTCGATTTTTAAGAAAATGTCACTAAATTCTGCCTCTTGCAATTTAAAAATGTGATACTGCGCTATTTCCCTTACATGAAGAATAATTTTTTGGTTACATTGTTCATACGTTTGTTTTTTAACATCAAATTTTCTGTTATTCCTGTCATTCTATATCTACAATTTTGATTCAAATATTAAAGTGTTTATTAAATTTGAAAACTTGTTGTTAGTGGTACCGAAAGAAACGATGACGTAGTCAGATTTATAGTATTAATGATATTAATGAAAATGTGCGCAACCGACATTAAACCAACGGAAGTCCAGTAAATTTATTGGTTTTTGGAATGCAATGTATTCTTAATTACTTTTCAATACATATACGCGATACCACCAAACCAAATCAGTTAACCGGAATTCCGTTGGTTAAGTGGCGGCTACGGACCTTTTCAGTAATACGAGTACTGAGTCAAAAGTTTCAACTTCACTATTTAGAGGTATTTCTTTTGCCGAAACCGGGGTCCCTTTGCTTTTAACTGTAGAAGATCTGTTGATAAAAGTAAAATGTGATTTTTCTTATGGAGTGAGTGTGCAAGTGAATACATTTATTATAAGTTCTGAGTCAAAGTTTTCAACTTCAGTTTTAGGGTATTTTTTGCTGAAACCGGTCCCTGTGGTTAAAAAGGATATTTAAAAAAAACATTTCTTTTTTTCTTCCTGATATGTGACGAGGGTTGAAGGTTATAAAACTGAGATTGGAAACCAGTCTCAAATCTCAAGCATCTGATTGGCTGAAATGGCGACTGGTCTTTGAGACTGGTTTCCATCTCAGTTTTATAACCTTGGACACACTCCTTATTTCATGCACATGAAAGTAAAACAATCCCCGGTTCACTTACAAACAATAATTGAAACCGGAAGACAATCATTATGAAACAATATTGCGCGACATTGTTCTTTTATATTACTTTTGCAATATTGTATTTTAAGTAGGAATAATTGCTGATGTGCCAGTCACAGCTGGGCGTAAATGTATTAAGATACTTCAAAGAAGTGGTAACAAAACAAATTTATTACGAAAAAGGTCAAGTATGTTCATCATGTCCTAGTTGTTGTTTTTTATAGACGAATAAATGAAGTATTCTACGAAACTTCGTGACTGAACGCACGACTTTGGACCCTTGTCAATACATGTACACGTGATATCTTTTTCTGTTAAGAGTAGACACACTATTAAGTCTCTAAATGCACTTCATATTCTTGTTGGTAAAGACTAAATATATCCACTGTTGTCTAAGTCTGTAACAAAAACCCTACACAGAGGCCACAGCTATCTATGTTTGAAACACAAACCCTACACAAAGACCATAGATGTCTTTGTCTGTAACATAAACCCTACACAGAGACTATAGCTGTCTTTGTCATCCACACAAAACCTATACAGAGTCCATAGTTGTCTATGTCAGTAACACAAACATTACAAAGAGACCATAGCTGTCTATATCAGTAACACAAACCCTACAAAGAGACCATAGTTTTCTTCGTCAGTAACAAACACTCTACACAGAGATTATAGTTGTCTATGCCAGTAACACAAACCCTACACAGAGACAATAGTTGCCTATGCCAGTAACACAAACCATACACAGAGACCATAGTTGTCTATGTCACTAACAAAAACCCTACACAGAACAAATAGTTGTCTATGCCAGTGACACAAATCCTACAAAGAAACTACAGCTGTCTTTGTCAGTAACACAAACCCTACACAGAGGCCATAGTTGTCTATGCCAGTAACACAAATCCTACAGAGGTCATACTTGTCTATGTCATTAACACGAACACTACACAGAGACCATAGCTGTCTTTGTCAGTAACACAAATCCTACACAGAGATTATAGTTGTCTATGCCAGTAACACAAACCCTACACGGAGACAATAGTTTACTATGCCAGTAACACAAACCCTACACAACAGCCATAGTTGTCTATGCCAGTAAAACAAACCCAACACGGAGACCATAGTTGACTATGCCAGTTCGCAAAGACTATGGCTGTCTATGCCAGTAACACACACCCTACACAGAGGCCATAGTTGTTTATGTCAGATGTCGGGATAAAAATGCAAGTGCAAAAAGGGACATTACTCTATATTGACATAAAGAACTTTGCATCATCATGAGCATATTTTCATCCGCAATATAATTTTATAGTTGGATAAAGAAATGTTGAAAAATGGCAAAGTTATAATAAACATTCAGTTTTTGGTATAAAAATCTATGTATAAAAGGGTGAATAACTCTTTCAAATGTGACCTTGACCTGAAGAATTAGGTATCATCAGAAGCATGTTGTATATAATTTGAAAGTTTGATGAAGCAATATTGAGAAATGGCACAGTTATAGCCAATGTAAGTTTTCGTTAAAAGGGGCATAACTCCAAATGTTGCCTTGACCTTGAGGATTTAGCATCATATCGAGCGTGTTGTCATAAGCAATATAATTTGAAAGTTTAATGAAGAAATATTCAGAAATCGCAAAGTTATAGCCAGTGTTAAGTTTCGGTAAAAATGGGAGAAACTCCATCAAATATGACCTTGAGGATTTGGCTTCATCTCGAGAGTGTTGTCATAAGCAATATAACTTAAAAGATTGATGAAGAAATATTAGGAAATAGCAAAGTTATAGCCAACGTTAAGCTTTCGTAAAAAAGGGCATAACGCCATCAGATGTGATATTGACCTTGAAAATTTGGTATCATCTAGAGCATGTTGTCATTAGCAATATAATTTGAAAGTTTGATGAAGAAATATTCAGAAATGGCAAAGTTATAGCCAACGTTAAGTTTTCGTAAAAAGGGACAGAACTCCATCAAATATGTCCTTGACCTTAAGAATTGGCATCATCTCGAGCGTGTTGTCATAAGCAATAAAATTAAATAGGTTTGAAGAAGAAATATTAAGAAATGGCATATAGCCAACGTTAAGTTTTCGTGACGGACCGACGAACCGACAGACCGACGGACTGACAAAGCGATTCCTATGTATCGCCTTTTCCTCGAAAGGCGACACAAAACCCCTAAAGGCCATTGTTGTCTATGCAAGTAACACAAAGTTTAACCCTACAGAGATACCATAGTTGTCTATGTCAGTAAAACAAACACTACACAGAGACAATAGTTGTCTATGTCAGTAACACAAACCCTACACTGAGACCATAGTTGTCTATGTCAGTAACACAAACCCTAAACAGAGACCACAGTGGTCTATGTCAGTAACACAAACCCTACACAGAGACCGTATTTGTCTAGGCCTTCACACAAACCCTACACAGAGACCATAGTTGTCTATGTCAGTAAAATAAACCATACACAGAGACCATAGTTGTCTATGTCAATAACACAAACCCTACACAGAGACCATAGTTGTCTATGTCAGTAACACAAACACTACACAGAGACCATAGTTGTCTTCGTCAGCAACACAAACTCTACACAGAGGTCATAGTTGTCTATGCTAGTAACACAAACCCTACACAGAGACTATAGTTGTCTATGTCAGTAACACAAACCCTACACAGAGTCCATAGTTGTCTATGTCAATAAAACAACCCCTACACAGAGACCATAGTTGTCTATGTCAGTAACACAAACCCTACACAGAGGCCATAGTTGTCTATGTCAGTAAAACAGACCCTACACAGAGACCATAGTTGTCTATGACAGTAACACAAAGTTTTACCCTACACAGAGACCATAGTTGTCTATGTCAGTAAAACAAACACTACTGAGAGACCATAGTTGTCTTTCTCAGTAACACAAACCCTAAACAGAGACCATAGTTGTCTATGTCAGTAACACAAACCCTACACAGGGACCATAGTTGTCTATGTTAGTAACACAAACCCTACACAGAGACTATAGCTGTCTATGCCAGTAACACATCCTACACAGAGACGATAGTTGTATATGTCACTAACCCAAACCCTACACAGAGACCATAGTTGTCTATGTTAGTAACACAAACAATACTTAGAGACTATAGTTGTCCATGTCAGTAACACAAACCCTACTCAGAAGCCATAGTTGTCTATGTCAGTAAAACAACCCTACACAGAGACCATAGTTGTCTATGACTGTAACACAAAGTTTAACCCTACACAGAGACCATAGTTGTCTATTTCAGTAAAACAAACACTACACAGAGACCATATTTGTCTACGTCAGTAACACAAACCCTACACAGAGACCATAGTTTTCTATGCCCGTATCACACACTCTACACCGAGATTATAGTTGTCTATGTAAGTAGACAATTTGGTAGATAGCATGGCTGACTTCCATGAATGTGACTCCATATTTCTAAACCTTTAAGTCTAAAAAGTGTCATTATCGTTTTATCTGAAGTCATCACAAACGATGCACAGCTAAACTCCTCAATGCCAACGGTTAGTTACTGCTTATAAACTTTAACATAAAAAAATGTCTATTAGTTGGAGACCTCTATGCATGTCAAGCATACATTAACTGTACTTACTACATCGTATGTCTAGCCAATTGAACAGTATTCTGAAATTTTTAAAACCACATATTCTACTTAGAACATGTCCCAATTACTCACAAAGCAGTCGAAATCTAGCTTTTTTGATAATGAAAAATAAACTGTTGAAAGCTAGCTATATAAAAAGGGAAATGCTTAATATCAAAGATGCAAAACAATGGAAAGTTACTATTTTAAAAAAAAACTAATAAAAGACTCATTCTTTCAATTCGGAAAATGCTATAAGAAAGGCTAATGGTAACATAGAATCTCCTTAAAGGTCATCACGTGACATGAAGTCATATTAACCGTATTTGAACAACTTATTGTGTACATGTAATCAACAAAGGGCACTAACTCGGAATATAAAGAAATTTTATCTTTCGTTCTAGGACTTCAAATAAAAAAGGTCTTGATCAGTTGTGTAAGTACATTTCCTGAATCCACGGATCCGAAAAAGACATATACGAAAACATAAACAGTAACACATAAAATTATATTTTTCATTGTCGTCGTGAAATTAAACATTTTCGAAATTGTCAACAAAGATTTTCAGATTCAGGCAATTGAAAGAGAAATGTGGTCTACCGAACAACAACAATCCTATACTGTTACCTAACCAATTTCTTAAATAATTTTTTAACTAATTCATTGCCTTAGGAGGTCAAAGACAACAACAAGACATACCAGTTTCTTTGTAATGGCTGTAATGCTTAAACAACAAATTAAAACATTGTTTTATGATTGTCTTAGTTTGAAAATTGTTGTTTTTGCTTTTACTATATATGATTTACAAGCCAATATGTTTACAAAATCTACTATATTCGTAAGTTATTTTACAGTCTACTGACGAGTCTTACCTACAAACCTGCTGTTTTTTTAGTTAAATAAACAAATAAACGCATGATTTAAATGCGCATGGCGACAGTATATATACTTAAAGAAATTAGAAACAAAACTTCTTTAGACAAGAAATACATTTCATGTATAAAGAAGTTGCGTTTCTAATTTCTTCAAGTACATATAATACAGTAAAAGAAATTAAAAAGGCAACTTCTATAATAACGGAACATTTTTTGTGTTTAAAGAAGTTGCGTTTCTAATTTCTTTAAGTATATAATGGTTTGTTCCCAAAAATTAACAGCACGCGACAATGCTACATTTACAAATATATATGAACCTCTTCCAAATATACAAAATATTTACAATGTCGTTCAGTCTTTAACATACATATTATCCGCTTGAATGTAACAAGAAATACTGATCGCGAAAAGCAAAACACGTTTCACTCATTGTAAAAGGGCCAAAGATAATTTAGTGTTGCCGTACTACACAACATGATATGTACTAGCACTTGAGCAAAAACTGAAGTGTTTTCCTGTATGAAGTTACTTATAATAAACTGTTATCGAAGTTGCCCATGAGAAAAAAAATTCTTCTGGAGAACTCAGAATTTCAAGCCAAAACAAACCATTAACTTGCAATTGTAAAGAACAAAAAAAGACAAATGGAATATTTAACAAAGACAGTTTGGCTGATATCGATATTGTGTACATGTCAGTGTGACAGATTTAAAATCTTAGAGGAAAGATTAAGGTTTCTGGAGAGAAGGATCTCTTCAGAGAGTGATGTTAGAAGTCATGACATATCGACTGTCTTTCGTAGACTGGATGAAATGGATCTGTTGATTAATACAACGTTAGAAGAAACTTTTGAAAAAATTAAAAGTGACGATGTTTGTGGAAGTGCAAGGACTAAAGATGAGGAGGGTTTGCAACAGGAATATCAAAAATTACGATCTGATATCAAAGTACTTCGCATCGCCTTTCAGAGCCAGAAACTTTATAGTCTCGCAATCGGGAGAATTTATAACGAATCAGAGAGTAACTTAGAACAATTAAAGCGAAAAAGTGAAGAGGAAAAACAACTCATGATCACTGCTCATAAAAACGACAGAGATGAAAATGAAAATAAATTTGCAGCGCTGAGTCGGGAAAATCAGCTTCTGAAGGAAGCACATAAGAACGGCAGGGATGAAACTGAAAAGAAATTTGCACAGCTGAGGACAGAAAATGAACAATTAAAGCGAAAAACTGAAGAAGAAAGACAAGTCATAGTAACTGCTCAGAAAAACGACAGAGATGAAATTGACACGAAATTTGCACAGCTGAGGAAAGAAAATGAACAATTTAAGCAAAAAACTGAAGAAGAAAGACAAGTCATTGTAACTGCTCATAAAATGGACATGGATGAAATTGAAAAGAAATTTGCAGCGCTGAGTCGGGAAAATGTGCGCCTGGTGAAAGCATTTAAAGTCCTAGAAGTTATACAAAAAGACGAACGTATACGTGAACATTTGGAATTCTCTTCTTGCAAGGATGCCTTGGAAAAAGGTTTTACATCAAGTGGACGCTACTACTTAAGAATAAATGATGAATATAACAGGGTGTTGGTTTACTGCGACCAGGAAACAGATAATGGCGGTTGGACGGTTTTTCAACGCCGGAAGGACGGAAGCGAAGACTTCTACCGAGGCTGGGGCGATTACAGAGATGGGTTTGGAGAAGTTGAGGGTGAGTTTTGGCTCGGTAACAAATACATTAATGCTCTGACTGGCAGTCGATCCCGTGAGTTGCGTATAGAACTAGGAGATTTTGAAGGAAATAAAGCGTTTGCGAAATATGGAATATTTAGAATATCGAAAGAAGTTGAGAATTTTACGCTAGCAATAAGTAGATACGAAGGAAATGCTGGCGATGCACTTAAAGTTCACAATGATCAAGGATTTACAACCAAAGACCGCGACAATGATGGATCGGAAACAACCAACTGTGCAGTGACATACACAGGAGCATGGTGGTACAATGCATGCTATAACTCGAACCTGAATGGTTTATATTACACTGGAAGGAATTCCCCAGAAGGCGAAGGAGTTGCATGGACTAGGTGGAAAAGCAATGAAAAATCATATTCTCTAAAATTTGTCGAAATGAAAATGAGATGATTTCCTAATATATTCTCTTGCAGGTGTAAAGAAGCATGTGCATACTGCGAATATGGAGCAAATTAGTTTGCAAGAGGAACGCCTTCTTCGTTGCATTTAATATCTTTCTAAGACATAAATTAGGATACAGTATGCAAAATTGTTTCTGTATGCATGTATTTTTTTAGGTTCACATCTATACTCAGGTTCTTATTGGATTTGTTCATAAATTTTGATTTTAGCGGCAAAATGGTTAAAGATATGAATTCACAATGAGAACAATCGTCAGTCTGAATATTTGATGTCAAAAGTAAATTGTTATTTGTTCATGCATGTAGCTTTTATTGATAATATGTTGCGGATAGGCAGGGATTGGCTTGATCCATTAAAACGATCGAGTGCATAAGTCGGTGATGTTATTTTATATAAATGTCATTCGATGATCAATTGCACATGGATCCCAGATCGAAGAATATCGATAACCTAAACGTAACACATATGATTAACTTGAAAGAAAAGGAAACTGAACGCAGAACTGAGAATAGTGTGGATGGACTTAAACTCGTGATGTTAAATTTTCATGGCTTTTCTGGGAGATACAAATTTCGTGGGAATTTTAATTCGATTTCTCATTTCATTTTTATTTATTTATTGTTTTTAAATCGCGAATCGTTCTACACATGAAATACACGAAAGTAAGCACCTCGCGAATATAAATGATTTTACAGTACAAAGTGAAAAAACGCGGCAACATCACAAAGCATATTGCAAATTATAAAAAGGATTTAAAAATAACCCAGACTCACACACTATACAAAATGGGATATTGAAAGAGGTTAATATGCTTTTGCCACACCCACAAAACACAGCTACCGCACGCAGCCAAAACGTTGGCTGCGTGGAGAGCAGAAGAGGCCATTGGTTTATAAAATGATAAATTTCAAATGAGACACTGCAAACAATTAACGAAAAAGAGAACCAGAAGGGTTACTTCCGGAACGGAGTTAAACAAGGTTCTAGGGTTCACCAAAACCACACATGCCTAAACAGGTTATCATATAAACAAACAAACAACTGACCGAAATTCTTCTTAACATTGTCAAATGATTTGACAGGCTACGATTATGAATCGCATGATCATGAATGCATTTTAAACGTCCTTAATTAATAAGACAGTGTCAGTAAAAATGATATTTTTACCACTGTTCCGCTTTCAACAGTTTATTGCTCATTTTAGTTTTGACACAAAGCTGATTTCAAATCTTGATTAAGAACCATAACCCTGACATAATCACAGCAAAAGAGACTAAAAAATGAACATTTTGCCAGCGAAATTTTCCCACCATCCCTTGGATACACAACCTTTCGTAGGGATACGCAAAAGGGCAAAGGCGGCGGGGTTCTTATTTTGGTAAAAAACAACTTACTCCCTTCCGAACAACCTAAACTTAACACAGAATGTGAAATTATTTGGATTAAAATAGAAATTAAAGGCACTAAACCCTTCTACATAGCATCATATTATAAACCAAATGAAACAGGCATTAAAAGTACTCTTGAATTTGAAAAATCTTTGAAACTAGCACGCAATCTAAGAGGTACAAAACTTATTTTTGGCGATTTCAATTTTCCTAAATTATCTTGGGATCAAGATAATAATCCCTGTCTGAAACCAGGATGCTCTTCCAATACCGCCTATGACAAGTTCCTGGAAGTATTAGATAACCATAATTTGACCCAAATGGTAACTGACAACACAAGAAACAATAACATCCTTGACCTTTTCATAATCTCAAATCCTACCCTTGTTAAAACAGTAGAAATAACTGCTGGCATATCTGACCATGATGCAATATCTGCAACAGTTAATGCTAGACCAATTATCTTTAAGCAAAAACCAAGAACATGCCATCTTTACAAAAAAGCAAACTGGCCAGATTTTTAAAAAATATATGCAGTCTACCAGTGAAAAATTTTTACAAAACTCAAGCTCATTAACAGTAGAGGACATTCGGATTACATTTAAAAATTCACTGGAGACCGGAATTTCAAAATACATACCAACAAAAAGAATTGGCCCAAAAAAGTCTCTACCCTGGATAAATAAAGAAATAAAAAAGCTAATACATAAAAGAGACCGCCTCTATAAAAAAGATAAGAAAAATAATCACAACTATGAAATGATGATGAAATTAAAAAACTAAAGCTTGTCATTAAAAATAAAATTTAAAGTTCGTATAACTCCTACCTAGAAAATATTCTTGATATCTCAGATAATGATAACACACAAAGCAAATTTTCTACCAAAAAACTATATTCACTAAGTCTTATTAAAATCTCAAAACAGGACTCACAAAATGTGTCCCCCCTTAAAGATCAAATAACAGGATCCTTTAAAACAAAGAACTCTGATAAAGCCAATATTCTTAACCGACAATTCCAATCAGTTTTCTCTGGAACTTCTCCGCTGTCCTTGAAACAAACATGCCTAGAAAGACTCAGATTCCTTAATCCTTCCCAACACTGTAATTATCCACAGATGCCAAAAATCACTATCAGCAAGGCAGGTGTAATTAAGTTACTGGCCAACCTGAAGGCAGATAAAGCTACTGGCCCAGATCTGATCAAACCAATTGTTCTAAAAGAGCTGAGGCATGAAATTGCCGATATAATAACCAGTCTTTTCCAGAAATCCCTTGAATCCGGAACTATTCCCAGGGATTGGACCAAGGCCAACGTGTAACCAATATATAAAAAGGTTGACACCAGTGACCCCGCAAACTACCGTCCTATTTCTCTCACCTGCATTCTCTGTAAAACTCTTGAACATATTGTAGCATCACATCTATCCTCTCACTTGACTACTCATAATATACTCTATGATCTTCAGCACGGCTTTCGTTAAAGACGCTCTTGTGAAACACAACTTATTGAACTAACTGACTATCTAACCAATAACATCGCTTCAGGCAAACAAGCTGACCTAATTTTACTTGACTTTAGTAAAGCTTTCGATTAGGTAAACCACCTAAAACTTCTCTATATCCTTCAATAATATGGTGTGTCTACTCAAATACTCAAATGGACTCGCTCTTTCCTCATAGGCAGAAGCCAAAAAGTCATACTAGACGGTGAATGCTCAACAGAAGTCCCGGTAACCTCTGGAGTACCCCAGGGCTCTGTCCTTGGTCCTCTATGCTTTCTCGTCTATATAAACCAACTTCCGTCTTCTGTTTCTAAATCCCGTCCGGCTATTTGCTGATGACACTGCCATCTACCTCACCATCAACTCTTTGGCAGACTCACTAACGCTACAACAAGATCTTGACAAGATGCAGGCATGGGAGAAGGCGTGGGACATGGAATTTAACCCCTCAAAATATCAAGTCTTACACATTACTAAAAATAAACATGTCATTTAAAAAAATATTATCTCCACGGTCGAGCACTTGAATCTGTTACACATGCAAAATACCTAGGGCTATATCTTTCTTCTGAGCTTAATTTTAACACACACATAGCAAGAATTACAGCTAATGCTAATAAATCCCTAGGCTTTATCAAATGCAACATAACAACCAACAACCAAAAAGTTAAAGAACTGGCATACAAGACCTTGGTCGGGCCCCAGGTAGAGTACGCATCTACTGTCTGGAACCCATACACCAAGACAAACATCCGCAAAGTGGAAATGGTCCAGAGGCGAGCAATAAGATGGGTTATACAAGACTACTCTCCTCGTTCCAGTGTCACAGCTATGCAGGGGGAGCTGGGCTGGAGGTCCTTAGAACATCGAAGGCTTGATGCTAGACTTAATAATGTTTTATAAAATATACCATAACATCGTAGCAATAAACCTCTCTTCTTACATACAAAGACCAAACAGACAAACCAGGCACATGCATCCCCTCTGTTTTAGACAGATTCAGGTCACGTCAGATTATCACAAGTTCTCATTTTTTCCTCATATTATCACCCTTTGGAATAGACTTCCCGTTAATATTGTAACCCTGTCTGATCTTGAGCATTTCAAGCAGGCAGTGGCTGGGATCCAATACTAGTCAGGTATTCCTTGTTTTTATCTCTTTTACTTTTAAAAATTTAATCTCCATTAAATCTAGCACTCACTAACATTTTAACACTTGTCTTGGCATCCAAGATCACAATTCTTGACTTTATTCTTTCACAACCTTACTAACACTTCCGACGTGCACCAAGTTCTGTCAGTAACACTCGAAAGAGGAGTAGACAGTATTCAGAGATAGAGATAGATAGATAGATAAATGAAAAAAAATAAGAATCACAGCAAATATTTCATCGTTTCAACATTATGTAAGGAATAAACACAATAGTATAACAAGAAGCATTGACAGACAAAATAGGAGGGCAGGGACTCAATAAACTAAGATCATATCTTTGATGTTTAATCAGCAATAATACGATGGCAAAAATAAAAGAAAAAGATCGACTTTCTACATCTGTTTACAAGAGTTTCCTTAGGCTAGTAATCTTCAAAAACTTTTAACTGTCTTGTAAACAAGGAGGTAAGCAAAGCAATCAGTTATGATGAAAAAATCACCAAGCATGCTGAGAGCTATAGAATATCATGCTTTAACATTTCTTTAACATTTTAAAGAAAGTACGAATTTACGAAAAGCCTGGAGAAATTAATATATATAGTAACTAATTGTCTTTAACCACTGATGTAGAATTGCTTTGTTGGAGTAGTGATTTTTAATTTTTGATAGCAGTGATTGCATTTTTTATTTGACAAGATCACCACAAAGGTAAAGAAGCTAATATTTACCATACACGCTTTTTGTAGACTAGTACTGTAAAAGGCATAAGTTTCGCGAGGTCAAAATTTCGCGATTTATGTCAAAAATTAGCTCGTTTCTTTATTCGCGTATTTATGAATTCGCGACGTCGTCAGTTCTATTTAAAGTTGCATATTTTCAGATAAACTTATTTAGGATATATGGAAACTTATAATATATTTGCGGTATTTATGAATTCTCGAGGTAAGCAACTCGCGAATATTAGCGAAAATAAAACTAACGCGAAAAAACAACAGTTTTACAGTAATTATTAGTGTTGCCGAAAGAACGGAGACTACAATAATCAAGAATAGCGGCGTTTCTTGGAGAAGGACCAGAACTACGACAATAGGAGCAAATACCCGCCCCCTCTCTGAATGACCTTTAACAATTTGGAACATAACATACTTGTTACATTGTAGTAACACTTTTCATCCTGTGAGTCATGCTTAACTAAACAATTTATACACTAGAGTCCCAATCATTCCGGTAACACTTAACTTAAAGACGCGGATGTCATAAAACACAGTGTGATTCGTACATGTAATAAGCATTTAAATACGTCTAATTTTAGTTGGGCAAATATTAATGCTTTGTAATGCGTCATACACAACCTCTAGTCGAGCGTTATTAAAAAAATCACATGATCGAGACAAAAGATAAATAGTGTGATATTATCAAGTACGCTCTTTGTAAACACGTGATAAACCACAGTCATTCTACGATACATTGTGACAAATGCATCAACTGGGATGTTTATCAAGGAATTGGCCAATATCAAATAATACAAGTTTTAGCTTTCCAAAAAGCTAGTCGGTCATTAGCAAATAAATTAAAAGAATAAGTAGGTATGTATTCGTTCATGTATTTACTTTTGGACCAATGTAAGTCAATGATATGGCCAGTTTTCTGTCGATCAAAGTCACACAGACTGTATCTGACAAACTATTTGTGAATTTAGTTGATGTTTCAAGTTTCAAGTTTATTTCCATTTACATTTCTCTGTATGTACATGTACAAACATAAACAAGAGAACATATTAACATTGTACAATTCTGTTACTTTAAAGCATGCAAGCAAAGTTGAACGGCTGATGTTTGATTTATTGAAACATGAAGAAGACGTGAACCGGCAAAAGGCATCAATATAAATAATCATGTCTCTAGTAGACGTAATTTATTTTTTTTTCAGTACGTGTAGAAATAATTACGTTGTTTAAGCACCAGCGAATCTGATGAATATGTTACATTAACGCGAATGCTCAAAGAGGTACCATAGAACTTTCCACAGTCGATACTTATTTGTACTTTGAGAGAAAAGCCGCGCTTATAATATTCAGTATTCATTACCAACATTCATAAAATGTAGTTTTAGTTGGTTCAGCAGATCTCGTCAAACTTGAAGTGGACGAGCGTTAAAAGACAGTAAACAATAAATTAGGATGCTGATGCATTTATTACTTTCACTTAAGCTTAATGCTGCTATTATCTTTTGTTTTTGTTTGAACGATTTTCTCTAAAACTATTAAAGGAACTCCAGAAGCACTATTTGTATTTAAATTAATCTATCTTCATAAAAAGTGTCGTTATGCCACTGTAACACTGTTCTGAAAACAACTATTTCTGTACTTTAAAGGCTGGTTTTGCATTCCTTGCAGTGTATTCTAGTAGATCGCCCTTACATAGAAATGATAGTGCTTGTGTTGTCTACCTTACTGTACTTGTCAAAATAATGTTATCGTTTAGTATCCCAAGACCGAAATCAGATCCGTTATATTGCATGTGTATGGGGAAGCAGTCATTGGGGTCACGGGCATCCCCGGAAATCTTTTACAAGTAAAACTCAATTTGGATTGCAACTGCGACGAGTCCAACCGTTCACTATAGACCCCAAGAAGAGAACGCATAGATATATGCGGTTTTGAGAGGGAATATGGGAATCAAAATAAATCAATTCGTATTTCGTTAATAATGCTTATATTCAAGGGCAAGTTTTGAACTTTATGGCGGCGGAAGTTTTGTAACATAAATTAAATAGTTAAAGTTAAAATGATAAAAACACAGAAGCACGTATAGAGTGGTTAACATGTTTTTATTTCAAAACAATCGTTTAAGTTTTGTTTTCTTAAAATAGATTAAAAGGTCACTTTGAAAACCACCGAAGACGAAAAATGTGAAAATATTACAGGCTCGGTTGCATTGAGCCTGTTAAAGACTTTAAAGCATATCAAAAACATAAAATACCGCATCGTAATTAGAGCTCCAACTTGGATATCAAAAGGACAGGGAAATAGATAGATCTAAACAAGAGGGCCATAATGGCCCTATATCGCTCACCTGAGTACAAAAGTACTCTCTGCTTGTGGTTTCAGACAAGAAGATTTTTAAAGTTTTGCCTATACAAGTCTATGTAAAATGAAGTGACCCCTGGGGCGGGGCAAATTTTGACCCCAGGAAAATAATTTGAACAATCTTTGTAGAGTTCCAATAGAGGATGATAAATGCCAAATATCTAAGCTCTAGGCCTTGTGGTTTCAGACAAGAAGATTTTTAAAGTTTTGCCTATACAAGTCTATATAAAATGAAGTGACCCCTGGGGCGGGGCAAATTTTGACCCCAGGGAAATCATTTGAACAATCTTTGTAGAGTTCCACTAGAGAGTGCTAAATGCCAAATATCTAAGCTCTAGGCCTTGTGGTTTCAGACAAGAAGATTTTTAAAGTTTTTCCTATATAAGTCTATGTAAAATGAAGTTACCCCTGGGGTGGGGCCAATTTTGACCCCAGGGAAATAATTTGAACAATCTTTGTAGAGTTCCACTAGAGGATGCTAAATGCCAAATATCTAAGCCGTAGGCCTTGTGGTTTCAGACAAGAAGATTTTTAAAGTTTTTCCTATACAAGTCTATGTAAAATGAAGTGACCCCTGGGGCGGGGCCAATTTTGACCCCAGGGGAATAATTTGAACAATCTTTGTAGAGTTCCACTAGAGGATGCTAAATGCCAAATAGCTAAGCTCTAGGCCTTGTGGTTTCAGACAAGAAGATTTTTAAAGTTTTTCCTATATAAGTCTATGCAAAATGAAGTGACCCCTGGGGCGGGGCCAATTTTGACCCCAGGGAAATCATTTGAACAATCTTTGTAGAGTTCCACTAGAGGTTTCAAAATGCCAAATATCTAAGCTCTAGGCCTTGTGGTTTCAGACAAGAAGATTTTTAAAGTTTTTCCTATATAAGTCTATGCAAAATGAAGTGACCCCTGGGGCGGGGCCAATTTTGACCCCAGGGGAATAATTTGAACAATCTTTGTAGAGTTCCACTAGAGGATGCTAAATGCCAAATATCTAAGCTCTAGGCCTTGTGGTTTCAGACAAGAAGATTTTTAAAGTTTTGCCTATATAAGTCTATGTAAAATGAAGTGACCCCTGGGGCGGGGCCAATTTTGACCCCAGGGAAATAATTTGAACAAACTTTGTAGAGTTCCACTAGAGGATGCTAAATGCCAAATATCTAAGCTCTAGGTCTTGTGGTTTCAGACAAGAAGATTTTTAAAGTTTTTCCTATATAAGTCTATGTTAAATGAAGTGACCCCTGGGGCGGGGCCAATTTTGACCCCAGGGAAATAATTTGAACAAACTTTGTAGAGTTCCACTAGAGGATGCTAAATGCCAAATATCTAAGCTCTAGGTCTTGTGGTTTCAGACAAGAAGATTTTTAAAGTTTTTCCTTTCGGTTGCCATGGCAACCAGAGTTCTGCATGGAATTGATTTCTTTGAACAACTTTGGAAGAGCTTCATGCAAGGAACATCTGTGGCAAGTTTCTTCAAAATTGGCCAAGCCGTTTCAGAGAAGAAGTCGTTTGAAGAAAAAGTTGACGACGGACGGACGGACGCACGGACGACGGACGACGGACGACGGACATCAGGCGATCACAAAAGCTCACCATGAGCACTTCGTGCTCAGGTGAGCTAAAAACATGGCAGTTTTTTGTGCAACAAGCTCAAAACGAGGCACTTTTATGCAAATCTTTGAGAAAGAGCATAATACATGTATATAAATGTCCCTCTAAATGAGTACTTGCAAATTAAAGATAAAATGTAATGTTCATAACTAATGAAGAGATGGGTAGTCATCAAACCAACTAGGTTTAAACTCTCGCATCTCAGGTTATTTCAATAGTGCGCTCGTGAAATGCAAAAGTGGGTAATTAGGGATTGAAATTATTTTTCAACAAACTTGACTAACTAAGTACTTGTAACTGAGGTAACGTGTCCGCCATTTATCCTATAAATTGATATCAGACAAGTTCAATAAACAAAATCATTATTGATGCTTCCACGCTGAATGTGTAATCATAACCTCACGTTGCCATCCTAGTCGTTTATCTCTCTCGTCCGCAGCTTATTGATCGTATTGATGACTGTCTTTTAGTGTAGCGCCGCCCAATTGACTACACTTATGATATTAGATGAAAATATTGCCCATGCCGATCTCTTATGTTTACTTTAAACAATGGCCATGTCACATTCGCTAAACCTCCGGTATCGTCTGATAACATTCACCAAATTTGCACTGGAAATCGCAAACAAATGGCAAAATCGCTGATCCCTTTTTTTTACTGTAAACAATGATCATCTCACTTCGCTAAACTTCCGTTAACTTCTGAGAACATTCGCAACATTTGCACTGGAAAGCGCAAAAAGCAAAATCTCTCTTTAAAAGACAACATTTTGACAATTAAGCAAGTTCTGAGCATTCGTTTCCTCCTAAATGCTTGTTTAAAACATCTCCTCGTTTGCTATAAGCCTCTACTGTTTCACGACCGTATGTTTGGTGATTTATACCACCAGAAAGAAATTTTTAAAATTAACACATGGGTAGAAGTTTTCATCAATTTTCAAAGTCAATGCATGGACATGAGTTTTTTTTGAAACCCGCATAATGTCATCTAACATGGCATACACTGAAATTGACATCATGAAAACTAACAAACAAAAACAGGTTAATGTGCGAGAACCACCAATATTACATGTTTAAGTTCAGCATTCTAACGAAATGGTTGAAGATCAGAATAGTAAATTTAATAACTTGAGTCCCTGTCAGGCTGCTCATCCTCCCACCCTAGGACAGTGACGAAATTTTGTTGTTGAACTCTAGATTTTGGAATACATTTTTGGTTGAAAGTGTATGCTAATGACCGGCTAGCTTTTTGTAAACTTTTGTTTACAGACAGCCTTTCCCGCAAAAGTCGGAGCGTGCTCGATTGGAAATTCCGACTTTTAGAACAGGGAGAACTCCAATCGAGTGCGTCGGAACTGTGTTCTGGCAGCGTTTTACCCATTCCATCGAAATAGGTGGTGTGAATGGAATCGGTCAGTGTTTTATACTGCACCAAACTGAAATATTTTAGATACTGTTTTTGTTGCCATAAAATAAGATAATGGTTACATTTCAGTACTCTGCCAAGAATTTCACCAACATAAATACCAGAAAAAGTGTTATTTTTCAGTAAATTATAAATATTGCTTTTTGTTGACTGATCTTAAAACTAAGAAAACTTAGTTGAACTATGAAGTATGGCTTATTAAGACCATTATGAGTTCTTTAGACTTCAAAAGATATAATAAATATGCAATTATCTAACACTTTTTATAAAAACCTATCATGATTCTGTTCCGACAGCCAATCTCACTCGTTTGGCAGATTCTTAGACTCTTTCTCCGTCGTTATCAGAAAATAAACGACTGTTGTAAACCAAAAACTAGAGGCCTCTGATTGGCTGCTGGATTACGTCAAGCCTTTCTCTGTATCTATTTTAAAAAATTTTCTCCAGCTTCTTATCAACTAAGCCTATTGCTCATTACAATAATTCAACATAACACTCGATCAAAGAGTAAATATAAACCATTTGTAAAAACAGAAAAGAAGAGGTACAGCTTATACTGTATTAAACCAGCATCAAGAAGGTGTAAACGTCGCCCTGAACGACAGGATATGGCAAACAGTGTGCAGTATTTGTGCAACTCGAATGGTTAACATTTAAACCCCCGACGCACTACGCCAGCAGTGGTTACAAGCGTCGTAACAATACAGATACAGATCTCATCATAATACGCATTCCAAACATATGAATGGCAATAAATCAGTGACCGACATTTAAGTGGCATCAAATTGCTATCAGCAACTCTGCTGGGATAATGGTAAACATACATCTTGTAATATGACTCCGAGTTCGTTGTATTTTTAAATCTAACACCAACTGGTGTTGTTAATCTCCAGCAGCAGTATGTACTTTACTTGCAAGCTTGGGGAATACCGCCTATTTTAAACCTCGAGGAAAGATAACTGAAGCTCGCTAAGGATTCTCTGGCGACTATAATCGCCAGACAAAATTGGTTTACTACTGTCGCTGTCTGCTGAAAGAACAGACATGCGCAGTGAAACAGTCAAGCAGATTCTGTGGAAGAGTCGGAATTTGATTCTGGCACAGTTCCGACAGCCCAATCGAGCAGGCCCGGATATTCATTAGTCTCTAAGAAAAACATAAACGATGTCTTGCTTTTGACCAACAAAATCAATATAACGGATTGAATTTATTTCATATATGGGATCATCCTGAACAGTTGTTTGAATCAAATAAAGTAACAGTTCAATTTATACACAAATAATATTTTGCTATGAAGGTTTTCATCACGTGACTTTCTAAAAAAAGACGCATAACATTTTTTCTACACCCTGTAGAAAATACAACACACGTATGTTTATATAATTTAACATTTCGTTATATATCGGCTCAATTTCTGATTTGATGTTACTACAACGTCCAGATATTGTTTCATCAACATTTAGAAGAATTTTCTAGCAAATAGGGGGAACGGAATAGCATTCCCAAGCTCTAGACGGGCGGCTTTGTCTAAAGTGACCACGTCCGGTGCCGCTGTTAACCGGTGTTACCCTTCAAAGTTCAAGTTTGGTCCATTATAATATGTCGGTCATCAGGATGACCGACAATGAAAAAGTCAGATCTCTAAATGTGCCCCTTGTTTCTGTGCATTAATTTTAATTCCATTGACTCTAGCAAAGCGAACTGGCATAGTCCGAATCTCTGGTGCTTTCTAACAGCGCATGAAAGATTTACATGTACTTTTTGTGGTTGTTCCATGGCGTGAGCAACTTTCTGTATATTTACATTTGCGATAATTATAGACCCAAATCAGCCAGCAGTTAGGGGTACATGAAAAGTAGAGTATTCAATGTAGGCACCAACCCTGTGAAAAATGCCTCATATCGAAACTCTAACCTATCTACAGTTGATCGTTGGCAGAGGTTTATGAGGGTTAAAAGGAAATCTTGTAAAATTACTATGACATTATATACGAGAAAATTACACACTTGATTCCGTGAAAGGACTGCCTGGCTACTTTTGACGACTGAGCAACATTTCAAACTGATGGTGTAAAATGGCTGCCAGGACACCTCTCACGATGACTAGAGACCTTTTAAATTGATGCCGTGAAAGGAGTACACGCTACCCGTGGCTATGACTGATCGTTTTAAACTAATGGCGTAAAAAATGGCAAGCTATGTTGAACCGAAATTTTCACAAAAACGAAATCGTCGCAAGTGTGAAAAAGTTCGTACGAGTTTTTCACATACGTGTGAAAACTTCGTACGAAAATGGCCAAAAAAACGTGCTGTGAAAATTTCGAGGCCTATTTTCTAACCACCACTAGGTATCAACGAATTTTTCACATAATTATGTGACACATTTCTACGTCTTGCACACATGACTATGTTATGAAGTTAAATCCTGAAAACTATAATTATTACTGTCAGCTCTTATGAGTTTTCATGATTTTTCAGCATTTGAAAATATCTCTAGCCTTTCGGTATCGTGCATTTTTGATGCATGGAATCGCTCCTTTGCCCAGGAAAGCATAATTTAAACAAGATGCAACAATTAAAGGACCTATAACTCGTATTGCTTTATATAGGAAGTCAGTATAGATGTTTTCCTAGTTCAATCATAGGAAGATGCAATATAACTTTGTAAAATGAGAACTTGTAAGAATATAATCATGACGTAATCTTAATTTTCTTCAAGCAAACGTCACGCGACGAATAGCAATGTTGCGTGTTGTATCGTAAAGTGACGATGTTGTATTGCAATTAAGCAGTATCGTATCGCGATACGACATTGCGACATTTTCCGAATTTCGTATCGGATTTTCATGCGCTGGGTCCGTCTTTTTGTGATTTGTAAAAGTAACATGTCTTTTAATTATCTATGTTTCAAATTCATCTTTAGCTCGGCTGTTTACGAAGGAAAAGTCGAGGTTTTGTCATAGCCCCCTCGTTTTCGTCGTTGCCGTCGTCTTTGTCTTGCAAAAACTCTGACATTTTCCAATATCTCTGGTGTTATCCCATGTATCATTTTCAAACTTGGAACACTTTATGAATTTGTTAGACAATTTACCTAACTCTATCATGGTTATTCTCTGAATTATGCCCCTTTTATCTTAGAACATTCTTTAAAGGTACAATAAAGAGGTTAAGATTTTTACGTGTAACGTGTACGTGTACGTGTAAAGATTTCAGCACTAATTCAATAAGCGCTAAGCAACGCATCGTTGAATAATTCCGATAACTGCACGTCACCAGTTACGAAGGGTTTCAAATTTGCAATTTCACAAGTAAAATAACGATTTTGCTACTTGTTCAAAACCAATAACGTTTGGTAATAGCGAGAGTCATTGCATCGTGGGAAAATGCTACAAGTACACGTACATGTTACACGTAAAAATCTTAACCTCTATATTATCTCTGTTATTACTCGATGCTTTTCCTCAAAACACGCCTTAATGATGAAAACATGCAATTGTGTGGAAAGTTACATACAAAACTTCATCATGATTATTGAATTTGCCCCTTTTTAGCTCTACTATTCTAAGAATATGAAGAGCTGTTACAGTCACCCGTGCGTCGGCACACGCGTCTGGTTAAAGCTTTGGGATGAAATTATATCTCAGAAACTACTTAAGATATTTAAGTAATGAAAGTTCACACATGGCTCCTTGGTCATTATGTACGAGTCCCAAACTTTTGAATGGAGTTTAACATAATTATTCCTCTTAATGTACTCAGTAAAATCTTAAACCTAGGTTTTAAAGTTTTTGGAATGAAGTCATATCTCTGAAACTGCTAAAGATTTTCATTTGAATGTTCACACATGACTTCTATATCACAAAAAATAAATACATGTAATTTATTACGATCACCAGTTCGTTGACGGCAGCGTTGACTAACGTTAATGAAATAGGCAAAAAACTTCGAAATGTCAGGCAGCGTGCACTGCCGACGGTGGTGCTTGTACATACCGTTCTCTAGGCAGCGTGCACTGCCGCCGATGATGCTCGTACATTCAACTCTAGGCGGCGTGCACTGTCTCCGTTGGTGCTCGTTCCTTCTGTTCTTTGCAGCGTGCACTGCCGCAGGTGATGTTCGTACATTCTACTTTTGGCAGCGTGCAGTGGCGCCGGTAGTACTCGACCTCGCGTTCCTCCGATAACAAGGCACTCGTTCTGACGCTATCGTATCTTAATTGTTTCGGTTATAAGAGGAATAACTCAGATTCATAACTGTGTTTTTGATAGATCCTCTGATATACGTACCTTTGTTAAAAATATGTGAATTTTCCGTTTGACAATATTTTGTCAAATCATTTTTCTACTTTTTTTGTCATGTGAAAATTTCGTACCTGTTTTAGGGGGGTCTAAGGTTCCATACGAAATTTTCACAAATATGTGAAATTTTCGTACGAAATTTTCACACGTATGTGAGGAATTCGTACGAAATTTTCACACGTGTGACGAATTCGTTTGTGTGAAAATTTCGGTTCAACAAAGCTACCTCTGCCAGTGAATGAGCACACTCTCAATCTCAATGAAAAGACTGCCGTCTGTCTCTCTCTTATTGATCTTTCAACTGATTTTGATTAAGGTCTGATATGCTTTAGCAGGCTTAGACTAGGACACATTTTCAAACTGGTGTCAAACTGGTTTCATGACTGCCCGGCTGCTATTGATGTAGCTGCTTTTTATTGAGAACTGTCGGCACGCAGCAAAGGAGCAGTTTTCGTTTTGTCTTACAATTTGATGACCACAGTTTGGTGTTTAATGTTTTCTTTATCAAAATATCAAGCAATTTCACACTGTTTCTCGCTTCAGAAGTTTTCAAAACTCGTCGACGTTTTGTTTGAAATCCGGATCATATGAGAGAATTTTTCAATAAAACATAGGATTATATTTCACTCGCAAATTCGGAATTATGTATTTTAACGTGTGGCTACGGCAGTCGTGTATACATGATTTCCAGACTCCAGTGTCTTAGACGGGCAAATATCAACTATAACTGTAATTTGTTGAATTTGTATTGGAAATAAATGCATGATTACGCGTGTAGATCAACAAGCTTTTTGTCATGCCACGCTGAACATGAAATGGTATTTATCTGAAAATGCCGCATGGAAGGTTCCATGTTCACTGCCATATGCATACCATCGTTTGGGATTATTCAAATTGCACTGTTTACTTGTACAAATATTGATTTGCGCTCAGGCCGGGACCGGTGGCTTCAACAGTTTCCTGTTAAACTATGTCTACATCTGAACAAAGAAAATGCAAAATAAAAAGGTGCACAGTAACGAAGTCGGTACTGTAATCAGTAATTTTTTTTTAATAATCGTTTATCGGTGTCATTAAATAATGAAACCGGGTTAGACGCGAAACCAATTTTGAGGTTGATTTTGCTTATTCAACCATTATCGTTTTTCTCTGGATTTGCATGGCTAGGCGTTGTCGCCGTACGGTAAGGGTAAATTTCTCAGTATGGGCAAAATCATTTGCAATATATAGCAATATCTTTTCCGCAGTTTCCTTCCTGCTCATACAGCAATTACTGATTAGTGTTTAAATTTTCGTGTTACACGTATCAACTCAATTTCGATGACATGAGAATATTAAATAATACGTGTATCACTTTTATATTTAAAGATTATTTAATCGCGTTCATCGAAGTATGGGAAACATTTGGGTTTTGTCATCGGAATGGTTTTGCGCTTACTTCAAACAACCCAAATGTTCTTCATATCTCGATGAACGAGTTCAATTGTCGATTATGTTGTAACCACGGCCCGGACCAAATGATTTCCAAGACAAAAAGGAAACAGTCTGAAGAAATATTTTAACGCAACGATGTACAAGATTGTTGTTAATATTAAATGATGCATGATTACAATTTCATAAAATCATAAAATCGTTTGAGATACATATAGTAATAACTTAAAGTACAATTCTTTTCATTAAAATACAAAGTATTGAGCCTTCATTAAGTTTCGCGTCTGATTAAGATTCTTTTATCTCCAACTAACGTTATTGTGCAATTTATTATGCCAATTATGAAACAAGTACTTAAAACGTATCCGCACTTATGAAAAATTATTGACACTATAATTGCTCTACATGCTTGAGATTTTTCCTGTATGAAGTTTTATATACATTAACTGTTTTGGACAGCAAGTGCTTGCAAATGCTTATAACGCAAAATCATTACAATTCAACAACTTGCATAAAATATAAAGAAAATGGAATGTTTAACAAGGACAGTTTGGTTGATATCGATATTGTGTACATGTCATTGTGACAGACTTAAAATCTTCGAGGATAGATTAAGGTTTCTGGAGAGAAGGATCTCTGCAGAGAGTGAGTTTAGAAGTCACGAGACATCGGCTGTCTTTCGAAGACTGGATGAAATGGATCTGTTGATTAATACAACGTTAGAAGAAACTTTTGAAAAATTTAAAAGTGACGATGTTTGTGGAAGTTCAAGGACAGTAGATTTGGAGGAGTTACAGCAGGAATATCGAAAATTACGATCTGATATCAAAGTACTTCGCCTTGCCTTTCAGAGTCAAAAACATTATTGTCTCAAAATCGGAGGAAAATATGCCGAATTAGAAAGTAACTTTGAACAATTAAAGCGAAAAAGTGAAGAGGAAAAACAAGTCATGATCCCTGCTCATGAAAACGACAGAGATCAAATTGAAAAGAAATTTGCAGAACTGAGGAAGGAAAATGAACAATTTAAGCAAAAAACTGAAGCAGAAACACAAGTCATGGTAACTGCTCATAAAAAGGAAAGGGATGAAATTGAAAAGAAATTTGCAGAGCTGAGGCAAGAAAATGTTTATCTGGTGGAAGCATTAAAAGTCCTAGAAGTAAGACTACAAAAAGACGAACGTATACGTGAACATTTGGAATTCTCTTCTTGCAAGGATGCCTATGATAAAGGTTTTACATCGAGTGGACTCTTCTACTTAAAAATAAATGATGAATATAGCAAGGTTTTGGTTTACTGCGACCAGGAAACAGATAATGGCGGATGGACGGTTTTTCAACGCCGGAAGGATGGAAGTGAAGACTTCTACCGAGGCTGGGACGATTACAAAGATGGGTTTGGAGATGTTGAGGGAGAGTTTTGGCTTGGTAACAAATACATTAATGCTCTGACTGGCAGTCGATCCCGTGAGCTACGTATAGACTTAAGAGACTTTGAGGGAAATAACGCGTCTGCGAAATACAGAACATTTAGAATAGCGAACGAAGTTGACAATTATATGCTAGCAATAGATGGATACGAAGGAAATGCTAGCGATTCACTTAAAGTTCACAATGGTGAAGGATTCACAACTAAAGATCGAGACAATGATCAGGAGGAAGAGGAGAATTGTGCAGTGCATTTCACTGGAGCATGGTGGTACGAAAAATGTTTTGACTCGAACCTTAATGGTCATTACTACCTAGGAGATAATTCTCCACGTGGAAAGGGAATTGTCTGGTATCACTGGAAAAACTCGAATACCTATTCTCTTAAATTTGTCGAGATGAAATTACGATAAATTATTATTTGTTGCCCTTATCCTATAGAATATGAATAAAAAGAGCATTTTAATCGCTGATGTATTACCAACGTGTGCATTTTGTAGAATTATCGACAATGTACTTTTAAAAGTGCATGACACATATTTCTTACATCTGAGCTCCGAACGAGACAACCGGTAAACATTGGATAGGGGACTATATCCGCATAATAACTATAATAAAAAGAAATACATGGACATCAAAATGGTTGAAATATATGTTTCTGGTACTTGTGAGGAATTTGAAATAGTAGTACTTTTAATTATGTTAAATTTTATATCTGTATTAATAGGTTCAAGTTGTTTATAAGAATTTAGGTTTTTTTGTAGACGTGTTGATTATTGTAAGACTATCTGTTAGACTACTATAGTTTTATCTTATACTGCGGAATTTCATATTCGCGTATTCTACGCTAAGGATTGAGAGGGAAATCAAATCCCAGCTAAAACAAACAAATATATATCGAGTTTAATCATATAAATACAACTGCGCGAATTGATGCCCACGCTAAAATGTCATTTAAGGCATTTAAAATTTGATCCCCGCAAAATTGAATGATACCACAGTATTAGTTAAAATAAACAGAACACACAGATTAATTATAATAACTAACAAATAATTAAGTTTTCCTTTTTTCCATGTATGTTCATAGTGTTGTATTTGTTTATAAGGCAATTTTTTTTTCTTTGCTATTTAACATTATTTGACAAAAAAATTCTAATTGATAAGTTTGAAAAGTTGTAAAGTGAAATTCGCGCTAGGGCACGAGCGCAAAGTTAATATCCAGCGAATTCAAACCACTGAAAAGCGAAGTTTAAAGGAATGATACAGCTTCGCGAGTTTTTTCCCTTGCGAAATTTGATCCCCCGAAAAATTGAATGATGACACAGTATTAGTTAAATATTAGAGAACATCTAGATCAAATATTATTTCTGACAAATAATAAATATTGTGTTCATATTCCAGGTGTGTATATAGTTTTGTATGTGTCCATTCTGCAAAACAGAATTTGATATTACTTTACTTAAATATGAAATTCCAGTTTGTTCAAGCCTTTCCATCGTGTACATTATTAATATCAACAATAAAGAGCTAAATCAAATGTTGTTTTTCATTTCATCAATGTTTAAAATATACATGTATGTAACATTATGTTGAGAACAGATGGTCAAGTCAAAGAATTGTGACCAGGTTTATATCCTTGTCCTCTTAAAACGCCTGTGTGTGCATTTTGAGAAAATGTGCAAGTATATCTGTATACCGTTCACGTGTTAGATTTCCATCAAACACAGAGAGCGGTAGCAAGAGGAGTACGCCGCACCCCATCTTGACATTTTGGCTTACACCTCGGCCTTGAGTACAATAGCGTGCAGCCAGATTTCACTCACACTTTTACGTTACTGGTGAAGGCGATTCTGAGTTTTTACGATTGCTCAGAACTAATAACTAATTTTCCGGTGCAGGTCACAGGCCAATTGAGGTCACTCGTAATGAAATTCTTAGTTCTCTCCATCATGAGTTGTCTATCTTAGATTTAGTTGCCTTTAACTTTTTGCTCGCATCTATAACTTCATTTAAACCGAACAACAGCTTGTCAGTCTTTCAATATATTCAATGCAAGACATAGTCAAATCAGATAACCTTACTAAAACTGATATGTCATGGTTACAATCTCGGTCATAGGCGGAGTCTATTAACAATAATCCTTTAAGCGGGGTGTATGACTGCAGCTGACTGCCTGCTGCTTATAATGACAATTTATTGAGGTTTTAGCGGAGTTTTTCTGCCGCTTGGCATCGGATTTAGGGAAGTTTATCACCTAGCCAACTTCAAAAACTAGAGTATTACCAAACCAGTCTCTGACTCGGACCAACGGACATCTTGGGGACTATGTAAGTTATTAATAAGAAAACAATATGTTTTATTCCAAGATTTAGAAAAGGAGTACTAGCAATTCCTCCAAGTCTGTTAACATTTGCAAAAACGAAAATTATCGTCGAACAAATCTTAATAGGTTTTTAGATTCCAAATGATATCGCTATCCCAGTAATGACGAAGCCCCGAGGCAGTGAAACCTGTCGCCTCCTCATAATGTGTAACAGGCTCCAAGGTTATAAAGCTGAGTTTGGAAACCAGTCTCAAATCTCAAGCATCTGATTGGCTGAAATGGCGACTGGTAGCCATTTCAGCCAATCAGATGCTTGAGATTTGAGACTGGTTCCCATGCTCAGTTTTATAACCTTGGGCACAGGTGTAAGTAACTTCATTTTGACTATCAGTGAGAATGAGTAGGGTACACGATCCGAACCTGCATTGTGTAGACATTAGCCGATTTAGTGGATTGTCTCATTTGGAAGGGAGGAATGTTCTACCGTCCTTAAAAAGGTAGCCTCGGTAGCTCAATTGGCTTAAACAACATTAACAGAAACGAATTCAGCCGAGTTATAAACAAACTATTGAAGTCGCGGATTGGGCTGCAAATCTGAAGATAAATAAATAATACATACATACTAATTATACATTTTTAAGCATGTATTGTATTTCTTGTACAACAGCTGGTCTTTGAAAGAATAACTAAACATATTATACAAGTCTCTCCAGAACTTTAATGGCACACTATGATGTAATTTGATTTAGAAAAGCAAAATGTTTAATCTTTATAACTGAATAAAATTGTTCGCAAACCTTATTTAAATATTGCTTTCATGATTTGTACTTTGCACCAAACTTGTCAATTCTTGAGCTCACAATTCTGAAAATGAGAGTGATCATCAATCTCTCAATCTACCATTATTGATATGCAGAACAAGCATACAGCTAAACGGCTGGTTAGGATAGATATTGAAAAATTACCGTGAAGGGAAATAACCACTACGAGGATTTTTTATTTTTAATTGACGCGGTTACATCTCTTTGCATTTCTTGATAAAAAGACTGACTCTGGATTGTGTCAGCCGGTTTGAAAGGGTTTTAGTCTAATAAAAAAATAAGATTATCCTTTCCTCTCGTGGAAATGTTAAATTCTATCATTTTATCAGTTTCATTAATAGTGATAATCGATTTTGCAAATAGTAATACATGTATATTTTTCTGCAAGTAAGGCCGATGCTGAAGACATCGGTGCCCTTGGTTATAAAACGGAGAAATGGAAACCAGTCTCAAATCTCAAGCATCTGATTGGCTGAAATCTCAAGCATCTCGGATTGGCTGAAATGGCGACCAGATGCTTGAGATTTGAGACTGGTTTCAAATCTCAGTATAATAATCTTCAGCACATATCGTGGGTCAAGAATGAAGGGTTTTAACTCCTTCTTTATTTTATATAAATTATAAAGTATAACCTTTTCGCTTTCATCCAATAATGTATCTAATGACTTCAAACAAACTAACACAAAGGTAACAATTTAGATTAACGTATCAACACCAATGCACAGCCCTAGAACCCCGATCTAGTATAGAATGCAAGACAAAATAATTTTTTTATTATGCTCGCGTTGACATTTCTTTGCAGTCCGGTACACTCAAAAAAGACGTATATGTTTTCTTAATTTTTTAATGAATTTCTAAATCTTGATAAGCTGAAAATCTGAGGATGCTAGGCCATGAAGACTTTAATTTTTGGATAAACGTTGTCGGCTGACACATAAGTGATTGTTTCAAACTTATTTCCAAACTGAAATCTCGATTCGCGATATATTCGGACACTATCTGACTAAAATCTGGGTCAGTGTTATAAACATGGGTGAAAGTTGTCCGCCTTGGGACTGATATCAGTATTTCCAAGTTCTTTATACAAATGATAAGGAACACTTTTGTTTGTGTTGTTTCGAACTCTCTTCAGTATTTTGAGGCGGATAATTTTTGCACATACATATAATACTGTGGTATTGTAATATTTCGCGGCGGTTTAATTTTCGCGAATTTTGAGTCAATGAAAGAACGTAAAATCAAACCCTAGCGAAATCACACCGTTGAATATCTGGTCTTGTATAATACAAGTGTGCAAATTTATGCACGCGTGAAAAATGTCGTGTATGTCTTAAGCCGCAGCGCTATATTTGATACCCGGGAAATTAAAACAATACCACAGTACACTGAAGAACATTTCTTAAGTGTTTTTTTGATTAAACAAATATATTTGAGGCCCCTATCCTGGTCTCACAATTATTGAGTCGTAAAATAAACTGATACAAGTACTAACTCGGGAGTTCTAGGGTCAGGTCAATAACTCACACTATAACATTTTATATACTTTAACTCAAACACTTTTGAACACGAATGTAATCACATTGGCGACCTGAATTGTTTTCGCCACGAATAGTTAACACAGTCCGTGTAGCCCAAGATTATAAAACTGATATTTGAAACTATTCTCAAATCGCAAGCATCTGATTGGCTGAAATAGCGACATGCTTGAGATTTGAGACTGGTTTCCAATCTCATTTTTTTATTTGACGTCTGGACCCAATATCACGAAATATATAAGAGTACGATTTTAAACCGTACTCAAAGTTATACACAGCTTATTTTGGGTTAGGGAATAAATTTATAATTGAAAATTCCTTATCTTTATAATCTGATTAAAATAACAAAAGAAACAGTTGGAGTAGTACATAAAAATATCTGAGTTTGTATTCAAACATTTTCTCTAGAATGTCCCAGCAGGACTTTGAAATATTTCTTAGATAGAAAAAAAATATTCTTTTTTTTCTTTTTTTTTAAAAAGTATTCCAGGTCAATAAACAACCTTAACTTAGAATGTGCATAAAGTTTGTCGGTTGAAAATTGAGTTTGTGCCTAAGGTTTTTTGTAATATTAGGGCCAACCGCACAATGTTCGCTGTATAACAAATGAAGCTTTGTCGACAACACATCTCTGACCTATAAATAGGAATGACGCTATCTGAAAATGGTTAGTTCGTTTCATACGAGTCGGCTAAGATTTGCATATCACTCATCGTCATCTCGTTTTCCCATCTGCATATTATCGTACACGCTAACTTTAGACGAAGAAATTTGCTCAAATGTCATTGGTCGCCTTTGAGAAGGCTGGACCAATGGTTGTGGAGGAGGCAGTTCATCGAAGGCGGGGTTTATGTGGCGCCATTGTTGCTGACTGACAACTGGCTGATACTGCCAAACAGTCTGTTGCGGCGGTATATGCTGCCATTGCTGATGATAAGAGCCCTGCTGCCTCGGTTGAAGTTGATATTGAGTAGCAGGAAATTGATGCTGCCAATGAGGCTGGTAAGTTTGTTGCGGTAACATAGCGACAACTTCAGCAGCGTTATCATAATCATCGTATGAATGCCGCCTTGCATGAAGTACGTTCGATCGTACCAGTGACTAAAAATGTGCTCCTTTGGATCTACCCATGTCAGCAGGACCAGGCACCGTTCCATAACCACGCTGAATTTGAACCGGCACTTGAACAACATTTAGTTGAGTTTGACCTCTTTGAGTTAACGTTCCATAAGGCGTGGCTGGCGAGGGTTCATTTAAATATGCAAATTAGGCAAGCGTTGACATATCTGAAGACACTGAACCAGGCCCCGTCTTTGTGGAAGCTCCTTTCACTCCTTTTGAATATTCACTTGAAAAACTATCATTTGATCTGGGTGAGATAGTCACGTGTTTTTTCGTTAAAGTGTTTGACTGTCTTCCATCTCGGAGGACACCGTTAGGCGTTTTCTTGTCTGACGCAGACCATACTGGGTACCAATCGCCGTCAATCTGGTCAGCACCAACAATCATCTAAAATAAAATTCACACCATTTTTGATTATTTATTGTATGATATTATGTCCTTAAATATATGCAATGTGTGCGATTCTGTCTGTTTAGCGCGGATAAAACTTACAACGAATATATCTAGCATTGTCACATTGTATTACTCATAAAAACCGTAAGTCTTGGGATGGTAAAAAATCAAATTCGTCGAGTACCAATATATAAGGTTGCATAATTTAATTACTTACAATTTTGTATCGTTCATGTGTATGCATGCATCGATGATTCTAGATATTATGGACATCGAAAAATGTCCCTAATGTTCAGTTCAAAATGTTGGTACGCAAGCAATGATTAATTTCCTAATTACCCGATATTTAGGTTGTCCTAAGGTTAAGGTAGATTACGGTATTTATATTATACATTAAAATGCATCATGTGGGATTCATTCTGCCACCCGAGGATAATACGAAATGAACATAATGCTCATTATCACATTTAATAATTTATTATGTGACATTAAACTTAATATAGTTTACGCGATTTGTTCAAATTACTTAATAAAATTTAAATTCAAATAATTTATATTAAAACATTTATAATATGACATTAAACGTTGTTCATTCTGCCAACGGTGAATAGTACATTCATTTTCACTTTTACAACAACATACACTGTATAACTGATGAGTGATAAGTTAGCAGTCACGTGATCTCTGTATGTAAACAATTATGATAATAATACATATATCGGCGGGATGAATATTGAAAGAAACATGACAATATCAAATGTGTACACAGTTTGCTGATGAACGTTATTTAAATATTACTGAAGTGTCGCGTGACTCTCTAGTTATCGCTAACATAATATATATGCAGTATTTACATGAAACCCGGTAGCAGCACAAAATGAAGATGATGCGTATTCCGATGATAAACGCATACATTCTCTGCTACATCGCTTTACAATGCGTCTTATAATTGTATTGCAATAATGTGTGTTGTTTATTCGCGGAAATATTTCGAAGTATTATTTACATATCGAAGCAGGAAATTACAACAACAAAAAAACGGGAATTGCAAGGTCGTAATCCACAGTCGTGATATGTCGCGCTAACGAAAATGCGCGAATTCAGTACAATAATATCTCAATAAAATACTGCTGTTGAACTGTGCGAAATTTGCAAGAAAATCCACCATTGCTTAAGTGATTTTTGCAATATACAGATGTATAAATCGAATCTGGTGGAATATCGTCTGTTCTTAATTCGAGACATAAGAACACTTGTAATAAGTGTTTGCAGGCGGTAGCAATTTTGTCCGACATTAAAGAAATTGCAGGATCAGGCTTCAATGCTATTAAACTGAGTTTGGAAACCAGTCTAAGATCCCATGCTTCCATTCGTCAGTTCTGAGACTGTGCTTAATTTAAAGCAAGGAATTTGATGTGATCTGAGAGCGGTCTCCGTTCTCTGTTTTATTTACATTGAGACCAGAATATTATAGCAAAAGGAATATCTAGTTCCTTCACATTCACCGCCTATTTAGTCACTGGCTTTTAAGGCACTTCGTTTGGCGACTGTTCGTTGTTAACATGTTTTTATTGCTACTTTTGCTACTTTCTAATAAGGTCATGATTATTTATTAATTATGAGTATTTTTCAAAATGAGAGTTTTTAAAGTCCCACAGTTTGTTTTTTAAAGTGTACTAGTAGTTTGTACAGAAATTATTACTAACTAATTTTCGAAATATTCCAGTTATAACATCAAATTTATTTTGTCATGTCTATAATAATTACTGATTTTATCTAAAGAGGTCAACATCTGATAGTTTATTGGTAAAAGAAACACAATATTATGGATTTCTAATTGTTTGATTCCTTCAGAGTTAGAATTACAATTGTAGTTAAGACTATCAGGCATCATGCAGATAAAATCTTATTACTGGTAATAAGTTTAAACGAAACGTTGATTTCAGTCCTGGTACCTTAAAAGCTATCATAATGGCGTTTACGATAATCTACTATCAGGTATACGCCAGTGGAAATGAGAAAACTGTAACATTACTCTATTATCAAAGCAAAGGTCGCAACACTCACCGCTTCTACAGTTTGTGTACCGGACTCTTATTCTTACATTGTTGTATGATGTTGTTACATATGCAGATTGTGCATAGGCATGGGCTACTGCAGAACAACTGACACATTTTTCGCTATGAAATAAATATTTAAAAGTTTAAAGTCTATTTTATAATAAAGTTTGAGGATAGAGCTGAATGTCAGTATAAGTTGTCACCAAGAAAAAAAACAACATAATATGGCTCCTTAGTTTCTATAGCAGTATGTAACATATCTGATTTCCAGAAACTTGACTTTTAAATAAAACAACAGTCATTATATTTTCAGATGTATTACAACTAATGGCTATATTGTTGAAGCAACAGTATAACCGTCTTATTTAAAAACAAATTGTTTAAGCCTGTACTTAATCTGAGTTTACAAGCGTTTATGATCATGAACACCAAGAGCTGTTACATTTCTGCTGAAAATCTCACAGTTAAAAGTATTCCGTTTTGTTTTCAGTTTTATTAGTAACAATTTAGTTGCCTATCATATGGATGGACAGAGGGAAGGGAGAAATGAAAATAGAAGCGACAATGCATTATTTATTAACATTTTATAAATTTTCTAAAACGATATAAACTTAGATTTTTTTTTGTGAAAAACGTATGTTTCCCCCAGCGCCATATTTAAGGAAGGCTTAGGAAGAGATATCACCTTTTTGAAACGGAAGCCCGTGTCATACGGGCCCCTGTGACCTTGACCTTTGACCTACTGACCCCAAACTCAATAGGGTTCTTCTACTCAATAAGGGCTATTACCCTATTTAGTTTGAATGCTCTGGGTCAAGCGGTACTCAAGTTATTGACTGGATACGATTTTCAATCTCCGGGGCAACTGTGACCTTGACCTTTGACCTACTGACCCCAATATCAAAAAGAGTCCTCTACTCAATAAGGACATCCATCGTATGAAGTTTGAAGGCTCTGGGTGAAAAAGATCTCCTGTTATTGAGCGGACACGTTTTCCACTCCTCGGGCCCCTGTGACATTGACCTTTGACCCACTGACCCTCAAATCAATAGGGTTCTTTTACTTTATAAGGGCTATCACCCTATGAAGTTTGAATGCTCTGGGTCAAAGGTTACTAGAGTTATTGAGCGGAAACGGTTTTCACTCTTCGGGCACCTGTGACCTTGACCTTTAACCTACTGACCCCAAAATCAATAGGGTTCTTTTACTCAATAAGGACCATCACCGTGTGAAGTTTGAATGGTACTCCAGTTATGCAGCGGAAACGAAGTGTGACAGACGGACATGGCAAAAACAGTATAATGCAAGAATAAATACTAATCGTTAAAAGGAAAGCGTGCCTCACTTATTGAGATCGGCAAAAGAAGTAAGTGTTCCATGATATGTAAAGCACTTGAACATAAACTCTTAAAACTTTTTAACAGCAGCGATTGCTTGCAGTTACCCACCAGAAAGGATAAATCGTGTAATTAACTCAGAATTTCAAGATAAAACAAGCCATAAAATTTTAAGGCTGAGACTATTTTCACTCTAAATCATGTTATTGGCTTAAAACAATTAAGTAAACCAATAATGAAACAAGTACTTAAAACGCAGCCGAACTGAGGAAAAAAGTCTTGAGAATTATAATGGATCTACATGCTCTAATATTTTTCTGTATGAAGTTTTATGTATTTAACTGGTGTCGAAAGCAAGTGCTTGCAGATGCTATTATCGCAAAATCATTGCAACAACTTGCAAAGAGAATTTAAAAAAATGGAATTTTTAACAAGGACAGTTTGGCTGTTTTCGCTATTGTGTACATGTCAGTGTGACAGATTTAGAAACTTCGAGGATAGATTGAGGCTTCTGGATAGAAGGATCTCTGCAGAGAGTGAAGTTAGAAGTCATGACATATCGACTGTCTTTCGAAGACTGGATGAAATGGATCTGTTGATTAATACAACGTTAGAAGAAACTTTTGAAAAATTTTAAAGTGATGGTGTTTGTGGTAGTTCAAAGACAGTAGATGAAGAAGGTGCACAGCAGGAATATCGAAAATTACGATCTGATATAAAAGTACTTCGCCTTGCCTTTCAGAGCCAGAAACTTAATTCTCTCGAAATTAGAGAAAAATATACGCAATTAGAACGTAACTTCGAACAATTAAAGCAAAACAGTGAAGAGAAAAAGCAAGTCATGATCACTACTCATAAAAGCGACAGAGATGAAATTGGAAAGAAATTTGAAGAGCTGAGGTCAGAAAATGAACAATTTAAGCGAAAAGCTGAAGAAGAAATACAAGTCATGGTAATTGCTAATAAAAGGGAAAGGGATGAAAGTGAAAAGAAATTGGCAGCGCTGAGTCGGGAAAATCTGCGTCTGGTGGAAGCACATAAGAACGACAGAGATGTAATTGAAAGGAAATTTGCATCGCTGAGTCGGGAAAATCAGCGTCTGGTGGAAGCACATAAGAACGACAGTGATGAAACTGAAAGGAAATTTGCAAAGCTGAGGCAAGATAATGTTCATCTATTGGAAGCATTAAAGTTCCTAGCAATTAGACTACAAAAACACGAGCGAGTACATGTACAGTCAGAATTCTCATCTTGTAAGGATGCCTTTGATATGCGTTTAACATCGAGCGGACTCATCTACTTAAAAATAAATGATGAATATAATAGAGTTTTGGTTTACTGCGACCAGGAAACAGATAATGGCGGATGGACGGTTTTTCAACGCCGGAAGGACGGAAGCGAAGACTTTTACCGAGACTGGGACGATTACAGAGATGGGTTTGGATATATCGAGGGAGAATTTTGGCTTGGTAATAAATATATTCATGCTCTGACTGGCAGTGGATCTCGCGAGTTGCGTATTGACATGGAAGACTTCGAGGGAAACAGAGCCTTTGCAAAATATAAGAGATTTCGACTTTTAACCGAAGCTGAGGATTACGCTCTTGTAGTCGGTGAATATACTGGTAATGCAGGTGATGCACTAACTAGTCATAGCGGTCAACGTTTCACAACTAAAGACCGGGACAACGATCTTTCGAACAAGACTAATTGTGCTTATGAATACTCTGGAGCGTGGTGGTTCCAAAAATGCTATAGCTCCCACTTGAATGGTTTATATTACACTGGTAGAAATTCCGAAGTGGGCGAAGGAGTTGCATGGTATTATTGGAAAAGCAATGAAGAAACATATTCTCTAAAGTTTGTCGAAATGAAAATGCGATGATTTCAAAATGTATTCTCTTACAGGTTTAAATTAGTCTGTACAGAATTTAAATATGGAGCAAATATGTTTGCAAGAGGAACGCCTCTTTCGTTGAATTTAATATCTTTCTAAGACATCAATAAGGAAAGTGTATGCAAAATTGTATCTGTATGCATGCATATTTTTATTAGGTTCACACATTTACTCAGGTTTAAAGTTCTTATTTGATTTGTTCATTTCATTTTTGCAGCAATAATGTTTAAGATGGCGTTTCAAAATAAGTAGTATCGTCAGTGGGATTATTTGATATCAAACTGAATTGCTATTTACGTATATTTGCATGAAACTTTATTGTCGGTCATCCTGATGACCGACATATTATAATGGACCAAACTTGAGCTTTCTACCTGAACACCGGTTAACAGCGATGTAAAGCAAAGTTCACGGACCAAACGGAACGGATAGTTTAGAAAAGTAGACTCTTACTAAGTCGTTATTTATGGATAGACTCTTACTCAGTCGTTATCAATGAAAACCTAGAGGCCTCTTATTGGATGTTAAACGACGTCATATATGGAGTCTGTACCTATTCTTAAATCCTCTCTCCAGCTTCTGATCAGCTAGGCTTATTACTCATAACGATATTTCCGACGAAGAACAATAAACATATACATGGATTTTGTCTAGTAAATGTATACTGATAAACAAAAGATGTACAGCTTATGACTCTATTAGCTACTAGAATGTGTAGAGAGCACTGAGCAGAGATTAGCTAATTATTTCGCTTTATTTTCTTTTCTACGAACTTCTGCAGCATTTTGTGAATCTCGGGGACAGGGGTATCACGGGGATAGTGTTTCATGTTTAAGCTAGCCCGATATGGATTACATTCGTCATTACTTTGATAAGTTTGCTAAACTGTTATCTTGCATTTTGCCACTCAACTGGTTATTAAAGTTTTATAAGGTTTTGAATGTAAAAAAATATCATTCGAACATCAGAACACACATTTTTGCAGGAATCTTAAATCGGGTCGTGAAACTGACAATACTAGACAATACAAAGTTTAGCTTTCCAAAGTTTAAATTTGGTCTTGAATCTACAAAATAATCTTTGGAACATGCGAAAACACATATTTTTGCGAAAGTTTCAAAACGAGTCATGAAACTGTCAATAATAGACAAAACAAAATTATGCTTTCCAAAAAGTTAGTCAGATATTAGCATAACCTTTTAACAAACAAAGACAGCGCTGACGTGCATACTTTAGGCAAATTTGAAATTAACGCGTTTGCTTGTTACTTGAAGTCATAAGACATTCTAAGTAAATACCAACATTCTAACAAAATTGTTCTAGATCAGAAAGAGCAATGTTATACCAGTGAGTCCCGGCCACACTGTGTGAACCTTTTTCTCTCCCACTCTGTGACAGTGAAAAACTTTGTTGTTGTTTTTTAACTTTGTGACACAAAAAAGTGTTTGATAAACTTTTCAATTTCGGTTTACCTACAGGTGAATTATTTTGTTTGCAAACAGGGTTAGTTTTATCACCTGCTTAAATAAATCTCCTTCGAAAGAAGGAATACCTATAAATAAACTTATATTTTTGTATGACATCCAATAAATATAAAGCGCTTTAATTTCAAGTGGCTTAAAGTTTAAACTTTTGTGCCGTCGTCTTAAAAGGTTGTGCTTATGACCGACTAGCTTTTTGGAAAGCTAAAACTTGTTGATAATATGTTGCGGATAGGAAAGGGTTGAACTGATCCATCAAAAACGATCGAGTGCATATGTCGGTAAAATTATTTTATATAAATGCCATCCGATGATCAATTGCACATGGTTCTCAGATAAAAAAAAATATCGATAGGTGAACGTGACATGTATGATTTGACAGCAGATCTGAGAGTACTGTGGGTGTACTTGAATTCGTGGTGTTAAATTTTAGTGTTCTCTGTCAGACACCATTTTCGTAGGTATTTAAATTCAATTTCTCATTTCATGAAGGTTTTTAATTCACGAAATCCACGAAAATAAGAACCCCACGAATATAACGAATATATACGAATATAAATTCAATTTCACATTTTATTTTTTTTATTTATTTATAGTTTTAATTCGAGAATCGATCTTTACACGAAATCGACGAGAAAAAGAACACCAAGAATATAAATGATTTTACAGTACAAAAGTGAAAACACGCGACAACATCACAAAGCAAATCGCATACTATAAAAATGGTTTAAAATACCCGAAATTCCCACACTATTCCAAATGGGATATTGAAAAAGGGGAAATATGCTTTTTAGGAATTGCCACACCCACAACATAGCGACCGCACACAGCCAAACATTTGAGAGGAGAAGATACCATGGGTTTATCAAATGATCGATAACAAATTGGACACTGCAAACAATTAACGAAAAAGAGAACCTGAACGATTACTGCCGGAACGGGTTTAAACGTGGTTCTAGGGTGCAACAACACCACACTTGCCAAACGAGTAATCATACAATTTAGCATGTAAGCAGTATAACATTATACTTACTTAAAAGTTTTTTGAATGTCAGAATTGTTTAAAAACAAAAACATATACTTGCCATGGTAGCGTTAAATGTATTTCATATTTCATATTCATAGATATCATGTGTTTTTCAATTACATGTACTTACTGTTAAGGTGACATAAAGACCAATTGGGTCGGGTGCTTTTGTAATCTTTTTATTTATTTAATGCCATTTTATTATTTTATGCACATGCCGCTACAACTGATCGTAATACGTCTGACTTTGACATAATTACGATCTACTTTTAAGAATCATAATTGTAGTGAATGCCTTTTAAACGTCCTTAATAAGAGAGTGTCAGTAAAAACTAATATTTTTATGCAAATGACATTCAACAACAAGAGGCGAATTGTTCTATGGTGTCATAAACCGAAATACATATATATTCAGATTTCGACACAAGTCTAAGAATATAAAACCATTTTAACAAAATTAATAGACAATTGCAATATAAAAAAGCAAGATATATATTCAATAAAGAGTGAAATTTGTCTATCAGGAATAGCCCCCACCCCCTTATAAACAAACGCACTTCCAAAAAATAGAGTGGAAAAGAGAGAACGAGTTCATTGTATGATCAATTACAAATTAGACTAGATTCTGAAAGTCCAAAAGGGCTCAAAAATGAGTTTAGGTAGGGCCGACAAGATATACTTTTTATTTTGGTACCAAATTAAAGCCTATTATATGGCCAAACAATCTGGACTGGCCTGCAAAGAAAATTTTATTGCAAATCGTCAGAAAATAAGGGGAGATAACTCATGCCAAATCATACAAAAAATCAACAAAAAACTGACAAACTCAATGCTATGACATATTTTATAAAGACTTTTTTTCTGTCTTCATTGAAACTTGGTCAAATAAGTTGTAGGGTGCAATTTAAAGTCCAATGTGAACAACATTTCTATATAATGTGTGGAAAAACAAGAGTTATTCCCCTTTATTTTATTGAAATATAATGTAAATCGCTTATGTCCCTTTTTTTTGCTAGAACGTGATATTTCTGGTGATTTTTTAACTTAAAGAAAGGAATTATAGCACAAATTCTCTGAAAAAGCTTGTTTAACACCAATTTACATCCAGGTCACATTGTTAAATAATAATTTTATACGTTTAATTTCATACTTGAGATCAAGACATTTATTACAAGCCAGACAAGCACGACGTATTACGCACTCAACGGTGGCAGGAAACATCCACAAAACTCTCTCATGGCAATAAATTTATTTATCCGCGGTTTATGGTAATTCAATTTGCTCGAAATTCCCGTGCAGTGGTGTTATATAAACTAGTTTAGCGCTATTTTGAGTCATTCGAGTCGTTCGCATTGCTATACTTTACACATAAGATAGATTTTGAATGGATAAAGGGTGCGGCGAGCCACGTGGTTCTTCAAGTGCTGGTGAAAATGCAGATACATTTTCATTAATGAGGACCTATTTCGACCAGCAATTCAGGTCAACGAAAGTCTGTGAAGTTGGCTGTGGGATCAACATTCGACATTCGACATTCAATGTCCCGCAGTGCATTGGACATTCAGCAGGACATTCGACTTAATGCATGTTTTGAATGTCCCGCAGTGCATTGGACATTCAGCAGGACATTCGACGTAATGCATGTTTTTGAATGTCCCGCAGTGCATTGGACATTCAGCAGGACATTCGTTTTTATGCACGTTTTTGAATGTCCCGCAGTGCATTGGACATTCAGCAGGACATTCGACTTAATGCATGTTTTTGAATGTCCCGCAGTGCATTGGACATTCAGCAGGACATTCGACGTAATGCATGTTTTTGAATGTCCCGCAGTGCATTGGGCATTCAGCAGGACATTCGATTTGATGCATGTTTTTGAATGTCCCGCAGTGCATTGGACTTTCAGCAGGACATTCGACTTAATGCATGTTTTTGAATGTCCAGCAGTGCATTGGACATTCAGCAGGACATTCGATTTAATGCATGTTTTGAAAGTCCAGCAGTGCATTGGGCATTCAGCAGGACATTCTATTTGATGCATGTTTTTGAATGTCCCGCAGTGCATTGGACATTCAGCAGGACATTCGACTTAATGCATGTTTATGAAAGTCCAGCAGTGCATTGGACATTCAGCAGGACATTCGACTTAATGCATGTTTTTGAATGTCCCGCAGTGCATTGGACATTCAGCAGGAGATTCGACTTAACGCATGTTTTTGTATCTCCCGCAGTACATTGGACAATCAGCAGGACATTCGACGTAATGCATGTTTTTGAATGTCCCGCAGTGCATTGGACATTCAGCAGGACATTCGACGTAATGCATGTTTAAGAATGTCCCGCACTGCATTGGACATTCAGCAGGACATTCGATTTAATGCACGTTTTTGAATGTCACGCAGTGCTTTGGACATTCAGCAGGACATTCGACTTAATGCATTTTTTTGAATGTCCCGCAGTGCATTGGACATTCAGCAGGACATTCGATTTGATGCATGTTTTTGAATGTCCAGAACGGATATTTAAGTAACTGTATCATATTTCTTTGCATCAATGGATTTAAAGATTGTGTATTTCCACCTGTCATAAACTTCTAAATTTGATTGCCAATTAATCTGTTTGAGACTTTAATATAATGAATTATGGAACTTATTATTTTTCAGGAAAGAGGGGTTAACCTTGACCTCTGAAAAAAATAACAATTTTGCCAGCTTTATCAAATGCCCAGATATGTACAAATCCTGCACATTAAATGAATGATAAAATATAGAACATGTATCATTGAACGCAATTTTTGAATTCATTTATTTTTAGAAAGGCGGCTTGGGCAGTAATTATGCATTTCCACTACTGCCAATGAACATTTCAATCAAACCGAGCCTGCAGCATTTTCATATTTGCCGTGTTCAATGGCTTTCAAAGTTCCCTATTTGTCTATTATATATTGTTAAATAATATATCTGCTTTCGATATGTTTTCAAGAATTCCAACGAATCGTCAAGAAATCTCATATTCCACTGATGTTTTTTTCTTTCTACTCAAACGAACAAGAAAAGGCTTTAACAAAATAAAGCATACAAACAAATAAATACCGCATTAAAGGGGTTCCATAAAATCCACGAAACGCATACTATGCAAATTATAAAATGGATCTTGATTGTACATTTTATTCATTTGTCTTCTTCAGAAATGCATATAACGTGACATTGGTATATTGCTAATTCATTTAAACAATACCGATTCAATTGATTTAAGACAGGCGGAAAATTGAAGATTCTTATTGGATTCTCCCTTTTAGTCTAAACAAAACAATATTTTCAAAAGGAAATACAACTTCATTAATGATTGAATTTTGTTCAAGGTTTCAGCCAGTAGAAACATCTTCAATATAACTCTTTAAATAAAATGAATAATTCTGCTGCATACCATTCAGTCCTCTTATCATTTTTTGTAAATTTGCACTCATCTTTTTGAATGAAAATAAAATATATTTTTTTAGTTTAAATGTAGTTTAGTTAACTACATATTTGCTTATTCGTAAACAGTTGTACAAATAAAAAAGTTTAAATAACTTTTGTGACATAAAACACTATTTTCCCGACAGGTAAGTTCACACATCTAGCAAAACTTTGAAAAATGATAGTAAAATAGAAAGTAAAAGCGGATGAATATGACAAACCACTAGAAGTAGACTCGTGTAGTAAAAGCAATGTGACAAAGCACTATCTATCAGACCCAGGCAAGTCCCGAAAACACTTGTTTACACCTTACAAATTATAAAAAATAGAATACTAAAGTTCGTATTTAACATACATTATTGAACGCTGTTTACAAAATGTGAGCTCTTGTATATATCAGTGTTAAACAATCTAATAAGCTCTCAAAACATTTCCTGCTTTACGTCATAAATGCTTTTACAGCAACTTTATGTTGTCATAAACCGAGAAACACAAGACATCCCCGTCCCATAAAGAGATGTGTTGTTCCATCCCAAAAAGAGATTTGTTGATAGGTATCGCTTTGAAATAATACTGGAAGAAATCTGAATGTACATTTAGAGAGAACGCAATGTACGTTATATGATCACTGTATAAACACGTTACATGAGGATTTGTTTCTTTATAATGTTCTAAAAGCTTACTTTCACACCATCCTATACTCAAACTGGTGGAATTTTATTCTCATGCCAAATAAACATTGTCACAAGCTTTAGAAAAGCGCAGATATTGTGAATTTAACATAGACAATATTAAGAAGACAGAAGATTCTCCTGTTAATGATGAGGGGTATTCAAAATGTATTGCAATAGTCATTCCAGGACTCATATTGATGAGTGTAAACACGTAACACGAACGTCTGCTGTCAGCAAAACCCTTCGTCTAACAAACCTAAAAATTTCATTACCGAAGTCAAAAAAAGAAAAGTAAACAGAAATGCTTATTTACTTTGAATACATCACAAAGTAAGGACGTTTATACTTGTAAATTTGATTAAAATACCGAATCGATCTGCTATTCTAGCTTCGGACAACACATGCCTAAGCAAGGGAGGTAAGTTTAAACAATGATATGGGTTCCTTAAAACACTTATGAGTAAATATAGACACAGGCATTTTTTTAAATGCTGTTTGTATTAATGATATCTATTAAGGCAGTATATACATGTATAAATTGTGAGATTCCAATTAATATTATTAATCTTAACTCTTCATCGAAAAAGTGTTTCCCTTTTGGACTTGCTAAGACACCGTCATTCAAAGGTGAAATATGCATATCAGGAATCGCCACGTTCAGAAAAAAACAACCTCCCCACACAGTCAAGAAGAAGAGAGGGAGAGAGCATGGTTAATAAAATGATCAGTTTCAAAAGAGACACCACTAACAATTAACAAAAATGAGAACCCGAGGGGTTACCGCCTTGGAACGGTCAGTGGCAAATCAAATTGCCACTGGGGGTTTAAACCAGGTTCTAGGCAAGTTTTTGAAACTGATAGTTTTAATTGTAAAATTGTAATAAAGTTATACAAATTATCTTTTTCAAACAGGAAATCACAATTTGTACAAAATATTAAATTCAGGAACAAGAAAAGTTTAATAATATGAAGCAAACATGTTTATCTTTTTGGTTTAAAGATACTGATATAGCTACTTTATTGTACTCATAACTAGCCTATATTTTTAGAGTATTTAGTGGAATGATTGATGCATCTAAGAATTATTTAAAACATTAGAATGTCTAAATATTTTCTACAAAATAACTGCATTTGCATTACATTTTGAACACCCCTCGTATTATACTGACGCGATTTAAATACTGCGAATGGGTAATATACATGTTAAATATTGACAAGATAACATGATTGACATTTTGTTTTCATTAAATAAGGATTTCATAAAAAATCATTTTTAGCATCTAACACAATCAGGGGCAATCATACAAATCTGTTTTCAGGTGTTTTGCAGGCATATATCAAAATAAGTATAACCACAGTTTTTAATTCGCGTTAGTTTAGTAAATAATTTTCAAACTGCATATTAGATAACTACAGATGTTGCATCTCTTTGTATTGCACGTTTACTTGTACTTGTTTACAACTTGTACGTGTTTTGTGATACGAGAACCTGTTGGGGCAAGTGTGAGGTTGGTGCACCCTAGAACCTGGTTTAAACCCCCAGTGGCAAATTATTTTGACACTGACCTTTCCAAGGCGGTAACCCCTCGGTTCTCACTTTCGTTAATTGTTTGTGGCGTCTATTTTAAAACTGATTATTGTAAAACCATGCTCTATTTACCTCTCTACGTTTAGGCTGTGTGGGGAGGCTGTGTCTGCTGGATGTGGCCATTCCCGATATGCATATTTCACTTTTTTTAAAAATATTTAAGACAATCTTACAACATTTGTAAATTTGTAAAAATGATGAAATGGCTTATTTCTTAAACATTGCGGTATATACATGTATGGAACGCCGGGACTTGATGGGATAAAAATCCGATCGTCACTTATTATCCTGTAAAATGAAAAAACAATTTTAAAATGACCGATTTTAAATTGGCACCACAAAAATAAAAAAAATAAGATTCTATAAGAAATAATTTGCCACGGGGGATATAGACCAGGTTCTAGGTGCACAACCTCAAACTTGCTCCAGCAGCAACTCATGTGAACAAACAAGCATAAATTGCCTAAGGGAATTAGCTCAAACCCACGCATCAGCTCGAAAATGTTGAGTGCAAAAGCACACACACATATACACTTAACAACCTTGCTAATTACAAACATCCGTACAGGGGCATTACTGGCTTGATTTTTGGGCTATTGCCCTAAAACTTTTAATAAACCATGCAAAAAATACTAACTGATTTATTAGTAAAACTTCATTCAAAACGACAGACAACTGACTGCTCAAAATCATTTAGAATACTGACACCCACAGAAAACAAATTCACAAAATCAGTTAATAAAGCGTATGTTCAACTTAATAAACGAATTACGCGTACATATAAATGAACATTTTGAACCTAGAAATAAACTGTTCTTCTATTTCTGTTAAATTAAATTCATTTCATTCTAATTTTAATGTTTTATAACTGTTTATAATCCAACAAACTTTTTGAGCAAATCAATTTGAATGCATTGAAATTTAGTCGCCTATCTTTTATTTTTCCAATATGCCTGTTAAATTCGACCATTTTTTTCTAATAAATCAGTTAGTATTTATTGCATTTCTATTGAAAGTTTTAGAGCAATTGCTCAATTATCAAGCCAGTATTGTCCCAGTACGAAGGTGTATACTTAGAAAAGTTGTTAAGTGTAAACATGAGCATATGGTATTGTCAAGCACAAACGAGAGGTACTCATGACCTTACTGAGACCGAGCACATGGAGCCATATCAGCAAGAACACCATGGCAAAAATAAAGAAAAACATCGAGTTTCTGCGTTCGTTTACAAGTTTCCTAGAAATAATTATAAACTCTTAAACTTGGCCACTGAAGTTATTCTCCATGTCAATGTTTGTCTGAGTTAAATTTATCAACGACAAATAAAAATGATATTGCCTCTACCTGGGAGCGAACTCACACAGTCACGTCGACAGCGCCAAACCCTGCAATTCCATCAAAGCAAACAATTGAGCTAACCGGGACAACACCAAAAAATGTTGATCGAATAGCCCTGAGTTACGTTATCATTACTGCATGACATCGGTACGGATTATTTTAATAATAACAACTGAAAAACAAAGAAAATTTCTACGAGAATTTTGCAAATTTTTAGTATTATTTTACCGAGCTATCGAAGACGAGTCTTCTAAACAAAGCAACTTATATCTAAAATCAAGCAAGTCCGTGTAATCATCAAGAAATTTCATATTCTTCCATTTTGTCCATCCAAAGATAGGATCCATTCTGGACGAAGAAAGACGAAGCATTATTAAAAACAAAATGTCCGAACTTAACGAATATTGAACTGATGATGATATTACCTCGATGATCTAATGGATATCGGATCGACATTTTTGTCCATTACGTCCATTAAATTAACTGCTACGCGAGACTGTTTTGTCAGTGACGTATTGTTAATCCGTTTGATAATACCAATTCTATTAACTTAAGACAGGCGTAAAATTGAAGGGTCTTATTTAATGTTCTCCGAAGTACTCTTGAAAATAAGAGACCTTCAAATGCAGATAATTAAATTTACGATGAAGAAGTTGTTAAGTGTTTAAGACCCATGAAAAATGTTCATTTACTTGGATTTTCCTCCTGCCCTTAACAAAGAAGGATTTATTCCGTATTACTTTGACGCTTTTGACTCTGACGGTATTTGTGAAACAAAATTTTTTTTTATGGTTCAAAAGTTAATTTTACTAGGCGACTGCAATGCGTTCTTACAGTTTTCGAATTGTTCAACAAGTTTAGATCTGTAGGTCATAGTTTTAAACATTGCAGCATACAACGATACCGAAAAAAAATGGGGCGGGACGATTCTTGAAAAATGACGTCATACAGTTTAGCAGACGAAATCGCTTATTATGCATTATGCGGTAAAAATGCCAGAGTTAGTCAAATGTGCAACAAAATCTCCGATTAGTTATGCGAAAAAAAACACATATAGGTACATTCAAAATGTCAAAAAATACTACCGAAGACATCTTTTCCCATGGCGAGCATAACATCTGTCTACCTAAAGTAAAACATACAGGAATAATTAGGAGTGTGTAATTTGCCCACGCGATTGGTAATGGGCTTCACTTATACTGACTGACATTTTTCTAAACAAAATGCCGCAATGACGAGGTCGAATCTTAAAGACTCAATAATAAATTATAATTGGTTTCAGATAGATTTCCGTTTAAGTTAGGTCGAGAAAATAAGAGATAAACAGATCTAATTCGCCTATTAGGATTATATATTCATTACTATTATCCAGTTTAAAGATTGTATATGGGACATTAAGGATTGAAATTTCACTAGATATAAATAAATTAGTAGGTATTACCTGACACCTAAAACCTTCAGATAACCATGCACTTTTAAATGAATAGATGACACCAACGCCATACTCATACGGCGGCAGCGCTAGCAGCCAACCGCGGGGGAAAACCATTTTCGATCACAAAAGTGGGGGGGGGGGGGGGGTTCACGTACAAAGGTGCATTCGGTGATATATTTTGACATTTTATTTGTTACTATATTTCGAAAGAACTTATTATTATGTATGACTATTATTTTCATATCACATGTAGGCGATTTTTTTTGTTTTTACACATTGGACTATATATCGATAATTTTAGCGCGAAACGAATTATTAAGTAAATGTTTATTTAGCATGTACATATTTGTACTGCAAGAGTCTTTTTAAAAGTTTCTGTCGACTTCTTGCAAAAATTGAGCGGCATGGGATCTTATCTTAGATAGAAAACAAGGAAAATATATGTTCATTATTTTGTGTTAACTATAATCATGGTAATTATCCGATCGAAATTAATCAGACACCGGGATCGCAAAATGATACATTAATTTTTACATAAATGTATCATCATAATATCTGAAACTGTCTTATAATAATTATATACTTTTTACTTAAAAACCCGAGAAAATAACATTGCCATTCTGTATTCAACCTTTTATAATAAAAACCGAGAAAATCGAATAAAGACACAAATCTAATTAGCTCTCTGAAAAAATAGCCTGCTTCACTTAATAAAACATTTATACTGTAATTAACCAAGAACATTAGACCATTCCTAACAGAAAGATCAGAACATTTAATCCATTGGTTTGACATTGAAGCAGAATTAGAAAAGCAAACCAGTTGTTAAATATAGATCATCTCTTAAGCTCTCGCTAGCAGTACACCAAAAGTACATCATTATTCAAATATGAAACTTGAAGATGAAAAAGAACACTGGATTCATATTTTTGTTTAATATAAAACAGAATTACGTACTACAGTACAATATATTTTACAAAATTGAAAACATTTTGTGGCGTTCAAATCACAAAAGACTTTTCTAGCCATTCATAAACCTCGTGCTAAATATCATAAAACTAATGCTGCAGACCAGTTTCTAATCTCAATTCTCAGTCTCAAAGTCGGTATACATATGCAGATATTAGCGCTTGATCCCAGGCTGTAATTCCGATGACCGGATCCTAGAAAGTTAAAATCATGGTCTTTACCTAATACTGTGAGAATACTGAGTTAGCCGTGGTTTCCCCACCCACAAAACGGTTGCACCGGCAACGAAAACAAATAAATGTTCTCAAATCGGTATCAAATAATTTAAAATAAAATTAAAATATGAACTACTATTATTAGCCGAATGACAGTTTTTAAAGTGCATGTGTGTAAAATAACTGGAGGCAATGTCCGTTTTCAAAGCATTTTAACAAACGATCGTAATTCATTGCCTTAATGTTAGTGACTTTCTAAGGTTGTCATCCTAAATTCATTTCATCTTTAATTTGATAACTTAATATTAATTAATTAATAAAGCATTGATTTACATGATATAGTAGTGACAAAAAGTACATTAACGTAGTCGTATTTAAGAATAAGTTTCTGATTGTAGGGTATGAAACGAAAAATGTCACACATTCCAGACTATCGGCGTCCACATATCATCATTCAATCATAATTATGTATGTGTATGACACACACGACCAATACATTCCGGAATAGTCGAGCGTGTTTATATCACGATGATTATGGCATATATATCGCTCATGTTAATTCGCTAAGAATATTACCAGTTATTTACCACTTTAATTTGTGATTACTTCGTTATTATAATGAAACCTATAAGGCTACGACTGAGTTAACAGCAAACTCAATTAGAAAGGTAACACTGTGATCGTTTACCAGCTTAAGATAAACAAGGAACTTCAAAGTCTTATTCTAACACGATCCGCCAGCGCTTTCCTATAAACGTATAGGAAAACAACCGTGTTTTATTCTGCAACAAAATATGGCTATTCCATTTCACCCCCACCGTAATAAATAGTCCGTGACGTCATTTACTTACTCCCGGCTTTTCCAAATCGCTGTAAATAGCATATCGAAACCAGACTTATACGTCATTTTACTACGATGAATAGCGTTCACGTGGTGTAAACATTGTAGTAAAATTGACCTACTTAGCGTCTGTACGAGCCTTTAACGATGGCATCTCTTAAAACGGGTACTATATGTACACTGAAAGGTTCAAATCAGGACTGGAGAATAATAAGAACTCAATTTGACGGTACAGTGAACAAATATGTAATTCAATCCACATTTTCTGGAGAGATCAAGTCAGCATTCATCTTTGAACTGTTCCCAAAGAACACTCAGACATACAAGGAACTCAATGATTTCTTTCAAAAGCAAGCTAATCAGAACCTAGCAGAATTAGAAGACATAGGTTTGGACTTTTTTGATGACAGCTTCTTCTTTGAAGAAATAAATGCCGGTACTAACTTAACCTCAGTCCAAGAAATCCTTCCTCCCCAACCAAAGCGGTTTAAGCAGACTTCAGCTGCAGATGTAGAGAGGCTGAGAGGTCAGACTACAGAAAAAACAACTGATCAAAGTACAAAATGGGCTGTTGGTCTGTTGAAAGGTAATTAATGATGGTACCTTATTTTGAAATAGGTGCTTTACTGTTCTAAGTCAAAATAGAAAACTGCCAAATCAAAGAAAATGCAAAATCTACATAATACTGTGTAGTTCTATCAATAGTCTCAAATTTCCCGAACAGAAAAATACAGTAAAATTTCGTAAAGTTGTAAATGTATGGCAGTGTCCTGTTTTTGAGTTACCAGTATGGATAGCCTATATTAGACAGTACATACTGAATTGGAACAATGGGAAACTCCCAATTTATCAATAGTGTTCGAGTGACTGATGCTCGACGTTAAGAAGTTTTACTGTATTATCCTGTCTTTAAAATTAAGTTATATTGTTACTATTCCTAAAGAGGCATTAAACTAAGCATCTTGATTACAGAATGCTGCAGTGACACTAAAATTTCCAATTATTTGCAAGTTTACTGTTCAGACATTACCGTACAGTACGGATTTGGAAGTGTCAGTGTTACCATATTCTTCCATCCAATTTCTAAACAAATTTATACGATTACCAGTAAATTGTATGTCACTTTTTATGGCTGCCAGTCGCATCTTTCTGTCCAGGTTAAAAAAAATATTTCTTTAATTTTCACAAGTCCTGAATAAATTAATGAAACACTGAAACACATCTTTCTCTGACAAATATTCCCACAATGTTTTTTCAGTGTGGTTATCTGAGAATGGATTTACCAATAGTTTTGAGAGCCTGGCACCTGTCGAGCTTGATTCCGTCCTTCAGCAGTTTTATGCCTCGTTACAAAGTAAAAAGGCCAATGAATATTCAAAATCTGCTCTCGTGGGCATTCGCGCTGGCATCAACCGTCACTTGACAAGCCCACCACACTCCCGACTGTTGAATATAATGAAGGACAGAGACTTCATGTTGTCCAACCAAGTGTTGACCGGCTTGATAAAAGGCCTCAAAAGAGAAGGGAAGGATATGTCTAAACACAAGGATCCAGTGTGTGAGGAAGACCACCAAAAATTGTACGAATGTGGAGTTTTTTCCCTAGACACTCCTGAAACTTTGCAGAATAAAATTATTTATGAACTTATTGCACACTTTGGTAGGAGGGGCAGAGAAGGGTTACAGTCCTTAGCAAAAGATTCTTTTGTTTTTAAAACAGATGTCAAAGGGCGCCAATATGTCACACTGAATTTCAATGAAGCTGACAAGACGCATCATGGTATTGATTCAAGGGAGCAGGTAAAAGAACCTAGAATGTATGGAACGGGTGATGCATTCTGTCCGCTGAAATCATTCCAAAAATATCTGTCCAAATTAAATCCAAACTGCAATCGTTTCCTGCAAAGACCTGTACGCAAGTTTCACTGCCATGATGAGTCTGCCAGCTGGTACGAAAATGCTCCCCTTGGTGTGAATAAAGTTAACTCTTTCATGTCCAATCTGTCCGACAAAGCGCAACTGTCCAAACGATACACAAATCACTGCATTCGGGCTTTTGTCATGACGCATCTCCATCAGAAAGGTTTCTCTAATCAGGCTATTATGTCTCTCACTGGTCACAGGAATGTCCAAAGTCTCACTTCCTACATCAAGCCACATGATGATGAGAAATTGCAAATAAGCAATGCACTAACTCATAACACAAACTCCAAGGACTTGACTAAATTATCCAGTGCAACATCGACTGATGTAGCCATTGTGTCAGCACAGCCACAGCAAAATTCAATTGCTTCTCATGTGACACAAATGTCCAATGTCAGCAACATGTCAAACTTGCAAACAAACCAGGTCACAGATGTTCGAGAAATTAGCATTTTCTCCGGACAGATAACATCCAGTAATATCACTGTCAATTATTACTCCAAGTAAAATGTCTATTCATGCTATGTCGACGCCTTGACATTAAATATTCACGTATTTTTTGTTTAAATTTTAAGCCGTTGAAACAAGGGCGGATCGAGAAGATATCCGAAGGTTTCCAAATGGTTAATTCATGTTTTTCTTGCTGATTTACAATAAATGCTGTCCGATAACATTATACATACTGTTTAGATATGATTTTTGTGTAATATAAAATATGTTTCACAACTGGAAATAAACTGAAATTGGAATAAAGAGAAAAATACGAATTTTCTTTTCTATTACACAGGGGGTAAAATGTAACAGCCGTTCGCCGAATAACAAGTGTACTCGTCCTAGCTTTCCGAAAAGAAGTCCATAGGATAGAACGACAACTGCATTGAATTATTCATGTTAGAATCGAAATAATACATTTCTGACTGGGTTTTATCGCAGAATAAACTATGGGTACTCGTTTGATGCGTCGTAATTAAATCACTCGTGCTAACGCACTCGTGATTTAATTACTACGCATCAAACTCGTACCCATATTTTATTCTGCGATAAAACACAGTCAGAAATGTATTATTTCTTAAACATATCATGACAGGCCACCACTCCCTCAAGATACCATGTTATTAGAGGGCACGATTTTAAAAGGGCGCGTCACGGGAAAAGGTACCTTCGGACAGTTGACGTTAATCTTTTAAATGACGTCATAAATTTGAGCAGACGACATTTAATATGAACTAAGGCACTGCCTCTTAATGAGCTCTAGCTTTATTAATCTCAGATAATGATTTATATTAAAAAATAATTTGTTTCTAACATTTGTTAGCCTACTCATGCACCATAAAATTATGTGATTTTTGGAAAGAATTTAAGTCTACATCAACTTAATACAGCTGGACAACTGGCAATCTGACTTTTACTAAACATTTGGGTTTTTAATGTGTGAACACAAAGGCTACTTGCTTAAATTTACAACCCAAATGTGTTCCATTACCTCACTTAATGCAATATTGAATATTGATAAATTCTTCATTGATACATGAAAATATTACATTGTCACATGTGCATGAAAATAAATATATTATTGTCTGAAAAATAAATTTTATTTTTTAAAATGTTATCTTGATTACACTTGCATTTGTAACTTGCAATTGCACAAAATTATTCCATGCTATTCAAAAAATATATATGCATATAAATGAATAAAGTTATAATATAGACCTAAAAAGTACTGTTTTAATATACATGTACATCACATTAACACCACATTGAGACTCAATATGTAGTGTGATACATCACCTAGATTTGGGGGCATATTTGTGCAAAGTCATTTGAAAATATCTCCAGGAATGACAATGCCATAGAAATTTTCAGTTATTAACAACAGTAATTTGAAGCTATAGATGCTGTGTGAAAAATATTGTGACAATATGGTACATATTTGGTGACAATAAGGTACATATTTGAACCAAGTTACTTAAATGTGCATGATAGAATTACTTATTTAAGTTGAAAAATAGTTCAGCTATTGGGCCAAAATAGATGAAATAATCTCAATCAATTAAACATAAACATGTACAATATCATGTAGTCTGATTATCCATATGTAACACTCCTTTACAGGTCTTAGTAACTGATTTGAAACAAAATGCTTCTTTATATCTATTTTCATTACATGAATGAATTGCGCTTACCAATCAAATCATGCATTAAAAATGTTGTTGGTCCATTTTTTAAAATGTATAATAACAATTTTAAGAGATTGTTTGCAAAAAAATGTAAACCCATGAACACATCAACATGCCATTATTCATAACCACTTTTGGATCTCTGTCTGGTAAGTATTTTATAAATGTAATATATATACTGGAAAATGTGAATTTCAAAATTCTGAAGCTCATTCCAGTTGGTATTTTCTTGATTTTGTATTTTTCGTTGCAGAAATTTTGGCACAACTACTTTAAAATACGGTAGGTAAATTTCTCTTTAAAAAGTACCATATATTAAAAATGTGTAAATTTCTCTACTTTTACATTGCAAAAACATAAACATACAAAAGAAAAAAATCATTGTTTTTCATTATGAGTGCAATTTCCAGTTTTTTGTGTTAAAGTCCAGCTTAAGCAGATCCAAGTACCGGTATATTCAGATTTTTACATGTATTTAAAGAGGCCAAATCCCCACTGACATGGCAAGAAATTTTCTCTTCCTCTTCACAGCAATCTACTTTTTTTTCAACAATTTAAATGATTATGAAAGCTCTGATTTTTTTATTTTCTAAAACACAACTTTTTGATGCTGAGCAAATTTAGTGATACCATGAATATTTAACAAAATTTGCAAAAATAAAACAAAACAAAACAGACAACTTGTAAATAGTGTACTTTATTATACATGTACCTCACATACATATTTTGATTATGAAATCATGTTGAAATGTGCACATGACAGAAAATATGGTAATAATAGAACACTTTTAATTCCCAAAATGAGCATTAACTTGATATTTGATGCTATTCTTGGTACACATGTATTCTGCTTTCTGGTAAAACTTTTTGGTCCCAACTGATGATAATATATTGGAGATTAACCCTTTCCTCCATGTAAACACCTTTATAGCATGGACAAACTGTGTAGATTCAGATCAGCCAGCACATCCATGATTTCTGATCAGGATCTGCAATGTTCACTTGTTTAAATCATTAGGTTATTTCTGACCAAAAAGTGAACAGTGCAGATCCTGATTAGATGTGCCAGCTAATCTGGATCTACACCGGTCTCACACGGGTAAAAAGGCATGTCTGTAGAGTAAAAAGGTAAATTTCTCTTTTATTTAAAATGTCATACTACAGTACTGTGTATTTAAATTAAAAAGGTAATACTCAGTAGTTACTTTGAGAAAATTATTGTCTATACAATTGATAAAACCTGAAATTTCATACATTTAGGACAATCTGTCATGTATTTGGCCAAAATATATAAAAAAAAACATAAATTGTTTCTGGAGGTACCATGTCAAATAGGCCACAAGTCAATTCAGGCAGTGCTTGTAAGTCTATTGTATATGGCAATCACTGTAAAGAGTTAGTTTTGTTTTTAGATTTACACAAGCTTTTAAAAAATAGTATCATTGCTTAATTGATATCTAAAATTGTGCTTGTCATCCTGAAACCCAAGAACAAATTAAAACATCATCTGATTGTCATTTCTGCTTAAAAATTGGACTGTCATCATAAAGTAAAGTAATTTATGTTACAGTCATAATCTCTTCTCTACACCTACCCAAGGTGTTGATTCAATCAGTTTTGTCTGGGTGTCACACTGATATATAAGATTACAATTTACAACACTTGCAGTAAAAGTCAGAGGTGCTAATGCAATCAAAGGTGTCATATTTAATAAATAAATAAATTTATTTCTAAACCAAATCCATGTTGGACAATGCAAAATACACAGCTTATGTTGCAACCATCACTATTTGATTCTGTGTAGACAGAGTGACTTTTGTAGACTAAGGTCATTGATCAAAAGAGCATATTGACATATAAATGATTTCTTTTGTTGCAACATTTTGTTAATTGTTTTCCCACCTGTTTAGTCATGATAGTCTTGGACAAAAATCCAGAAAAAGTACATGTTGCTTTGTACAAAATGTCCAATCTATGAAGCAACTTGTTCATGAAAAATATTTTATAAAACATCATAAACTGACATAGAACATATTAACACAATGATACTAAAAACTTTATAAATAAAATAAAAATGTGGCCTATTTTTGAGGCCTATTTGAGCTTTTTCAAAATTAAGTGTGGCTCATTTGACTTGTTTGTGGCATATTGACTGTAATCCATATACCAATTCCATGGTATTTGATCATAAATTTGGTGTGAATAGACTGATAACGATCCCAATCTATAAACCAAAACAATAAACATTATGTTTATGCAGTGTAGACCCAGTGTAGATCCTCATTTTTTAGGGGGAGGGGCGGCGGCCAGTTTCTTTTTTTTTAGAAAACAGGGTCAGTGTTCAACGCCCCTGTGGTGTAGATTTGCTCTTGTGCCATGTGTTTTATAAGAATAAATAAAAGAAATCTCATACCTCGTGTTCAGTACTCTCACAAACAACATCTTCGACTGCCATGAGCTCACGTGTCTGAATGACGAACATGACCAGTGACAAAAAACTCTTATACAAAACTGAATTGTGGCGCTGGTCTACGCTAAGCTCAGTGTGTCTCACAATGTGACTGAGTGACTGTTGCGAGGTCCAGTTCACAATTCAACTTCACATAAAAGTTGGTTCTCACCAGCCTTACATCTTGTTTTCAAGAAAAACTCCATGCATCTGATTGTTCCGTCGATGGGCCTTATGCTTCATTGAATTTAAAGGCCTAATAATCCACTGACAAGCTACCATTCAGTAGTTTTCAACTTGACTTCTTCAGTCTAATTTCTCAAAATGGCCGATTGCAAATTATTGGTAACAACGAACGACAACCTACTCTCTAAACAGACGATTTAGTTTGTTTAGCTTTCCAAAATGCTAGTCCGATAACAATGCTACCGAATAATAAGTTTTAATTTTTAAAGATATTTTGCCATTAGCAATTTATAAAAATAAAGCCAATAACAAAATTTGTAAAAACAATACTTTGCCGTAAGTTTTTACCGGTCAGGTTTTTTCCCGTGTTTACATTGCCTTATGCTGTGCACAACCGGAAACCAGCGCAAACGGAAGTGGACATCGTTTTTTTTCTCCTTAGTGAATGGGCATTCCTGCGACCTTAAGACGAGCTTAACTAGCGGATATCTCAGATACATAACCCCTCCTTGGTACTTTATCAGGACACTATCAACACTAGAAATGATTTGTTTAAATGGAATACGTACAGAAATATTAAACAAATCTGTAAAACACTTGACGATCTCTCAGAAGTACTTCTGGTCATTTAGATGCGTTTCAATAAAATCAAACGGCAAGCGTGCTCAATTCAGATGCAATTATCGATAAATCTGCATCCATTGCTGCATTTCTGCGTGCAACAAGAAAAAGCAATACATGAGTTATATTTTTGCGGATGTTTCATAGATATTAGCTTCTTTATTTAAAGATGGAATTATTGCCCGAATTTGCTAATCGGGTTATTAAAAACTTTAAAAACAGTTGACAAATATTGATGACAAGCACTCGTCGACATGGAATAACATTCACTTGTAACAAGAAGATGTATTATAATAAATGAAACCTAACTTTGAAAGCTGTTGAACACGCCACAAATGAAATTCCATCAGGGTCCGTTTGATTTTTTTTACATATGAAGCAGTAATGAAAATGCCTTTTTTCACGCCGCCTGCTCGCTGCGCAATTCGATCATTACCCGATCAAAAAGCGAACAATTTGATTCACACAAAACAACTGTGTACATATGACGGTAATTATGAACCTTTAATGCAATATAATATTTTTATTTATAATCCATTACATAAACAGATGTGTATTGACCCATGAAAACAAAATACTATTAGGTTGATTTTAAATAACAAAACAAATAGCGTTCAACACAATCGTCTGAAAGGTTGAGAAAGTAATCGTGAAGAGTGTAGCAAAACAAGCTACATTAATCTTTTATCTCCGAAATGCTTTTTAATGTAATGGTTTCTCGTATTCAAAAGCGATCTGCACGAATTGTTAAACGTCGATAAAACAAAACGCAGTACATTGTAAGAAGATTAAACACTTAAAATTAAAAATGTCAGTATATTCATGTAGCTACAAAATGTATTTGTTTCATTACGTCTTTTTATATTTTAGTATATGCCAAAGAATTATTTTAGCATAGAGCAGTGTGAATCCGCAAGAACGGTACAATTCGTCAGATAAATAAATTCGTATTGCACATCGTCATTTTCCGATTCTGTTTTTTTTTTGCCGCTTCGAGTAGTTTCTACTTTTCAAAGTAGCCGATTTCAAATCGCGATATTTTTACAAAATTTAATTTGGATTTGTTGACTCTAATGACACTCTTTCTTTTAAAGAAAACAAACAAAACAAACTGTTACATTGATTTCAATGACCTTTACAAAAATTACGAAATCGTCAAAAAGTTTGAAAGAAAGTTACATTAATAGATCATAGTCATTGCAGATATAAACAAAACAAGCTAAAGATTAGGAGCAAAGAAGTGTACATACCGTTCACCTTCCCGATTTAATTATCCATATGCAAAAATCTTTGAAATTCGCATTTTCTCTTCAAAGCCTAACTCTATATAGATACATTTTGATAAAATCGAAGCTCCTAACTGCGGTATAAGAATGAAACACTTTCAAATCATAGTCGTTACATATGGAATACCACGGGTCTTCGGGCCTTCTCCAAATGTTGTTGTTATTGTTTTTCGTCCTTTAAGTCATTCAAAGTACGTAATTAACTAATCGTTTTTTATGACAGAATCGATTATGGCGCTTGAAAATGTAAACATGTGTTCGATTACGTCACAACTTACTAAATATGACATAGAGATTCATGCCTAAATGTGACTCTTCATTATTGATTTAGTGCTCATTTAATTGGTAGTGAAATAATGTATATATAATAAGGAACATTATACTAGTATGCAATCTGTAGGTTTGTATTACTTTATCCTTGCGTATGAAAACTACATCACGCGGTCTCGCGTGATATTGTTTACATACTCAACTCGACAAATACAAACCTACAGATTGTATACTGTTAAAGTATTCCATATTTATCAGATGAAAAGATGTTAATTTTTTATTATTATTTTTGACAGGTTATAAATTATATAACATTTTAAACATTTTAAAAATACATGACATATTTTTCGCTAACAACATGTATTTTCATAGAAGCAATACCGATGTTAAGATATTGATAAGATTTTCAATGAACATGGAACTCTTTTTACGTCGGTTTATTTCCAAAATTTAGCTGGACAAAGACCCGCGTTAAGGGAACGCTTCTTTAAGTGAATTAACATGTATTTAAACAGTATAAACCACTAGAAAAAACTCGTATCAAATGATTTTTTTTTTGAAACTGCAAGAACATTCAAGATTATTATATTTGTTCATTTCTAAAGGTACAAGGCTGTAGTCTACCTGATGTTATCTGCTTTTATCGTTCTTTTCTGCACCGCCCTTCCTTAGTTTTTAGTGCTATCGATAATGAAAGTTTGACACAAAGGGCGTGCTCGATTGGAAATTCCGACTGTTAGAACAGGGAGAACTTCAATCGAGTGAGTCGGAACTGTGTTCTGGCAGCGTTCTACCCGTTCCATCGAAATAGGTGGTGTGAATGGAATCGGTCAGTGTTTTATACTGCACCAAACTGAAATATTTTTTTAGATACTGTTTTGTTGCCGTAAAAGAAGATAATGGTTACATTTCAGTACTCTGCCAAGAATTTCACCAACAGAAATACCAGATATAGTGTTATTTTTCAGTAAATTATAAACATTGCTTTGTTGTTGACTGATCTAAAAACTAATTAAACTTAGTTAAACTATAAAGTATGGCTTATTAAGACTATTCGGAGTGCTTTAGACTTCAAAAGATATAATTAACATGCCATTATGTGATACTTTTTATATAGACCTAACATGATTCAGTTCCGACAGCCGATTTCACTCTTTTGGCAGATTCTGTAGAAGAGTCGGAATTTGATTCTGGCAAAGTTCCGACAGCCCAATCGAGCGCGCCCAAATTCCGCTTACTTATTAGTTGTTTTTTTATCTTATACGATAAATTTAGGAATGTATTTCATGCACCCGAAATAGATGGCAAGGAAACTTAGAAACTCGCCGAACATGAAAAAAGAAAACTATTGAAGGTCCGATTTGATTTAATCTGTTCATAGACAGTAATATAAATCATATATCTACCCATGCCGCCAAGGTCCAGCGTGACTCAATATTTTCATGAGTAAACAGTACCAATTTGATCCATCTCCAACGCTGGCGTGCATATGACGGTGAACATAGAACCCGTAATGCGTATTTTTCATATTAACGCGCATTTCGGAGGAAAACGCATTTCGTTATACACGTAAGCTTCTGTGGAAATTGAAAACGCGACAACAGAAATACTTTGCACGCATGAAGTTATTTTTGATAAAAAGAAACCGTTGGAAATGTGAATTTTTTTTGTTTTAACAATACCACCTACCTTATTTTCGATTATTCGATAAGCGCACCAACAAATTGTGCGTTTAGAAGACGTGATTCCGTTTCAGCATATTTTGTTTTTGCTTCTGTATAAGCATTTATGAAGAAGACTGTTTTTGCTAAATATGCTTTTAATACTTTGTTAAATTTTATAATTTAACATCATAAGTAAAGATATTCAATTTAGTAGATAACAGTTATGTTTGAAGAATCAAGAATAATTATGCACACATTAAATCCGCTTTCCACCTGTTTGTTTTGTTCGTTAAATACGTTTTGATATTATAAAAGCCAGGCGACGCAAGCATTTCTTTGAAATTATTCTGCTTTAAGGTAACCATGTGTTAGAAATTAAAAAAAAACAAACAGGTGTGGTTCGCATTGTTGTAGGGGTCATGTCATGGGTTCAATGAAGATATGGTTTCTAAGGAGTATAAGCAGGTAGCGGAGCAGGTCTGGAAGGGTCTTCTTCTAGTTCATCTACGATTGCCAGTTTCTTTGGTGGAATCAACAGATATTTCTCGCCATATAAGGAATGCTCTGTATGAAAGATATTACTATAATAATAGAAACTAATGCCCAAGGTTATAAAACTGAGCATGGAAATCAGTCTCAAATCTCAAGCATCTGATTGGCTGAAATAGTGACCAGTCGCCATTTCAGCCAATTAGATGGTTGCGATTTGAGACTGGTTTCCAACCTCAGCTTTATAACCTTCAGCATAAATCAGATGACCAGTTTCAAATCTCAAGCATCGGTTTGGCTTGAATGGCGATTCATCGCTATTTCAGCCAATCAGATGCTTGAGATTTGAGACTGGTTTCCAGATTTAGTTTTATGATCTTTGGCATATTGGACAAATAAAGTTGAAGATCATGGTGTTCAATTTTATCTTCACCTGTATACCAAACGTCCAACTTCTTGAAATGTTGAGAAAAACAAATAATGAAGTAACAAAAATGACTTACATTCAGTCCTGAAACACATCCTCCAAGGGTATAAACAATTGCAGCAGCGCAGTTCACATCATAAATAAAAGCGTGAAGATCCTGAATTCCAAATGTCCATTGTCCCGTGCACTACTCGTCCTACCCCATTCTCTTCAAGACATGTAGATCTGAAGTTGTTGAGGGCCTTACTCCACTCAAATTGATATGATGCATGATCCACAATCCCTGAAATATAATAACAGCGTTATAAGGATACACTGACAACAACTAGCAACAAGATTATCATTTTGAAAAATAAAAATGCAATTTTAAAATATGACATCTGTCAAATATTGTAAACAATCGAAATGCTTGTAAATATGGTCAGTCAATGAAGCATAGCTTCCACCTGTTCACAATTATAACAGGTATAAATATAAAAGATCGTTCACGATTAATTTCAATTCAGTTATAGCAAGATAACTACATTTATTTATTAATAATATAAATATTGTTTTACCTGAAAAATATGTAATTTATCCATTTACCCAGAAATTCAACTAAATGCAAAAACTTTACAAAGAATTTTTCTCTTTTGAAAATGACCTGTGCGGTGATTGGATGTTAGTTATCACGTGCAAAGGTAAAATGAAATATTACAATGTAGTTGTTTCCCTTTGACTGTTTTAAGTGCTGTAAAAATATATGGAAGGCATATCAAACCAAAAATGAAGCATAGCAAAATTTAAAGCAAACCAATGCTTAAACATTCAAATTTATTAAATGAAAAAGAAATCTCATATCAGCTTCGATTTTTAAGAAATTATAAATAAGTATCTGAGTTCTAGCGAGTGAGTAAACGAGTTTTCATGTTATCGTGCTTTAATAATGTACAGTTCCACCCCGCTATATAGACCACCATTGGAACTTGTCAGAAATGGTCTTCATAATAGGTTAGTCTTTTTCGGGAAAGAATATAGTGCAAATCTGTACATGGAGACACAGAGGTCTTTATTCCGGGGTAGAATGTAGTGCAAATCTGTACATGGAGACACAGAGGTCTTTATTTCGGGGAAGAATATACGGCAAATCTGTACATGGAGACACAGAGGTCTTTATTTCGGGGAAGAATATAGTGCAAATCTGTACATGGAGACACAGAGGTCTTTATTTCGGGGTAGAATATAGTGCAAATCTGTACATGGAGACACAGAGGTCTTTATTTCGGAGTAGAATATAGTGCAAATCTGTACATGGAGACACAGAGGTCTTTATTTCGGGGTAGAATATAGTGCAAATCTGTACATGGAGACACAGGGGTCTTTATTTCGGGGTAGAATATAGTGCAAATCTGTACAAGGAGACACAGAGGTCTTTATTTCGGGGTGGAATATAGTGCAAATCTGTACAAGGAGACACAGAGGTCTTTATTTCGGGGTGGAATATAGTGCAAATCTGTACAAGGAGACACAGAGGTCTTTATTTCGGGGTAGAATATAGTGCAAATCTGTACAAGGAGACACAGAGGTCTTTATTTCGGGGTAGAATATAGAGCAAATCTGTACAAGGAGACACAGAGGTCTTTATTTCGGGGTAGAATATAGTGCAAATCTGTACAAGGAGACACAGAGGTCTTTATTCCGGGGTAGAATATAGTGCAAATCTGTACAAGGAGACACAGAGGTCTTTATTCCGGGGTAGAATATAGTGCAAATCTGTACAAGGAGACACAGAGGTCTTTATTCCGGGGTAGAATGTAGTGCAAATCTGTACAAGGAGACACAGAGGTCTTTATTCCGGGGTAGAATGTAGTACAAATCTGTACAAGGAGACACAGAGGTCTTTATTCCGGGGTAGAATGTAGTGCAAATCTGTACAAGGAGACACAGAGGTCTTTATTCCGGGGTAGAATGTAGTGCAAATCTGTACAAGGAGACACAGAGGTCTTTATTACGGGGTAGAATGTAGTGCAAATCTGTACAAGGAGACACAGGGGTCTTTATTTCGGGGTAGAATATAGTGCAAATCTGTACATGGAGACACAGGGGTCTTTATTTCGGGGTAGAATATAGTGCAAATCTGTACAAGGAGACACAGAGGTCTTTATTCCGGGGTAGAATATAGTGCAAATCTGTACAAGGAGACACAGTGGTCTTTATTCCGGGGTAGAATATAGTGCAAATCTGTACATGGAGACACAGAGGTCTTTATTCCGGGGTAGAATATAGTGCAAATCTGTACATGGAGACACAGAGGTCTTTATTCCGGGGTAGAATATAGTGCAAATCTGTACAAGGAGACACCGAGGTCTTTATTCCGGGGTAGAATATAGTGCAAATCTGTACATGGAGACACAGAGGTCTTTATTCCGGGGTAGAATATAGTGCAAATCTGTACAAGGAGACACAGAGGTCTTTATTTCGGGGTAGAATATAGTGCAAATCTGTACAAGGAGACACAGAGGTCTTTATTTCGGGGTAGAATATAGTGCAAATCTGTACAAGGAGACACAGAGGTCTTTATTTCGGGGTAGAATATAGTGCAAATCTGTACAAGGAGACACAGGGGTCTTTATTCCGGGGTAGAATCTAGTGAAAATCTGTACAAGGAGACACAGGGGTCTTTATTCCGGGGTAGAATGTAGTGTAAATCTGTACAAGGAGACACAGGGGTCTTTATTCCGGGGTAGAATGTAGTGTAAATCTGTACAAGGAGACACAGGGGTCTTTATTCCGGGGTAGAATGTAGTGCAAATCTGTACAAGGAGACACAGGGGTCTTTATTCCGGGGTAGAATATAGTGCAAATCTGTACAAGGAGACACAGGGGTCTTTATTTCGGGTAGAATATAGTGCAAATCTGTACAAGGAGACACAGAGGTCTTTATTTTGGGGTAGAATATAGTGCAAATCTGTACAAGGAGACACAGAGGTCTTTATTTCGGGGTAGAATATAGTGCAAATCTTTACAAGGAGACACAGAGGTCTTTATTTCGGGGTAGAATATAGTGCAAATCTGTACAAGGAGACACAGAGGTCTTTATTTCGGGGTAGAATATAGTGTAAATCTGTACAAGGAGACACAGAGGTCTTTATTCCGGGATGGTCTTTATGAAACCATCAACTATCGATTCAATCCTTAATTATATAATTCACTGTCAAGCAAAAGTGGTGATTATTGACTTGACATTTACATGCGCTTGTCCAAAGTTCTTTGGGCACACCTTATAAATTTTTATCCTAATTAAAAGACATTTTGATATTATGTTAAATATGGCCAAACAATACTAATTTTTTGAAAACTTTGGCGCAAATTTTACATATTACGTCATCCACGTCAGCACAAGCTTTGTATGTGTAATTCCTATGCGGCAATCGAATTTACGAAGGGTGTTAGGTAAATTCCCGGACTGGATGTATTAAAACGACAATTCGAACTACATTTCAACAATTATTTGTTCTGCTGAAAGATCATTACATACTCTTTAAAATGATTATAACAATGTACATTTATCTGCTACAATATAGAAAACATAAACAAAAATAAACATAGGTACAGCCGCAGCGGGACAATCGCGGCGAAACGTTGACGTCAATTTCAACGCCGTCAATCACAACAAGCACCTTCTTTGTGATATGATGCCTCATTCTTTCTAAAAAAACTCTCCGTTATGTTCAATGCACTTCTGCCACCGTTCGCACCACTTGAATGTGGCGATTCCTGATTTGCATATTTCACCTTTTTGGTAAAAATGTCTCTGAAATCAGCTAAAGTAAGACTGGCAAGAGATGCGTTTACCGCGTGGTCAAGTCGCCCTCGTTGTCAAAATGCGTCCACGAAGGTAACCCTTCAGTCGTGGAAAAGAAGCAAAATCACAAGGTGCCAAATCTGGAGAATATGGCGAGTGGTTAACAAGAGAAATGTTCAACCGCTTGTACACTTCTTCCATCGTTCTGGCACGATGGCATGGCGCATTATCTTGGTGTAACAGGATGTCGGTGCGGCCGGGCCGTTTCCGCTGCACAGCACGCACGAGGTGCCTTTGGATCATCTGTAACGGAATAAGTGAAATATTGTTTTAGGTTTTCCAGATTTTTTTTCTAAATATTTAATAATGGTACGGATCAAACGTTTATAATAAACATTTTAAATAGTGTTACCTGTTTATAATATGCCGCATTCACTGTCTGACCCGCGGGAGAGAACGATTCCATTAGCATCAAAGAAGATGATGAACATCCTCTTCATGGAAGATCGTGATCGTTGGGCCTTCTTCGGGGGTGGCGAACTCGGATGTTTCCAAACCGAAGACTGGAGTTTGGAAACACGAAAATATTGGTATCTCATTTGTTTGATAAGTGCCCAATTATCAAGAATCTAAAACTAAAATCATTAGAAATTATTTAAACTTCAAACTCGAATGATTCAATCAAATAGTTAGGAAAATCACATGTATAAAGTGTGCACTTGGAACGTTTGAGTAGTGTATTTCCTCTCTTTCAATCCGCCAACTAATGCAGCTTTGTCCTCAAATTTCGTTCTACTTAGTACCCACATCGTTTTCTTGTTTAGAGCAAACCCATTTTTTATCTAGGAACCATACGCCGCTGATCATGGAATGGTGTTAATCTAAAAAAAAAACACATTGAAGGTTCCATGTTCACCTCCATATGCATACCATCGTTTGGTTTATATCAAATTTGTACTATTTACTGGTGTAAATATTGAGTTGTGCTCAACCAATTACTGCTCATGAAAATTCTCAATCAAAACGAGCTTGCAATATTGTGATATTTTGTCATTTTCGGTGGATTTCAAAGTATTCTTTTATGCATCTATTTAGTCTTCACCAATAAGAATATGAAGTGCATTTAGAGACTTAAGAGTATGACTACACATTACAGAAAAAATATCACATGTAGATGTATTGACAAGGGTCCAAAGTCATGCGTTCAGTCACGAAGTTTCATAGAATACTTCATTTATTCTTCGAAAAAACTAGGTCATGAAGAACATACTTGACTGTTTTCGTGATTGATTGTAATGCCTTTGTGTTGATACCACTTCTTTAAAGTATTTTAGTATAATTACGCCCAGCTGTGACTGGCACATCAGCAATTCTTCCTACTGAAAATACAATATTGCAAATGTAATATAAAAGAACATGGTCGCGCAATATTGTTTCATAATGATTGTCTTCCGGTTCCAATTATTGTTTGTAAGCGAACCGGGGATTTTTTTACTTTCAATTGCATAAAATAAGGACTTAAAGATGCCTGGTCACATATCAGGAAAAACACTGGTTTTTAAATATCACTTTAAATTTACTGAAGACGATCTGTTAGTAAAAGTAAATTGTGATTTAAATTTCCTTTTTTAAAAAACCTAGAAGCTCGATTTGTTTCTGTTATCTCTGTCATCGTGTTCTTGCTAATTTGACTCTTACATGGGTAGATCCAAAGGAGCAAATTTTCAATCTGATCAAGGTCACGTGGTTTAATCGAACGTACTTCCTGCAAGGCGGCATTCAGACGATGATTATGATAACGCGGCTGAAGTAGTCGCTATGTTAACACAACAAACCTACCAGCCTCATTGGCAGCATCAGTTTCCTTCTACACATTATCAACCTCAACCGAGGCAACAGGGCTCTTATCAGCAGAAATGGCAGCATATACCACCGCAACAAACTGTTTGGCAGTATCAGCCAGTTGTCAATCAGAAACAATGGCGCCACGTAAAGCCCGCCTCCGATGAACCGCCTCCTCCACAACCATTGGTCCAGTCTTCTCAAAGGCGACCAATGACATTTGAGCAAATTTCTTCGTCTAAAGTTAGCCTTACGATAATATGCAGATGAGAAAACGAGAAGACGATGAGTGATATGCAAATCTTAGCCGTCTCATATGACATGGTTGAAGGTTATAAACTGAGCATGGAAACCAGTCTCAAATCTCAAGCATCTGACTGGCTAAAATGGCGACCAGTGGCCATTTCAGCCAATCGGATCCTTGAAATTTGAGACTGGTTTCCATTCTCAGTTTTATAACCTTGGTCACTGGACTGACCTTACTTTCGGATAGGGTCAGGGAGGTGTTGTCGACGGTGCTTCATTTGTTATTCAGCGAACATTGACTATCTGGCCCCAATATCACAAGCAATCTTAGGCCCTAACTCAATTTTCAACTCAACATATTTCATTCAAATTCTAAGGAAATGTTGACGTTTAACTTGGAATACTTTATATAAATGATATTCAATATTCTAATTATCTTAGAAATATTTCAAATTTATCTAACTCCTGCTGAGATATTCTAGAGAAAATGATTGAGTTCAAACTGAGATATGTTTAGTTACTTTTCCAACTGTTTCTTTTGTAATTTTTATCAGATTATACAGAATTTTCAAGTATAAATTTATTCTCATACCCCAAATAAGCTGTGTATTTACTTTGAGAACAGTTTAAAATCATACTCTTATATATATTTCGTGATATTGGCGCCAGGCGTCAAATAAAAAAGCTGTGATTGGAAACCAGTCTCAAATCCTAAGCATCTGATTTGCTGAAATGGCGACGGTCGCAATTTCAGACAATAAGGTGCTTGGGATTTGAGACTGGTTTCAAATATCAGTTTTATAAATTTGGGCTACACGGACTGTGTTGACTATTCGAGGCAAAAACAATTCAGGTCGCCAATGTGATTACATTCGTGTTCAAAAGTGTTTGAGTTAAAGTATATAAAGTGTTATAGTGTGAGTTATTGACACGACCGTAGAACCCCCGACTTGTATCAGTTTTTTTTACGACTCTATAATTGTGAGACCAGGATAGGGGACTCAAATATATTTTTTAACTTAAAACTTAAGAAATGCTCTTCAATGTACTGTGGTATTTTTTCATTTCTTGACTATCAAGTATAGCGCATTTTAGGATCTCTTATGAGTGAAGATTATCGCGTTAGTAACGCTATATAATAACGTTGGCACACGTACGTTGACTGTGTAAGACTGTGTTACATTACAATGACTTTGTTTACAGGTCTTCAGCAGTTTATAATATAAATTTTGGTATTTGAAAATGCTTAATATTTTCGTCCTCCATTACGTCAACAGGCACCTGTAAGGTATCCATGATACTTTCGACATGTAAAAGGTCCAAAAGGTGTGAGTAATTAAGTATATTATCACTATTAATTAAACTGATAAAATGATAGAAATTATATTTCCACAAGAGGAAAGGATATTCTTATTATTTTTATTAGACTAAAATCCCTTCAAACTGGATAATGTCAAGACCTGACACAATCCAGAGTCGGTCATTTTATTTAAGAAATGCAAAGAGATGTAACCGCGTCAATGAAATAAAAAATCCTCGCAGTGGTTATTTCCCCTTACAGTATTTTTTCAAAATCTATCCTAACCAGCCGTTTAGCTGTATGCTTTTTCTGCATATTAATAATGGTAAATTTGAAGATTGATGATCACTCTCATTTTCAGAATTGTGAGCTCAAGAATTGGCAAGTTTGATGCAAAGTAAAATTCATGAAATCCAGTTAAAGCAATATTTTAATACAGCTTGCGAACAATTTTAATCTGTCCATTGAAAACGGTTACGTCACTACTAAAATTTATGATAAAAGAGATGATTTTACTTTTAATATAGTAAATTTTCCGTTTTTAGACGGCGATGTGCCCCGTGCAACATCTTATGGGGTTTACATCTCACAGCTTGTTCGCTTTTCAAGAGCTTGCAACGATGTTAATGATTTCAATGAACGTAATCTTTGCATTACAGGTGCAGTTTAAAATCACTTTTGCAACAAGGTATTTCACAGCCAGTTTTTTTATGGAGATTTAATTTATAAACTTAAAAAAATAAAAGGCAATGCTAATTTCTCCCGGTTATTCGTAAAAACTATCTGTAAATTTAAAAAGAAAGGTTACCAACATGATATTTTACAGCGCTCTGCAGGCCTGGTGATTAACCCTTCTACAGTTTATCATTATGATTACCTCTTTGATTGCACGACGGTGGCAGGGGTTTAAGAGTTTATGAAGGTTTATGGGAAAATCTTTCTTAAAAGAACCTAGAAGCTCGGTGTGTTTCTTTTATCCCTGTCATCGTGTTCGCGCTGATTATACTCCAGAAGATCTGGTCTCGGTAAGATCATTGAGTACCCACCCTTCGGCTTTGCAATGCTCTTAGCTTTTTATGGTTTAGTTGTTTTTGTGCTTTTGCATGCAGCATTGTTGAGCCGATAAGTGGGTTGGAGTTTTTTCACCAAGACAACTTGTACTTGGTTTGTGATATGAGAACCTGTTAGGGCAAGTGTGAGGTTGGTGCACCCTAGAACCTGGTTTAAACCCCCAGTGGCAATTTGATTTGCCACTGACCGTTCCAAGGCGGTAACCCCTGGGGTTCTCATTTTTGTTTATTGTTAGTGGTGTCTTTTTGAAACTGATCATTTTATTAACCATGCTCTCTCCCCCTCTCTTCTTCTTGACTGTGAGTGGAGGCTGTTTTTTTCTGAATGTGGAGATTCCTGATATGCATATTTCACCTTTATATTCAGATCTACAAAAGATTAAACATTTTGCTTTTTTTAATCGAATTTCATTATACGAGTAGTGTACCATTAAAGTTCTGGAGAGAAATGTATAATATGTTTAGTTATACTTTCAAACACCAGCTGCTGTGCAAGAAATACATGCTTAATAATGTATAATTATTATGTGTGCATTATTTTAACATTATAAATTTTACACGTTTATAACAACAATCCTTAGATTTTCAGCCCAATCCGCGACTTCAATAGTTTTTCTATCACTCGGCTGAATTCGTTTCTGTTAATGTTGTTTGAGCCAATTGAGCTACCGAGGCTACCTTCTTAAGGACGGTAGTACATTCCTCCCTTCCAAATGAGACAAACCACTAAATCGGCTAATGTCTACACATGCAGGTTCGGATCGAGTACCCCTACTCATTCTCACTAATAGCAAGATGAAGCAACTAACAATTTAGGAACAACTTTTACACATTATGAGGAGGCGACAGGTTAAACTGCCTCGGGGCTTCGTCATTACTGGGATTGCGAAATCATTTGTAATCTAAAAACCTATTAAGATTTGTTCGACGATAGTTTTCGTTTTTGCAAATGTTAACAGATGTGGAGGAACTATAATTGCTAATACTCCTTTTCTTAATCTTGGAATAAAACATATTATTATCTTGTTCATAACTTTCATAGTCCCAAAGATGTCTGTTTGTCCGAATCAGTGACTGGTTTGGTAATACTCTCTAGTTTTTGAAGTTGGCTAGGTAATAAACTTCCTAAATGCAACTGCCAAGCGGCAGAAAAAAACTCTGCTAAAACCTCAAGAAGATATTGTCATTATAAGAAGAAGGCAGTCAGCTCAAGTCATGCACCCCTTTTAAAGAATTATTGTTCATAAACTACGCCTATGACCGAGATTGTAACCATGAGATTTCAGTTTTGTTAAGATCATCTTATTTGAAAATATCTTCCATAGAATATATTGAAAGATTGTCAAGTTGTCGGTTTAAATGAAGTTATAGATAGGAGCAAAAAAGGTAAAGGCAACTAAATCTAAGCGAGACAACTTATGATGGAGAAAACTAAGAATTTCATTACGAGTGACCTCTCTTGGCCAGTGAAAACTGTAACAGAAAATTAGTTATTAGTTCAGAGCAATCGTTAAAGCTCAGGTAATGTAAAAGTGTGAGTGAAATTTGAATGCACGCTATTGTACTCAAAAAACTCTGTATTTGATTGAGATCTAACACGTGAACGGTATACAAATATACTTGACACCTTTTCTCCAAATGCACACGCATGTGTTTTTTTTTGTGGAAATGGGGTTTTAAGAGGACAAGGACCTAAACCTGGACAAATTTCTTTGACTGGACCATCTGTTTTCAACATAATGTTACCTACATGGATATTTTAACATAACATTGATGAAATGAAAAACAACATATGATTTTGCTCTTTATTGTTGATACGAATAATGTATACGATGCAAAGGCTTGAAACAACTGGAATTTCATAGTAAAGTAATGTCAAATTATGCTTATGAGCACAGACTCTCATATGGCAGAATGAACACATACAAAACTATATACACACCTGGGATATGAACAGTTGTTAATTTTAACTTGTACTGTGGTATCATTCAATTTTCCGGAAATCAAATTTCGCAAATTTTACATGGCATTTTCACACAGGCAAAAATTCGCGAAGTTGTATCAATTTCATATTCGTTGGATTTTGACTTCGCCCTACCGCCAAATACGAGAAATTTAAAACCCCGCGAAATATTATGATATAAAAGTAAAGTTTGCTTTTTTTCCCTCGTACACTGAACAACTTTTAAAGCTGATCAAATAGAAATTTTATGTCAAATTATGTTAATGGTAATAGCAAAGAAAACAAAATGCAGTATAAATAATTACAACACTATGTACATACATGGAAAAAAAAAGAAATTTTAATTATTTGTTAGTTATAATAATTGATCTAGATGTTCTCAATCCTAAGCGCACAATAAATGTAATTCCGCGAAATATAATGATACTAGTAGTCTGACTGATTAATAAAGATATACAATTTAACATTATTAAAAGTGCTACAAATTAAATTTCCCCACAAGTACAAGTCACATGGAAGTGGAAGTAACCTCTGCTAGAAGTTTGATATAGTTTCAGTGACTTTTGGTTCAATATTGTCAGGAGTTGGCACACGATAATCGTCCTGATTGATTTTTTGAAAGTGCTTAATCGAAGTACAATAATGGGAAATGGTGAGACAGCTCCTCGCTAATAGGAAGGGTAAAATGTTTTATAAATTGTTAAGCATTATGACATGCAATGATCGGAAATAAACAAATTCACAACGTTCAGCAGTTTTTACGCGCAATAAAGGCTTCCATGTTACCTTCCCTCAAGTACAACTCCCCGGGCAGCTGAATTCGTTGGTTTATAGACCATTGATATATCGGAGATGTATTCGAATTAAAGTATTTTGCAATTCCACAAATCTCTCCCTTGGGAACAATATATTTATAAGCTTAAACCCGCACACAGCTTCTTACATACAGGAAGCTGTATTTAAAACGTGATTTATACGGCAAGAGAGACATTTGCAAACTAAGCAAATTGAATGAAATATATGCCTATAAAGCATGCCTAACACCTGGAAAAATTAATTTGTTATTGTTGCCAATTCAAAGCCTGCTATGAAAACATAAAATATAAAAATCCCCGATACAGAAAAAGATGATTCTTGTTGATATATAAATATTCATAGTTAAGTTATGAAGAAATTGCAAACACTTTTCAAAATTAAGTAACACAATGACATTAGATTATTGTATCTGCCGTTCCATATGAAGAAATATTATTGCAATAGTGGGATTTTCTGTAAACACACCAACATTTATTTCAACCGATTTGTTGTACATGTTTTTCTTTTTATTATAGTTTTTATGCGGATATTGTCTTCTATCCAATAGTTACCGGTTGTCTTGTTCGGAGCTTAGATGTACGAAATATGTGTCATGTACTTTTAAAAGTACATTGTCGATAATTCTACAAAATACACAATCAACGATTATATATGCTCATTTTATCCAAATTCTATAGGTTAAGGGCAACACGTTTTAATTTATCGTAATTTCATCTCGACATATTTAAGAGAATATGTCCACGATTCTTTCCATAATATACCAGATAACACCCCTTCCATTTGGAGACTTATAGTACTGACCATTTAGGTGCGAAGCATAACAGGCATTAAACCACCATGCTCCTGTGCGTAACACTGCACAGTTGTCTGTTTCCTTCAGGTCATTGTCTCGGTCTTTGATAGTGAATCCTTTACCATTGTGAATGTCAATAAGCGAATCGCTAGCATTGCCTTCGTATCCTCTTATTTCTAACTTATAATTCTCAACTTCATTCGCTTTTCTAAATATTCCGTATTTCGCAAACGCTTTATTTCCCTCAAAGTCTCCTAAGTCTATACGCAGCTCATGGGATCGACTGCTAGTCAGAGCATTAATGTATTTGTTACCTAGCCAAAACTCACCCTCAACATCTCCAAACCCATCTCTGTAATCGTCCCACCCTCGGTAGAAATCTTCGCTTCCGTCCTTCCGGCGTTGAAAAACCGTCCATCCGCCATTATCTGTTTCCTGGTCGCAGTAAACCAAGATCCTATTATATTCATCATTTATTCTTAAGTAGTAGCGTCCACTCGATGTATAACGTCTAGGACTTTTAACGCTTTCACCAGACGCACATTTTCTTGCCTCAGCTCTGCAAATTTCTTTTCAATTTCATCCCTGTCGTTCTTATGTGCTTCTACTAGACGCTGATTTTCCCGACTCAGCTCTGCAAATTTATTTTCAATTTCATCTCTGTCGTTTTTATGAGCAGTTACCATGACTTGTTTTTCCTCTTCAGTTTTTCGCTTTAATTGTTCGAAGTTACCTTCTAACTCACTATTTTTTTCTCTGATGTCGAGAGTAAGTTTCCCCAGATACACATTTTCTTGCATCAGCTCTGCAAATTTCTTTTCAATTTCATCTCTGTCCTTTTTATGAGCAGTTACCATGACTTGTTTTTCCTCTTCACTTTTTCGCTTTAATTGTTCGAAGTTACTTTTTAATTCGGTACATATTTCTCTGATGTCGAGACTAGTATTAAGTTTCTGGCTCTGAAAGGCAAGGCGAAGTAGTTTGATATCGGATCGTAATTTTCTAAATTCCTGCTTTAAGCCCTCCTCATCTACTGTCTTTGAACTTCCACAAACACCATCACTTTTAAATTTTTCAAAAGTTTCTTCTAACGTTGTATTTATCAATAGATCCATTTCATCCAGTCTTCGAAAGACAGTCGATATGTCATGACTTCTAAACTCGCTCTCTGCAGAGATCCTTCTCTCCAGAAACCTTAATCTATCCTCGAAGATTTTAAATCTGTCGCACTGGCATGTACACAATAACGATATCAACCAAACTGTCCTTGTTAAATATTCCATTTTTTAAAATGTCTTTGCAAGTTGTTGTATGATTTTGCGATATTAGTATCTGCAAGCACTTGCTGTCGACACCAGTTAAATAGATAAAACTTCATACAGGAAAATACTCAAGCATGTAGATCAAGTATATTCTCAAGTGCGGATACGTTTTAAGTACTTGTTATATAATTGACATAAATTGTTTTAGGTCTATTTATTTTACTTTTTTAACTATGACCTAGCAATGAAGAAAGGAGCAACTCCTTAAGATGTTTTCTCATAGAATGGTATTAATTACACGTTTTCTTAGTATGTATATACATGTAACTGCAATATAAAAATACACCATAGCCTCGATAATAAATGTGTCTGCACTATTTCATAGTAGTGCAGTTTTTATAAATTATGAATACTCGTATTGCAATAGTTAATGTAGTACTCAGCTCTTGAAGGTGTAGACCGAATAACTGTGTTTCGATACATGTTCATAAATAATTTAGTTCTTGTTCAAGACGAATAAATTGTGTGAATTTTAAATAGGCGAAGCTAAGATTTAAGCCGAACTTAAATTAATTTATGAATCCATTCTCTCATTGTTGATTAATAATATACAATAATGTAATATCGATAAGTTCCATCCAGGCCAAATATGTATTTTCGGATGAAAGGAACCATGATTCTTATAATCGGATCGAATCTTTTTACAAAGATATAACACTAACATTAAGAATGGAAGGGGAAGTAACCTTTTCGAGGAGTTTGATATAGTTTCAGCGACAGTTGTCTCAATATTATTAGTATTGGCACAAGATAACCAAATCGAGCTCGGCCTGCAAAATAAGCAATCATAAACTGGAGTTTAAAGATTGATTAACGATCTCAGTAAAAACAAATATGAACATTGAAATTAACCAGAAACGGTATAATTGCAAAGAATATGTCAACAGTAGAAAGCAAGAAGATACACTCGCATTTTTATCAATATTGCGATTGATGTTAGTGAGATTTGAACTTGTGACAGATAAATCAAACTTAAAAATAAAGTTGAATTAAATTGTATCAATTGAACCATTACAGTTCTAGAAAACTTTCAAAAAATATATAATGGTTGAAATTATTTTTGAGCCAATGGCTATGCAGTATTTTTCAAATATTTCGAACCTTAATTCTCATAATGTTGCGCGTCGGAAATGTGTTATTATAGGACAATTTGCTCCCGATTATTGTTCGAACATTTAATGACGAACATGTATTTGTTCGCTTACGATCTTTTAAAGCGTGGAAGTAGGCGTGACTTAAAAATAGAGAGGTAAAGGAAATCATTTAAATATTATTTGAGCGTTGACTTTTTGGCTGATGATCAACTTCTTAAAATGTTTAACCCTTTACTTCATAGACACGTCTGTTATCACAAAAGGGCTAGTGTAGATCCAGATCAGCTATAAAATCAATGCCATCTGATCCGGAGTTACACTGTTCGTTATTGTTGTTTTTGTCAGAAATAACTTACTGAGTCTAAAAGCGGATAGTGTAGATCATGATCGGAATGCACGGATGTGTCGGCTGATCTGGATATTAACTATTTCGCCAAGATATAAAAGATGTATTTATAGAAAGGGTTAAATGGAACTTTCACTGACGAATCTTTGTTTCTCCATCCAACATACACTGTCGCACAGGTTTCCCCTGAGACCCATTGTGTTTTCAGATAAAAAATTGCATAATTCACTTTCTAAAATATTCTTTCAGTACATGTTTACAAGCCACAAAACTACTTGCAGTTTGACAGTTGATTTTGTGTATACCCATTTATGGTAATTTAGGCGGAGAATGTTTTGTCAGTTACAAAAATAATTTCAACCATTATATACGTTATAGTTTATTTAGAGGCTTGTATGAAAAATTAAACGGTCGCCCAGCTGCGCTGGGCCTGACCGTTTAATTTTCATACAAGCCTCTAAATAAACAATAACCTATACATATTTCTTAATATATAATATTATAATATATTTGATAATATACTTTATAATTCTTTAAAACACAGGATTTCAGTGCATTATTTGCTTAACAATTCGATTTGTTTTCTGTTTTCACATCTGTGGCAATAGGAAGCAGCAGTCATCAGCAATATGAAACAGCCATCATCGGCTTCGGTACACAGCTATCAGCGGTTAGAAAACAGCCATCTGCGGCTTAAGGAATCAACCATCTGCGGCTGTACAAAACAGACATCTTCGGCGATAGGAAACGGGCATCTGCTGCTATAAGAACCAGCCAACTGAGCCTAAAGGAAACAGCAATCAGTGGTTAGAAATCAGACATCTGAGGCTTAAGGAACCAGCCTTCAGCGGCTTTAAGAAAAGGCATCCGCTTATATAGGAAAATGCCATTTGCGGCTGTAGGAAACAGCCATCTGCTGCTGTATGAAACTGCAATCTGCGGATATAGGGAACATCCATCTGCAGCTACGACTACATCCATTAGTCGGCTGAATCTGTGTACTCGATTTTACTTTCTTTGAAGTTGTGTCTGTTCTTTCATTTTCCTAATAAATGTAACTTAATGCTGAATCGAAATATGGTACATTAATTGGAAATGCGCATGCTAAAATGCTTCCGCACTGATCAGAAATGGACATATTTACATCGTTTGAGCAGTGTTTGTCCGCAACAAAGTGGCCGAGCTTCGATATAAATGTAGGCAGGTGTATCCGATGGTATTTAGCTTATTGGTTTAGCGGAGCAGAACCAAAGCATAACTGTGCAAAGTAATCTGTTGTTTCAGCAATACAGCCAGTAAATAGAAATTGTTTATTTTTGTCGTACGTGACTTACCATGGTATTGTATTAGCTTCGGATTAGTTTATTGCATAAAATAAGGTCTTAACGATATCTAGTGAAAGACAACATTAAACGTTTTTATTTTTTGTTAATTTGATATGGTGTTCCTTCACATCAACAGTAGCCGGGCAGTATTGAAACCAGTTTTAAAATGTGCTCAGTCTTAGCCAGCGATAGCATATTAAACCTTAATCTCCATCAGTTTTTGATAGATCGTTCAGTCATAGCAAGAGATAGACGGCAGCCATTTTATGCCATTAGATTTGGAAAAATGTGACCATTCATAGGCAGAAGTAGCTTTCCAGTTATTTTACGCCATCAGCCCAAAAACAGTCATAGCAACGGGCGCCGTGCAATGCTTTCATGGCATCAGTTTAAAAGGTCTTTAGTCATCGTGAGAGATGTCCGGGCAATTCGTTTACACCATTACTTTGAAAAGTTGCTATGTCGTAGCCAAAAGTAGTCAGGCAGTCTTTTCACGGCATCAAATTCGTTACAGTGTGCTTGATCATCTTTATGTTACAAAATTTTCCTATTAACAGGCATAACTTCTTAAACCTCTGCCACCATCGTGCAAACAAAGTGGTAAGCGTGACTTTCAACTGTATATGGTTAGAGCTTCGATATGAGACAATAATTACTTTGTTGATATACCACTTAACAATTTCCCATTTGTGCTACCTGATTTTGGTCTATAATTACATGTATCACAAATGTAAATATACAATAAGTTGCTCACGCCGATGAGTAACCACAAAAAGTTATGCAGGTAGAACTTTCATACTCTGTTAAAAAGCACCAGAGGGTTCGGACTATGCCAGTTCGCTTTGCTAGACACAATAGAATTAAAATTAATGTACACAAACAAGTGGTGCATTAAGAGATCTGACTTAATCATTTTATTCGATATTGACCAATTTCTTGATAGACCTTCCAGCTGAGGCATTTGTCACGATTTCTCGTAGAACGCTTCATTTTTTGAAGTGGTGTACCACGTGTTTACAGAGAGCATACTTGACAATATCACACGATTTATCACTTGTCTCGATCGTGTGATTCCTTTTATTAAGTAAGCTTAACTAGAGATTGTGTAAAACACATAATAAAGCGTTAATATTTGCCAAAGTAAAATTAGAACTCACTGAATGCTAATTACATGTACGAATCACATTGTGTTTAATGACTGTCTTCCGACTCTTTAAGTTCAGTGTTACCGGAATGCTTGGCTTTCAAGTGTATAAATTGTTTAGTTCAGCATGACTCACTGGATGAAAAGTTTTACTTAGGCTAAGGGTGAAACTCTAGTCCGTCGGGAAATTTGCCTAACAAGTCCGGTTTGTTTCACATTTTAATAGGACATTTAGGGGGTGAGGGTATTTACTGCTTATCGTAGTTCTGATCCTTCTTCAAGAAACGCCGCCGTCCTAGATTATTGTAGTCTCCGTTCTTTCAGCAACAATAATAATTACTAGTCTACAAGAAGCCTGTATGGTTATTACTAGCTTCTTTACATTTGTGGTGTTCTTGTCCAACAAAAAATGCAATCACTGCAATTAAAAAATTAAATGCCACTACTCCATCAAAGCAATTCTACACCAATGGTTTAAGACAATTCATTTCTAATATAATATTAATTCCTCCACGCTGTTCGTAAATTCATACCATTTAAAAATTTTAAAAGAATGTTAAAGCATGATATTCTATAGCGCTCAGCATGCTTGGTGATTATTTCATCATAACTGATTGCTTTGCTTACCTCCTTGTTTACAAGACAGTTAAAAGTTTTGAAGATTACTAGGGAACTCTTGTAAAAAGATGTAAAAAGTGGATTTATTTCTTTTATTTCTGCCATTGAGTTATTGCTGATTTAACATCAAGTACTATGATCTTAGTTTATTGAGTCTCTGTCCACCGTTTTTGTTGGTCAATGCTTCCTATTATATATTTAAAGCCTTTGTATAAACCTAGTCAAGTGGGTGGGTACTTATTCACAAAAACATGTGCTTGTTTGTTCATTTGAGAACCTGTTGAGAATTTAGTGCGAAGATGGTCTCGTTTAAGTGGTCGCAAACACTGCAAATGGCGAAAACTGGCTAAAATTTTAAAAATATTTGTGAAAATTTCGTATGGAACCTTAGACCCCCCAAAAACAGGAACGAAATTTTCACATGACAAAAAAAGTGAAAAATGATTTGACAAAATATTTTCCAACGGAAAATTCACATATTTTTTTTAACAAAGGTACGTATATCAGAGGATCTATCAAAAACACGCACGCACCCGCCCAATGAAAATCACTAGGACCTTTTTGCGTATCAGGCGAATTTCTTCAGGATGGTTTGATTCAGTAATGAATCTGAGTTATTCCTCTTATAGCCCAAACAATGAAGATACGATAGCGTCATGACGAGTGCCTTGTTATCGGAGGAACGCGATGTCGAGTACTACACGCTGCCTAGAGTAGAAGGTAAGAGCGCCGGCGCCAGTGCACGCTGCATAGAGTAGAATGTAAGAGCACCGCCGGCGGCAGTGCACGCTGCCTAGAGTAAAAGGTAAGAGCACTACCGGCAGCAGTGCACGCTGCCAAAAGTAGAATGTACGAACATCACCTGCGGCAGTGCACGCTGCCAAGAGTAGAAGGAACGAGCACCAACGGCGACAGTGCACCCCGCCTAGGGTTGAATGTACGAGCACCACCGGCGGCATTGCACGCTGCCTAGAGTAGAATGTACAAGCACCACCGTCGGCAGTGCACGGTGCCTGATAATTTCGAAGTTATTTGACTATTTCATTAACGTTAGTCAACGCTGACGTCAACGAACTGGTGATCATAATAAATTACATGTATTTATATTATGTTTTGTGATATAGAAGTCATGTGTGAACTTTCAAATGAAAATCTTTAGCAGTTTCAGAGATATGACTTCATTCCAAAAACTTAAAAACCTAGGTTTAAGATTTTACTGAGTACATTAAGGGGAATTATTCTGTTAAAATCTAACCAAAAGTTGTGGGACTTAATTAGTAATCTTATATAATGACCAAGGAGCCATGTGTGAACTTTCAATTGAATTTCTTCAATAGTTTCACAGATATGACTTAATTCCAAAACTTTTAACCTAGGTTGAGGTTTTTTCTAAGTACATAACGGTCCATAATTCTGTTAAAATCCGACCAAAATGTATGGGACCCGAAGCCATGTGCGACTTTCATGAATTGAATATCTTAAGTAGTTTCTGAGATATAACTACATCCCAAAACTTTAACCGGACGCGCGTGCCGACACACGGGTGATTGTAACAGCTCTTCATATTCTTAGAATAGTAGAGCTAAAAAGGGGCAAAAATTCAATAATCATGAAGGAGTAAAGGGGCAAAATTCAATAATCATGATGGAGTTATGTATGTAACTTTCCACACAATTGCATGTTGTCATCATTTACTTAAGGCGTGTTCCAAGTTTTGAGGCAATGCATCGAGTAACAGCAGAGATAATATAGAGGTTAAGATTTTTACGTGTAACATGTACGTGTACGTGTACTCGTACCTGTAGCATTCTCCCACGATGCAATGACTCTCGCTATAACCACACGTTATTGGTTTTCAACAAGAAGCAAAATCGCTATTTTACTTGAGAAATTGCAAATTTGAAACACTTCGTTACTTGTGACGTGCAGTTATCGGGATTGTTCAACGATGCGTTGCTTAGCCCTTATTAAAGTGTTGAAATCTTTACACGTACACGTCCACGTTACACGTAAAAATCTTAACCTCTATATTGTACCTTTTAAAGAATGTTCTAAGATAAAATGGGCATAATGGGCATAATTCAGAGAAAAACCATGATAGAGTTAGGTAAATTGTCTAACAAATTTAGGAAGTGTTCCAAGTTTGAAAATGATATACGGGATAACACCAGAGATATTGGAAATTTTCAAAGTTTTTGCAAGACAACGACGACGACAACGACGACAACGAGGGGGCTATGACAAAACCTCGACTTTTTCTTCAAAAAAGCCGAGCTAAAGATGAATTTGAAACACAGATAATTAAAAGACTTGTTATTTTTACAAATCACAAATAGACGGAACCAGCTGGCGACGCACGGCAATGCGATACGACATTACGACATTTTCCGAATTTCGTCGCCAGCGCACGACATGTTATTACGCGATACGATATTGCTAATTGCAATACAACATCGTCACTTTACGATACAACACGCAACATTGCGATTCGTCGCGTGACGTTTGCTTGACGAAAATTAAGATTATGTCAATATTACATTCTTGCAAGTTCTCATTTTACAAAATTATATTGCATCTACCTATGATTGAACTAGGAAAATATCTATACTGACTTCCTATATAATGCAATACGACTAATAGGTCCTTTATCGTTGCATCTTGTTTAAATTATGCTTTCCCGAGCAAAGGAGCGATTCCATGCATCAAAAATGCACGACACCGAGGAGCTAGAGATATTTTTAAATGCTGAGAAATCATGTAAATCCATAAGAGCTAACAGTAATAATTATAGTTTTCAGGATTTAACTTCATAACAAAGTCATGTGTGCAAGACGTAGGAATGTGTCACATAATTATGTGAAAAATTCGTTGATATCTAGTGGTGGTTAGAAAATAGGCCTCGAAATTTTCACAGCACATTTTTGGCCATTTTCGTACGAAATTTTCACACGTATGTGAAGAACTCGTACGAATTGTTCACACGTGTGACGATTTCGTTTGTGTGAAAATTTCGGTTCAACATACCTTTGCAATGCTAGTGATACCTTAAATCTTGTTTTAACTACCACCGGCAAAGTCTTTGCTACTTACCTTGCCAGGTTTACATTTACGTTAATTGTTTTGGTGTCTTGCCAATTTGTAATTGATCATACAATGAACTCGTTCTCTCTTTTCCACTCTACTTTTTGGAAGTGCGTTTGTTTATAAGGGGGTGGGGGCTATTCCTGATAGGCAAATTTCACTCTTTATTGAATATATATCTTGCTTTTCTATATTGCAATTGTCTATTAATTTTGTTAAAATGGTGTTATATTCTTAGACTTGTGTCGAAATCCGAATATATATGTATTTCGGTTTATGACACCATAGAACAATTCGCCTCTTGTTGTTAAATGTCATTTGCATAAAAATATTAGTTTTTACTGACACTCTCTTATTAAGGACGTTTAAAAGGCATTCACTACAATTATGATTCTTAAAAGTAGATCATAATTATGTCAAAGTCAGAAGTATTACGATCAGTTGTAGCGGCATGTGCATAAAATAAAAAAATGGCATTAAATAAATAAAAAGATTACAAAAGCACCCGACCCAATTGGTCTTTATGTCATCTTAACAATAAGTAATTGAAAAACACATGATATCTATGAATATGAAATATGAAATACATTTAACGCTACCATGGCAAGTATATGTTTATGTTTTTAATCAATTCTGACATTCAAAAAACTTTTAAGTAAGTATTATGTTATACTGCTTACATGCAAAATTGTATGATTACTCGTTTGGCAAGTGTGGTGTTGTTGCACCCTAGAACCACGTTTAAACCCGTTCCGGCTGTAATCGTTCCGGTTCTCTTTTTCGTTAATTGTTTGCGGTGTCCAATTTGAAATCGATCATTTGATAAACCCATGGTATCTTCTCCTCTCAAATGTTTGGCTGTGTGCGGTCGCTATGTTTTGGGTGTGGCAATTCCTAAAAAGCATATTTCCCCTTTTTCAATATCCCATTTGGAATAGTGTGGGAATTTCGGGTATTTTAAACCATTTTTATAGTATGCGATTTGCTTTGTGATGTTGTCGCGTGGTTTCACTTTTGTACTGTAAAATCATTTATATTCTTGGTGTTCTTGTTCTCGTCGATTAAAACTATAAATAAATAAAAAAATAAAATGTGAAATTGAATTTATATTCGTATATATTCGTGGGGTTCTTATTTTCGTGGATATCGTGAATTAAAAACCTTCATGAAATGAGAAATTGAATTTAAATACCTATGAAAATGGTGTCTGACAGAGAACACTAAAATTTAACACCAAGAATTCAAGTACAGCCACAGTACTCTCAGATCTGCTGTCAAATCATACATGTCACGTTCACCTATCGATATTTTTTTTTATCTGAGAACCATGTGCAATTGATCATCGGATGGCATTTATATAACATAATTTTACCGACATATGCACTCGATCGTTTTTGATGGATCAGTTCAACCCTTTCATATCTGCAGCATATTATCAACAAGTTTTAGCTTTCCAAAAAGCTAGTCGGTCATTAGCACAACCTTTTAAGACGACGGCACACAAGTTTAAACTTTAAGCCACTTGAAATTAAAGCGCTTTATATTTATTGGATGTCATACAAAAATGTAAGTTTATTTATAGGTATTCTTTCTTTCGAAGGAGATGTATTTAAGCAGGTGATAAAACTAACCCTGTTTGCAAACAAAATCATTCACCTGTAGGTAAACCGAAATTGAAAAGTTTATCAAACACTATTTTGTGTCACAAAGTGTTAGAAAGCAACGATAATCACGCTGTAAATATATACCAAAAGCTTCAGAATATGTTAAAAAACAACAACAAGTTTTTCACTGTCACAGAGTGGGAGAGAAAAAGGTTCACACAGTCTGGCCGGGACTCACTGGTATAACATTGCTCTTTCTGATCTAGAACAATTTCGTTAGAATGTTGGTATTTACTTAGAATGTCTTATGACTTCAAGTAACAACTAAACGCGTTAATTTCAAATTTGCCTAAAGTATGCACGTCAGCGCTGTCTTTGTTTGTTAAAATGTTATGCTAATATCTGACTAACTTTTTGGAAAGCATAATTTTGTTTTGTCTATTATTGACAGTTTCATGACTCGTTTTGAAACTTCCGCAAAAATATGTGTTTTCGCATGTTCCAAAGATTATTTTGTAGATTCAAGACCAAATTTAAACTTTGGAAAGCTAAAACTTGTATTGTCTAGTATTGTCAGTTTCACGACCCGATTAAAGATTCCTGCAAAAATGTGTGTTCTGATGTTCGAATGATATTTTTTTTTACATTCAAAACCTTATAAAACTTTAATAACCAGTTGAGTGGCAAAATGCAAGATAACAGTTTAGCAAACTTATCAAAGTAATGACGAATGTAATCCATATCGGGCTAGCTTAAACATGAAACACTATCCCCGTGATACCCCTGTCCCCGAGATTCACAAAATGCTGCAGAAGTTCGTAGATAAGAAAATAAAGCGAAATAATTAGCTAATCTCTGTTCAGTGCTCTCTACACATTCTAGTTGCTAATAGAGTCATAAGCTGTACATCTTTTGTTTATCAGTATACATTTACTAGACAAAATCCATGTATATGTTTATTGTTCTTCGTCGGAAATATCTTTATGAGTAATAAGCCTAGCTGATCAGAAGCTGGAGGGAGGATTTAAGAATAGGTACAGACTCCATATATGACGTCGTTTAACATCCAATAAGAGGCCTCTAGGTTTTCATAGATAACGACTGAGTAAGAGTCTATCCATAAATAACGACTTAGTAAGAGTCTGCTTTTCTAAACTATCCGTTCCGTCTGGTCCGTGAACTTTGCTTTACATCGCTGTTAACTGGTGTTCAGGTAGAAAGCTCAAGTTTGGTCCATTATAATATGTCGGTCATCAGGATGACCGACAATAAAGTTTCATGCAAATATACGTAAATAGCAATTCAGTTTGATATCAAATAATCCCACTGACGATACTACTTATTTTGAAACGCCATCTTAAACATTATTGCTGCAAAAATGAAATGAACAAATCAAATAAGAACTTTAAACCTGAGTAAATGCGTGACCCTAATAAAAATATGCATGCATACAGATACAATTGTGCATACACTTTCCTTATTGATGTCTTAGAAAGATATTAAATTCAACGAAAGAGGCGTTCCTCTTGCAAACATATTTGCTCCATATTTAAATTCTGCACAGACTAATTTAAACCTGTAAGAGAATACATTTTGAAATCATCGCATTTTCATTTCGACAAACTTTAGAGAATATGTTTCTTCATTGCTTTTCCAATAATACCATGCAACTCCTAGGCCCACTTCGGAATTTCTACCAGTGTAATATAAACCATTCAAGTGGGAGCTATAGCATTTTAGGAACCACCACGCTCCAGAGTATTCATAAGCACAATTAGTCTTGTTCGTAAGATCGTTGTCCCGGTCTTTAGTTGTGAAACGTTGACCGCTATGACTAGTTAGTGCATCACCTGCATTACCAGTATATTCACCGACTACAAGAGCGTAATCCTCAGCTTCGGTTAAAAGTCGAAATCTCTTATATTTTGCAAAGGCTCTGTTTCCCTCGAAGTCTTCCATGTCAATACGCAACTCGCGAGATCGACTGCCAGTCAGAGCATGAATATATTTATTACCAAGCCAAAATTCTCCCTCGATATATCCAAACCCATCTCTGTAATCGTCCCAGTCTCGGTAGAAGTCTTCGCTTCCGTCCTTCCGGCGTTGAAAAACCGTCCATCCGCCATTATCTGTTTCCTGGTCGCAGTAAACCAAAACTCTATTATATTCATCATTTATTTTTAAGTAGATGAGTCCGCTCGATGTTAAACCCATATCAAAGGCATCCTTACAAGATGAGAATTCTGACTGTACATGTACTCGCTCGTGTTTTTGTAGTCTGATTGCTAGGAACTTTAATGCTTCCAATAGATGCACATTATCTTGCCTCAGTTTTGCAAATTTCCTTTCAGTTTCATCACTGTCGTTCTTATGTGCTTCCACCAGACGCTGATTTTCCCGACTCAGCGCTGCAAATTTCCTTTCAATTACATCTCTGTCGTTCTTATGTGCTTCCACCAGACGCAGATTTTCCCGACTCAGCGCTGCAAATTTCTTTTCACTTTCATCCCTTTCCCTTTTATTAGCAATTACCATGACTTGTCTTTCTTCTTCAGTTTTTCGCTTAAATTGTTCATTTTCTGTCCTCAGCTCTTCAAATTTCTTTCCAATTTCATCTCTGTCGCTTTTATGAGTAGTGATCATGACTTGCTTTTTCTCTTCACTGTTTTGCTTTAATTGTTCGAAGTTACGTTCTAACTGCGTATATTTTTCTCTAATTTCGAGAGAATTAAGTTTCTGGCTCTGAAAGGCAAGGCGAAGTACTTTTATATCAGATCGTAATTTTCGATATTCCTGCTGTGCACCTTCTTCATCTACTGTCTTTGAACTACCACAAACACCATCACTTTTAAATTTTTCAAAAGTTTCTTCTAACGTTGTATTAATCAACAGATCCATTTCATCCAGTCTTCGAAAGACAGTCGATATGTCATGACTTCTAACTTCACTCTCTGCAGAGATCCTTCTATCCAGAAGCCTCAATCTATCCTCGAAGTTTCTAAATCTGTCACACTGACATGTACACAATAGCGATAACAGCCAAACTGTCCTTGTTAAAAATTCCATTTTTTTATATTCTCTTTGCAAGTTGTTGCAATGATTTTGCGATAATAGCATCTGCAAGCACTTGCTTTCGACACCAGTTAAATACATAAAACTTCAAACAGAAAAATAGTCGAGCATGTAGATCCATTATAATTCTCAAGACTTCTTTCCTCAGTACGACTGCGTTTTAAGTACTTGTTTCATAATTGGTTTACTTAATTGTTTTAAGCCAATAACATGATTTAGAGTGAAAATAGTCTCAGCCTTAAAAGTTTATGGCTTGTTTTATCTTGAAATTCTCAGTTAATTACACGATTTATCCTTTCTGGTGGGTAACTGCAAGCAATTGCTGCTGTTTAAAAGTTTTAAAAGTTTATGTTCAAGTGCTTTACATGTCATGGAACACTTACTTCTTTTGCCGAACTTAATAAGTGAGGCACGCTTTGGTTTTCGCGATTAGTATTTATTCTTGCATAATACGATTTTAATAGACCGAACAACATTGTTTTAGTTATGTCTCCCCACCTCCCCTCTGGGGGGAGACATACTGTTTGTGCCCTGTCCGTCAGTCCGTCTGTCACACTTCGTTTCCGCTGAATAACTGGAGTACCATTCAAAGTTCACATGGTGATGGCCTTATTGATTAAAAGAACCCTATTGATTTTGGGATCAGTAGGTTAAAGGTCAAGGTCACAGGGGCCCGAAGAGTGAAAACCGTTTCCGCTCAATAACAGGAGTTCTATTTCACCCAGAGCCTCCAAACTTCATACGATGGATGTCCTTATTGAGTAGAGGACTCCTATTGATATTGGGGTTAGTAGGTCAAAGGTTAAGGTCACAGGGGCCCCGAAGATTGAAAACCGTATCCGGTCAATTACTTGAGTACCGCTTGACCCAGAGCATTCAAACTAAATAGGGTATGACACGGGCTTCCTTTTCAAAAAGGTGATATCTCTTCCTTGGCCTTCCTTCAATATGGCGCTGGGGGGGGGGGGGGGGGGGGGGAACATACGTTTTTCACAAAAAACATCAAGTTTATATTGTTTCAGAAAATTTATAAAATGCTTATAAATAATGCATTTTCGCTCCTATTTTCATATTTCCCTTCCCTCTATCCGTCCATATTATAGGTAACTAAATTGTTACTAATTAAACTGAAAACAAAGCGGAATACTTTTAACTGTGAGATTTTCAGCAGAAATGTAAAATCTATTAGTGTTCATGATCATAAACGCTTGTAAACTCAGATTAAGTGTATAAAATGCTTATAAATAATGCACTGTCGCTCTTATTTTCATATCTCCCTTCCCTCTGTCCGTCCATATTATAGGTAACTAAATTGTTACTAATTAAACTGAAAACAAAGCGGAATACTTTTAACTGTGATATTTTCAGCAGAAATGTAAAATCTATTGGTGTTCATGATCATAAACGCTTGTAAACTCAGATTAAGTGTAGGCTTAAGGATTTTGTTTTAAATAAGACGGTTATACAACAAAGTTTACTGTTGGTTCAACAACACAGCCATTAGTTGTAATACGGATGAAAATATAATGACTGTTGTTTTATTTAAAAGTCAAGTTTCTGGAAATCAGATATGTTACATACTGCTATAGAAACTAAGGTGCCATATTATGTTGTTTTTTTTCTTGGCTACAACTAATACTGACATTCAGCTCTATCCTCAAACTTTATTATAAAATAGACTTTAAACGTTTTAAATATTTATTTCATAGCGAAAAATGTGTCAGTTGTTCTGCAGTAGCCCATACCTATGCACAATCTGCATATGTAACAACATCGTACAACAATGTAAGAATAAGAGTCCGGTACACAAACTGTAGAAGCGGTGAGTGTTGCGACCTTTGCTTTGATAATAGAGTAATGTTACAGTTTTCTCATTTCCACTGGCGTATACCTGATAGTAGATTATTGTAAACGCCATTATGATAGCTTTTAAGGTACCAGGAGTGAAATCAATATTTCGTTTAAACACACTCGCCACACTCAAAAAACACAGCCTCCCCACGCAGCGAAAAAGAAGAGAGGAAGAGAGAGAGAGAGAGAGAGAGCTCATGTTTTATATATGTATGTCAATTCAAATAGGACGCCACAAACAATTAATAAACAAGAGAACCTTTGGGGATACAGCCTTGGAACGGTCAGTGGCAAAACAAATTGCCACTGGGGGTTTAAACCAGGTTCTAGGGTGCACCAACCTCACACTTGCCCCAACAGGTTCTCGTATCACAAAACAAGTACAAATTGTCTTGGTGAAATAACTCCAACCCACCCATCAGCTCAACAATGTTGCATGCAAAAGCATACAAACATATAAACATAAGAATTTAATAGCATTGCAAAGCCAAAGGGCGGGTACTCAATGATCTTTCCGAGACCAGAGCACCTGGAGTAAAATCAGCAAGAACACGATGACAGGGATAAAAGAAACTATCAGATGTTGAACTCTTTAGATAAAATCAGTAATTATTATAGACATGACAAAATTAATTTGATGTTATAACTGGAACTGAAGAATATTTTGAAAATTAGTTAGCAATAGTTTTTGTACAAACTACTAGTACACTTTAAAAAACAAACTGCGGGACTTTAAAAACTCTCATTTTGAAAAATACTCATAATTAATAAATAATCATGACCTTATTAGAAAGTAGCAAAAGTAGCAATAAAAACATGTCAACAACGAACCGCGAGTCGCCAAAAGAAGTGCCTTCAAAGCCAGTGATTAAATAGGCATCGAATGTGAAGAAACTTGATATTCCTTTTGCTAATATTCTGGCCTCAATGTAAATAAAACAGAAAACGGAGACCGCTCTCAGATCACATCGAATTCCTTGCTTAAAATTAAGCACAGTCTCAGAACTGACGAATGGAAGCATGGGATCTTAGACTGGTTTCCAAACTCAGTTAAATAGCATTGAAGCCTGATCCTGCAATTTCTTTAATGTCGGACAAAATTGCTATCGCCTGCAAACACTTATTACAAGTGTTCTTATGTCTCGAATTAAGAACTGACGATTTCCCTCCAGATTCGATTTATACATGATCTGTATATTGCAATATACACTTAAGAAATGGTTGATTTTCTTGCAAATTTCGCACAGTTCAACAACAGTATTTTATTGAGATATTATTGTACTGAATTCGCGCATTTTCGTTAGCGCGACATATCACGACTGTGGATTACGACCTTGCAATTCCCGTTTTTTTGTTGTTGTAATTTCCTGCTTCGATATTTAAATAATACTTCGAAATATTTCCGCGAATAAACAACACACATTATTGCATAAAAATTATAAGACGCATTGTAAAGCGATGTAGCAGAGAATGTATGCGTTTATCATCGGAATACGCATCATCTTCATTTTGTGCTGCTACCTGGTTACATATAAATACTGCATATATGTTATGTAAGCGATAACTAGAGAGTCACGCGACACTTCAGTAATATTTAAATAACGTTCATCAGCAAACTGTGTAAACATTTGATATTGTCATGTTTCTTTCAATATTCATCCCGCCGATATATGTATTATTATCATTATTGTTTACATACAGAGATCACGTGACTGCTAACTTATCACTCATCAGTTATACAGTGTATGTTGTTGTAAAAGTGAAAATGAATGTAGGGTAATTTGTGGTAACTGGGACAATGGGGTAACCGGGACATTTTGTAATTTTCGGTAAATTTGACAAACACGACTTACTTCCCGTGAATAAGATTTTCTGTGTTAAAAGTGTATTCAGTGACAAACATTGTTTTGTAAAAGTTCGTCTTCTAAAAATAGAGGGCATTTGTAGATAGCGGATCGTGTTTGGAACGTGTTTAAGGTAATTTTTACTAATTAAATTATTAGAAAACATAGATTTCGCAATATTTATAATTATGAATAATATCCATAGGTTGGTATGTAAACATTCGCTCGATGTTTGCGTTTTATCTTAGACATTTAAGCAAATTGTACGATGATTTGTTATTTTTGTAATTGCTTATTTGTTTCTCAGGTTTGTCGATTTACTAAAGGATAATTGAAATCGATACTGCATGATCATGAACGTTACGTCATGATAATGTGTGACGTCGGCAGTTTTATTTATAAATGTAATGCCGGATTTTACTTCATAATAAATGACGTGCTGTATCAATTTTCAATGAAAAAATCAAGCACAAGACATTATTCTTTGAAAATGTTTTAAAAGTTGTACTACTGTTGTATTTTAAAAGTGTTTATTTATTTATAAATAACTATATGATCTGGCCTTGACTTACGTCATAATTTGTTGTGACGTCATGAACGATGTTGTGAAATTGGTATATAATTGTGGTTTAAATTTTGCATCTCTTATGTGTAAATACCTCTTCTTATTGTCTGAAGATTGTCTGAAGATTTTCAAAAAAAGTTGATAAAGCTGTAAAATTGTATAAATCAACAAACATTTGTTCTGAAAATACACCAGACTATATACAAATGTGCTTTTCAAAGTGTCCCAGTTACCCCAATGTCTTTGGGTAAGTGGGACATCAATATCAGGGGCAGATCCAGGATTTTATTTTTATCCACTTTGAGCTTTGGAGTGGTGCTACACAAACACACATATAATGTTTTTGTTTGAATTGACAAGTATAAACTGTGCTATGAACTTATTTATCGGATAATGGATAAAAAGGGGTACTTTTACTTTATGATGAATTGGTCATCATTTGTATCAATTAAGTGCCATTCAAACTGCCTTAATTGTGATTGGTGATAACTAGATCAAACATACATGCTGGCATTATAACTATTCAGAGTGAATAATATACGTGAAAGATATTTACAAGATTTTGGGGTTGTTTAAATCTAACCTGTACACACAAAAAACTAGTTAGTGTTTTAACACTAATTAGTTTTTAAGCGTACTTAACGGACACTATTTACGGCGTAGTATTGCATGGACAGGCTTATATAATTTAAATAGAGATATTTGAGCATGTTAACAGTTAATCGTATGTTTGCTAAAATCTAAGTATAATGACTTAGTAAGTTACTAAATGCGTATTTCAAATAACTATTTTTTTTAATAAAATACCCTTATTTATAAAACGACAATACGAATAAAATCAAAATATCTTTCAGAAAAATGATATTTCTGTTAATAAATGATTCAGAGGACACATTATTGTGTTCAGCTTAACAGTGAAAGTCTGAAGTATAAATAAAGTGAGTTATATTGTGATTTTAAATTTATTTTTTAATTTATTAGACAAAACTAGTTTCATTTTAATCAAAACACAACTTAAAAATATGTAAATTTATATAATTAAAAATGTCCCAAGTTACCCCAATAGGTGGGGTAACTTGGGACACTTGACCAACGTTTTATAATTTAATGAGAAGCACACACTGTCAAGTTTTATATAAAAAAAGTTATTGTAGGTAGATAGTGTTTAGGTTTGTCATAGCAACAGGACAATAGAGTAAGTTAAAATTAGTGCTATGTATACGACTATACAACACGTATTCCTTAAGTGTCCCAGTTACCCCAAGTTACCCTACTATTCACCGTTGGCAGAATGAACAACGTTTAATGTCATATTTTAAATGTTTTAATATAAATTATTTGAATTTAAATTTTATTAAGTAATTTGAACAAATCGCGCAAACTACATTAAGTTTAATGTCACATAATAAATTATTAAATGTGATGATGAGCATTATGTTCATTTCGTATTATCCTCGGGTGGCAGAATGAATCCCACATGATACATGCATTTTAATGTATAATATAAATACCGTAATCACCCTTAACCTTGGGACACCCTAAATATCGGGTAATTAGGAAATTAATCATTGCTTGCGTACCAACATTTTGAACTGGACATTAGGGACATTTTTCGATGTCCATAATATCTAGAATCATCGATGCATGCATACACATGAACGATACAAAATTGTAAGTAATTAAATTATGCAACCTTATATATTGGTACTCGACGAATTTGATTTTTTTACCATCCCAAGACTTACGGTTTTTATGAGTAATACAATGTGACAATGCTAGATATATTCGTTGTAAGTTTTATCCGCGCTAAACAGACAGAATCGCACACATTGCATATATTTAAGGACATAATATCATACAATAAATAATCAAAAATGGTGTGAATTTTATTTTAGATGATTGTTGGTGCTGACCAGATTGACGGCGATTGGTACCCAGTATGGTCTGCGTCAGACAAGAAAACGCCTAACGGTGTCCTCCGAGATGGAAGACAGTCAAACACTTTAACGATAAAACACGTGACTATCTCACCCAGATCAAATGATAGTTTTTCGAGTGAATATTCAAAAGGAGTAAAAGGAGCTTCCACAAAGACGGGGCCTGGTTCAGTGTCTTCAGATATGTCAACGCTTGCCTAATTTGCATATTTAAATGAACCCTCGCCAGCCACGCCTTATGGAACGTTAACTCAAAGAGGTCAAACTCAACTAAATGTTGTTCAAGTGCCGGTTCAAATTCAGCGTGGTTATGGAACGGTGCCTGGTCCTGCTGACATGGGTAGATCCAAAGGAGCACATTTTTAGTCACTGGTACGATCGAACGTACTTCATGCAAGGCGGCATTCATACGATGATTATGATAACGCTGCTGAAGTTGTCGCTATGTTACCGCAACAAACTTACCAGCCTCATTGGCAGCATCAATTTCCTGCTACTCAATATCAACTTCAACCGAGGCAACAGTGCTCTTATCATCAGCAATGGCAGCATATACCGCCGCAACAGACTGTTTGGCAGTATCAGCCAGTTGTCAGTCAGCAACAATGGCGCCACATAAACCCCGCCTTCGATGAACTGCCTCCTCCACAACCATTGGTCCAGCCTTCTCAAAGGCGACCAATGACATTTGAGCAAATTTCTTCGTCTAAAGTTAGCCTGTACGATAATATGCAGATGGGAAAACGAGATGACGATGAGTGATATGCAAATCTTAGCCGACTCGTATGAAACGAACTAACCTTTTTCAGATAGCGTCATTCCTATTTATAGGTCAGAGATGTGTTGTCGACAAAGCTTCATTTGTTATACAGCGAACATTGTGCGGTTGGCCCTAACATTACAAAAAACCTTAGGCACAAACTCAATTTTCAACCGACAAACTTTATGCACATTCTAAGTTAAGGTTGTTTACCTGGAATACTTTAAAAAAAATGAAAAAAATAAATATATTTTTTTAAATCTAAGAAATATTTCAAAGTCCTGCTGGGACATTCTAGAGAAAATGTTTGAGTTCAAACTCAGATATTTTTATGTACTACTCCAACTGTTTCTTTTGTTATTTTAATCAGATTATAAAGATAAGGAATTTTCAATTATAAATTTATTCCCTAACCCAAAATAAGCTGTGTTTAACTTTGAGTACGGTTTAAAATCGTACTCTTATATATTTCGTGATATTGGGTCCAGACGTCAAATAAAAAAATGAGATTGGAAACCAGTCTCAAATCTCAAGCATGTCGCTATTTCAGCCAATCAGATGCTTGCGATTTGAGAATGGTTTCAAATATCAGTTTTATAATCTTGGGCTACACGGACTGTGTTGACTATTCGAGGCGAAAACAATTCAGGTCGCCAATGTGATCAACATTCGTGTTCAAAAGTGTTTGAGTTAAAGTATATAAAGTGTTATAGTGTGAGTTATTTACACGACCCTAGAACCCCCGAGTTAGTACTTGTATCAGTTTATTTTACGACTCAATAATTGTGAGACCAGGATAGGGGACTCAAATATATTTTATAACTTAAAACTTAAGAAATGCTCTTCAGTGTACTGTGGTATTGTTTTAATTTCCCGGGTATCAAATATAGCGCTGCGGCTTAAGACATACACGACATTTTTCACGCGTGCATAAATTTGCACACTTGTATTATACAAGACCAGATATTCAACGGTGTGATTTCGCTAGGGTTTGATTTTGCGTTCTTTCATTGACTCAAAATTCGCGAAAATTAAACCGCCGCGAAATATTACAATACCACAGTATTATATGTATGTGCAAAAATTATCCGCCTCAAAATACTGAAGAGAGTTCGAAACAACACAAACAAAAGCGTTCCTTATCATTTGTATAAAGAACTTGGAAATACTGATATCAGTCCCAAGGCGGACAACTTTCACCCATGTTTATAACACTGACCCAGATTTTAGTCAGATAGTGTCCGAATATATCGCGAATCGAGATTTCACGCAGCGAGTTTGGAAATAAGTTTGAAACAATCACTTATGTGTCAGCCGACAACTTTTATCCAAAAATTAAAGTCTTCATGGCCTAGCATCCTCAGATTTTCAGCTTATCAAGATTTAGAAATTCATAAAAAAAATTAAGAAAACATATACGTCTTTTTTGAGGGTATCGGACTGCAAAGAAATGTCAACGCGAGCATAATAAAAAAATTATTTTGTCTTGCATTCTATACTAGATCGGGGTTCTAGGGCTGTGCATTGGTGTTGATACGTTAATCTAAATTGTTACCTTTGTGTTAGTTTTTTGAAGTCATTAGATACATTATTGGATGAAATCGAAAAGGTTATACTTTATAATTTATATAAAATAAAGGAGTTAAAACCCTTCATTCTTGACCCACGATATGTGCTGAAGATTATAATACTGAGATTTGAAACCAGTCTCAAATCTCAAGCATCTGGTCGCCATTTCAGCCAATCCGAGATGCTTGAGATTTCAGCCAATCAGATGATTGAGATTTGAGACTGGTTGTCATTTCTCAGTTTTATAACCTAGGGCACCGATGTCTTAAGCATCGGCCTTACTTGCAGAAAAATATACATGTATTACTATTTGCAAAATCGATTATCACTATTAATGAAACTGATAAAACGATAGAATTTAACATTTCCACGAGAGGAAAGGACAATCTTATTTTTTTATTAGACTAAAACCCTTTCAAACCGGCTGACACAATCCAGAGTCAGTCTTTTTATCAAGAAATGCAAAGAGATGTAACCGCGTCAATTAAAAATAAAAAATCCTCGTAGTGGTTATTTCCCTTCACGGTAATTTTTCAATATCTATCCTAACCAGCCGTTTAGCTGTATGCTTGTTCTGCATATCAATAATGGTAGATTTGGAGATTGATGATCACTCTCATTTTCAGAATTGTGAGCTCAAGAATTGACAAGTTTGGTGCAAAGTACAAATCATGAAAGCAATATTTAAATAAGGTTTGCGAACAATTTTATTCAGATATAAAGATTAAACATTTTGCTTTTCTAAATCAAATTACATCATAGTGTGCCATTAAAGTTCTGGAGAGACTTGTATAACATGTTTAGTTATTCTTTCAAAGACCAGCTGTTGTACAAGAAATACAATACATGCTTAATGTACATGTATAATTAGTATGTATGTATCATTTATTTATCTTCAGATTTGCAGCCCAATCCGCGACTTCAATAGTTTGTTTATAACTCGGCTGAATTCGTTTCTGTTAATGTTGTTAGAGCCAGTTGAGCTACCGAGGCTTCCTTCTCAAGGACGGTGGTACATTCCTCCCGTCCAAATGAAACAAGCTACTAAATCGGCTAATGTCTACACAATGCAGGTTCGGATCGTGTACCCTACTCATTCTCACTGATAGTCAAAATGAAGCAACTTACACCTGTTACACACTATGAGGAGGCGACAGGTTTCACTGCCTCGGGGCTTCGTCATTACTGGGATAGCGAAATCATTTGGAATCTAAAAACCTATTAATATTTGTTCGACGATAATTTTCGTTTTTGCAAATGTTAACAGACTTGGAGGAATTGCTAGTACTCCTTTTCTAAATCTTGGAATAAAACATATTGTTTTCTTATTAATAACTTACATAGTCCCCAAGATGTCCGTTGGTCCGATTCAGAGACTGGTTTGGTAATACTCTAGTTTTTGAAGTTGGCTAGGTGATAAACTTCCCTAAATCCGATGCAAAGCGGCAGAAAAAAAACTCTGCTAAAACCTCAAGAAGATATTGTCATTATAAGGAGAAGGCAGTCAGCTGCAGTCATGCTCCCCTCTTAAAGGATTATTGTTCATAAACTCCGCCTTAGACCGAGATTGTTACCATGATATTTCAGTTTTGGTAAGGTCATCTGATTTGAAATTGTCTTACATATAATTTATTGAAAGATTGACAAGTTGTTGACAGTTATCACTGGGGGTTATAGCTAGGAGCAAGAAGTTAAAGGCAACTAAATCTAAGAGAGACAACTCCTGGGGGAGAAAACTAAGATTTTCATTACGAGTGACCTCTCTTGGCAGGTGACCTGCACAAAAGAAATTACTTATTAATCCAGCTCAGAATCGCCTTCTCCAGTGAGTGAAATCTGACTGCACTGTACTAAAGGCCGAGGTATAAGTCAAAATGTCACTGGTGGGGTGCGGCGTACTTCCCTTGCTACCGTTCTCTGTGTTTGATGGAAATCTAACTCGTGAACGGTATACAGACACTTTTGACACATTTTCTCCAAATGCACACACATGTATTTTTTGGTGGAAATAGAGTTTTAAGATGAAAAGGACCTAAACCTGGACACATTTCTTTGACTGGATCATCTGTTTTCAACATAATGTTAACTACGTTTGTATTTGAAACATTTGTTAAAAAGGAAAAACAACATTTGACTTTGCTCTTTATTGGTGATATTACAAATGTACACGATGCTAATAATGTACACGATGCAAAGGCTTGAATATACTGGAATTTCATATTTAAGTTAAGTCATGTCAAATTTTGTTTATTTGCAAATACACTCATGTTGCAGAATGAACACATACAAAACTATATAAACACCTGGAATATGATTTTTGAAATCATTTGTCAGTTAATAATTTATCTTGGTGTTCTCTAATGGTTAACTTATACTGTGGTATCGTTCAATTTAAGGGAGATCAAATTTCGCTTTACACGACATTTTCACACGGGCACACATTCGTCCTTCAGTGGTTTGAATTAGCGCAAGTGCCCTACCGCGAAATACGAGAAAATTAAACCCCCGCGAAATACAATGATATCACAGTAATATTTGCTTTTTCTTCTTCGTACACAGAACAACTTTTAAAACTGATTATTGAAATATGTGATGTCAAATCTGTTGAATAGCAAATCAAAACATATTGCAGTGTAAACAATTACAAAACTATGTACATACATGGAATATGAAGAAACAATTAATGATTTGTTAGTTATAATAATTGATCTTGATATTCTCTAATATTTAACTAATACTGTTGCATCGTTTAATTTGCGGGGATCAAAGTTGCGCATTGGCCATATTTGACATTTTCGCGCGGGCATCTTTTCCCACAGATGAATTTTTTCTCATAACTATTATTGTTTTCAGTTTGAATACACCGGAATTTTATTCGCACTCATTCATCAGCGCGAAATACGCGAAAAATAAACTCCGCAATATATAACGATACTACAGTTGTCTAACTGATAGCCGCATAATTATCTACACTTTTTACAAAAGAAACCGTATATTTATAAATTATAAACAAATTGAGCCTTTTTATCAACCTTAAACATATAAAATAATTTCTAGGTTCTACAATTTCAAACTACTCACCACTAAAATGGAAGAGGAAGTAACCTTTACTATGAGTTTGATATAATTTCAGGGAGATTAATTTTGTTTCAATATTATTAGAAGTTTGCACAAGATAATAGTCCTGATCGATTTTACCTAGCTTGGGCTGAAGGTTATAAAACTGAGTTTGTAAACCAGTCTCAAATCTCAAGCATCTGATTGGCTGAAATGGCGACCAGTCGCCATTTCAGCCAATCAGATTTTTCAGATTTAAGACTGGTTTCCATGCTCAGTTTTATAACCTTGGTCTTCAATCATAATCCAGACTTTGAAGATTGGTCTTCGGGCTCAATTAAAAAAAATGTGAACCTTTCGTTTGACAAGAAACGGTAAAATTGCAAAGAATAGGTCAATCTGTTTATCAGAATGAATTATATAGGAGCAAAGTTTGCTTAAAATTTGTTTCCTGATTGCATATCTGTGGCAGCAGAAAAACAGCCATTCTGGTAAATCTGTGTAATGCAGTTGCGTCAATTCATCTATTGTCTTGATGAATGTTTTATTTAAAACATTCTGAATCAAAAAAAGGTACATTGGAAATGCAGAAAAAAATGAATGCTGAAATACTTCAGCACTGATGGGAAAGGGATACATTTACAAAGTAGCTGGGCTCCGATTTATCAGCTGGAATTTTTAAGGCAGTCGCTACATTTTTTTTCAACAAGTATTAAACTACTATACCACCGTCTAAATGCACTGTATAAAACACAGTTCACGGTCCAATCTGGGTTTTATCAATGTATAAAACACATTTCACGGTCCAAGACCTGACTTATTCGGACATAGCTCGTTTCGGATACGTATGTGGATTATTGGTTAAATTTTGGCTTAGGTTTTAAATCCGCGCACTGGTCCGAGCGCGAAATACGCGAAAATTAAGCCATCGCTAAATAAAATGATACCACAGTAATAATTAACGATGTACACTATATACCTTTAGGTATTTTTGTTTATACATAATTACCCCCCCCCCCTTTGAAATTGCCATTTCTAACAAATTAACATGGTAACCTACATGTTTCTTTTTTATTTTATGTGTGTTATACATTGGTGAATATATTGATAGTATATGGTGAATTCTATTATGTTAAATTTAAGTAATCTTAAAAACATCACTTAGAATGAAAAGATTTGACGAGAAATTCTTTGTAGTAAAATAGGTAATAGTTAATTTTTTTTATAGGTGTTTCATTATTTGTATTGCAATAATTAGCAATTTATTTGTAATTTAGAATGTTTTTTACTGAAGAAATAGAATTATTTATGATATTCTTGTGATACATTCTATGGTTTTATGCCGACAAAGAAGTCTATGAAAATCGTAAAAATTGTTCAAAATGTGACATCTTCGGTATCTAATAAAAAACAAGTCACCCCGGTAAGGTCCCATTTTTATTTGTTTTTTCATTGCATAACATCATGTTCTTGACATAGACAAAGTTTGAATGAAATCTATTATTGGGAAAATTTTGATGAAACTGTAGCGACTGCCTTAAAAAGCCATTTCATACTGTATATAGGTTCTCTCAAATACAACTCCTGGAATTCCCCTACATTGCACGTCGATTCTTACCGCCAACGCATTCTAGACCTCAAGTCCTAAGAAAGGGTGTTGTTTATATTTTGAACGTTTGATAACAAACAGGAGCGAACATGGACACAGCGCTTTCTATTATTTCTTTTATTCACGCAAGCTCCTTGGCATAGTTGAGCTGTATTCAAACCATATCATATACAAATTTGAAAATATCTCCCTCGGGATCTGTATTCATAAAAGACTAAAATCGCATACAGCTACTTACTACATGTAGCCCTATTTGCAAGGGGATCTATATGGCCTAACAAACCTAGTCAAATTAAGCATAGTGGATAAAATATCTGCGAATAAAGCACGTTTTTATCGATGGAAAAAATAAATGTGTTATTGTAGCCAGTATTAACCCTACTATAATTTACCAAAATTAATGATAAAGAAATTCAAAATTCTTGTTGACAGATAACATTACGTATTTTTAAAAGTTATGAAGAAATTGCAAACGCTTTTTAAAATAAAGTAACAAAATGGCTTTAGATTAGTTGTTTATCGTTCGTTCCATATAAAGAATTATAGCTGCAAAACTGGGATTAACTGAAATCCTGCCAACATTTATTTCAAACGTTTTTGACAATTTCTTTTAATTTAGTTAATATGCGTGTAAATTATATCTAGTATGTAGTTACAGGTTTTGTCGTTCAGAGCTCATATATTTAGAAATATTTAACCTGCACTATTTAAAGCGTTAAGTTACTAATATGCACACAGTGTAATGCGTCAGTGATAAACGGATATTTTTCATAACTCAAATTCTATTAGACGAGGGCAACACAAATTATTTATCGAAATTTCATCTCGGCAAATTTAAGAGAATATGTACCCAGGTTTTTCCATTAAACCAGATAACACCCTTTCCATTTGTAGACTTATAGTACTGACCATTTAGGTGCGAATCATAACAGGCTCTAAACCACCATGCTCCAGTGAAATACACTGCACAATTCGCCTTTTCATCTAGATCATTGTCTCGATCTTTGGTTGTGAATCCTTGACCACTGCGACCTTTAAGTGAATCACTAGCATTGCCTTCGTATCCACTTATTGCTAGAGTAAAATTCTCAACTTCATTCGCTATTCTAAATATTCTGTATTTCGCAAACGCTTTATTTCAATCAAAACCTTCTAGGTCTATACGCAACTCGCGAGATTGACTGACAGTCAGAGAATGAATATATTTGTTACCGAGCCAAAATTCACCCTCACTATCTCCAAAGCCATCTCTGTAGTCGTCCCAGCCTCGGTAGAAGTCTTCGCTTCCGTCCTTCCGGCGTTGGAAAACCGTCCATCCCCCATTATCTGTATCCTGGTCGCAGTAAACCAAAACCCTGTTATATTCATAATTTATTCTTAAGTAGTAGCGTCCACTCAATGTAAAACCCTTATCAAATGCATCCTTACAAGAAGAGAATTCCAAATGTTCACGTATACGTTCGCCTTTCTGTATAACTTCTAGGACTTTTAATGCTTCCACCAGACGCACATTTTCTTGCCTCAGCTCTGCAAATTTCTTTTCAATTTCAACGCTGTCCTTTTTCTGAGCAGTTACTATGACTTGTCTTTCTGCTTCAGTTTTTTTGCTTAAAATGTTCATTTTTTCCTCAGTTCAGCAAATTTCTTTTCAATTTCATCTCTTTCGTTTTTTTGAGCAGTGATCATGACTTGTTTTTCCTTTTAAGATTTTCGCTTAAATTGTTCGAAGTTATTTTCTAATTCGGTATATTTATCTCTGATGTCGAGAGAATTAAGTTTCTGGCTCTGAAAGGCAAGGCGAAGTACTTTGATATCAGATCGAAATTTTCGATATTCCTGCTGCAAACCCTCATCTTCTACTGTCATTGAATTTCCACAAACACCACCACTTTTCATTTTTTCAAAAGTTTCTTCTAACGTTGCATTTATCAACAGATCCATTTCATTCAGTCTTCGAAAGACAGCCGATGTGTCATGACTTCTAAAATCACTCTCTGCAGAGACCCTTCTCTCCAGAAACCTTAATCTATCCTCGAAGATTTTAAATCTGTCACACTGACATGTACACAATAACGATATCAACCAAACATTCCTTGTTAAAAATTCCATTATATATATTTGTTGCAAGTTGTTCTATTGTCATTTTGCGTTACAAGCGTCTGCAAGCACTTGCTGCCCACAACAGTTAATATACATAAAACTTCATACAGGAAAATTCTCAAGCATGTAGAACAATTATAGTCTCAAGACCTTTTTCCTAAGCGCGGATACGTTTAAGTACTTGTTTCATAATTGGCATAATAAATTGCACAATAACGTGAGTCGGAGAGAAAAGAATCTTAATCCGACACGAAACTTAATGAATGCTAACATACTAAGAAGCATGTATTTTGATGAAAAGAATTGTACTTGTTACTATAAGTATCTCAAACGAATTTATGATTTCATGAAGTTGTAATCATGCATCATTTAATATCAGCAACCATCTTGCTCATCGCTGCGTTCAAAATATTTCTTCAGACTGTTTCCTTTTTGCATTGGAAATCATTTGGTCCGGGCCGTGGATAGAACAAAATCGACAATTGAACTCGTTCATCGACATATGAAGAACATTTGGTTTGTTTGAAGTAAGCGCGATACCCTTCCGCCTACAAAACCAAAATGTTTTCCATACTTTGATGAACGCGATTAAATAACGATTTAATCTTTAAATATAAAAGAAATACATGTATGATTAAATATTCTCATGTCATCGAAATTGAGTTGATACGTGTAGCACGAACATTTAAACACTAATCAGCAATTGCTGTATGAGCAGGAAGAAAATTCATGAAAACTACAGAAAAAGATATTGCAAATGATTTTGTCCATACTGAGAATTTAACCCGTGCCGTACGATGACAGCGCCTAGCCATGCAAATCCAAAGAAAAACGATAATGATTGAGTAAGCAAAATCAACCTCAAAATTGGTTTCGCGTCTAACCCGGATTCATTATTTAAGGGCTTGCCACACTCCTCCCAATCCTATTATCGATAAAAAGAAAATTATCAAATTCTCAAGAACGGCAAAATGCCTTTCAATGAAACTTTGCGCAAATGAATGTTACTAATGTATCTATATTTTGCATACAGCAAGATGCAAAAAGTAAAGAAATAAAGCTAGACCTAAAAAATTCCTTGAAATTCTTTTTACATAAATTCACAAAAACTAAGTGATACAAAACATAATTTTAAATTCACACGTGAGCGCAATGATACTTACAAGAAAATGTTGTGTACTTTGTAAAAAACATTCATCCAATAAAAGAGAAATACGTGATTGTCATCCGTTTACGCGACTTGGAAATTGAAGGTCAAACGCACTTTAACTAATTTCTCGTAAAGTTTACATATGTAAGTCAAGAGGACACAATAAATTGTTGTCAGTATCATATTAATCATGTGAGCATATAAAGTGATGTTTTGTGTTCTTTGGTTTTTGTGAATTTATGTAAATAGAAGTTTTGGGAATTTTTAGATCTCGCTATTTTTCTTTACTGTTCTAACGTGTCTTACAATAAACAAAATAAAGATACATTAATAACATACATTTGTGCAAAGTTTCATTTAACAGCATTTTGCCGTTATGGAGATTTTGATAATTTTCTTTTTATTGATGAATAGAATTGGGAGGAGTGTGGCAATCCCTTAATGACATCGATAAACGATTATTTACTGAATACAGTACTGACTTAGTTACCTTGCATCTTTTTATTTTGCATTTTCTTTTTCAGATGTAGAAATAGTTTAACAGGAAACTGTTGAAGTCACTGGCCCCGGGCTGAGCGCAAATAAATATTTGTACAAGTAAAGAGTGCAATTTTGATCATCCCAAACGATGATATGCACATGTTAACATGAACCTTCCATGCGGCATGTTCAGATAAATAATTAAATACCATTACATGTTCAGCGTGGCATGACAAAAAGCTTGTTGATCTACACGCGCGATCATGCATTTATTTCTAATAAAAAATTTAACACATAATTACATTTATAGCTGATATTTTGCCCGTCTTAGGCCGGTATTCCATGGTTTCGTGATGCGTGATCCGTGATCCGTGTCCGTGTCCGCGGTTTTTCACTCACCAAAGATATTGTTGGGTATATTCCATACCTCCGTGTCCGTTACACGTCGCGGACAGGAAAACGGACAAGGAGGTATAGAATATACCCAACAATATCTTTGGTGAGTGAAAATCGCGGACACGGACACGGAATACGCATCACGGAACTATGGAATACCGGCTTAAGACACTGGAGTATGGAAATCGTGTATTCACGAGTGCCATAGCCACAAGTGAAAATACATAATTCCGAATTTGCGAGTGAAATATTATAATCCTATGTTTCATTGAAAAATTCTCTCATATGATCCGAATTTTAAACAAAACGTCGACGAGTTTTGAAAAACTTCTGAAGCGAGAAACCGTGTGAATTCTGCTTGATATTTTGATAAAGAAAACATTAAACACCAAACCGTGGGCATCAAATTGTACGTCAAAACGATAACTGCTCCTTTGCTGCATGCCGAAAGGTTCCCATTAAAAAGTAGCTACATCAATAGCAACCGGGCAGTTTGACACCAGTTCGAAAATGTGTCCTAGTCTAAGCCTGCTAAAGCATATCAGACTTTAATCAACTTTAGTTGAAAGATCGATCAGTCATAGCAAGAAAGAGATAGACGGCAGTCATTTCATGCCATAAGATTGAGAGTGTGCTCATTCATTGGCAGAGGTAGCTTGCTATGTTTTTCACGCCATAAGTTTAAAACGATCAGTCATAGCCACGGGTAGCGTGTAATTCTTTTTTTAGCATCAATTTATAAGGTCTCTAGTCATCGTGAGAGGTGTCCTGGCAGCCATTTTACACCATCAGTTTGAAATGTTGCTCAGTCGTCAAAAGTAGCCAGGCAGTCCTTTCACGGAATAAAGTGTGTAATTTTCTCGTATATAATGTCATATTAATTTTACAAGATTTCCTTTTAACCCTCATAAACCTCTGCCACCGTCGTGCAAACAAAGTGGTAAGCAACACGATCAACTGTAGATAGGTTAGAGTTTCGATATGATGCATTTTTCACAGGGTTGATGCCCACATGTACATTGAATATTCCTCTTTTCTAGTGCCCCTAACTGCTGGCTGATTTGGGTCTATACAACTGTAACTATCGCAAAGTAAAAACCACAAAAAAGGACAACATGTTAAACGTTTATGCTCTATAAGAAAGCACAAGAGGTTTGGACTATGTCAGTTTGTTTTGCTAGAGTCAATAAAATTAAAATTAATGCACACAAACAAGGGGCGCATTTATAGATCTGACTTTATAATTTTGTTTGCTACTGACCAATTTCTTGTTAATGTATTCGTCACGATTTATCTTAGAAAGACTGTGGTTTAACACGTATTTACAAATAACATTCTTGACAATATCACACGATTTATCTGTTGTCTCGATCGTGTGATTCTTTTTAAGAAAGCTTGACTTGAGGTCGTGTATGACACATATTAAATCGTTAATATTTGCCAAACTAAAATTATAATTATTTAAATGAACATGTACGAATCACATTTGTGTTTTATGACATCCGACTCTTTAAGTTAAGTGTTACCTTAATTCTTGGCTTTCTAGTGTATAAATTGTTGAGTTAAGCATGACTCACTGGATGAAAAGTGTTACTACATATAACAAGTCCGTTCCACATTTTAAAGGATACTCAGAGGGGAAGCTGGGATTGGTTGCTATTGTCGTAGGTCTGGTCCTTCTTCAAAATACGATGCTATTCTTGATTCTGATAGTCTCTGTTCTTCAGCAACAATATAAATTACTAGTCTACAAGAAGCGTGTATGGTAATTACTAGCTTCTTTACCTTTGTGGTGTTCTTGTCAAACAAAAAAATGCAATCACTGCTTTCAAAAATTGAAAACCACTACTCCGACGAAGCAATTCTACACCAGTGGTTAAAGACAATAAATTAATAATATAATATTAATGGGGTCCTACCGATATACGGAGTTATCTCAATATTCTGTCTTAAGTTACCTCCCTTTGCAACGCCCACCTGTTACTGGGTAGTTCCGGTCTGAGAATGAGAATTAAAACATAATAGCGCATTAGTCATCCATGGTCCTTTTAAATACGTTTTAATAGGGTCTAATTGGACAGAGATCAGCAATATGCCTAATAACGTTAGATTATTATCATTGAATTGGAAACTAGATAGTTTTAAAAGGGCACCGCATAGTATTTCTCTTCAAACCATTATAGTAAGCTTGAGCGGTTTGTGTTCAACATCGTTATGTCCGACCCCGTAACTAATTAAGAGTTTACGCATTTCTTTTGCTCAAAAATGCAGGTTTGAGAAAGATAAAAGTTAGTACATGTAAACCTTAGAAAAGGTAGTTAATTAAAGTTATAATACACGTATATGATTTAAGTTTAAGTTTGACGTCCGCCAATATAACGACCGTTCCTTTTTATGCATGTTCTTTCATGCCGATGATACATTTTTAAAGGAATTAAAAAATTATTAATTACTGAGCCTTTTCCTACAATTTTAATCCACGTCATTTGGTTCACAAATTTGTGCCCTCTTCGTATATTTTTTTAATGTGCTGCTCTCTTTATAAAAAAAAACACAACAGTTCTTTCTTATATCATTTAGAACATATTCAAACAGGGTTTCATAATGTTTTCACGTTTTCCTCTTTATTTCTGAATTTTTAGCTTAGTTAGTTTTACAATTAATTTTATTTCATAAAATAAATATATTTTTGAGTATATTCTTCCCGATGGCTTTTTCTGGACGAATGATGGGTCATAATATATTATTACTATGTAACTATTACTTGATTATCTTTACTATAGTACAATTAGTCCGGCTGAAGCGGAATTTTGGCCCGGCTTTAAATAGAGGTTTATAGCGAATGCTGAGAACCATGTGGCCCGACTTTCTATATAGATCGTTGAGTAATGAACGGGAACCATGTTGTATGTACGTTAAGTTCAAGGTCAAGCTATTTATAATTGAGTATATGTATATATAGATTATGTAAATAGATCGATGAGTCGGTGTTTTCTTTTAAAGTTTATAGTTGTAAGCAGTTATAGAAAGAGTGTACATGTACTAAGAGACATTGTTCTGATAGTTATTCTTGGATGATATTGAAGTTTGTGTTCTGTTTACGAATATTGGCAATCCTATGACTTGATTTTTGGCGCGTGAATGTGACCTATATATGATGGTTCTTTGTTTACAAATGTTTCTGAAGTTGAAATTGACGGTTCTAGTTGGTTTCTGTTTTACAAGAAGGCGATTTCGTGTCTATAAAGTAAATAATGATTGTATAACCATTTTTGTAGGTCTTTTTCTGTTGTTCAGAATAATTGTGACTCATCCCCCATCCCATCCCATCCCCTCCCCCCCCCCCCCCTCCCCCCCCCCCCCTGGTTGACGGGATCAAGATGCTGAATATAGAAAGTTAGTATAGATTTTTCATCCTGAAAGTACCAAAGGAATTGCCATGTACGTGGTAGGACAATTTTGAAAGATACTCTTGAATTTAAATAGAGCTAATTCATTGTAATGCGATTAGTGCTATGATAATGTTTAACTTCAAGGTAACTCCTTCATGAAAATTAAATGTTGGCGTAACTGTCCACAAAGTGCAAGGTCTAACATTATCTTCAGCTGCTGTTGATATCGGTAAAACGATATAACAAGACGGAATGGCTTACATAGCTCTCAGTAGAGTATCTACTTACGAAAATCTACAATGACAATAATGAATCAAAGGACTGGAGGTACTGATGGGTCGGCCATCAAAACACAATTGAAAAGCGATGGATCTTTGGCAAAGAGTTTGTGTTTGATTAAGTTGGACCAGAAACAAACTTTCGCCTCAAGGACGGGGACCAATTTACTTTATGACCTCTGAGACATAGATATTCGACCCCAAAACAATTAAGGTCCAATTAACAGGTCAAGGCAAATACTGTTATCAAGTTTGCAGACGCAGTGACATGGAGAGCAAACCTGGTGGAAGGACAATATGTCTAAAGATATAATTAGAATATAATTGGACTTCTTGGACGATAATATGAAATAAGACAATGCCTCTCTCGGAACTGACCAATCGAAATTAAGTGAAGGATATCATACTACATAGGTCATATGGTCAACAGTGAAACAAAGCTGGTCACAGTCCTCAGACATCCTGCGAGCAGTTGTTTGCAAGCACAGTATCAATAGACAGCACCTAAAATTCTGAGTTGTGATACGGTGACACATATGACAGAACTAGATGGGTTTTCAGATGAACTCTTGTGTCGCCCTCTGGTACAATGTCGGAAATAATGCAAGTTCAAAAAGGGTCATAACTCAACCAAAGGTGACCTTGACCTTAAGAATTTGGCATCATCATGAATGTGTTGTCATAAGTAAAGTTATAGTCAACGTTGAGTTTTCATGTCAAAATCAAAGTACAAAAAGGGGCATAACTCCATCAAATGTGACCTTGACCTAAAGAATTTGGCATCATCATGAGTCTGTTGTCATAAGCAATATAATTTGAAAGTTTCATGGAGAAATATTAAGAAATGGCAAAGTTATAGCCAACGTTAAGTTTTCGTGACGGACGGACGCTCCCACAGATGGGCATTTGTTGGGTATTTCTTTTGTTTAAAACTACCCAACAAGCGAAAAACTACCCAATAACAGACTAACGGAATGAATGGAAAGTTCTCACAGATGGGCATTTGTTGGGTAACAAGTGCCATCGGTGGGCCCGGATGGACCGAAGGACAAAGCGATCCCTATGAATCGCCATTTCTTCAAAAAGGGCGACACAAAAAGTAGCTAAGCTTGTCATTGTCTTTGAATATTCAAACTTGAAATCAACAAACAGTATTGGGTCACATGATTTAAAATAAAACTACAAGTGACACTATGGTTTTTTTCAAATAGTTTTATTATTCAGCAAATAATGTTCAAACAAACAATTACACTGATGCTTTTTTGTCAACTGATGCTTTTTCAATGTGGTGCACATTCTAACGTTTTGTTATATTTATTATAAACTGTCTCATTTTCGCACCCACTATTTGTATCGACATTTGTGATTTTTTTTATTCTTGTCCGTTACAAAAGCAGCATGTTCCATTGCAGGAATTAGTGGCAATATAAAGGCTGTATGCTCCCTCAGACAGTCATAGACAGAATTGTCAAACTGGTCTCCTCACAGCATTCCATGTGAAGCTGTTATCCTGAAATATTAATTTCAACAAATTACCTATTTATATTGAAGTTCAAGCATAATGGTCTGTGCTTTTTAAAATTTATTTGTCGAAGTTAGAAGCTGATAAATACATGTATTTGACAATAAATTAGTTTTGTCCAATAATATTAATTTTCTTGCCCTGGCAATACTACATTTATCCTGACTCTTGACATGGTATCCCTTGGGTTCTCATTTTTGTTCATTGGTTGTGGTGTATGTTTTGAAACTGACCATATTTTTCTCATTTCTTATGATGAACCTTAACTCCTTGGAATTGCCTTAATCATATAGACATTTGACCCAGGAAATAACCTTTTGACTTTTGAAAATTAAAAAAAAAATAAAAAATCATTCTGACCCTTGCGATTTTACCTGAAGTGTCTTCGTTTTCCTTAAATTAAGGGTAATTTGGTTATTAATTTCCAGAATCCACTAAAAAGTTACACTTATGTCTCCCTGGGAGCTATGTCAGATTATAAAATTCAAGAACAAGAGGGGGAAAAAACCCATCTCTACATAAGAACTTGGAGTCATGATGAGTGTGTTGTCATGAGCAATATAATTTGAAAGTTTGATGTAGAAATATTAAGAAAAGGCAAAGTTATAGTCAACATTAAGTTTTTCTGTTAAAATAAAAGTACAGAAAGGGATTAACTCCATCAAATGTGACCTTGACCTGAAAATTTACATCACCTCAAGCATGTTGTCACAAACAATATAATTCTGGTGACTGATCTGGATTGATTGGAATCTACACTGTTTGCATATTTATAAGAAATAGCCTCGTGAATCTTATTATGAACCATGTAGATCCTATTAAGACTGCACAGATATGCCTGCTGATCTGGATATACACTGGTCACTCATGTCATGTATTCATGGAAGAAAGGGTCAAAAACAACACAGTAAATTTTTTATAGGTTGATTATTTTTCTTGTGAACTGAGGTCTTACAAGTCTTCACATACATACAAACACAATTTTATGTTTTCTAGATACAAATACCAACATTTACAGATAGATTAAGTGTCTCTCTATCATACAGTCATGCAGCTCTAATAAATGGAAATAAAAAAATGCAAACCTTGTCTCCATTTTTTACAGTAACATTCATATTCTGCTCCCTAGTTTTCTACCAATTTTGCAAACATTTCAAGTCCACAGCTTTTACTAGACTGATGGTACACATGGCTGAAAATAATAAATGTTGTATTTTAAATCATAACAAATAACCCAAGTCAATTTCACTGTACTTTTTGTTGCTTATGAATATGTACATAAACAGCTGTTGCAGTTAAACAGTTAACAGATTACACTGTTGTCATAATTTGTTTTTAAGGTAATTTTTTTTATAAATATCACACAAAAGAGGTTTTTCTGATGTAAGCTTTGTGCCATCTTCAATTCCTATAGGCTCCTACACAATTTATCCCATGAAATCTTTTCGTCCATGTACATGTATATGCCTTTCTGGCATGGGTGATCAGTGTAGATCTAGATCAGCCGACACATCCATACTATACTGCCTGATTAGGATCTAAACTGTTAGCTTTTTTTATTCAATAGGTTATTTCTGACCACAATGTGACCAGTGCAGATCCAGATCAGATCTGCCATCTGATCTGTATCTCTACACTGGTTGCATAGGCATGAAAATGTGTATATATGTCGTAAAGGGTTAATTATTACAATAACACACTTGCATTTTGATACTCCATTTTACTCGTAGGATACACCTTTAACACATGACCATCTATTGTAGATCTAGGTGCTGACACATCTGCTTCCAATTAAAAGAGCTTTAGTTTAAATGTATCTAATGAACAGAGTAGATACAGATCAGACCACAAAAATGTCTGATGTGCAAGCTGATCTGGAGCTACATCTGTGTTATCTCTATCTGATCTGGATTTACACTGGTTGCCCATGTGGTGAAATGGCGTGTAAATGGAGTAAAGGGTCAAGTTATTAACCGAGAAAACAGAAACAGCATTGGATTTTTGAGACACATTCATATGAGATTACCCTATTAATAAATGAATAAGCAACCACAAGAACGCATCGTGTTTGTGCAAGGTGGCCCACAGATGAATATTATATAATGTAATTATTCAAGTGAATTCATGTTGGCCATGTTATTGAGCCAAGGGTAGTCATATATGCCTGAGTCAGAAGGCCGAGGGTATATATGACAGCCCGAGGCCCAATAACATGGTCAATAGGAATATACTTGAGTGATAATTTTTTTAATTAACAGAATAAAAACATCAAATTCATATGAAGACTAAAAGTTTTGGGCCAATACACGGGTTCTGTGCAAAAATTGAAATTGCTGGGCCATCATAAAATAGTTAAGTATGAATGTGATATACAATGTAGTGTCTGTCAGGATTATGGCATGATCAGGTCAGGTGATGACATGCCTCGAGATTTCGCTACACTGCAGTCATGTAAAAAGGACAAAGTATGGAATACCTGTACTGTATATTCATACAGGGCTCTCACTAGAGAGAGACTTGAAGGAAGTAGTCCCATCAAAAGTGACCAGACTTCTCTCTTCGTTTAACTTTGGGAGAAGTCTTTTTGTATTTAATATATAGGGAAAGAATGCCTTTGACTGCAAACTTCTCCATAATTCAGTAAATTATGACAAAACTTCTCCCTGATAGGTGAGAGCCCTGTTAATAGTCAACTAATAAAATTAAATATACCATTAGCCTTCTTCCTCTGCTCTTCCAATTCCATGCTTTTGAACCAGAGATGTCACATTTCTTTCATTTGATTATAACACTGAAATACATATTTAACAAACACAAAATTATAACAATTATTTTGATCTTTGCTCAAATTACAAATATTCTTTATAATAAAACATTGTAGACCAGCATATACTTATTTCAGGTATTAGTTGCTTTGGTATATTGTCCATGAATTTCAGAGTTCTCATGCAAATGGTTTTTCTTTTGTTTTAGTATGTGCTTGGTAATTAGAACAGGAATTAGACTAAATTGAGCTTGCAAACATTTACTACATCCATAGCTAAATACATTTATTTACTAAAATCTAGGTGGCAAGAAGTATTTCCCCCAAAATTCATTTTTTGAAATTTTAGCATGTTTTCGCCATTTGCAATGTTTGCGACCTCTTAAATTTGAGTTATACATAAAATGGGTGATGTAAATGTTTCTCTTGTGAAAATCCCAGTAAGATGTTTGTAAATGGTTACAGATCTCACCCATTCAGTACGGATAACAGATTTGGGGAAAGTTTTAAACTTTATTTTAATGCCACATGAGATCAAACTGTTCAATACTGAATTTACATTATTTGCATTAGGTATTTGAGGTAATGAGGTAATAATTAACATTGTTCTGTAGAAAAGTTCTAATTTATGAAGTGATTCATTTACAATATCATATCAGCATAGTAATTACTGTTGCACTGTTGAAACAGAACACAGAATAAATAACATCAAAGTGCTTTAAGTCCATTCATACTGTATTTTTGGGCCCAGAGCATGAACCTTGTGGGTAGTAGTCGCCCCACCTAAACCAGTCTGGCTAAACCTTGTGGGTAGTACTAGTTGTCGCCCTACCTAAACCAGTCTGGCTGCATGTCAATATAAATGAACACTGATTATTCATCAGATTACAATTTACAGGAACCTGAATTTCCATCTGAAAATATCCAGATCCGGAAAAATATTACATTTTCCAAATGCAATGGATTTGTACCCCACCCACTTACATGTTACAAGAATTTACCAGCTGCAATGTTGACACAGCGTTATGGCAGCTCAAGCATTACAAATAAACTAAAATATACTGTTTACAAAAATTACATCTCCTAAAACAGTCATTGTGGATTTAACTCAAACATTTTTATTTTACCTTCACTTTTGTTGTCCACTTCATTGCATGATGTCAAACAGTTCTATACAGCTTCAAATGGGGTATTATGTCAAACTTAGTTGATACGGGTCTGACCAGATCCAAAGATCATCTACCGGTAAACCTGTTTATGAATAATTAAATAAACAATATACATATAATAAATAAATACATGATTATTCTTTCTTCCAGGATGCTAAATTCACCCGAAATGCATTTAAGAGATACTATTAAATAAATTCATATAATTTGTGAAGTTCCTGTTCTGTATACTCAGTGAATCCCTGAGGTTCTACTCTTCTTCTTCTTTTGGTTTTCCCTTGTTATTTTGAGAATATCTGTTCTGATTAAATGACCTGTGAGACATCATTGAATGGAGAGCAAGACAAAATTGAAAGTAGTAAAAACTTCTGATAGCGGATTTCACTGACTGTTCCAAGGCGGTAACCACTAGGGTTCTCATTTTTGTTCATTGTTATTGGCGTCTCGTTTGAAACTGATCATTTTATTAACAATGCTCTCTCCCTCTCTTCTCTTGACTGTGTGGTGAGGCTGTTTTTTCTGAATGTGGCGATTCCCAATATGCATTTCAGAAGGTCTACATATAATGTGCAATTATTCAGAAAACCCTGTGTCAACTATGCAGCTGGTTATGATTTGGGAATGGGTTATGATATGGGAAAATTGCATTCATGTCAGATCTGGATATTATCTGATGCCAATGGAAATTCAGGTTCTTTTGATCAAATGCATAAAATGCATTCATTAATATATCTGTTAAATTAATTCATGTATGATTTTAAACTTACTTTAAACACAATTTTCATCAGATCTAAATGTGTTAAAAATAAATCATTGTGAATCAGATGCTTTATGTTTGAAGCATTCAAATGGAAATTTTTATAAAAATCTTACACGATATTCGTTAATCGTACAAAATCCGACTTCTTTCAATGCAATACATTGAAATGATTTTATTACCTACATCGCTACAAGGTTCCACAATAAATAGCCACAATGATTAGGGCCCTAAATTAAAAAAAAAAGTTTTGCCTCGTCCTACTCAGCGGAAACTCCTACTTTCATTTTGGAGAGTGCATTAAATGACGTAACGGGACGTAACGTTTAATAAAACCTAAAGAGCCAAAATCTCGTTTACTGCGGTATAGTCTTTCGAATCTAAACATGGTAAATTTCAGTCAACTGTTGAAGACGGTCAGTATTCTGGAAGAAGAATATAAAGTTTCAGTTTTACAAAGATTTTGTAACGTTACCATTCGTAAACCACCAAATCCACCTCCATTTTCCATATGAAATTCTATTTACAAAGAGAAATGCTATTGTCTATATACATTCAAATGTAACCTGGGTGTTATAAAACATTGCATCACGAAAATAACTCGATAAATACTTACTATTCAGTTGATTGCGATGGATTTTTCGTCTTAATTGAGTGTTGTCGATTCCAATATGGCGATCCGCCATTAGGTATTCATGCGCGTTCATGTCTCAAAATCTTGTCTGACGTTCCACGAGTTAAATTTCTTCAAATATTGATTGATTCCATATGTTTAAATATAACTTTTATCATTTTGCACAGCATTACAAAATTGACCGCTCTGCAGCATTGACTTACTTTTTGAAACGAAGAACTATAGTCTAGGGTAGCACGCAATACTGTCGTAACAACATTGAAATAAAGAAGGAGGTACGACAGTCTTGCATGCAACCCTAAATTGTTAGGTTTGCAGTAATTCAAAACGATTGTCGAAAACCGGCTAAACTGGGTCGTGCCGACCCAAAAATCAGTTACATTTATGAAATGTTGAGTGCTCTTAATGATCCACTACACTCCTCCTCGTTCGACCATCAATTTAAAAAGAAATGTATCAAAGAAAACAAAATTCACATTCATTTGTACAAAAATGTTGCAAAGAGGAGTGTAGTAAATCCTTAAATGTCAGTAATTATTTTGTATCCTAAATTGAATACATATCAACACATATAGTTCTGTAAATTCTTCATCATAATTCATGTTACTACAGCAACCATCTCTTCCACTATTTTCTAGCTAGTTTTCATTATATTTAAAAGGAAAACTTTTCAATTCTTTTGTTTTCAAATCATTCACTACATTTACTGCAAACTTGTAAATGTTCAGCAAACAAATTTCATCATAAATCCCATTCCATACCAATTCCGGTATACTTCATTTCAAACTGCACTCCTTGTATACAACGCGTTCCACAACTACATGTAATATACAAGCACATCCTTCAACGTTAAATACCCTTTGCCAATAAAAGACAACAATATAGTACCACTTCAAAAATTCTTTCTTTGTTTAAAAACAATCCATCACCTGCATGAACTCTTACACCCAACATCTAACTTCTTTTAAATGTCGTCCACATATAACACATCTGTGTTATACTTTTCTTGTTCAATTCAGTTTGGAGCACTTTCAGTTGCAAAAATCAAATAAACATGTCTCGGGTCTCAAACAAGATTGCGACAATTAATTAGCATATTTAATCCCTAGTCAATATCTTAAAACAACACTTGTACCCCCAACATAAAACTTTTTCCACCTCTTACAGTGTCAACATCTAAACTTCAAAAGGCCTTTATCACACCTCCAGCTGGTAAGACCCCTGTCTTGCTAATTACATTACGTAACATAGTCATAAAACACTACTTAATTAGCATTGTTTGCAAGATTTAACGGTGACTGGCCGAATACTTTAGTGCATGTTTGAAAAAGCTATAATTTCCATGCCAGCCAATAAAACAAATTTCGTAACGTAAATAAGTAAAATTGTATTAAGTTGTTAACCGAAAATCATTTTTCAAAGATAATTGTTTGATTCCTGATATACCGGTTTCACTTTCTTTGTTTATTCGACAATGCATTTAAACTTCGGAAGCATTTTGAGACTTTTTATATACACTTTTGACGCTATTCTTATTACCGTTTCTAAACCGGAACTACCCAATCGGCAAGGGAAACCACTCTCAATGGGAGATAGCTCTGTATATCGGTAGGCCCACATTCCTCTACGTTATTCGTAAATTCGTACTTTCTTTAAATTTTAAAAGATATGTTAAAGCATGATATTCTATAGCGTTCAGCATGCTTAGTGATTATTTATTTATAACTAATTGCTTTGCTTACATGTACCTCCTTGTTCACAAGACAGTTATAAAGTTTTGAAGATTACAAGAGAACTCTTGTAAAAAAATGTTGAATGTCGATATATTTCTTTTATTTTTTCCATCTTGTTATTGCTGATTTAACATCAAGTGATTTGATCTTAGTTATTGAGTCCCTGCCCACCTGTTTTGTTTGTCAATGCTTCTTCTAATATATGTTTAACGCCTTTGCATAAATATTGTCAAGTTAATAAGGGTGGTTGGTACTTATTCACCAAAAACATGTGCTTGTTTGTTCATATGAGAACCTGTTTAGAATAAGCGTGAAGATGGTCTCGTATAAATCTTGTTTTAACCACCACCGGCAAAGCCTTTGCTACCTACCTTGCTTTTATCTTGCCAGGTTCACATTTTCGTTTATTGTTTTTTTTTGTTATCTCTCCAATTTGTAATTGATCATACAATAAATTCGTGCGGTCTTTTCCTCTCTATTTTTTGGACTTTTTGGATGTGCGTTTGTTGATAGGGGGTGAAGGACGCTTTTCCTGATACGCAAATTTCACTTTTTATAGAATATATTTCTTGCATTTGTCGTTTAATTTTGATATACCGTTTTTTATATTCCTAGAGTTGTGTCGAAATCTAAATATATACTATATTAGGTCCATAGTATTACGGTTTAGGACACCATCGACGCCTCTGGTTGTTGAATGTCATAAACATGAAATATCTTTTTTTTCTACGCTCTCTTATTAAGGACTTTTATCATGTTTATAAGGCATTCACGATAATTGCGATTCTTAATAGTACTCTGTCAAATCATTTGACGTTTTGGCTGCGTGCGGTAGCTGTGTTTTGTTGGTGTAGCATGTTTCACCTCTTTCAATATCCCATGTTGTATAGTGTGGAAGTTTTGGGTATTTGTAAATTTTTTTATAATATGCGATTTGCTTTTTGATGTTGCCGCTTGATTTCACTTTGTACTCTAAAATAATTAATATTAACAGGGTTCTTATTTTCGTGTATTTCGTGTGAAGATTGATTCGCAAATTAAAACCTTCATGAAATATTTTATGTGAGATAAAAATTAACACATGCAACAATGCTATTTTAAATTTCGATAAAATCGAAACTGAATGAACTAGACCCCGGCATTTGCTCTATGATTCGTGAAATGTCCTCTGTTGGAGCACATAATATTCTCCTTTTGCCAACGCTAGACAGCCCAAACACCATTTTTCAGTACATAGCCGTTAGATGATGTTATCGGATTTGCGATTGGAAAATAGGAATCAGGAGCCCTATCGCAAATCATTTTACTATGACTGAAGGGAGGTAACCGAATTTATGAAGAATAAAAGGTTGCTTTCCTTAGTTTTAAGGTCGCCGGACTGAAATTCCGAGACATGCGACATTTTACCGGACCAAAGGAAAATCTGTCGGACCTTTCCGATGACCCGAAACCTTTCGCGAGGGTTATCGCCAAGTGTCTGATAACCACTGACTGCTCTAATATTTACTTCAGATTGGTTTTGTACTTACTATGGATATAACTGACCTTGTTAAATATTCCATTCGTCCTTTTTGTTCTTTATAATTGCGAGTTTATGGTTTGTTAAGGCATGAAAATCTGTGTTCGTAACGGGAACTTGTTTTCTGATGGGTAACTACGACAATACGTAACTTCATAAAGAAAAATACTTCAGTTTTTGCTCAAGTGATTGTACATACCATGCGTATGTTTTATAATTCGAGCAACACTAAATTATCTTTTGCCGATATCAATGAGTGAAACACGATTTTTTTTCGATAAGTATTTATTATTGTTACATTAAAGACTGAAGTACTTTGTACATATGTTGTAATGTTTTGAAGAGATTCTAAAATGCTCATAAATGTAGCATTTTCGCGTGCTGTTAATTTTGGGAACAACACATTATATTTTCTGTTGCCGAGCTCTAATAAATAATGAGAATAAAACGGACATGCTACTAAACAGAAAATATTTTCGGTAAAATTGTAAAATTACTAAAGCATATAAACATTTCAAGGCGTGTAGACTCAGATAAGGTACAACTCTAAAATTTGAAAATTGATTATTGAGACTGCCATAAAACAATGTAATAATCTGTTACTTTAAAAGCAGTACAGCCATTACATAGAAATCATGCTGTATTTTGATCATACGCGGACTACCATGGCAATATATATGTTTAAGATTAGTTTACTAGAATATTTTAATTATTGTTGAAAGAAGTTTTTAACAACTGCAAAAGGCGTAGCATCGTTTGGTACAAAGCCTTAAAACTGTAAGTGGTCCTTGAGTATTTCCTGAATGCAGCTGCATATAAATAAGTACAGTTATCGAGAGTTGCTTATGAAGAAAAACAATTATTTGAATGAACGCAGAAAAGCAATATAGCAACTTGCAATCATACAGAAAAGATGGAATGTTTAAAACGGACAGTTTGGTTGATATCATTTTTGTTTACATGTCACTGCGACAGAATTAGCTTCTTCGAATCTAGACTAAGTATTCTGGAGAAAAGGGTCAATTCTGAGAGTGAGGCTAGAAGTCATGATACCTCGGCTATCTATCGAAAGCTGGAGGAAATGAATGTGCTGATTAATGCGACTTTAGAGGAAAAGTTTGCGAACTATAAAAGTGATTGTGTTTGTGAAAGTTCAAATAGAGCCGATGAGGAAAGTTTGGAAGAATTATTTCGAAAATTCCAATCTGATGTCGAACTACTTAACCATGCATTTCAGCGCGAGAAACTTCGTAATATGGGCATAAGAGAAAACTATGCAGAGCTTGAACGTAAAATCGAACAATTAAGGAGACAGACTGATTCAGAAGTCAAAACTGAAAATTTTAGTCGAGGGCTACATTTGGAAGAGAACAAGGGTGAGCGATTGACTGAAAAGAGAATAAAAGCCTTGGAAGATTCGTATGAAAAAGACAAAGACGAGACTAGAAGAAAAATTGCAGAGCTGGACGAACAAAATGAGCGATTGATTAAAGCATTCAATGAGCTTAAAGTAAAAGAAATCGATGACATTGATCCGAAATTCTCATCTTGCAAAGACGCCTTAAATAAAGATTTTAAAACAAGCGGAATTTATTACATGAAAATAAATGATGACTATGATAAGGTTAAGGTTTACTGCGACCAGGAAACAGATAATGGTGGATGGACGGTTTTTCAACGCCGGAAGGACGGAAGTGAAGACTTCTACCGAGGATGGGACGATTACAGAGATGGTTTTGGAGATTTTGATGGTGAATTTTGGCTTGGTAACAAATACATTCATTCTTTTACTGCTGGACAGTCTCGCGAGTTAAGAATCGATATGAGAGACTTTGAAGGAAACAAAGTGTTTGCAAAATACAAGAGATTTAGAATTTTTAACGAAAATGAGAATTACACGCTTTCAGTTTTTGGCTATGAAGGTAATGCAGGCGATGCACTTACGTCTCACAATGGCAGAAGTTTCACGACAAAAGACCGTGATAATGACATTTGGGAAGAACATAGTTGTGCGCTGTCACTTACAGGAGCATGGTGGTATGCAAGCTGCTACGACTCGAACCTAAACGGTGTCTACCGCACCGAACCTTCTCTTCAAAAGAACGGAGTTGTGTGGTACCAATGGAAAAAAGAGACGTATTCCCTAAAATATGTCGAAATGAAGTTGCGATGAACATCTGTTCTTCTCGCAATGTTACACTGAAAACTACCTATAATATTTTGTAAAGAAGCCGTGCTTTGCATAGTGAAAACAATGAAGAGGGAATTAATGATTTTTAGGAGATTACAGATAGAGTTAATTCTAATATACCAAGTGACGAAAGAAAATGCAAATTCTGTAATCTAAATTTTGAAAAAGAGTACCACTTTCTATTAGTGTGCCCTTTGTACACGAGTATACGTAAAAAATATTTGAAAACTTATTACAACAGTTGGCCAACTTTAAACAAATTTTGATAGATTAATGAGTAGTTGTAACAAAAGGAAATTATTAACCTTTCTAAGTATATATGTTTTGCTAGTCGCTTACGACAAGATCTTGAAACTGACTGAAAAATCTGTGGAACATAAACATTATTTTATTTAAAAGTGATATATTTATTGTGTCTGTATTTCAAACCTTTGTAACACCATTTTCTTTGATAAAGAAAAACAATTAATGCCTTTCTGAATACGCTTCTCGTTTTTGATAGTATATCACATGTCATTCCGTTCCTTCACAAGTATTTTTGTAGGCTAGAAGCAATGTATTTTGCTTAATGCTGAATAAATGTTGTTGTTGTTGTTGTTGTAATTACATAAAATATACTGACATACGATACGGGGCGCGTCGCGATAATAGGTGTCTATCTGTGAAATGACGTCATAGGACTAAGCAGACAACATTGGTTATCATGCAGTTCGCTGTAAAATTGGATTATTTAGTTACAATGTGTAATTAAAACACATATAAGTTATTAGAAGTGACAGATAAGTGTAAGTTCTTTACAAAAATAAAGTAACGAAACACCTATTCACCATTTTAGAGATCAGCTAGTATATTTATATTTTCGTGACTTGAAAACTGTACAAAGCGTTGCAAAATGTAAACTATAAATTTAAAGTCAGATTCCGTTTTTATAGTCAATCTCAGACCGGAACTCCCCAGTAACAGGTGCGCGTTGCAAAGGGAGGTTACTTAAGACAGAATATTGAGATAACTCACGGTATATCGGTAGGCCCCCATTTCTTGTGTCATTTTGTCAAAAAGATTATAAAATATGTGTAATCTTTGTAAAATTGTTTTTGACACCGAGTTTCCTAGTCGTGTAAAAATGTGACAAATGAATAAAGATGTTGACTTCCGTTTTTTTATTATTGACAGTTCTTTAAATTGGCACATCATGTTGTTGTCAGTAACACGTTTCTCAGGCAAGCATTTAAACAGGGTCTCTTTAAATCAATTTGTAATTATAGAGACCCTGATTTAAAACGATGCTTGTGACGCGACGTCAGATCATGGGACAAACTGCACTTTTTACTGTAGTACAATATATTGAAGTGCTGTTTTTCCAGGAACTATTTTATAAAATAATAAAAATTATATAACAAAATAAAGGAAAATTTTCACCCGACAAAATTTTTATCATTATGATTCGCCGTTCATTGATGCAGAATTTTGTCATAGCAAAATACAACATCAAACGATACCAAAATCGCATGTAGAGATGTAACGAAAATGTCTGAGTAACAGAAGATTATACTTACATTTTGCCAGAAACTGGCGCCAAAACGTTTTAAAATTTATACTGACGATGACGTAATCATTTACGCAGATGATGTCATTTGAATTAACGTTAACGTTCGAAAAGTGCGGAGAAAAATGAAGATTTCGTGAATGAAACATTTGTGTAGAGATACAAGATTTGTGTTTAAAGAATGACGGGTAAGAAATTTTAAATGAATGTTTACCTAATATTTCACTTAATTTTGAGATCATTTTTAGATTTTCAAAAATGCGTTTTCAAATTGTTTCTTTTCCTGTTTTTGTTAGAAAATAATATATATAGTTCGTAAATTATGGGCAAATATTTATGTCTAGCGGAAATGGCCAAAATTGGAAATAATGCGTGTTATCGTGTCATTCACCTTAACATTTATCGAATAAAATAGTTTTAGCAATGAAACATTTTATTTCAAATTTATTCTAAATAATAGCATTTTTCTGCTGTGTATGCTGACCAAATTTCATTTTGGTATCATTATTTACCTGCTATAAGTGATAATATTTCTAAGTCTAGCGAAAATGTCCCAAACGCTATTTTTGACACAAAGTAACGTCATTGTGCGTTTGGTTTCAAAAATTATTTAAATATCAAATTAAGTTACATTTGTATTCATAAGATATCAAATAAAGTCATTTAAAATATTAAGAAAAAGTGGAGAATCTTCTTATTTTATAATTATTTATTCTGTCAGTCACTGCATGATCTTTACAGGTAGATGCATACAAACTTATTCACAAAATGTAATATGTTTCCATTAAGCATGAATCGCGGAAAGCACGTATCGCGAGAATACACCTGCAGGAGGACTGCGATTACTCGAGATGATGATGATGAGCATTCATAGTTTATTCACATTTTTCAGGTGGTTCCAAAAGACAAAATATTCAGAAAAGAATAGACAACAAGAAAGAAAAGCGGAAGAAACAGAAGTTGGATTGGTATAAGAGAAACGCAGCGAATATCAACTACCATCGTAGAAAAAAAAACAAGGTAGCTTTTACATTTCTTCCGTATTTTTATGAAGTACATGTAATTCATTAATAATTTTTTTCGTTCATTCGTTCGTTCGTTCGTTCGTTCGTTCGTTCATTCATTCATTCATTCATTCATTCATGCATTCATGCATTCATTTTCTGTTAATGAACAAGATGATTTGATGAATCAATCAATCAATCAATTAATCAATCAATTTATCAATCTATCAGTAGACGAATATTTGACTTTTTAAGTATTTTCTAAAAAAATGATACACTTTCGCCAGCAGTCTAACTTTTTGTCATAAATGTGTTCAACGTTTTAAATTTTATTTTCCAGATTATTCACAGACGGACAATGCATTGAGAAAACGGTATATTAGACAGACACTGTTATACGAGGGCATCACTATATAAAGTCTGGAAATAATCCCCTGCTCAATACCTTGCTTTGCAAAAACTATGCATTAATTCCAGCAGTTTCAGTTTTGTACATAATTGAAGGGGGGAAGAATAAAAATAAACTAAAATTGAATGAAAATGACCATCTTTCAATTTTGAAAGTTTTGGAGGAACGGGATGCTACAATATAAACAATGTAAATGCATATAAATCCACTCTTAATGTTTTAGACGAAGCTAAAATTGTTGTTGTTGTGGCATGTATTTAATAATTATGATGTTATATAAATACATATACTTAGAGCATAAAGCATAACGTGTTGTTTTGATCAGTGTTTACAATGACGTTTGAAATTAACGATTTTGACGTTACGCTAATAAGCTTCAAAATCTGACGTCGCGTCTGTGTTATTTTGTTTTGTGTATGAAAACAGACATGCAGTAGTCATCTGTAGTCCTTTCAAATACGTTTTAATAGGGTCTGGTCGGTCAGAGAATAGCATTATGCATAAAAACGTTTGATCATTACATACTGAATGGAAAAAAATATGGTTTTAGAGCAGGGCATAATATTTCTCTTCTAACCGTTTTAATACGTTTGATAAGTTTGTGATTAATATCGTTATGCTCGACCCCTTTTCCACTGGTGATTAACCCATCTACAGTTGATCATTATGCTTACCTCTTTGGTTCCACGACGGTGGCAGGGGTTTTAGGATTTATGAAGGTTTATGGAAATCTTTTCTTACATGTAAAAGAAGCTAAAAGCGATTTGTTTCTTTTATCCCTGTCTTTCATCTCTGTCATCGTGTTTTGGTGATTTTACTCTTTTTTTAAAACTGTTTATTTTATTAACCATGTCATCTCCCTCTCTCTTCTTCTTGACTGTGTGGGAATGCTGTTGTTTTCAAAAGTGGCTATTCCTTATGCATATTTTACCTTTTTAGTAACTAAAAAAAGTAAAAATACGCATTTTGATGCTCAAAAATGGCAGAATTAAGAAAAAGAAAAGTTAGAAAGACCTAAGAAAAATGTTATTATTAAATAAAATATTAGATATTTGCGGAAGCAGTGAAAATAAACAACAACAACAACAACAACGTGGACGACGAAAAAATCAAACATTAGACTACATTTGCTGAAGACCACCTGTAAACAAAGACCACCTGTGGATAAAGACCACACTTTATATGTCCCGCTGTCTGATTTAAAGAACAACTTTACCTGTGAATAAAGACCACCTGCCTTTAAAGACCACTTTTTGGCTCTCACATGAGTGGTCTTTGTACACAGGTTTGACTGTAATAAGATTTATAACACACGATATAAGTTAAAGGTTGACGCCCGCATCACATTGATGTATTTTACAAAGAAGTTTATACAAACAAGTAAAAGTTTAATTTTATGTTTCGCCGAATTAATGGGGTTACCCATAATGCGGCCCGAAAAAAAAAATGACGGCCGCAAATTAAGCGCCAGTTCCCTTTTATGAATGTTCTTTCATGCCCATGAAATATTTTTTGCAGGAATGTTATAGGTTTTTATTAAATTACTGAGCACTTCTCTACAAATTAAATGCACACCATTTGATTCACAGATTTTTGCCATTTTCCTATTGACGTATTTTTAAATATTCTGCTCTTTTTCTCAAAAAGACACCATTTAAAACATATTCAAACAAAAAAGGTGAAATATGCATATCAGGGATCGCCACATTCAGAAACTAGATTGTGTCCAGAGGACACTGATGCCCCCACTGCTGCAATAACATTTTTTACAAAATTTTGTACCAGGTATTAACAACATGTGGTGATCATTATTAGTAAATGAGGAGTAAGTGCCACAAAATTTAATAACTAACATAAACAAAAGGCCATAACTGTGGTGAAAATTGTTGGAAGACAGTGTCCTTTACAACAATCTTCACATCGTGTCTAATCATCTGTGCAAGTTTGAAAGAAATCAGCCAAATAGAAAATGTGAAGTTGATGCCACAAAATTTTGTAAGTGAAATAAACAAAGGGCCATAACTGTGGTAAAAATGGCAGCAGAAAAAAATCTTATTTTTTATGATCATCTACCCAGCCATCTTGATCATGTGTGCAAGTTAGAAAGAAATCTGTCCAAAAGTAAATGAGGAGTTGATGCCACAAGATATTACTACTGAAAAAAAAACAACAAAGGGCCATAACTCTGGTAAAAATAGTCGCAGGAAAAAATCCTTTATTCACGATCATCTACACATCCTGCTTCATCATCTGTGCATGTTTGCAAGGAATCTGCCCTGTAGTTTAGGAGGAGTTGATGCCACAAGATTTAATTACTGAAATTAACAAAGGGCCATAACTCTGGTAAAAATGGTCGCAGGAAAAAATCCTTTCTTTACGATCATCTACACATCCTGCTTCATCATCTGTGCAAGTTCGCAAGAAATCTGCCTTATAGTTTTGGAGGAGTTGATGCCACAAGATTTAATTACTGAAATTAACAAAGGGCCATAACTCTGGTAAAAATGGTCGCAGGAAAAAATCCTTTCTTTACGACCATTTACACATCCTGCTTCGTCATCTTTGCAAGTTCGCAAGAAATCTGCCTTATAGTTTTGGAGGAGTTGACGCCACAAGATTTAATAAATGAATATAACAAAGGGCCATAACTCTGGTAAAAATGGTCGCAGGAAAAAATCCTTTCTTCACGACTATCTACACATCCCGCTTCATCATCTGTGCAAGTTTGCAAGAAATCTACCTTGTAGTTTAGGAGGAGTTGACGCCACAAGATTTTATAACTGAAATTAACAAAGGGCCATAACTCTGGTAAAAATGATCGCAGGAAAAAATCCTTTCTTTACGATCATCTACACATCCTGCTTGATCATCTGTGCAAGTTTGAAAGAAATCCGCCTTAAAGTTTAGGAGGAGTTGATGCCACAAGATTTGGGGACGTACGGACGTACGGACGGACGTACGGACAGACGGACGAGTGCAACTCTATATGCCTCCCACTTTGTGGGGGCATAAAAACACCCTCCCCACACAGTCAAGAAGAAGAGCGAGGGAGAGAGCATGGTTAATAAACTGATCAGTTTCAAAAAAGACATCACTAACAATAAACAAAAGTGAGAACCCGAGGGGTTACCGCCGTGGAACGGCCAGTGGCAAATCAAATTGCCACTGGGGGTTTAAACCAGGTTCTAGGGTGCACCAACCTCACACTTGCCCCAACAGGTTCTGATATCACAATTAATGTATATAAACTTCGCCTATGACAGAGACTGTAACCATGACATATCTACTTGGGTAAGGTCTTTAGATCTGACCGTGTCTTGCTTACATTATAATATTGAAAGATTGACAAGTTGTGGTTAGGTTTAAATGAAGTTATAGATAAGAGCAATAAGTTAAAGGCAACTTAATCTAAGAGAGACAACTCATGAGGGTGAAAACTAAGGTTTTCATTATGAGTGGCCTCCCTTGTTTTACACGTTGTTGAACGGTTTAAATGAAGTTATACATGAGCAAGAAGTTAAAGGCAACTTAATCTAAGAGAGACAACTCTTGTGAGAGAAAATTAAGGTTTTCATTACGAGTGGCCTCCCTTGGCCAGTGAGCTGCACCAGGAGAAACTAGAGCTATCACTGAAGGTGATTAATACCCCCGCAATACTGCTTTGTCAGAGTATATACAGAAATGATGTTTGCATCTTCATGGGTGAAAGCTGAAAAAAAATCCGCCTACCGATACAAGGCCATTTCAGTTGCATGATAATTACATTCGTATGTATACTAAGCTGTCTCTGTGTAAGAAAAAAACAACAATCGAGCATCTTCTGAGTATTTTTTACAATCTGTTGATACCCGAACAGCTACACGACCTTCACCCGCGCACATTTTGTTATTCTTCCGAGAGGGATTAGAATAATGACGTCATTTGGTGAGCTAATGCTAACGCCACGTGCGTGTAAAGCAAAAGTTGTGTTTAAAATAGCGACTTGGGTTTGAACCGGATGTAAACAAAACTGTAAAAGTAGCTGGAGTCACAAGGTTATGTTGAATCGTGCTTCCCTTCTAAAAAATAATGGACTGATCCAAATTTAAAAAAAATATGTCATGCAAATCTACTTTTGAACGTATGTTAAAAGTTTAAAAACTGGAGAAGTAGTTTACGTCATAAGATTTTGTTAAATAATGCTCCCCTCCAACAAATACCGTATAGTGCGTTTTTTCGCGAGCATTATATTTTCGCTATTTTCGCGACCGTCGTAAATTCGCGAAAATAATAAACGCCAAAATTTCGCAACTTAATTTTATGAAGAAGTTTGCATAACACGATTTTGTTAAATCATGTCCCCTGCAAAAAATAATGGACTGATCCACACGAAAAAATATGTCACGCACATCTACACTTCATTCCGAACATATGTTTTAAGTTTCAAGTAAATATCTTAAAAACTGTAGAAGTAGTTCGTGTCACAAGATTTTGTTGAATCATGCTCCCCTGCTTAAAAATAATGGACTGATCCACATGAAACAAAGTATGACATGCAAATCTACTCACAAACGTATGTTTAAAGTTTGAAAACTGGAGAAGAAGTTTGCGTCATAAGATTTTAAATTAAAGATTTTGTTAAATAATGCTCCCCTCCAAAAATAATGGACTGATCCTCAGAAAAATATGTCGCTTACATGCGCACTTCATGCAGAATATACAATTTCAGTTTAGATATCTTGAAAACAGTAGAAGTTTGCATAACACGATTTTGTTAATTCATGTCCCCTGCAAAAAATAATGGACTGATCCACACGAAAAATGTGTCGCGCAAATCTACACTTCATGCCGAACACATGTATAAAGTTTCAAGTCAATATCTTAAAAGTTGTAGAAGTAATTCGCGTCACAAGATTTTGTTGAATCGTGCTCCCCTCCGAAAAATAATGGATTGATCCACATGAGAAAAAAAATTCGAGCAATTGTACGTTTAAAGTTTCAAGTCCATATCTTGAAAACTGTTGACGTAGTAAGTGTAGTAGTTTGCATAACACGATTTCGTTAAATCATGTCCCCTACAAAAATAATGAACTGATCCACACGAAAAATATGTCACGCACTTTTACACTTCATGCTAAACATATGTATAAAGTTTCAAGTCAATATCTTAAAAACTGTAGAAGTAGTTCGCGTCACAAGATTTTGTTGAATCGTGCTCCCCTCCGAAAAGTAATGGGCTGATCCACATGAGAAAAAAAATTCGCGCAAATGTACTCACGAACATATGTTTAAAGTTTCAAATCGATATCTTGAAAACTGTTTACGAAGTAAGTGTAGAAGTTTGCATAACACGATTTGGTAAAATTATGTCCCCTGCAAAAAATAATGGACTGATCCTCACGAAAAACATGTCACGCACATCTACACTTCATGCCGGACATATGAATCAAGTTTCAAGTCAATATCTTAAAAATTGTAGAAGTAGTTGACGTCACAAGATTTTGTTAAATCTTGCTCCCCTCGGAAAAAAATAATGATGTCCCCTGCAAAAAATGGACTGATCCACACGAAAAATATGTCACGCACATCTACACTTCATGCCGAATATATGTATCAAGTTTCAAGTCAATATCCAAAAAACTGTAGAAGTAGTTCGCGTCAAAAGATTTTATTTAATCGTGCCCCTCTCCGAAAAATAATGATGTCCCCTGCAAAAAATGGACTGATCCACACGAAAACTATGTCACGCACATCTACACTTCATGCCGAAGATATGTATCAAGTTTCAAGTCAATGTCTTAAAAACTGTAGAAGTAGTTCGCGTCACAAGATTTTGTTACATCGTGCTTCCCTCCGAAAAATAATGAACTGATCCACATGAGAAAAAAAATGGTTCGCGCAAATGTACTCTCGAACATATGTTTAAAGTTTTGAGTCGATATCTTGAAAACTGTTGACGTGGTAAGTGCGACAGACCGACCACCCAACCAACCGGATGATGACTCCTATATAGATTTTGTTAAATCGTGCTCCCCTCCGAAAAATAATGGACTGATCCACATGAGAAAAAAAATAGTTCGCGCAAGCGTACTCACGAACATATGTTTTAAGTTTCAAGTCGATATCTTGAAAACTGTTGAAGTAGTAAGTGCCACAGACCGACCACCCAACCAATCGGATGATGACTCCTATAATTATAACCCCCAAACTTAACTTATTAGTTCTACGCAATCGTAAAAGCTTAGAATCGCTATCTCCAGTAACGTACAACTGTGAGTGAAATCTGGCTGCACGCTATTGTACTACAAGTAAAGGCCGAGGTATAGGGTGCTACCGTTCTCTGTTTTTGATGGAAATCTAACACGTGAACGGTATCCAGATTTATTAAACACCTTTTGCTCCAAAAGCACAAACTTGTTTTTGGCGGAAATTTGGGTTTTTAAGTGGACAAGGACCTAAACATTTTTTCATCTGTTTGCAGAATAATGTTACCTACATGTCTATTCGAAACATTGATAAAATGAAAAACAAATTTTGATTTTGCTCTTTATTGGTGATATTAATGATGTACAAGATGCAAAGGCTTGAATATACTGGAATTTCATATTAAAATAATGTCAAATTATGTTTATAAGCAAAGGCACTCATATGGCAGTATAAACAAATCATAACAAAATGAACACACCTGGAATATGATTTTTTTTTAATTATTTGTCAGATATAGGAATTGATCTAGGTGTCCTCTAATAGTTAACATTTACTGTGGTATTATTCAGTTTTGCGGGGATCAAATTTCGCGCTACATGACCTTTCCTCATGTTCACAATTTCGCGAAGTTGTAATCATGCTCCTAAATTTCGTCATTATGGGATTTGAATTCGCTGGTGTTTAACTTCGTGCTCGTGCCCTACCGCGAAATACGAGAAAATCAAACCCCTGCGAAATACAATGATATCACAGTAAAGTTTGCTTTTTCTTCCTCGTACACAGAACACCTTTTAAAACTGATCATTGAGAAATGTAATGTCAAATCTGTTGAAGAGCAAAGCAAAACATATTGTAATATATTATACCTCATTTGCATAAGCCTTTCTGTATTTAATATGACGTCATCCAGTCCATAAATCGCATATTGACCGGCTATCCGGTCCATAATTCTTATATTGACCGTTTTTGATTACTTCAGAATCTAATATAAGAATAATTATCTTATAAAGTGCGGGTCTGTTGCCTAGTAATATTTAATTTGATTAACAAAAATGGAATAGTAAAAGGCGTGCTTTATATGCCTGATGGCTTGTAAATAATAAAAAATCTGTATGGGATTTTTTACACACTGAACAAATCAAATTATTATTTAAAAGCAAATTATAGTAAAAATGACAGCAACAAAAGATATGAAAGAATTTAGATTCGGTATAATATAACAAATAAAACATGGCATTGAGGGCAATATGCAAGTTTACGGACTGGTTGGTCAGACCTCGGAAGGTATATGGCCCTCAGCTGCGCTTCGGGCCATATACCTTCCTCAGTCTGACCAACCAGTCCGTAAACTTGCATATTGCCCTCAATGCCATGTTTTATTTGTTAAATATACATAGACAAAATATATACACACCTGGAATATGAACACAATTTTTTATTATTTGATCTAGATGTTCTATAATATTTAACTAATACTATCGTATCGTTCAATTTTGCGGGGATCAAAAGTTGCGCATAGGCCATATATGACATTTTCGCGCGGGGATCAATTCGCGCTGATGAATTTTTTCTCATAACAATAATTTTTGTATTTAGTTTGAATTCACTGGTATTTTATTCGCGCTCATTCCCTAGCGCGAGATACGCGAAAAATAAAACTCCGCAATATATAGAGGATATTTGTTTGTTTTGAGTGGATATGGAATATATCACATCGAGAAGTGATACAATTCAATATTTTCACGAGCGCGTAGCGCGAGTGAAAATATAAAAATTGTATCACTTCGAGATGTGATATATTCCATATCCACTCAAAACAAACAAATTTTCTATTTATTTTATGCTAACTTCAATAAAAATAACAGTACTATTATTTGACTTACCAATATGTTGCGTTTGAATACATTGACAGTTGTGTCAGGCAATACATATCGGATGTATTTGACAATAATACATCTGAACCAGGTTCTCAAGTAGTTCGGCACAGTGACTGATATAGAATCTATATCAGTCACACTGTGAGTGATATAGAATATATCTCACTGATAGAACTCAGTATTTCATTGGTTAGCATAAAATAAATAACGATACTACAGTTGTCCAACTGATAGTCGCATAATTATCAACACTTTAACAAAAAAAAATCGTAATTATAAATTATAAAGAAATTAAGCCTTTCTTTTAACCTTAAACATTTGACATAATTTCAAGGTTCTACAATACCAACTCCTCACCACTAAAATGGAAGAGGAAGTAACCTTTACTAGAAGTTTGATATAGTTTCAGGGAGATAAATTTTGTTTCAATATTATTAGAAGTTTGCACAAGATAATAGTCCTGATCGATTTTACCTAGCTTGGTCTTCAATCATAATCCAGACTGAAGATTGGTCTTCGAGCTCAATTAAAAAAAATGAACATTGCAATTGACAAGAAACGGTAAAATTGTAAAGAATATGTCAATCTGTATATTAGAATGAAATATATAGGTGCAATATTTGCTTAAAATTTGTTTCCTGATTGCATATCTGCGGCAGCAGATAAACAGCCATTCTGCTAAATCTGTGTAAAGCAGTTGCGTCAATTCATCAATTGTCTTGATGAATGTTTTATTAAAAATGTTCCGAAACCAAATAAGATACATTAAAAATGCACGAAAATGCATGCTGAAATGCTTCCACACTGAGCGGAAAGGGACACATATACAAAGTAGCTGGGCTCCGATTTATCAGTTGGAATTTCAAAAGCCATCTCATACTGTATATAGGTTCTCTCAAATACAACTCCGTGGGCAGCTGTATTCGGTGGTATATTCTGGAATTCCCCCTACCTTGCACGTCGATTCTTACCTCCAAGGCATTCTAGATCTCATGTCCTAAGAAAGGGTGTACGTGTATTTGTTTTGTATTTATTCTGAACGTTTGATAACAAACAGGAGTGAAGATGGACATAGCGCTTTGTATTTTCTTCTATCACTACCACACAAGCTTCATGGCATAGTTAAGCTGTATTCCAACCAAATCATAAACAAATTTGAAAATATCTCCCTCGGGATCTGTATTCATAAAAAACTACAATCGCATACAGCTACTTACTACATGTAGCCCTATTTGAATGGGGATCTATATGGCATAACAAACCTAGTCAAATTAAGCATAGCGGATAAAATATCTGTGAATAAAGCAAATTTTTATTGATAGAAAAAAATAAATGTGTTATTGTAGCCAGTTTAAACCCTGCTATAATTTACCAAAATCATTGATAAAGAAATTCAAAATTCTTGTTGACAGATAACATTACGTATTTTTTTTAAGTTATGAAGAAATTGCAAACGCCTTTTAAAATAAAGTAACAAAATGGCTTTAGATTAGTGGTTTATCTTTGTTCCATATAAAGAATTATTGCTGCAAATCTTCCTACCACGTTTTTGACATATTTCTTTAAATTTAGTTAATATGCGTATAAATTATATCTATGTAGTTACAGGTGGTGTCGTTCAAAGCTCATATATTTAGAAATATTTAACCTGCACAATTTAAAGCGTTAATTGACTAACATGCACACAATGTAATGCGTCAGTGATAAACGGAATTTTTCATAACTCAAGTTATATTAGATGAGGGCAACACAAATTATTTATCGTAATTTCATCTCGGCAAATTTAAGAGAAAATGTACCCACGTTTTTCAAGTAATACCAGATAACACCCTTTCCATTTGGAGACTTATAGTACTGACCATTTAGGTGCGAATCATAACATGCATTAAACCACCATGCTCCTGTGAACAGCACTGCACAGTTGTTTTTTTTCCGATTTATCATTGTCTCGGTCTTTGGTTGTGAATTGTCGACCATTGTGATGGTGAGTTAGTTAATCGCTAGCATTGCCTTCGTATTCACCTATCGCTAGTGTATAATTCTCAACTTCATTCGCTATTCTAAATGTTCCGTATTTCGCAAACGCTTTATTTCCCTCAAAGTCTTCTAAGTCTATACGCAGCTCACGGGATCGGGTACCTGTCATCGCATTAATGTATTTGTTACCCAGCCAAAACTCACCATCAACATCTCCAAACCCATCTCTGTAGTCGTCCCAGCCTCGGTAGAAGTCTTCGCTTCCGTCCTTCCGGCGTTGAAAAACCGTCCATCCGCCATTATCTGTTTCCTGGTCGCAGTAAACCAAAACTTTATTATATTTATCATTTATTCTTAATTAATAGTATCCGCTCGATTTAAAACCTTTATCTAAGGCATCATTGCAAGACGAGAATTCCAAATGTACATGTACACGTTCGTGTTTTAATCTAACTTCTAGGACTTTTAATGCTTCCACCAGACGCACATTTTCTTGCCTCAACTCTGTAAATTGCTTGTCAATTAAATCGCTGTCCTTTTTCTGAGCAGTTACCATGGCTTGTCTTTCTTCTTCAGTTTTTCGCTTTAATTGTTCATTTTCTGTCCTCAGCTGGGCAAATTTCTTTTCAGTTTCATCCCTGCTGTTCTTATATGTTTCCACCAGAAGCTGATTTTCCCGACTCAGCGCTGCAAATTTCTTTTCACTTTCATCCCTGTCCTTATTCTGAGCAGTTACAATGACTTGTCTTTCTTCTTCAGTTTTTCGCTTTAATTGTTCATTTTCTGTCCTCAGCTGGGCAAATTTCTTTTCAGTTTCATCTCTGCCGTTTTTATGAGCAGTGATTATGACTTGTTTTTCCTCTTCACTTTTTCGCTTTAATTGTTCGAAGTTACTTTCTGATTCGGCATATTTTTCTCCGATTTCGAGACTATAAAGTTTCTGGCTCTGAAAGGCAAGGCGAAGTATTTTAATATCAGATAGTAATTTTCGATATTCCTGCTGTAAACCCTCCTCATCTATCGTCCTTGCACTTCCACAAGCATCGTCACTTTTAAATTTTTCAAAAGTTTCTTCTAACGTTGTATTAATCAACAGATCCATTTCATCCAGTCTACGGAAGACAGTCGATATGACAGTTTTGTCATGACTTCTAACATCACTCTCTGAAGAGATCCTTCTCTCCAGAAACCTTAATCTATCTTCTAAGATTCTAAATCTGTCACACTGACATATACACAATATCGATATCAACCAAACCATCCTTGTTAAATATTCCATCTGTCCTTTTTGTTCTTTACAATTGCAAGTTAATGGTTTGTTTAGGCTGGAAATTCTGAGTTCTCCAGAAGAATTCTTTTTCTCTGATGGGCAACTTCGATAACAGTTTATTATAACTTCATACAGTCAGGAAATACTTCACTTTTCGCTTAAGTGCCTGTACATATCATGCTTTGTAGTTGCACAACACTTAATTAAATTTGACCAATAGCAATGAATGAAACACGATTTGCTTTTCTTGATTAGTATTTATTGTTACATTCAAGCCGATGATATGAATATTAAAACTGAACGACCATGATATTTCTTCATTTTAATGCATACTTTTTTGAAAAATTCAATCAAATAGTTTGAAAAATCAACATTTATCAAATGTGCACTTAAAACTTTTGAGTAGTGTCTACTCGCCGTGCGCATTTAATAATACGTTTATTTGTTTATTTAAACATAAATAAAACAGCAGATTTGTAGGTAAGACTCGTCAGTAGACTGTAAAATCCCATGCGAATATATACTGAGTGCCAATGAAAACGCAACACTTTATTTTTTGGAATATTTTTATGTGTGTAAAAGTTAAATTAATAGGCATAGGTATATGTGTTTTAAAATAAAAAAGTAACCAATCGACACATTTGTTGTCCACTGATTGTTTCAACTTTTTCTCCTACAGTAACCCCGTACAAACGCATGAAAGTTTCATTTTAACATGTAGACACGCATAAATAATCCCAAAACAAGTCCATTTGTAAATCTTTACAAATGGTTACATAAATCCCATCTTAAGTTTTTAAGTTTTACTCTATACAAATGTAAAAATGCCAAGACTTTTAGACAACCAGCGACATGAGGTTTAAGGCATGATCCAAGGAGGTATGTCTCGACGTGAAATCGCTCGTCGAATGCATTGTTCGCCTTCGAAAATTACTACCTGGGTCCAACGACATCCCCTGTCAAAATTCTATTTTGTTAAAGGCCCATTGTTTTCTCGTTTAGGGCGAACCCATTCTTTTATCTGAGGACCATACGCCGCTGAACAGGGAATAGTATTAATCAGAAAATACAGGATTGAAGGTTCCATGTTCAGCGCCATATGCATATCAACGTTTGCTATGGATCAAAATTGTACTGTTTTTTGTGTGTGTGTAAATATTGAGTTGCGCTCAACCTGTGGCTCGGCGGCGTGGGCAGTAATAAGCGTATCCATTAATGTCCATGAACAGGCTTAGTCAAACCGAGCATGCAATAATTTCATATTTGTTGTGTTTGGTAGCTTTCTAAGTTCCCTTTTCATCTATTATTCATTAAATTTTAAAACACATCTATATTTGCGAATTTATTAAACTTTTCCACACATCGAAAATATTCAAAATAGTAAAGTGTTGCGTTTTCATTGGCACTCAGTATAGTAGTTTTTGTAAACATAAATGGCCTGTAAATCATATAAAGTACAAGCAAAAATAACAATTTTCAAAATAAGACAGTCATAAAACAATTTATTAATTTGTTGTTTAAGCATTACAGCCATTACAAAGAAACTGATATTTCTTGGTTGTTGTACTTGACCTCCTATGGCAAAGAATTATTTTAAAAAATAGTTTAGTAATTAGTAGGGTCACAGTATGGGACTGTTGTTGTTCGATAGACCCCATTTCTCTTTCAATTGACTTAATATGAAAATCATTGTTGACAATTTCAAAAATGTTTAATATTTCACGACGACATTGAAAAATGTATGAACTGTTTATGTTTTCGTATTTGTCTTTTTCAGATTCGTGGATTCAGGAAATTTACTTAAACAACTGATCAAGACCTTTTTTATTTGAAGTCCTAGAATGAAAGATAAAATTTCTATATATTCCGAGTTACTGCCCTTTGTTGATTACATGTACACATTAAGTTTTTCAAATACGGTTAATATGACTTCATGTCACGTGATGACCTTTAAGGAGATTAACTGTTCTATGTTACCATTAGCCTTTCCTAAAGCATTTTCCGAACATTGGAAACAATGACTCTTCTATTAATTTTATTTAGTAACTGCCCCTTGCTTTGCAACTATGATATAAAGCATTTTCCCTTTTTAAATATATAGCTAGATTTAACTGTTGTTTTTTTCCTTTTCAAAATAGCTCGATTTGGACTGCTTTGGGAGTTCATGGGGTATTTTTCTAAGTAGAATAAGTGGTTTTGGAAATTTCAGAATACTGTTCAATTGACAAGACATATGGAGCTGTTAGTATAGTACATGAATGCTTGACATGTACTGTGTATTTACCGGACAATCAATTTACCGGACAAAATTTATATCACTCAAATATTCAATCAATTTTTTGATCGGGTTCGGGAAAAATTCCGTAAGAATCAAAAAGACACCTTTTGCTTCCATGTAAATAACAACAACGTCGCAGTCGGTTAATTTTCATGTATATTAGTTACTACATGACCTTTTGTTTACAATGAGATTTCGTGATTACGTCACACGGGGGAGCTTACGTAACTGCGCATGAGCCAATCTAGAGGCGCCCAAAGGGCGTTTGAAGATGTCTCATCAAATTACAAAATGAGTACATAGAATGTTTGCGAGTTCATGGGAAACAATAAGCAACAGACGGACAGACTATCATGAATTGATGACGTAATCATTTTTCTTTTAATTTTAATTATATATTACTACCTAAATTTTCTCCCATTTAGGACGTCATTATAACTAGATCTAGCGCACTTCCTTATTATTTATAAAAAAATTGTGAGGGGTTTTCCATATGTAAATGTTGTCGTTTAATGGGAAAAGTCCGCTTAATGAATGTTTACGGAAAAAAATCAACATTTAAAACGAAAACTTAAAAAATATGTATTGGAACTCTTTGTCCGGTAAATTGAGCTTCCGTTACCATTTTATCTGCTGCTATACTGCCTTCCTTTGGAGCCTCTTTTCATAAAATTAAACAGTACTTTCAGTATCAAATAATCAACGCTTGTGTAAATGAAGAACCGACGATTTCTCTGTGCAGTTTTTCAAGGCTATGATTTACAATACAAAAGTTCGAACGAAAAAAAAAATCAATTTTTGTCCGGTAATATGAATGATCCCAGTATAGAATGCTACAACGAATAAATATTTTTCATGTTATAGTATACGATTAGGTTTGTGTTACTGACAGAGACATCTATGGTCTCTGTGTAGGGTTTGTGTTACTGACATATACATCTATGTTCTCAGTGTAGGGTTTGTGTTACTGACATAGACATCTATGGTCTCAGTGTAGGGTTTGTGTTACTGACATATACATCTATCGTCTCTGTGCAGGGTTTGTGTTACTGACATATACATCTATGGTCTCAGTGTAGGGTTTGTGTTACTGACATAGATATCTATGGTCTCAGTGTAGGGTTTGTGTTACTGACATAGACATCTATGGTCTCAGTGTAGGGTTTGTGTTACTGACATAGACATCTATGGTTTCAGTGCGGGTTTGTGTTACTTACATAGACATCTATCGTCTCTGTGTAGAGTTTGTGTTACTGACATAGACATCTATGGTCTCAGTGTAGGATTTGTGTTACTGACATAGACATCTATGGTCTCAGTGTAGGGTTTGTGTTACTGACATATACATCTATGGTCTCAGTGTAGGGTTAGTGTTACTGACATAGACATCTATGGTCTCAGTGAAGGGTTTGTGTTACTTACATAAACATCTATCGTCTCTGTGCAGGGTTTGTGTTACTGACATAGACATCTATGGTCTCTGTGTAGGGTTTGTGTTACTAACATAGACATCTATGGTCTCAGTGTAGGGTTTGTGTTACTGACATATACATCTATGGTCTCAGTGTAGGGTTTGTGTTACTGACATAGACATCTATGGTCTCAGTGTAGGGTTTGTGTTAATGACATATACATCTATGGTCTCAGTGTAGGGTTTGTGTTACTGACATAGACATCTATGGTCTCAGTGTAGGGTTTGTGTTATTGACATAGACATCTATGGTCTCAGTGCGGGTTTGTGTTACTTACATATACATCTATCGTCTCTGTGCAGGGTTTGTGTTACTGACATAGACATCTGTGGTCTCTGTGTAGGGTTTGTGTTACTAACATAGACATCCATTATTCTATTGTCTCTGTGTAGGGTTTGTGTTACTGACATAGACATCTGTGGTCTCTGTGCAGGGTTTGTGTTACTGACATAGACATCTATGGTCTCTGTGCAGGGTTTGTGTTACTGACATAGACATCTATGGTCTCTGTGCAGAGTTTGTGTTACTGACATAGACATCTATGGCCTCTGTACAGGGTTTGCGTTTATGATATATACATCTATGGTCTCTGTGCAGGGTTTGTGTTACTGTCATCGTCATTTATGGTCTCTGTGCAGGGTTTGCGTTACTGACATAGACAACTGTGGTCTCTGCAGGGTGTGTGTTACTGAAATAGACAACTGTGGTCTAGGTTTAGGGTTTGTGTTTCTAACATAGACAACTGTGGTCTCTGTATAGAGTTTGTGTTACTGAGAGACATCTATGGTCTCTGTGTGAGTTTGTGTATTGACATATAAATCTATGATCTCTGTGCAAGGTTTGCGTTACTTACATTGACATCTTTGGTCTCTGTGCAGGGTTTATGTTACTGACATATACCTCTATGGTCTCTGTGAAAGGTTTCTGTTAATGACATAGACATCTATCGTCTCTGTGCAGGATTTCTGTGATGGTTTTGTGTTACTGACATATACATCTTGTCTCTGTGTAGGGTTTGTGTTACTGACATATACATCTATGGTCTCTGTGTAGTGTTTGGGTTACTGACATAGACATCTATGGTCTCAGTGTAGGGTTTGTGTTCCTGACATAGACATCTATGGCCTATGTGTAGGGTTTGTGTTTAACTTACTGACTTATACATCTATGGTCTCTGTGTAGGGTTTGTGTTACTAACATAGACATTTGTGGTCTCTGTGCAGGGTTTGTGTTACTGACATAGACATTTATGGTCTCTGTGCAGGGTTTGTGTTACTGACAAAGACATCTATTGTCTCTGTGCAGGGATTGTGTTACTGACATAGACATCTATCGTCTCTGTGCAGGGTTTGTGTTACTTACATAGACATCTGTGGTCTCTGTGTAGGGTTTGTGTTACTAACATAGACATCCGTTATTCTATTGTGTCTGTGCAGGGTTTGTGTTACTGACATAGACATCTATCGTCTTTGTGCAGGGTTTGTGTTACTGACATAGACATCTATGGTCTTTGCGCAGGGTTTGTGTTACTGACATAGACATCTGTCGTCTCTGTGCAGGGTTTGTGTTACTAACATAGGCATCAATGGTCTCTGTGCAGGGTTTGCGTTACTGACATAGACAACTGTGGTCTCTGTGCAGGGTTTGTGTTACTGACATAGACATCTCTAGTCTCTGTGCAGGGTTTGTGTTACTGACATAGACATCTGTGGTCTCTGTGCAGGGTTTGTGTTACTGACATAGACATTTCTGGTCTCTGTGCAGGGTTTGTGTTACTGACATAGACATCTATCGTCTCTGTGCAGGGTTTGTGTTACTTACATAGACATCAATGGTCTCTGTGCAGGGTTTGTGTTACAGACGTAGAAATCTATCGTCTCTGTGCAGGGTTTGTGTTACTGATATAGACATCTATCGTCTCAGTGTAGGGTTTGGGTTACTTACATAGACATCAATGGTCTCTGTGCAGGGTTTGTGTTACTGACATAGACATCTATCGTCTCTGTGTAGAGTTTGTGTTACTGACATAGACATCTTTCGTCTCTGTGCAGGGTTTGTGTTACTGACATAGACATCTGTGGTCTCTGTGTAGGGTTTTTGCGGCTGACATAGACATCTATGGTCTCTGTGCAGGGTTTGTGTTACTGACATAGACATCTATGGTCTCTGTGCAAGGTTTGTGTTACTGACATAGACAACTGTGGTCTCTGTGTAGGGTTTGTGTTACTGACATAGACATCTCTGTTCTCTGTAGGGTATGTGTTACTGACATTGACATCTATGGTCTCTGTGTAGGGTTTGTGTTACTGACATAGACATCTTTGGTCTCGGTGCAGGATTTGTGTTACTGACGTAGACATCTGTGGTCTCTGTGTAGGGTTTGTGTTACTGACATAGACATCCGTTATTCTATTGTCTCTGTGCAGGGTTTGTGTTACTGACATAGACATCTATCGTCTCTGTGCAGGGTTTGTGTTACTGACATAGACATCTATGGTCTCTGTGCAGGGTTTGTGTTACTGACATAGACATCTATGGTCTCAGTGTAGGGTTTGTGTTACTGACATAGACATCTATCGTCTCTGTGCAGGGTTTGTGTTACTGACATATACATCTATGGTCTCTGTGCAGGGTTTGTGTTACTGACATAGACATCTGTGGTCTCTGTATAGGGTTTGTTTTACTAACATAGACATCTATCGTCTCTGTGCAGGGTTTGTGTTACTGACATAGACTTCTATGGTCTCTGTGTAGGGTAAGTGTTACTGACATAGACATCTGTGGTCTCTGTGTAGGGTTTGTGTTACAAACATAGACATCCGTTATTCTATTGTCTCTGTGCAGGGTTTGTGTTACTGACATAGACATCTATCGTCTCTGTGTAGGGTTTGTGTTACTGACATATACATCTATGGTCTCAGTGTAGGGTTTGGGTTACTTACATAGACATCTATCGTCTCTGTGCAGGGTTTGTGTTACTGACATAGACATCTATCGTCTCTGTGCAGGGTTTGTGTTACTGACATAGACAACTGTGGTCTCTGTGTAGGGTTTGTGTTTCTGACATAGACAACTCTGGTCTCTGTAGGGTTTGTGTTACTGACATTGACATCTATGGTCTCTGTGTAGGGTTTGTGTTACTGACATAGACATCTATGATCTCTGTGCAGGGTTTTTGTGACTGACATAGACATCTTTGGTCTCTGTTACTGACATCTACATCTATGGTCTCTGTGCAGGGTTTATGTTACTGACCTAGTCATCTATGGTCTCTCTGCAGGGTGTGTGTTTCTGACATAGACATCTATAGTCTCTGTGCAGGGTTTGTGTTACTGACATAATCATCTATGGTCTCTGCAGGGTTTGTGTTACTGACATAGTTATCTATGGTCTCTGTGCAGGGTTTGTGTTACTGACATAGACATCTATGGTCTCTGTGTAAGGTTTGTGTTACTGACATTGACAACTATGACCTGTGTAGGTTTTTATTCTTCTGGGTCTGAAGAAACCGTCTGGAAAAAGAAAGATTTGTTCCACCAACATAGCACCCAATTGATGATAATTCATGATAATTATATCTCCTCATAGTAATAGGATTTGTATGCTGTAATTATGTATCTTATTGCATGCATAAATTCCGTTGAATAAGTATAGATATAGTATCTTTGAAAATACGCCAACTAATTACTTCAATGCAGCTCTTTTCTCAAACTTAATTATATAATTCAATGTCAAGCAAAAGTGGTGATTATTGACTACACATTTACATGCACTTTTTAAAAGTTCTAAGTGCACATTTTTATATTTTGAATAGATCAAAATAAAATTATCCTTATTCAAAGTTAAATATGACCATTCAATAATAATTATTTGAAAACCTTGGCGTACGTTTTACCTATTACGTCATCCACGTCAGCATACGCTTTGTATGTGTAATTCCCATGTGGCAATCGAATTTAATATTTTTAAAAGCGGGTTTGTTGTTCACATGTTCACCGACAGCAGACGATCTAAAACCTCACATCAACACTTTATATGGAACGTTTGACGACTGAAGACCGCGAAAGTGCCGTCTACATGCTCTTAACTTGCACAAAATTTAAATCTGTTTATAAAACATCATGATTTTATTCGTCAATGCAAAAGAAATGCCTCATGTTTGCATATTTTAGCATTATAATCAACAATCTAAATGATATTTTTTCTAAATAGATAACGTGGCTTACGTTGCACGTTGATGTTATGCTCATACGTCATCAACTATTTACGTAAAAGAACGTTAACACGAAAATATTGGTATCACAATTGTTTGATAAGTGCCCAATTATCAAGAATCTAAAACTAAAATCATATCTTCAAACTCGAATGATTCAATCAAATAGTTAGGAAAATCACATATTTAAAGTGTGCACTTGGAACGTTTGAGTAGTGTATTTCCTCTCTTCCAATTCGCCAACTAATGCAGCTTTGTCCTCAAATTACATTTTACTTAGTACCCCTCATCGTTTTCTTGTTTAGAGCAACCCCATTTTTTGTATCTAGAGACCATACGCCGCTGATCATAGAATGGTGTTAATCTAAAAAAAAAGCAAACATTGAAGGTTCCATGTTCGCCGCCATATGCATACCATCGTTTGGGATGGATCAAATTTGTACAATTTGCTGGTGTATATATTGAGTTGTGCTCAACCCGGGGCTAGACGGCGTGGGCAGGAATATGCATTTCCATTATTGTCCATGAACAGTCTCAATCGAACATAGCCTGCAATATTTTCATATTTGTCGTGTTCGATGCCTCGCAAAGTTCCCTTTTCATCTAGATCTATTTCAAACTTAATTATATAATTTACTTAAAAGCACAGTTGTTAAGTATTGACTATTAAGCAACAATTTCTCAGCTGTGTAGCAGTAGTCCGTGCACGGTTTGCAAGTGTAACGACATCGTAAGTGTATGAATCGAGCATCTTAAAATACAAAAAAAATTGTTTAAGTGCGGCGGCCGTAAAACGTCGCCCTGTACATTCAATTAGTGCTGTTTCCATTAACTTACGTTGAAGGCCGCTGAGAACGATATTTATATTAATTTTGTGGATATATTGGGTTGCGCTCAACTCAGAGGCTGGAGGCGTGGACAGTATTATGCATTTCCATCACTGCTCATAAACAGTCTCAATCAAAACGATGTTGCAATATTTTGATATTCTGTCATATTCGTAGATTGGTTCGTGACTTTCGCTAGTCAAAAAACTTGAGTCAAGTGGACGATCATGACTTTGTCTTAATTAGCGTCATAACAGGTAAACAATCAAAATATTGCTTATTGACGTAAGTGACAAGTGCAAATTAGGACCGTGAATTGACTTTTTGCAATCTCACAACAATTTCAAATTAATTGCGTCAGAACAAGCCAAGTCTGTGTGCACTGCACACGAATGTGTATAGGCACGAGTACAAGGCACGAATATGCGTGCAAGGTACGAGTATATGTGCAAGGCACGAGTATATGTGCAAGGTACGAACGTGTGTGCAAGGCACTAGTATATGTGCAATGTACTAGTATATGTGCAAACTACGAACGTGTGTACAAGGCACGAACGTGTGTGCAAGGCACGAGTATATGTGCAAGGCACGAATATATGTGCAAGTAACGGCACGAGTATATGTGTTAGGCACGAATATGTGTACAAGGCCGAAGTATATGTGCAAGGCACAAATATATGTGCTAGGCACGAGTATATGTGCAAGGTACGAACGTGTGTGCAAGGCACGAGTATATGTGCAAGGCACGAATATGTGTGCAAGGCACGAGTATATGTGCAAGGCACGAATATAAGTGTAAGGCACTAGTATGTGTGCAAGGCACGAATATATGTGCAAGGCACGAGTATATATGCAAGGCGCGAATATATGTGCAATGCACGAGTATATGCGCAAGGTACGAACGTGTGTGCAAGGAACGAGTATATGTGCAAGGCATGAATATGTGTGCAATGCACGAGTATATGTGCAAGGCACGAATATATGCGTGAAAGGCACGAGTATATGTGCAAGACACGAATATGTGTGCAAGGCACAAGTATATTTGCAAGGCACGAATATATGTGTAAGACACGAGTATACGTGCAAGGCATGAATATGTGTGCAAAGCACGAGTATATGTGCAAGGCACGAATATGTTTGCAAGGCACGAGTATATGTACAAGTCCTGAATATGTGTGCAAGGCATGAGTATATATGCAAGGTAAGAATGTGTTTGTAAGGCTTAAATACCTGAGCATCTTTTTTTAAAAATGTATCTGAATGAAAACAAACTTATGCGATAGTTGGGTTACATGCCCTGTTGTATATTTTACATGTATTGTACTGGTTTGCAAAGAATTCAAATGCATCTTCCTGATTTAACAAGACTGTAGCTCATTCCAACGTCCTTGTCTACATTATCAAATTCCAGGGTTGAAGGTAAGGCTGAGACCAGTCTCAAATCTTAAGGATCTGATTGGCTGAAATGGAGAAAAGTCGCAATCTCAGCCAATCAGAATCTTGAGATTTGAGACTGGTTTCCATTCTCAGTTTTATAACATTGGGACCTATCACTATTTCAAGTTTTCTGCGTTATGCAATAGCTTCGACAACAAAGATGTTTAATAGTTGAACACGACTGGGCTATTTATGAGGTGTAATTATTTCAAAAGGAGGAATTTAGTTTCATTGATCAGCGCAGACTCTGTTTCAGTGACGTAGCTGGACAATTTTTGCATTGGGTTGATGGGTTACAAACAATTTATGCACGACTGAGATGCGTTCCTCGTGTTTGCTTTTTAGGTATTAAAGTAATTAAATATTTTATACTTATGGAAAAAAGTCTTGTCCGGAAAGGTTTTCCATAATATCTTTTAAACACGTGAAATTCAAAAATGCCAGCACTCCACCGGCATAAATTTGGTATCGATGGAACGAGAACATGTATATGCATTCAATGAAAAAAGAATTTTGGAATTTAAGCTGGTGCTGCCGGTGGAGTAATGAGTTGAAAATTGGCATGCAAAAAGATCCAATCTTCCTACCGGACAAGACTTTTGTCCATTAGCATATTATGTAGTATTTGGATATTTGTGATAAAAATCAGGTACCTGTGCACTAGGTCTCTTCATAAAAGTATAAGGGGACAGCAATCGTGCAAAGATGCGTGTCTAGAACAATCGTATTTATATAACTTTGCTTTTAACCATAAAACAACTGCACTCAACTGAAATTTGTCTGCATCGAACTGTTTACAATAAATAAAGTCATTTAAATGTTCATTAAAGAAATAAAATATTACGATAGTACAACCATTTTAAAATGATGTGTATTTTATGTAAAGTTAAGTAATAAAACTCAACCTTTAAACATTTTAAATTTAAAGTTGCGTTTAAGTTTATAGGTTTTTTGTCCGTTCCAGTTCACTGACAGTATGTCAAAAACGATTTAAAGTAATGCTCATATCATCTAGAGAACGTATTTGGTTCAACGACAAAGCATCAATATGTTACAAAGGGTAACGTAGCGTTACTCAGTAACTAAAACGAAAACTCCTGCAACTCCCATGAGTGGTTGCTGAGTAATGCTTATGAAACTAGTAAGAAAGTTTTGCATTTAAACTTTTGCCAAATTTCTAATTGAAAAAAGGCCGCAGTACTTTGACAGATTGCAGTCAAGAGTTATAAAACTTGACCTAATAGGAGTTGCTTATATGGTTTTAAACAACCATATAAAGGTTTAAAGCTCTACATCTACCTTGAATAGCCTGAAAGGAAAGTGGTTTTAAACAAAAAAAAAACAACAAAATTCTGAGTGAAAAAACAACAACAGAACAATTGCAAAATACAGTCAAGAGTTATGCAACGAAAAACCTAAGTATCCAAATGTTGACACCCGCGCGACCGCCCACCCAACGACCTTTCCCAATCTCATATCATTGTTTTCCAACGGCCAAGATTCTAATTTTAATATTATATTATATATAAATTGCAATAATATTTTGTCAAACATGAATTACAACACCATCGCTTTGTAAACTATTATATCTTGTCATATTTCACAATTAAGATTTGTGAACACCATCATTATGGCATAACATGTACTTGGCCTCACCGTATAAGTTTCATAGAAACATCCAAATCAACAATAATCTATACTTTAATTTGATAAATTTGTTGAATACTTTGACGTTTTGCAATCGCTTTTAAAATATTTATTTGAACAAAGTAAAAGAAAAAAAAGGAAAAAAAAGCGAAATATGTTTATCAGGAATGATTACACCCCACAGACACTGCCTCAACGTGGGTTTAAACCATCACTACCACCTATACCTCCAATATTTTCAATATGGATCTCGCAGAAACATTCTCATATTTTCGCGACTTTTGGTTGGGTGAAAATTATCATGGTTTATAGATTTTAATTTAATTTGCTCATATAATACACGTTTCTTTGTTTTATCAGTACTCCTTTTCATAGATTAGCATCCTAGTCCGCAACATAAGTTTGAATAAAATAATTAAATATGGTATAATATGAACTAAGGCACTGCCTCTTATCGAGCTCTAGCTTTATTCATCTCAGATAATGATTTATATTAAAAAATAATTTGTTTCTAACATTTGTTAGCCTACTCATGCACGATAAAATTATGTGATTTTTGGAAAGAATTTAAGTCTACATCAACTTAATTCAGCTGGACAACTGGCGATCTGACTTTTACTAAACATTTGGGTTTTTAGTGTGTAAACACAAAGGCTACTTGCTTAAATTTACAACCCAAATGTGTTCCATTACCTCAATTAATGCAATATTGAATATTGATAAATTCTTCATCAATGATACATGAAAATATTACATTGTCACATGTGCATGAAAATTAATATATTATTGTCTGAAAAATAAATTTTATTTTTTTTTATTTTTTAAAATGTTACCTTGATTACACTTGCATTTTGTAACTTGCAATTGCACAAAATTGTTCCATGCTATTCACAAAAATATATATGCATGTATATGAATAAAGTTATAATATAGACCTAAAAAGTACTGTTTTAATATACATGTACATCACATTAACACCACATTGAGACTTCAATATGTAGTGTGATAAATCACCTAGATTTTGGGGCATATTTGTGCAGTCATTTGAAAATATCTCCAGGAATGACAATGCCATAGGAATTTTCAGTTATTAACAACAGTAATTTGAAGCTATAGATGCTGTGTGAAAAATATTGTGACAATATGGTACATATTTGGTGACAATAAGGTACATATTTAAGCCAAGTTACTTAAATGTGCATGATAGAATTACTTATTTAAGTTGAAAAATAGTTCAGCTATTGGGCCAAAATAATTGAAATAATCTCAATCAATTAAACATAAACATGTACAATGTCATGTAGTCTGATTATCCATATGTAAAACTCCTTTACAGGTTAAAGTAACTGATTTGAAACAAAATGCTTCTTTATATCTATTTTCATTACATAAATGAATTGCAGTTGCCAATCAAATCATGCATTAAAAATGTTGTTGGTCCATTTTTTAAAATGTATAATAACAATTTTAAGAGATTGTTTGCAAAAAAATGTAAACCCATGAACACATCAATTAGCAATATAAAATGCCATTATTCATAACCACTTTTGGACCTCTGTCTGGTAAGTATTTTATAAAATGTAATATATATACTGGAAAATGTGAATTTCAAATTCTGAAGCTCATTCTAGTTGATATTTTCTTGATTTTGTATTTTTCATTGCAGAAATTTAGGCATAACAACTTTAAAATAGGTAAATTTCTCTTTAAAAAGTACCATATATTAAAAAATGTAAACTTCTTTTCTGTAACATTGCTAAAACATAAACATACAAAAGAAAAAAGTCATTGTTTTTATTATGAGTGCAATTTCCAGTTTTCTGTGTTAAAGTCCAGCTTAAGCAGATCAAAGTATCGGTATATTCAGATTTTTACATGTATTTAAAAAGGCCAAAAACCCACTGACATGGCAAGAAATGTTTTTCTTTCTCTTCACAACAATCTACTTTTTTTTCAACAATTTAAATGATTATGAAAGCTTTGATTTATTTTTATTTTCTAAACCACAAATTTTTAATGCTGAGCAAATTTAGTGACACCATGAATATTTAACAAAATTTGCAAAAATAAAACAAAACAAAACAGACACCTTGTAAATAGTGTATTTGATTATACATGTTCCTCACATACATATTTTGATTATGAAATCATGTTGAAATGTGCACATGACAGAAAATATGGTAATAATAGAACACTTTTAATTCCCAAAATGAGCATTAACTTGATATTTGATGCTATTCTTGGTACACATGTATTCTGCTTTCTGGTCAAACTTTTTGGTCCCAACTGATGATAATAAATTGGAGATTAACCCTTTCCTCCATGTAAACACCTTTATGGCATGGAAAAACTGTGTAGATTCAGATCAGCCAGCACATCCATGATGTCTGATCAGGATCTGCAATGTTCACTTGTTTAAATCATTAGGTTATTTCTGACCAAAAAGTGAACAGTGCAGATCCTGATTAGATGTGCCAGCTAATCTGAATCTACACCGGTCTCACACGGGTAAAAAGGCATGTCTGTAGAGTAAAAGGGTAAATTTCTCTTTTATTTAAAATCTCATATTACTGTGTATTAACATTAAAAAGGTAATACTCAGTAGTTACTTTGAGAAAATTATTGTCTATACAATTTATAAAACCTGAAATTTCATACATTTAGGACAATCTGTCATGTATTTGGCCAAAAATTAAAAAAAAATTGTTTCTGGAGGTACCATGTCAAATAGGCCACAAGTCAATTCAGGCAGTACTTGTAAGTCTATTATACAAAATTTACAACACTTGCAGTAAAAATGAGAGGTGCTAATGCAATCAAAGGTGTTATATTTAATAAATAAATAAATTTATTTCTAAACCAATTTCCATGTTGGACAATGCAAAATACACAGCTTATGTTGCAACCATCAATATTTGATTCTGTGCTAGTGTAGACCTAGTGACTTTTGTAGGTCATTGATCAAAAGAGCATATTGACATATAAATGATGTCTTTTCTTTTGTTGCAACATTTTGTTAATTGTTTTCCCACCTGTTTAGTCATGATAGTCTTGGACAAAAATCCGGAAAAAGGACATGTTGCTTTGTACAAAATGTCCAATCTATGAAGCAACTTGTTCATGAAAAATATTTTATAAAACATCATAAACTGACATAGAACATATTAACACAATGATACTAAAAACTTTATAAATAAAATAAAAATGTGGCCTATTTTTGAGGCCTATTTGAGCTTTTTCAAAATAAAGTGTGGTTCATTTGACTTGTTTGTGGCCTATTGACTGTAATCCATATACAAATTCCATGGTATTTGATCATAAATTTGGTGGGAAAAGACTGATAACGATCCAAATCTATCAACCAAAACAATAAACATTATGTTTATGCAGTGTAGACCCAGTGAAGACCCTCATTTTTTAGGGGGAAGGGGCCAGATTCTTTTTTTTTAGAAAACAGAATCAGTCTTCAACGCCCCTGTGGATTAGATTTGCTCTTATTCCATGTGTTTTATAAGAATAAATAAAAGAAATCTCATAGATCTACCTCGTGTTCAGTACTCTCACAAACAATATCTTCGACTGCCATGAGCTCACATGTCTGAATGACGAACATGACCAGTGACAAAAAACTCTTATACAAAACTGAATTGTGGCGCTGGTCTACGCTAAGCCTAAGCTCAGTGTGTCTCACAATGTGACTGAGTGACTGAACATTGAGAGGTCCAGTTCACAATTCAGCTTCACATAAAAGTTGGTTCCCACCAGCCTTACATCTTGTTTTCAAGAAAAACTCCATGCATCTGATTGTTCCGTCGCTGGGCCTTAAGCTCCTTTGAATTTAAAGGCCAAATAATCCACTGACAAGCTACCATTCAGTAGTTTTCAACTTGATTTCTTCAGTCTAGTTTCTAAAAATGGCCGATTGCTAGTATTGCTATTGGTTACAACGAACGACAACCTACTCTCTAAACTGACGATTTAGTTATTTAGCTTTCCAAAATGCTAGTCCGAAAACAATGCTACCGAATAATAAGTTTTAATTTTTAAAGATATTTTGCAATAAGCAATTTACAAAAATAAAGCCAATAACAAAATTTGTAAAAACAATACTTTGCCGTAAGTTTTTACCGGTCAGTTTTTTTCCCGTGTTTACATTGCCTTATGCTGTGCACAACCGGAAACCAGCGCAAACGGAAGGGCAAAGTTTTTTTTTCGTTAGTGAATGGGCATTCCTGCGACCTTAAGACGAGCTTAACGCTCGGGTCGCGAAGCGACCCGAGCTAGAGCTCGATATTAATAAGAAAAAGAATATCGCCGTGAAAATAAATTGAAACATTGAAATCGCTATGGAAAAGTCAAAGAGAAAAAGTACCCATGCAAAAACAAAACAGGGAATGAATGGGAAAGAAAACACGAACACTATTGACGTGGTTAACTAAAATGTAAGAAAAATGTAACCGTTAAACTTATGCAAAACAGTTTCCAACAATGAGGTAAAACATAGAACGGTCCGAAAATTAAAAATCACTTCAATGTTTGTTTCGAACCCGTATCGTACATGTACATACGAAGTTTTCAAGATGTTTCTATGAGTTGCGTCCAGAAGTATTCAAGATGTTCCTATGAGTTGCGTGCAGAAGTATTCAGGATGTTCCTATGAGTTGCGTCCAAAAGTATTCAAGATGTTCCTATGAGTTGCGTCCAGAAGTATTCAGGATGTTCCTATGAGTTACGTCCAGAAGTATTTAGGATGTTCCTGTGAGTTACGACCAGAAGTATTCAGGATCTTCCTATAAGTTGCATCCAGAAGTAGTCGGATGTTCCTATGAGTTACGTCCAAAAGTATTCAGGATGTTCCTATGAGTTGTGTCCAGAAGTATTCAAGATGTTCTTACGAGTTGCGTCCAACCCGGGGCTATGCATCGTTGGCAGTAATAATCTTTTTCATTACAGGCTAAATCAAACCGAGCTAAGACAAACATTACTTTTTATTTTTTTCATCGTATTCAGTGGTGATTTTCAAGCTACCATTTATTCGTGTTTGCTCACTTGAAGGTGTATTTTAAAATGGATCAATATGGAAAAGTTGGTGTTATAAGGTATGCTATTAAAATGGTTTACACCCTTGAAATTTACGTCGAATAAAGATTTGTAAAATACAGATGATTAACTGAACGGTTAAAAGTTGTCATTTAAAACTTAACGCAAATAACATGGGAAAACTTCTGGCACTATAATATTTCGTTTGATTTGCTTCTGATGTAACCGACACGATGTTTGTTTTTAGCTACGAGTGTTTCCGGAGAATGACGAGTGTTTTCGTAGATACTATGTTAATTTGAAAAAGCACAATCTTAACATAATTAAAAGTTAAAACCAATAAGCAATTACATAACTTATTATGCAGCACGCATTTATACAAAAATAATCTGATATTCAAATTAATGTTTATGAAGCACGCATATATGCAAAAATAATCTGATGTTCAAATTATTTTTTATGAAGCACGCATATATGCAAAAATAATCTTATATTCAAATTATTATTTTATGAAGCACGCATATATGCAAAAATATTCTGATATTCAATTTAATGTTGTAAATAAAACAATTTTTTTTCAGAAGTAGATTATCCCTGACTTTTGCAATGTACAAACGTGTCTGCATTCAGCCAATAAGTCAATAATATTTTGTGAATGTATGCAGTAACGTAGTCCTGTTTCACTCAGCTTAGGTCAATAAATCTCAGACACACATTAAACATGTATGGGAGTTTACCGAACGGTGTGGTAAATCGCCCTTGTTTACTGAATTTGATACTACATTATTTGAACTTTTATACTTTCTATGTTACCATTTTCAGTTACTATGGATTCACCTAGAAATCAAATATCGCGCAACACTGAACTTAATTGTGCTTCAATTTTCTCTATGTGTTCACTATATGATCACTAAATTACAGTGGTCTAGGACATAGAACAAATAGCTAGTGTAAACATGAGGTTTAAGATGTATTTCAGGTCAGTTAGATGTATTTTTTTTATCCTTTTCTTCGCTTTTTTCACTCTCTTGTATTCTTCAATTTAAACTATTGCTATAATCATTTTCATCTGTAAGTTTATCCCTGAGTGAAAAAGTGAAATATGCGTTTTAGAAGCACAACCTCAACAAGAAAGAAGTAAGCGAAAGAGGGACATACAGGCGGAGAAAATAAATTTATTATATTTCGATTTTATCTATAATGAAATTAATAGAGAAATCTCGGTGTTAGACGTTGTCATTTTTTCACTGGCGTTAAGAAAAGTAAAATATGTACATTAGGGAAAAAACACATTCAAAATTACAAGAAAGATACTAGTATGCAGCAACCTCACACTTTCCCGGCAAGTGCAGGTATTACATGTTAACAAAACTGGTAAAATTGCTTTGGTGAATTAACTCCAAACCATTCACCTACATAACGCGTTTCTTGCAAAAGGATAACAGAAACCAAACAAGCAATAACTGATAGTATTGTCAGGACACAGGTTAGGAGTGGGTACTCGGTGACTCAGTGAAGGCAAGACACATGAAAAAAATCAACAAGATCATGGTAACAGGGAACATTTAAGTGGTCGAGCCTTTACGTTGTTTTTTTTTCTCAAGATTTCCCTTACAACCTTCAAAAACGTCTAAACTGTTAGTGAAGACAAGAGACCAGGCCAACATATCACAAACAATCTTATGCTCAACCTTAATTTTCAACATAACATATTCGTTTAATTTTTAAGTAAATGTTGGTTAATTTCTTAGCATTTTTTATAAAAATGATGTAAATCTTCCTTTGTTTATGGAAACATTTCAAATAACATTATGTCCTGCTGAAATAATCAAGAATAATTGTTTGAGTTCAAACTTAAATATCTGAGTTTCTACTCAAAACAGTTTTTGGTAATATTTAATCAGAATATAAAGTTTAATTGCATTTAATAAAAAATAAAACATATAGTTATTTTTTAAAATCTAAATCAATCATTTATCTGTGTTTGGTAAGAATTTTAAAATTATTGTTTTGAGTTAAGTTAAAAAAGCCAACTCAAGATTTATCATGATACTGGTCCAGTGAATAGAATCAACAAGATCTGGGTGACAGGAAACATTTAAGTGGTCGAGCCTTCACGTTCTTTTTCAAAATTTCTCTTACAACCTTCAAAAAAGTCTTAACTCTTTACTACCGCAACCCACGAGCAACCATAAACGTAAACATAGCTATCAAGTGTAACAGAGTTAATAAACAAACTGTCAAAGAGCAGTAGATTTTAAAGTTTTGCAAAGTTCAAAATGCTCCTTGGGTGGGGTAATGCAAACAACAACAACAACAACAAAAAAAGTAGTTTGTCTCAGAATGGTGAGTTCTTTTCAAAATAAAATCTAGACCATATCATTGTAATCACTATTCTGAATGATATAGTGCATGACAAGCACACAAATCAAAAGATAAACACGAGTGAATTTTACAGGTAAAACCATTTACATCCATTCGCATTACTGAATATCATATTATCAAAAGTAACGTGTGCAAAAATCGATCAATGTATCCAATAACTTTATGTTGTTGATATAATCTGATGGGGAAAAAAACTTAAAGAAATTAGAGTAAGACTTCCAAAAAAAGACGAACCATTATTTTAAATGGCCAAATGAGTATAATGATCCTGAAAAAAAATATGGTGTGACCTGTTATAATATGTTTCAATTATGAATAGAGAAAGCATCGTTTGTCTCCCATTTACGCGACCAGGACGCGACCAGGAAACACACTTTACAAATATCTCATATTGTTTACATATTTAAAACAAAACGTTACACAATGTTGTTGTCAAAATCGTACCACTTATGTGGCCTTTTAAAATGATATTCAGTGGTTTTTTTTTCGTTTTTTGTGAATTCATTTAAATAAAACTTTAGGGACCCTTCTAGATCTAGTTGAGAGATTTTGATAATTTTTCTTTTTTTTATCGTAACAGTTGATCGTGCGCAATGATTCTTGTGTACTGTCTTTAATACTGATATTGTTTTCTTTTTTTTAAGAGTCGGATGTTTGGTAAGCTTGGCGTTTCTTTTATATCAACTTACAATTACTTATATTACAGGTAAGTAAATAAAACGTTTATTTGCTTCTTATTAGTATAGTTATCAGTTCAATTACCTCCCTTGATGGCAATATGCTTTTTTTCAAACCATGCACACTGTCAATCATTTTTGGTGGCAGTACTTATACAGGCATACTTGAACTATCCTTAGGGGCTGGGAATGAGGATGGAGTGTTCTGCCGCATTTGCAAGCTTTTTGAGTTGTCTAAACATTTAACCAAATTTTCTACGAATCTGATTCGGACGTGGTTATTAACTTAACAATCAGTTAGAACATGTACATGCAATTTGAGTTGGCGACGCCATTTACATTCAGCTTGAAATATAAAACATTATCCCGCACAGTTTTATGCTTTCTTCTGTTTTGTGTTTTATATAAAGACATGTAAAGCAAACAGATTTTAAAGTGATCTTAACATTTTACCAACAACGCCTCACAAAACGGGAAAAATCTCATAATAAGATGATCGAACTGAACATAATTCAACTAATAAAGCATTAAATGTTTACCTTTCTGCACACAACATATTATTACAGGCTCGATTTGATTGAGCCGGTTCATGGGCAGCGATGGAAATGAATATTGCCGCCAGCCCCAGGTTAACCGCAACTCAATATTTACACTTGGATAAACAATAAAAATTCGATACATCACAAAACGACTATGGACATACGAAGGTGAACATGGAACCATGAATGGGGGTATTTTCAGATATATACCATTCCATGTTCAACCCCAGATATTTATTTTTTTATCTAACTGCATAATACAATTTCAAGAATGGGCGTCAACTGTTCGGAGGTTAATATTCCCATGGCGTGCTCATATATCCCAGCAGTTACACTGTTTATACAAATGCCATTCACTCAATCTATACTCAAAATTTGATAAGGGCCACTTTTAAAGTTTTTAAGTATTATGGTTTAGATAATCATTTTTAACAATATGATATATTTGGTTTTGAATGAATTGTTTATTTGATAAAACAGATGAATTGGTCACCCGAGTCGAACTATTTAACTGAAACATTACTATAAAACTGTCTAAGCGAGAAAACTTACCGACTACAAAAGTCGTCCTTATCAAATTTTGAGTAGAATATTAAGGCAAGTCATGTTTGAGTTGTACCTACTTGAATAAACAGCAAAAATTAAATAATTATTCAAGCGTTGAGATCATAGTAAAAAGCAGCTTTATTTAAGTTTGCAAAAGCACTTTGTCAGAGAAATTTAGATAAAAGTCATAATAAAATTTAAGATTATGAACATACGCGTGGTAATAGTCTCTGGTTTTTACATATTTATTGCTGTAATTGCTTGCATGAGCGCATCATATGAACATGAAGCACTGTCTTTCTCCAACTAGTTGTATCTTTAACACGTTTTTTGAATCTCTGCAACATCTTTATCTGCGCAGAGTGAAATAATAAGACTAAAGTTGCAAATATCTCCGCGTCATTCAAAAATGTGTCCTCGAAAAAGTGACGTCATCCACTGAAAATACGTCACAAAGGTTCCAAGACGAGATTTATTATTATTCATTTTGAATAGATTCTATGTTCATTTATTATACAATAATAAATTGTAAAAAATGTATTGCGTTTAGTAAAAATATTTTTTACTTAGTATTCTTATAAAAATAGCAAAATCTGAAAATGAAAATTTCACTGATATACATGTTCGTATGACCAGGCTCGTATCGCCTTTTCTAACGAGACTCACAGAAGTTAGTGCGTCAGCCTATTGATGTCTATTATAAATGTCATTTTCTATGTGCTCTTAAAATAACACACATAACTTATTTACTCCCGTTCTTCTGTGTATGTAACTAATAGTTTTCACCAAACAGCGGAGTGAGTCAGACTTATGATTATAGTTAACCACAAAGGCTGTTATATCATCTGACATGCTTTTGTACAAGTGAAACATTACTCAGGATCAATCATTCGTTACAAATATAATGTTATCTATGTAAAATATAGTATACTAATCTCCAAACGTTTGGTTTTTATTTATTTTTTGTCATTTCATTAGGTGCAGAAACTTTAGTCAAATTAAAAGACAATATAGGCTTCAATTTCCATCTTGGCGCAAGAGGCACACAACTTTGAAGAAATAAAACAAACTTACATTTTCCTTTATTTGTCACAAGATGACCATGGAGAGCTATTGTGCTATAAAGTCAACATATGTATTAAATTTGATCCAATGGCATCAAACAAAGTATGCATATCATTTGAAGTAGTTTGCATCCCGAAGGCCTTTAGAAGTTATTATGTTGACATGCCATACAGTCGAACATACTACCCATGAACAGGCTAAATCAAATCGAACCTGCAATATTTTCATATTTGTCGTCTTCAGTGGCGTTCAAAGTTCCTTTTTCATCTATTATAATTTCTTTATAGCTGCTTAGAAACGCGATATAACGTGACATCGTAATTAATCTCGACCTTGTCCATTTAGGAGATAAATAGGGACGCATTCTGTGTCCTCCTTGAATGTTCAGATATGATCTTTTATGACTACATCTGGGCAAATAGCCCTTTTTCATTTTGCATACTGGGATTTCATTGAACACACGGTTACATTTGCTTTATGCTCCACTGTGCTTAACAGTTTAACTTTGCCATAGATAACGTGTTTTATTTTATCAATTCATTTATTACAACATCAGTAACGTATAAAGCTTATCTCTGCAAATTTATGAGGAATACTATATGAAACTTTATAATTGATAGTAGTTTAAAAATCCCCATCTGGATATTTAGTATGGCACGTGGTTACAACGTGGTTACTACAACAATTCGAGTAACCATAGGTTCACCAGTAAAAACGAAAACCTACGGTTTAACTAAAAAGAGTATATAAAACGTTTGCCAATGCATTTGCCTTGTCACTCGCTGTTTATGGGTCTTTGAAATATAATATATTAATCAAAAAGTAAATAATGCATATCAGAAATCACCACACTCACAGCCTCCCCACGCAGCCAAAATGTAGAAAGAAAAGATGAGCAAAATATTTCTCATCCGGTGTTTATAAAGATTTGATTAATATACTAAAGAAAATAAAAGGCCATGTTAATTCTGCACGTTATTCGTTAAAATCATCTGTAAATTTATAAGAAAGATTACCAGCACGACATTCTACAACGTTCTCTGTATAACTTGTAATCATATACAATTGATCGTTATCTACCTCTTTGTTGCACGACGGTGGCAGGAGTTTAAATTTATGAAGGATTTTGGGGAAATCACGTAAAAGAACCTAAAAGCTCGATCTGTTTCTTTTATCCCCGTCACCATGTTTTTGCTGATTTGACTCAAGGGGTACTGGTATCAGTAAGGTCATTAAGTGCACACCTTTTGCCAAACAATGCTATTAGCTGATTACGCTCTTTAAATTAGTTTGCTTTTGCATGCAACATTGTTGAGTAAATAGGTGGGCTGGAGCTATTTCACAAAGACAACTTTTACTTGTACTAGTATGCTCCTATGAGAACATGTTGGGGCAAGTGGTTGAGGTTGATGCACCCTAGAACATGGTTTATATCCCCAGTTGACATTTGCTTTGCCACTGAGCTTTCCAAGAAGGTAATCCCAAAGCACATGCAAAGGTTCTCTTTTTAATTGTGTGTGCTGTCTTATTTAAAACTAATCTTCTTATAAACCCAGGCTCACTGTTCCTCTCTTGTTAGTGTAAGAATAAACAATTGAAATTACTGGACTCTGTTTTTACATTAAAATACATATTTGCTATTTTCGTGTTTTGGTTCATAACGCGTTTAACGCCTTTAGGGTTTACAAGAATGAGTGGAAATATTATCTGCCTGCAATATTTTCTTATTTGTCATGTTCGATGGCTTTCTTAGTTCCCCTTTTATCTATTTAAACGCTCTTGATCGCACAGATTAACCGTGGAATTTGATAGAAGTATATTTGTATACTAAATTAAATGTTTCCCCTGAATTATAGGATTTTCGTGGTGAAATAAAAGTGGAATTGCACTGTTTTCAAATAGTGGAATATCATTTTTATTTTCATTTTTTTAACTTCTGTGCCCAAATGCACATAATATTCCGCATAAGAACTTTTAGAAAACGGGTTCAAGTCTGGATATATGACGTCATGACGGAACGTCATGAACAAACGTTTTGGCGCCATTTCATATAATTTTTCTGTCAAATTCACATGGTCTCAATTACTAATTAAAAGCATGCAATAAAAACAAATTTTACGAGTGAAAGATAGAAATCCATTTCACTCGTGAACTCCAGAATTATGTATTCTCACTCGTGGCTTCGACACTTGTGAAAAAACAAATTTCGGAGCTTACTTTGTGAAATATATAATTATTCTATCTTACACTAGTAAAAAACAAATATCCTCTATATTTTTTTTCTACTTACATACTTCTCCTACTATTATTATAAACGTCATCATAAAGATTAAATTAAAAAAAATAAATTTGAAGAATATAACGTGCTGTAAATTCAGTAGCCGCAATATGTTAATATCGAAATGTGTTATGAGTAAATTGTTGAATAAATTATTTGCTACTTGCTGATACATTTGAACAAAGTTATTTAAAAACAATAAAATATATGATTTTTCAGACAATATCTATATGGGTATTCAGAAGACAACGCGCACAATAGCAGTATGTAATGCATTCTACAAGCATACCAATCAAAAGTTCCAGCCGGATGTGACAAGTGATATACTGGAAACAGACCGCCCACATGGAATACCTTTTATCATACACCAAGTGTACAAAGACGAAAATATTCCTTATGAATTGGAAAGGTATGTCAGAAGTGTGGTTGATAACAATCCAACTTGGAAGTACTATTTCTGGACAGACGAGGCATCAAGAAAACTCGTGGAATCACGGTTGCCGAGATTACTGCCAGCATGGGACAGTCTTACAAGAGGAGTGTTTAAAGGAGATATAATTAGGATATTAGCTCTTTATGAATATGGAGGAGTTTATCTAGACCTTGATGTTGAAGTGTTGAGATCATTTGACAAGTTGACAAAAACAGCGAGCTGTATTATACCACCAGAGCCATTTGACCACAATGCTTTTCTTTATGATAGAGAAATTATCATAAATAATGCAATCATGTTCTGTAGACCGAGACATCCATTTCTTAAATTAGTTCTGGATAATTGGAATTATATCAATGACAGCATGAATCCTGTTGACGTAACAGGTCCAACGTTCCTTACCAGTATGTACGATATATACATTAAAAAATCATGCCAACAAAATCAACCTGATGGACAAATTACAAAAGGAAAAGAAAATGCCCCATTTGCAGTTGTAAGGAACAATAATGTTGGCAACGACGATTCAGTGTACGTTCCGAACACTCAGTACTTTAACGACCAAATTGATAATATTGAGCAATTCCAGAAATTCTTTTCAATTTGCAAAATGTTTGACCAACTTTCGTCTCTTCAACAAAGAGCGTGTGTCGACGGTTCAACCAGAGGTGCTTTGAGAAAACCTAATAATTATACATTTACTGTACACCACTGGGTTCATTTATGGGGTGATAAATGGAAGATAGAGGGGAAAGGAGACCGAACAATAAGTATAAAGGAATTGATACCAACAGCAGTGATACCTGTTTGAAACTAAAGTCATATATGCATCTACTTTTTTCTTTAGCAAAATCCATGGTCGACAGCGTTGCGCATGACTTACAAGTTTCATAATATAATATAATCTGAGGCGTTATCTTGGATCATATTCCATCAATGATTAATGATTATAGTTATGACGAAGAAAGCAATACTTCACCTAATCACCAATTAGTTGTAATATGAAAGAACAAAGGTTAAAGACAAACAGACGGACAGAAAAAACTTTTCTATTTGTTATCGCTGATACCAAGGTTTATTTAGATAATACAGAGGCAGTTTAAAATCACTCTTGCAATAGGGATTTTCTCAGCCATTGTTTTATGAAGATTTGATTTATAAACTTAAGAAAAAAAGGTCGTGTTAATTTCTCCACGTTATTCGTATAAATCATCTGTAAAATTAATTCAAAATGAAAGGTTACCAACAAGATAGATGTAGTCTACAACGTTCCCTGCATGCCTCATGAATACATCACATACAGTTGATTGTAATTCTTACCTCTTTGTTTGCCTGACCGTGGCAGGGTTTTGGTGTATGAAGAGAAATCATGTAGAAAACCTAAAAGCTCGATCTGTTTCTTTATTCCCTGTCATCGTGTTCTTGCTGATCAGATTCCAGGGGGTCTGGTCTGAAGGTTATAAAACTGAGTTTGGAAACCTGTCTCAAATCTCAAGCATCTGATTGGCTGAAATGGCGACCAGTCGCCATTTCAGCCACAGATGCTTGAGATTTGAGACTGGTTTCCATGCTCAGCTTTATAACCTTGGGTTCTGGTCTCAGTAAGGTCATTGAGAACACGCTGCTTGACAATGCTATAACCTGATTACGCTCTATATGTTTGTTGGCGTTTGCATGCAACATTGTAGAGTTAATGGGTGGGCTTGAGCTATTTCACAAAGACAACTTGGACTTTTTTGTTCATATTAGAACCTGTTGGGGCAAGTGTGAGGTTGATGCACCCTAGAACATGGTTATATTCCCAGTGGACAATTGCTTTGCAACTGAGCTTTCCAAGACGGTAACCCCAAAGGTTCTCTTTTTAATTGTTTAAAGTGGTGTGTTATTTAAAACTAATCTTCTTATAAACCCAGGCCCTCTGTTCCTCTCTTGTTTGTGTTAGAATATACAATTGAAATTACTGGACTCTGTTTTTTTCCATTAAAATACATATTTGCCATTTCCTAGCAAGAATGGTTAAATGAAGTTGGTCTCTATTCTGTCTCATGGCTCGTCCGGGTTGTCGTGCTGTGGTTCATAACGCCTTCAGGGTTTAGAAGAATGAGTGGAAATATTATTTTCTAATCGCTCTTGATTGAACAGTAAAACTGATACATTCTGATAGTAAGAAATTTGATAGAAGTATAATTTTATATTTTATACTTTCTAATGAATTATATAATTTTCTCGGTGAAACAAAAGTGGTATTTCAATGTTTCTAAAGAGTGGAATATAATTTTTATTTTCAGATTTTATGGCTTCGGTACCTAAACACAAAAAGAACCGAATAAGAACGTTTAGAAAACGGGTTCAAGTTTGGGTGCATGTACATGACGCCATGATGTAACGTCATTAACAAACGATTTTGCGCCACTTCATATAAATATTCTGTCAAATTCTCATATATAACTTACTAAAAGCATTAAATAAAAAGTAAATTTGTTTTTACTGGTGAAAGATAGAAATATATTTCACTCGTGAACTCCGGAATTATGTATTTTCACTCGTGATTTCGCCACTCGTAAAAAATACAAATGCCGGAGCTCACTCCGTGAAAAATATTTCTAACGTATACTAGAAAACTCAAATGCCCTTTATATTTTAATTTTTTTTCTTACTTCTTGTTCTATGATTATAAACGTCATAATAAAGATAAAATTGTAAACATTTAAATTTGAAAGTATAGGCCCTACGTGCTGTCAATTCAGAAACCGAATTATGTTATCGAAATGCGTTATGAGTAAATTGTTGAATAAATTATTAGCTACTTGCTGATACAGTTGATAAATGTTATTGAAAATCAATAAAATATTTGATAGTTCAGACAACAACTATCTTAGTATTTATAAGGTAGCGCGCACGACATCAGTATGCAATACAACCTACAAGCATAACAATCAAAGGATCCAGCCGGATGTGATATACTTGATACAGACCGCACACATAGCATACCTTTTATCATCATTTCATCCTGCTGCAAAAATACGAATGGAGAAGAAAATGCCCTATTTTCAGTTGAAAAGAACAATTAACGTTGGCAACGACGATTTAGTTTACGTTCCAAACAATCAGTACTTTAACGACCAAATTGATAATATTGTGCCATACCAGAAATTCATTTCAAGCTACAAAATGTCTGATCAACTACCGTCTCTTCAACAAAGAGCGTGTGTCAAATGTTCAACAAGAGGTTTTGTGAGAAAACTAAATAATTATACATTAAACCAATGAAGGCATTTATGGGGAAGTAATCAAAATGGAGACCGAACAATAACTTAAAAAAACAAGTGAAAAATAAGGAATGGCCTCATCCAGCAGACACAGTCTTCCCAAACATACTAAATGAGAGAGGACAAGAGAGCGTGGTATTACAATAATCAATTTCAAAATGGACGCCACAAACAATTACCGAAAAAAGAACCTTTGGAGATACCGCCTTGATACGTTCAATGGCAAAACAAATTGCCACTGGGTGTTTAAACCAAGTTCTAGGGTGCACCAACCTCACTCTTGCCCCAACAGGTTCTCATATCACAGAACGAGCACAAATTGTCTTAGTGAAATAACCCAACCCACCCACCCATCAGCTGAACGATATTGCATGCAAAAGCACACAAACATATAAAACTTATAAAAATAATAGTATTAAAAAGCCAAATGGGCACATGGAGTCAATTCCGCAAAAACACCATGACAGTGATAAAAGCAACAAATCGAGCTTCTATAATTTGACCGAGTCTCTTTATATACTAGTAATTAAACAACCATTAATGATTAATGATAACGATGAAAGCATGAATGATTTCACCTAATCAACCAGTGCTGAAGATTATTCAACTGAGATTTGAAACCAGTCTAATATTTAAGCATTTGATTGGCTGAAATGGAGACAAGTTGCCATTTCAGCCAATCGGATCCTTGAGATTTGAGACTGCTTTCCATTCTCAATTTTATAATCGTGCGGGCAAGTAGTTGTAATTTGGAAGAACAAAGGTTATTTGATCAAATAAGGCACACCAAACGAAAAGTTAACATGCATGAGAATCTACAGCAGTAGCTTATATAACATTTTTATAAACATACAAAGAAACTTCATCCACTTATGGCGATACCATCAAACAACAAAGAAGTGATAAATGAACCAATACTGCAACACTTAGATAAATAAAAAAGTACAACATGCATTATCAGGAAAGGCCACACAGTATCCTAACACAGTTAAAAGGTAGAGGGAAAAGGAGAGCATGGTTTTCTAAAATAAGTAATATCAAACTACACAAAACAGTCAACGAAAAGGAGACCCTTGGAGAAGAGTTAGACAACTAAAGTTGATGTTTTTAATAAGCATTACATCTGTATCTACTTATAATTCCCATAAATTAAAAACACACATATATAAGGGCATTATTGAATTACAGTTATAATAAGCGAGCAAGTAAATGACATTTAAAATTATGAATGTTGTGACTGAAGTCCCATCCCATAATTCTGATGCGATTTAAGTTTTCTTCATGCATTAAAGATCAAACGATGTGAACCATTTTTTATGTATCACACAAACAAGTCGGTTTACAACGGAAGCCCATTGAGGCCGTTTTAAGTTAGATGTTAAAGGCAACAATATTAAGTTAGCTGTAAGATCTAAGAACTTATAAGTTAGGTCTAAGATATAAGAACTCAAAAACTAAATGTTCTGGACGGGGGCGGGCTCTTATCTTTTTATTCAATATTCCAGCCTATACAGGTTCGGATATTGTTCGATCACTCTTAGGATATACTTCCTGCTTTTAAAAATTTTGCCTTTGGCGTTGTCTGTAATATGCAGGATTTATATACCCAAATCCCATGTCAAAATTCTATTCTGTTTAGTTCCGCCCATTGTTTTCTCGTTTAGGGCAAACCCATTCTTTAACATTGGGATCATACGCCGCTGAACATAGAATGGTATTAATCTGAAAATACCACATTGAAGGTTCCATGTTCACCGCCATATGCATACCATCGTTTAGGATGCATCAAAATTGAATTGTTTATTGGTGTAAATATTGAGTTGCGCTCAACCCGGGGCTAGGCGGCGATATGCATTTCCATTACTGCCCATGAACAGGCTCAGTAAAACCGAGCCTGCAATATTTTCATATCTGTCGTGTTCGTCGGCTTTCAAAGTTCCCTTTTCATCTATTTCTTTAATAAAATTAGCCTCACTCAGGGAATAATAGCCTCACTCAAGGAACAATAGAAGCACCTTTTTTGTTTAAATCTGGCTTTTAGTTTTTTAGAAGATTTATTAAGTTAAACACTTTTGGTAAACGCGGCAAACATAGTTCCTGGCGGAGTCGTCTTAGAAAACTTTGAAAGAAAACCAACCATGGAAAATTCATCACAACAATAACTGAAACTCGACTTTCGTAGAAGTTTTTTAAACTCCCCTATACTTTTATATAAATTTATCGATGGCTAAATAAACCAGGGTATCTGACCGGACAAAGTTTTCAGAGGGCATCATTCAAGGAAAATCTCGCACAATTCATTTTTTGATTAAAATTCGATTAACATTTTTAGAAGAATATTTTAAGTTTCCATTATGTGTTTAAGATGTAAAGTTAACACGCCTCGGGGCAAAGTCGTTTCGACTCTGGTGGTCGTAATTTGAATTACGTTGATAAGTTCTGCTATATGAAAAAACAGACCGAATATCTAAACTCTGTGTCTTCGGGTTCTGGAGAAAGGAATTTTCCTGATAGGACAGACGGACAGAAAGTGAGAATGGAAGATGGCCAGCCGGCCAGACAGTTAGCCAGCCAGAGAGAATAACAGACCTAACATCTAAGTTCAAATTGTTGCCTTCTTACTCAAAACGGCCTAAATGGGCGTGTTCCCTTTTACGAAACATATAACTTCGAAGTTCTAAGATCTGTACATAAGTTCTAAGATCTAACATCTAAGTTCGAATTGTTGCCATCTTACTTCGGAATTCCTTGATTTTCTTTTGCTATGGCGACCGATAGATAACCATAGAAATAAAAAGGAAAAATTGAAAAAAAAATCTACAACCCGACCCCGCTGCCCTCCCTTTACGGAATATCTTAGTTCTAAGATCATATATCTAACACATTAGTTTTAAGATCTTATATGTAAGTTCGTATTGTTGCGTTCTAACTTCTAACTCAAAACGGCCTCAATGGGCTTCCGTTGTTCACGAGTTATCAATTGAAACAAAAACTTAATATTTTTGAAAGCATGCTCTTAAATAAATGTATACAGTACCCAGTCCTAAAACTGCAGTAAACTCTATTGCTAATTTCACGAAAAGTAAGACAGCGGTCCGTTTCAAGCAGTTCCTTCATTTGCTTGGTTTGACTTTACAGTATCAACTTTCGGAAACCTGTGCATTGATTGTAGATCACATTTATTGTCCATCTTGAAACCCCGTTTTAACTGCCTTTTTCTTCATAGCTTTATATGTTTTGGCCTTTACCGACATGGTTATGATTTTTTATTCGATTATTCATTAAGGACACACATAATTGCATGGTAGATCCATGTTCATCGCTCATTTTAATGGAACGTTCGAAACGTATGGTCGTCAAGCAGTGATTTGACATCAGAATTTAAAATTATATCATGAAAAGTTTCAAAAGAATTGTAATACAAGCAGCACAATGGGACGTTTTTTTCCGCACAAAATTGCACTAGAATTCTTTACAAATTGGGCCGGTTTACGTTGGGAGAAGTTGCCAAAGAGACTGTCTTTTTCTTATAAATATATGAATAGCAATATTTTGTGAAAACTATCGCAATATAGCCAAATCTGCAAAATCAGGAAATTTCACAGCGTTTGTACAATTAACAAACAAATTGTAGCACTTTTTTCAGGAACTTTTTCAACACCTTTATTCTATCCAACTATCGTAAAATCGATTAGGTTTATGTAGACTGAAAAAATACGTACATAAATTTAAATTCATTATAAATTGCAATTTACATTTTTTTAGAAAACTGTATCCTGGCTCCAAGGTTATAAAGCTGAGATTGGAAACCAGTCTCAAATCTCAAGCATCTGATTGGCTGAAATGGCGACCAGTCGCCATTTCAGCCAATCAGATGCTTGAGATTTGAGACTGGTTTCCATGCTCAGTTTTATAACCTTGGGCACTGTATTAAATAATTGTTTCATATGTGGTCACAAGTAAAACAGGTACACAGAGGAAGCGGTTCCAAAAAAGATGTGTTTTAAACTTCAGTGGGAAGTATTTTTTTATAAAATGCACGGGGAAAACGGTGTACTTAATTTACTTACTGGTAATAACTTAGTATTTGCCTTCATAATTTCCAAAATACCTCTAATACTAGTAGAAATTACATTTCATTTAGCAATTATTATTTGGAATGTTAACAGAAACCTCGAAAGTAATGTCATACGGTGTACATCATACCTTGCATTTTTGATGACCTACTTTATAAACTTTTAAACAAATATGAATGTAAAATTATATGTACGATTACTTAGAGAGTTTTGTTTTTGTACATTTCTACTTGTTTTTATTATTTATTTGAGTTTTCTTCTAAAACATTGTTAACCTTGTTATGTTTTGCCTTCCTGTGGCGGTTATTGTTTACAGCAGTGGAAGTATAGGATGTTTTGACTCCTACAGAAATTTTGTTTTCAAGGTAAGAAATTGCTACATATTTTCTCTTTTATTTTAACTTTTACTTGAATATTTACATCCATGTGCTCTCTAAATGATACATCAAGCTAAAAAAAGCTTTGATATCTGAAAAAAACTTAATTATAAGGATTTTACACAACAAATCCATTTCGGTTATTCCATGAAACATGATACAACCTTTAAACCAACATTCATTTACATCACTTTTAAAGAGAATGTACCAAAAATAATCTATTATTCAAATCAATATTGTTAACAAAAAATATTCTATACTTTTAGAGGTAGACTACTCCTGACTTTTGCAATGTACAAAACGTGACTGCATTCAGCCAACAAGTTAATAAATATACTAAAAGAAATTGGAAACGTAACTTTTTAACATGAATTATATTACATGTTACAGTTGCGTTTTTAATTTCGTTTAGTATGTATTTTATATTTAAAGAAATTTAAAACGCAACTTCTTTAGACATGAAATTTATTTCGTGCTTAAAGAAGTTGCGTTTCTAATATCTTTAAGTATATTTTGTGAACCAATGCTTTTGAACTCAGCCACCCATGATCAATACATCACATGCTGTTACACATTATGCATGGAGGTTTATCAAAAGGTAGGGTAAAATTAATCATCCCTGTTAAGTGAATTTGATATTACTTTCGATGAACTTCTAAGCATTCTATGTTACCAATTTCAGTTTATATAAAATGCATTATCAAAAGCATATACCTTGCAACACTGAACATTATTCGCTTTATATATGTTTATTAAATGACAGTGGTTTAGGACAAAGAATTATTAGCTAGTACTAAAAATGAGATTTCAACTGCTTTTCAGGTCAGTCGAATGTACTTTCTTTATCTTTTATTTCACTTTTTCACTAACTTGTGTAATCTTCAGTCTAAGCTTTTGCTATATTCATTTCCATCTGAAATCTTATCCCTGAGAGAAAAAGTTAAATATGCGTTTAGAAGCAAATTTACAAGAAAAAAGATATCGAAAAAGACAGACATAAAAATAGAGAATAATTATTTAAAATATTTTATTCTTAACTATAAGGAATTAGAGAAAAAATCCCAGTGTTAAGCGTTGTCATTTGCCACTAGTGTTAAGAAAGGTAAAATATTTATATCAGGGAAAACACATTCAGAAATTACAAGAAAACATTCTAGGGTGTAGCAACCTCACACTTGCCCGGCAAGTACGAGTATTTCATAAAAATAAATTGTTAAAATTGCTTGGGTGAATATACTCCAAACCAGTAACCTACTCAACGATGTTGCTTGCAAAATGATGGCAGAAACCAAGCAAACAATAGTTAATGGTACTATCAAGACACAGAAAATGAGTGATGAGTGGGTGCTCGGAGACTCAATGAAAACAAGAGACCTGGAATAAAATCAGCAAGTTTAGAGTGATCGGAAAATTTTAAGTTGTCGAGCCTTTACGTTCATTTTTCAAAATTTCCTTTTCAACATTCAAAAAGGTCTAAACTGTTTACAATCTCAACCCAAAATGTGAGCAAAGTTTTCAAGTGTAACAGAGTTAATAAACAAACTATCAGAGCGCAGTAGATTCTAAGGTTTTGCAAACCTGCTCATTGGGTGGGGTAATGCAAAAATCAAAACAGTACTTTATCTTAGAAAGGTGGAATCTTTTCAAAATAAAAATAAGACCATATTATTGCAAACACTATCCTGAGTTATATATTCCATGATAAGCATGGGGATTTTACATGTAAAAGCATTTGCATCCATTCGAAATGCTGAAGATAATATTTGCAAAAGTAGCGTGTGTAAAAGCTTCTTTACTGTTCCAGCATGTCTTTACATATGTCAAATAGATACTGGTACTTTTAATAACATTATTTGGTGCAATGTTTCATTAAACGGCATTTCCTTTTTTTTAGAGATATTGATAATTTTTTTTATTGTTGATCGTGGGAAATGATTCTTTTAGACGGTCTTTAATACTGATATTGTTTTCTTTTTTAAAGAGTCGGATGTTTGGTAAGCCTAGCATGTTGTTTGTTTCTGGTGTATCAGCTTACAACCACTTACATAACAGGTAAAGAAATAAAACCGTTTCTTTACTTTTCATCAGTGTAGTTTTCAGTTTCAATTACCACCCTTGATAAAAGTATGCTAATTTTTAACCATGCAAAATCGTCAATCATTGTGGGTGGCAGTATATAGGCATACTAGGACTATCCTTATTAGGCAGATCCAGGATCTGATGGTATGTACTGTCTCTTGCATGATTGGCCTGGCGCTGCGACCATATTATTTTGTTCACCAAAGATTTTATTAAAGTGAACCAAACATTTTACTTACAACGCTTATCAGAACAGGAATTGCGAATTGAACACAATTATACCACTTCCGCATTAAATGTTAAACAAACTATACAAAAAGTATCAGTACTTAACACATAAAAATAGATAAAAAGGGAACTATGGAATCCATCGAATAAATGGAAAATAGTGAAGGCTCAGTTCGATTGGGCCTCTTTATGGGCAGTTATGAAAACGAATATTACTGCCCACGCTGCCTAGCCCGGTTTGAGCGCTAATATTCATTATAAACACAGGTAAACAATAAAATATCGACTCATTCCCAAACGGCGGACGGTGTGCATATGACAGTGGAAATTGAACCATCAATGGGTTGTTTTTTAAATAAAAAGCTTTACATGTTCAGCAGTGTATAGTCCACAGAAACAATTAAAGTCTATATTTCTAATAAGATGTTACTGCTACAAAAACTGCGAAATTTAAATGTTGTTATTCCTTGGGTGTTGACCATTTAGGATTTGACCAAAAATGAGATATATGAACAATAGCATGATTCAGACAAGTGTCGCAAAAAGTAATAAATGTCTATTCCTTTTAATAATTTCATTAAAAATGAGTTCATTCTTAAGTTTCACAATATTAATGTTTCGTTAACCTTTATTAAAATAACAACAACAGTTGTTGATGTTGTGAAACGATACAGGTTAACAAATATATGTATATGTTTATTTTGGAGCAATGACGTAAAGTGAGCTGTGACTAACTTTTAAGGTTTTGCAAACATTGCATATGGCGAAAAACCAGCTAAAATTTCAAAACTGAATTTTTAGGAAAATACTCGTTGCCACCTAGATTTTAGTGAAGAAATGTATTTATCTAAGGATTTACTAATGTTTGGAAGCTCAGTTTAATCTCATTCATGTTCTTATTATTACCAAGCACAAAAGGAAACACGTTTGCATGAGAACTCTTAAATTCATGGACTGACACAATTTACCAAAACAACTCACACCTGGAAAAAGTATATGCAGGTCTACACTCATTGTCAAAATAACTTTAGGGTTTACAAAAAGTTAAAAAAACTTACTTCCTTGTCTACTTTCGGTTTCAATGGCATATCATTTTGTTCATCATTTACGGTAGTTTCAGCCGTGGTATTAATTAAACTTCTCAAAGTTTGCTTAGCACCAATAATATTTAATTTTTACATGTCTTTCGATATATTTCATTTATTGTTATTGGTCAGATTACCCTAATAATTCCGTACTGGACAGTGTCGTTTTCCGATTTGGTATTTTTGAAGCTTTCGGTAGTTTCTACCTTCCAAAAATGGCCGATCTCAAACCACGACATTTTCACACATCTCGATTTTTGACACCAATGACACTCTTTCTTTAAAAATAATCATTTATTCCAATGCTATTAACAAATAATTTGATGTTTGATGAAGCTCATTGCTGTGGTATATAATAGAAACACTTCTTTCAAGATCCTAGTCCTTAAATATCGAATACCTCGGTAAACACTTCCTGCAGCATTGGGTCCAAATTTTGTTTACTGTCTTTAGTCCTTCAAAGATTTGAAACTTTTATAATTCTTTAGCTGACAGAATCGATCATGGCGCTTGAAAACGTGACATTTGTTCGATTACGTCACAACTTATATTGTGACGTTATTGCTTCATTAAAATTTAATTTTCATTATTAAGTGCTCATTTTATTGGGAGTGAAATACGGGTATATAATAAAAGAAACATTAATTTAAAACCAGTGTGCAATTTGTAGGTTTGTATTATTTCTCTTTACGTATCTTAACCACCTCATGTTCGGTCTCGCGTTGGATTGTTTACATACCTAATTTGACAAATACAAACCTACAGATTGCATACAGGTATAATAATAATTACATATTTATTGGTTTCTATTTGTTTTAACGTATCTTATTATTGATTGTAACCAGTATAAACAAATGTTTAACCAACTGCATTTTGAGGGGTTGATTTAGAATTTGAATGGTATGATGTTAATATATGTTAAGATGAAATAGTCGTTCGAGTTGAAATGAAGAACTGAAAACTGAATGTAAAATTGTCTAATAATCTAAATTGGAAAACTCACTGACTACAAAAGTAGGTCTTATCAAATATTGAGTAGTCTATTTAATCAAGTCAAGTTTGAGTTATACCTGCTTGAATTAGCAATAAAATATAAATAATTACGCAATCGTAGAGAGCATGGTGAATTGCAACTTTTAATACATTTTTAAAAGCACATAGAAAGAAGAGAAATTTAGATATTCATAAAATTAAAGATGCTGAACATGGACAATGATATAAGTCTCTGGTTATTACATATACATTTATTGCGTTAATAGCTTTCGTGAGCACATAATTTAAACATCAATCATTTATATCCTCCTATGGAAAGCCATGGCTGCCTTATACCGTTCTTTTTCAATTAGTTAAATCGTTTATGTGATTTATGAATTAATCTTGATAACAATATCAAACGAAATGTAATCGTATTGAACCAAAAATCATTCTACAAATAAACTGCCAATACATCGGTTCATTATGTCTTTATATGAAACCTTGTCGTCCTTATATGATACCAAACTTCCAATATTGTGATTCATTATGTCTTAATATGCCACAGAGTCGTACGTATATGATACTTAACCTCCAAATGAATATATTCAATCTTACACCCCCATTGGCAATTTATTTTGCCACTGACCCTTCCAAGGCGGTATCCCCAAAGGTTCTCTTTTTCGTAAATTGTTTGTGGCGTCCTATTTGAATTGACATACCTTTAACAAACATGCTCTCTTTCTCTTCCTCTTTTCTTTTTCGCTGCGTGGGGAGGCTGTGTTTTGTGAGTGTGGCGATTCCTGATAAGCATATATTATACAAATAAATACTAATGTTGAGGTCGATATGTAGTTTTGCACCCTGGGTAGTGTGATATAGACCGAGGACGAAGTCCGAGGTCGATATCACACTACCCAGGTCCGCAAAACTACATATCGACCTCAACATTAGAATTTACTTGTTATATCATATACCCTATGAATTTCAAGCATGATGATGATGATGATGATGATGATGATGATGATGATAAACAAGGGTAGTTATTAGCTCCCGGGGTAGTTATCACTTTTTTCGGACTCGCGAGTACGGAGCTTCGTCCAATCAGAATGCTTTAAATTCATAGGGTATATGATATTATTCTTTTTAGATGGTGATGTCCCACGTGCAATATCTTACGGGATTTTTTTATTTCAGAGCTCCATCGCGTTACTAGAGCTTGAGACAATGTTAAAGATTTTAATAAAAATCTAAATAATGACACAATTGTAAAAAAATAAATTTCAAGAATTTAACGTGTTTAATTTCAGTAGCCGCAATATGTTATCGAAATGCGTTAAGAGTAACTTGTAGAAAGAATAATTACCTGCTGTTACAGTTTATCAAAGTTATTAAATGCAAATAAAATATATGATATTTCAGATAAATTCTAAATGGGTAATACTAAGACAACGCGCACAACATCAGTATGCAATACAACTAGAAAGCATAACAATCAAAAGTTTCAGCCGGATGTGAACAGTGATATACTTGAAACAGACCGCTCACATGGCATACCTTTTATCATACACCAAGTGTACAAAGACGAAAATATTCCTCATGAATTAGAAAGGTACGTGAGAAGTGTTGTTTTGAAAAATCCAACTTGGAAATACTACTTCTGGACAGACGAAGCACCAAGAAAACTCGTTGAATCTCGGTTGCAGAGATTACTCCCGGCATGGGACAGGCTTACAAGAGGAATATTTAAAGGAGATATAATTAGGATATTAGCACTCTACGAATACGGGGGTGTATATCTAGACCTTGATGTTGAAGTGTTGAGATCATTTGACAAGCTGACAAAAACAGCCAGCTGCATTATACCACCTGAGCCATTTGAGCACAATGCTTTTCTTTATGGTAGAGAAATTATCATAAATAATGCAATCATGTTTTGTAGAGCGAGCCATCCATTTCTCAAATTGGTTCTGGATAATTTAAATAATATCAATGACAGCTTGAATCCTGTTGACCAGACAGGCCCTTTGTTTCTTACCCGTATGTACGACATATACATTAACAAATCATGTCAACAAAATCAACCTGTTGTAAAACTTACAAAAGGAGAAGAAAATGCCCCATTTGCGTGGGAAAGGAACAATAACGTTGGTAACGAAGATTCAGTGTACGTTCCAAACACTCAGTACTTTAACGATAAATTGGATACCAAATTGCAACATGAAAGATTTCTTTCAACTTGCAAAATAACTGATAAACTGTCATAATAATAAACCTAATAATTATACATTTTCTATACACCACTGGATTCATTTATGGCTCCGTAAACATAACGGAGACCAAACAAGAAATATAAAGGAATTGATACCAAAAGCAGTGATACCCGTTTGAAATAAAAAAAAAAATCATGTTTTAAAAAGTCCAGTCATTTATAAAGTTAACTCACTGATTATTGCAGTGTATTGCCTTTACAAACACATTGATTTACTGAAAAAAAATAAAATAATTTCTTTTTTACGTCAAAATTAGGAAACGTTTTCTTAAAACAGCGCTGAGTGAGATGATTGAGTATGGTGGATTCTTTTTGATACAGTGCTAATTAAGATGTGGTCGTTTCATTTTCATACAGTGTTGATGATGCTTTTAACAGTGCTTTGTAAAAAAGTGAAATATGCTTAGCAGGAATAGCCACACTCAGAACACACAGCCTCCCCAAACAGCGAAAAAGATGAGAGAGAAAGAGAGCATGTTTATATAACAATATTAATTTGAAATAAGACACCAGGAAAAATTTACGAAAAAGGAACCTTAGGATTACCGCCCTGCAACGGGCAGTTTTGCACTGAGCGTTCCACAATGCGATAACCCCAAGAGTTCTCATTTTCATTAATTGTTTGTGGTGTCTTATTTGAATTTGACATACTTATATACACCTGCTCTCTTTTTCTTTCTTCTTTTTTTGCTGCATGGCGGTAAACTGTCAGGTTTTTATTTTCGTTAATTGTTAATCGTGTCTTGAAATAAAAAAGTTAACCATATTATAAATCATCCATATTCTCGTTTCCTCTCTTGGTTTAAATGATAATTTTTATCAAGAAGGTAACATTTCTAAAAATCCTGATTATGACGTCTTTTAATTGCTTGAAATACGTAAAAGAAAATCGAGGTCGCACGGAAGCAGAACTAATGGAAACATAAAAAGAAAATCACGTATTCGTTGTTCTATTCATGACCTTCATATTATTTTTAAAAAATCTGGCAGACACGCTATGCTATCTAGGTTGGCTTCTCTCTCTTTCTCTTTTCAAGTCTGCAGAAACTGGATGAGGAAGCCGACTACATCGTCATAAGAACCCATCCATCGGTTGCAAGTCTTATTCAGTGTTATACTCGGCATGTTCTCAGGCCAAACATTGACTTGGAATCAGACCACCAAAGACATTTCCTTAAAATTTCTTTTTTAAATAAAGGAATAGATTTTATTGACCTTCCTAGTATATTTAAAGATAAAACAGTTCAATCGGCTGTTCCTATTTATTTTAAGAATATTGAATCGTCTATGGTTTGTTATAAATACAACAAACCAACTAGAAATACAATTTTTAATTACAACAAAATCACCTCGGATTTACAGATCATTGAAAATACACCAAAATCTTGAGAGTGTTTAACTTCTAAATATTGCTATAAGCCTGCCGGTCATATTGTTACCGGTGATCTTAATATAATCAAAGACTCTAGAATTCGAAATTTAATTTCTAAAGGTCCCAATTATAGAATATCATCCAAAATTGATTTTATGCATGCCGTGCAGAAATTGCTGAGTCTTTAAACTTATTTTGCAATAAATGGAGCAAAAGAGAACATGCCGAGCCTAATGCACTTTCTAACTGGAAAAAAACAACACATATTCAGATAATTGACAGTCGTATATCATTTTATGAAAGAAACATTGCTTTATTACCACCTCGAGCTCGTTTTAACTTTCGTCATTTGAAAAAAGGAATTCAAGACTTTCATAACATATTTGTTTTAACACCTGCTGATTAGGCTTCTAATAATGTAATTATAGTGTGACGAATACACTATATTAATATTCAAACTGGAGAACTGAACAGCACTAATGCTTATATACTGACTTCTTCATCTGAGAGTGATATTGTTACTGCACACACTCTACAAATTACAAAATTTAGAAACAGTATTGAGCCGAAACAAGACAAAGTACCTACTATGTATTGGTTGCCTAAAATGCATAAAACACCGTACAAAGCAAGATTATTTGCTAACTCTAGTTCTTGCATTACTACTAAATTATCCATGCTCTTAACATCTTGTCTTACAGCTATAAAAGAACATGTAATTAGGTTTTGTGATAAGGTTTTTGAAACTTCAGGCAAAAATTTATTTTGGTCGATTAAAAATTCAAATGACGTTTTGAGAAAGCTTATTAATAAACAAATAATTTTCAGGCGTTCTGTTTGTCTACATATGTTTTCTCAACTTGATACACTTCGCTCCCTCATAATTTAATAAGAGACAAGCTAACCAGTCTCATTGAAAAAAACGTTTGCTAGAGAAAATAAAACCTTCATCGCTTGTAATGAACATAGGGCATTTTTTACAGATGGTTCTTATGATAATAATATCTTATGGACTTGTCAAGACCTAATCGAGTCGCTACATTTCTTACTTGATAATAATTATGTTAGATTCGGTACCTCTATTTATAAACAAGTAATAGGCATCCCAATAGGTACTAGTTGTGCACCCCTTGTTGCTGATCTGGTTTTGTACTGTTATGAAAGAGACTTAATGTTATCTCTTTCTACAGAACATCACGATGATATAATAACAGCTTTTAACAACACCTCGAGGTACCTTGATGATTTATTAAATATAGACAATAACCATTTTCCATTACTGGTTAATAAGATTTATCCTAAAGAACTACAACTTAATAAAGCGAACACTTCAGAAAAGCAAGCAAACTTTCTCGATCTAAATCTGTCCATTGAAAATGGTTATGTCACTACTAAAATTTATGATAAAAGAGATGATTTTAATTTTAATATTATTATAGTAAATTTTCCGTTTTTAGCCGGCAATGTTCCCCGTGCAACATCTTATGGGGTTTATATCTCACAGCTTGTTCGCTTTTCAAGAGCTTGAAACAATGTAAACAATTTCAATGAACGTAATCTTTGCATTACAGAAAAACTTTTAAAACAAGGTTATCGGTATCACAAATTAAGGAAAACCTTTTGCAAGTTTTATCGCCGATACCAAGATCTTATTCATAAATACCGGTGCAGCTTAAAATCACTTTTGCAACAAGGTACTTCACAGCCAGTTTTTTTATGGAGATTTAACTTATAAACTTAAGAAGATAAAAGGCAGTGTAAATATCTCCCGGTTATTCGTAAAAACCATCTGTAAATTTAAAAAGAAAGGTTACCAGCATGATATTTTACAGCGCTCTGCAGGCCTGCTGATTAACTCTTCTACAGTTGATCATTATGCTTACCTCTTTGGTTGCACGACGGTGGCAGGGGTTTAAGGGTTTATGAAGGTTTATGGGGAAATCTTTTCTTAAAAGAACCTAGAAGCTCGATTTGTTTCTTTTATCCACGTCATCGTGTTCATGCTGATTTTACTCCAGGAGCTCTGGTCTCGGTAAGATCACTGAGTACCCGCCCCTTCGGCTTTGCAATGCTGTTAGCTTCTTATGTTTTGTATGTTTGTGTGCTTTTGCATGCAACATTGCTGAGCCGATAGGTGGCTTGGAGTTTCTTCACCAAGACAACTTGTACTTGTTTTGTGATATGAGAACCTGTTGGGGCAAGTGTGAGGTTGGTGCACCCTAAAACCTGGTTTACAACCCCCAGTGGCAATTTGATTTGCCACTGAACGTTCCAAGGCGGTAACCCCTCGGGTTCTCATTTGTGTTTATTGTTAGTGGTGTCTTTTTTGAAACTGATCATTTTATTAACCATGCTCTCTCCCTCTCTCTTCTTCTTGACTGTGTGGGGAGGCTGTTTTTTCTGAATGTGGCGATTCCTGATATGCATATTTCACCTTTCTTTACATTTTGACTGTGTTGCGACACTGTGTTTCTGAATGTGACTGTTGCTGATTTACATATACAACCTTATTTTCTGAAATTCAATAATATAATTTCGTTAAGTTTTACATATATAAAAATCAGCTACTAATTGCCTACTTATTTAAAATTGTTTTCGTAGATAAAACCATTTGACCAGCCTCAAATGTGAATGATTTCATATCACATTGTATAGCTAGCATTTACAGCTTTAAATGCAAGTGAAATCATTTTAACTAACAGCTTGACAGACATAATTCTGCGTTTTTAACTTTTAATGCAAATGTTTTTTTCAGTCATAGGAAATCATCGCTTGCACGTTTACATAATTTAAAGATTTATTTGTTTTATCTTTCAAATATTCTTTTTTGTAAAGCTTTCCTCAATGTCGCAAATGTTTTGAATAGTACATGTCGCAATCGTCGCATCGCTGAGAGGCGGGGGTTTGCAGTATTGTGGTATCGCGGAGAATACCTGCAAATGTTCTGTATACTCAAATACCACGAGATTTACGTTAAACCACTTATTCTGAAAAAGAGTTAGGTATGCAGTAAGGATTACCAAATCGAACATCATTCAAACAAGTCCCATGACATTCCGAACAAGCTACCGTCTGAGCTAGCCCGGAAAACATCCAAAAGAGGTTTCTCGGATAACCCTGGTAAACGTGATAATTTATATACTACATCGGTAACCAATTATTAACTGATACCAGTACTACTGATACTGATGCCAGTTAAAATTAGCATCATCAAACGTTTATAAAATATTGATAAATAATTCAATGGTTGTCATAAACAACGTGATAATAAATAAAAATGATAGTGTCTCTAGCTGGGAGCGAACCCGCACCGTCACTGCGACAGCGCATAGCAATGCAATTTCTGCGACGCAACCAACTGAGCTAACCGGGACAACCCCAAAAAGGTTGATCGGATAGCCCTGATATACGTAACAATCACTGCATGACATCGGTAACGGGTTATTTTACTGATAACAGTACTGACTAAATGTACGGGGAGACTTTTTACGGCCGCCACACTGCACAAATAGCGCTACTGTGAAATTCAAATGATAGTGTCTCTAGCTGGGAGCAAACCCGCACCGTCACGGCGACTAGCACATAAAAATTCAGTTGACACTTTCTTGTTTTACCTTTACATCGAATATTTCGTTTACATGTATTTTTATGTAGCGTTCATGCTGTGTTTGAAAAAAATGACGAAACTGATGAGATATAGCAGAGAAACGTAACTAGACAGTCACGTGATAGTCAAGTACATTTTAATTATGTTTATCAGCAATCACAATGTGTAAGCGGTACTCATAAGAATCTATATTCAAATATCTTTTGTTAACAAAAGAGTTATCATATTATTTTTAATATGAGGTACATGTTGACTATCCTTGACATTTGAAATGTTCAAAAGTGTTCGCACTGAACGATATTTTGTTACTCGGTCTGTTGAACTCAGACATGATAAATAAGCCAAATAATAAAACGCATAAAGCATATTTGGCTAACATGTTAGCAAACTATGCTTAATGCTTTATTACTCGGCCTATTTATCATGTCTGAGTTCAACAGACTGATGGTTAGGTAAATAAAATTTCTCACACCTGCACACTGAATTGTATGGTGCTTTATATCTGCCACTAGATACTTGTAGCTACCGATCACAATGAAGTTGTTAATTTTCAAAAAAATGTTTGGGTATTTTCTAAATATATGTTTTCATTAAAAAATTCAAGATGCTTGAAACTGCCACGAGATGCTTATTAGTTATCTCAAATGAACTTCGGGAGGCGGTATACTTGTGTCTTCTGAATGTGGAAATTCCTGATACGCTTATTTCACTTTTTAAACATCCATCTTAAAAAGAATTTTTATCAGGATAAGGTTTTATTATAAGTATCTCGTGTCAAATATATGCTACACTGTACCATATATTTTAAATAAGTTTATATATTGAACAAAAAAAGTATTCACGTCTTATGCTTATATTCATGAACCTAATCTTCCACGCCAAGACCTGGGCAACTTCCCATCGAATAAAATTTATTAATTGATTACAAAACATATTAAAGTTAAAGAGAGGTAACTAAAAATCTCGGGAATTTCTAGCGTTGTTTATCGAGGTCTAGTTGTCTTATTAATTGATGTTTGTGATTTTTTTACATGAAGAACTAGAGAAATTGATTTAATTCTTAAAAAGGGGAATACTGTATAGAACCATTTTGATGTCCATTGAACCCTATTTATTACAAAAGGAAAGATAACTACGGAGTTACTTCAGATTTTCAATAACTTTTTTATTTATTTTTTATAAATACAGCGATGCAGATTTATTAAAAGAAAGAATTTTAATTTGTCATTTTCTACATTTACAAAAAAAGAGTAAAGAAAGTGGATACTTTTTTTTGCTGAGTATATCTACATGTATAATTGTCGAGTAAACTATCTAGGTAAAAAAAGGACAAGTTAACAAGTGAACTAGCTTTTTCTTGGCATGCATATTGAGACCTCGGTTTATAGCAACTGTCAAAAATGTAACTTAAAGCACTGTCAAAAAATAAATGAAGAGTAAATTATCGATGATCTCACGAAGACCAGACACTTACCTCCAAGATCATAAACCTGAGAATGAAAACCAGTCTCAAATCTCAAAGATATGACTATTCCCAAATCAGATGCTTGGGATTTGAGACTAGTTCAAAACACAGTTTTATAATCTTCAGTGCCCAAGTTATAAAACTGAGCAAGGAAACAAGTCTCAAATCTCAAGCATCTGATTGGCTGATAGTTACCAAGCTAGATGAGAAAATATTAAACCATATTTACAACTCTGTTTGCTGGATGTGGCCATAACTGATACGCATTTTTCATTTACTACAAAACCATATTTGTCGACTGCGCTTAAGTTATTTACCCAGGCATGCGTTTTAAGATTGCATCTTTACGGTAATATTACGTGTCAATAATTTAAACGCACATACCGTACGACTGTCTTGCCTAGTTACTAGTAGTAGTTACACAATTGCTTAACATTCCGTTGGTCACGAAATTGAATTACGAAGTCCGGAAATTTCTGAAATGCTTCTTTAAGCCTTTAAATGCAAGTGTCCTTGTTCACTCCAAGAAAAATGCTCAAAGAACGCCGGACAATTCTCCACCACAAAACTGTGACCGATGGTCGGGTCAGTTTAGGTCATATTCAAACTTGATGTTTAAGACAGGTGCTTGCTATTCCAGGTGGCTGCTTAGACAGGTTTCACTGTATTTTAATATGAAAAATATATTATTTTTTATATACTAATACTTTATTTTACTTTTTGGTAGATTCAGGTAGGTTTATATAATATTCGTATCAAACCCTTACAACAGGTTGTTTTTTTACATTACATTTGTTCGAAGTTTTATATAATATTTTATTTTAATAAGAAACAAGAAAAAGTAAAACAGTAACTTACTGTTTTACAGACGGTCTATTATTCACAGACAACTTAACAATCTCTCACAGAAATGTATTGCAATGTCTAGCCTATTTGTTGATTTGTTTTAATGATATTTTGAAAGAAAGCAATATAACCTGCATTCTGATTTCAAACCTTGCCTATCTGTATCACACTTGTCCTTACAAATTTTCATAATTTTCCCTTTTGATAGTGTTCTCACCACATATTATTTGCCTATAAAGTATGATACATGTATGTTTTGTTGATTTTGAAGAACAATTCAATATTCTATGATTTTTTTCATTTATAACCACTACTATGGGTTTCAATTACCATACCCTTCTTCTCCAATCTTTATGTAATATTTAGTGTTTACAAAATATATAATTTAAGAACAACAGTCAACAGTATCAATTTATTTTACCACAGAATTGATGAAAGTGATATTATGTCTTGAAGACATTCAGGCTTCCTCTAGTTCAGGCAAACTTAACTTTGGAACCTTTTTTTAAATGATAGGGTAATCTTTTTAAATTAAGACTTCTTTTCTGGAATTTCATACTGAATAGCTCATGATTTGACAAAAACATGAAAGTGTGTTTCATTCTGTTAAATAAACTTAAAAATAATTCTTTATTCACAGAAAGTTTCATAAATTTATGTAAAATATCCAATACACTATATTTTGTGAATTTCCAGAAAAATATTTAATCATAAAATTCACAAATGCTGAATTACATTCAAAGAATGCGTTTTATTTATTGAACACACTCCAAGCATCACATCCCCATCACAAACCATAATGCAGTTGGTACTCATAGCGAATATTAGCAACACAACCAACCTTTGTATCAATTATGCATTTTCAAAGGGAGGTAATGTGAAAATGGAACGCCTGGAAGTTATCAGCTGCTTATAATTCAATTCATTTTACTTCATAACCTTGCTTATTTCAATGTGGTTAATAATAATAACTTAAATGCAGCTAAAATCTGATTGCGTTTGTAATATTGACAGAAATCTAAACACTCTTCAGGTGAAAAATGCATTATAAAAACACAACATGATGACAACACATGAACATCCTGCATTCTTGAATGTTGCATCATGTTAAGAGACTCAGAGATCAGTAGGGCAAGCGGTTTGCACAATTGACAATAACTAGGTTTACCACCCGATGACCATAGTTATTGGTGAAAACCCTAGATATAGGCTGATAACCAGATGTCGGACCAATTACCTTGGATATTGGCGAAAACTTACCGACTGAAAACCATAGTTCTTGGAGTTAACTGTGGTTAACGAACAATAATTATCTAGGGTTTTCACTAGTAATTATGGATATCAGATCTAATGTGCACTTGGCACAAAACTCTAGATATAAATCAATATCCTAGGTTGTTGTCTTGCCATTGTATCTGTTTCACTTTGACATGCGGTTTGCCCAAATAATCCAATATCTATAGTTATCGACCAATAACTATTGATATCGGCCCGATTCATAATTCATTTTCAGAGGTCGCAAACATTGCAAATGGCGAAAACTAGTTAAAAATTCAAAAATGAATTTTGGGGAAAATACTTATTTCTACTTTCACTTTGAACCTGGAAGTAAGATTTCCTTGAATTTTTCGAAAACCCTAACATTATTTTGATGAATTGGCACTAAACATTGTAGATCAGCATATACTTATTTCAGGTATGAGTTGTTTTGGTATATTGTTCATGAATTTCAGAGTTCTCATGCAAAGGTTTTTCTTTTGTTTTAGTATGTGCTTGGTAATTAGAACATGAACTAGACTAAACTGAGCTTGCAAACATTTACTACATCCATAGCTACATTTCTTGACTAAAATCTAGGTGGCAATAAGTATTTCCCCCAAAAGCCATTTTTTGAAATTTTAGCCTGTTTTCGCCATTTGCAGTGCTTGCGATACCTTAAATCACAACCTTGCTTATTTCAACTCTGTTAAAAATAATAACTGAAATGCAGCTAAAATCTGATTGAGTTTGTAATATTTCCATAACATGACAGAAATCTAAATACTGGTGAGGTGAACAAATGCATTATAAAAACACTACAATGATGAGTACATCCTGCATTCTTTAATGTTGCATCATTTTAAGAGACTCAGAAATCACTGACATCATCGTCACTATGGCAAGCGGTCTGCACAATTGATCCGATATCCATGGTCAGAAACCCATAACTATAGATATTGATCCGATAACCATAGCTATTGACAATAACCAGGGTTACTGTCTAAAAACCATAGTTATTGGTGAATATCCTAGATATCGGCCGATAACCATAGTAATTGTCAATAACTGTGGATATCGATGTAAACTAAAGTTACCGACCAAAAACCATTGTTCTCGGCGTTAACTGTGGTTACAGTGATTTCAATTAATTCAGATTCTTGCTTTTTGAGGCAAGCATATTTGAATTTTATCAACTTTTGACCCCACCTAATTCAGAAAACAATATATGACTTAATTTCAGATTTCATTTCGCGCATTTAAAAAAGCAAAAAATACGCGAATTTTTTACCCGGGCATAATATGATGATACCACAGTTATAGAATACCACGGTAATGTTTATTTTATATATATATTTAGATGAAATACCATAATTATTTTCCGCTATTTTGCGGCAACATGAAGGTGATGTTAACGCGCCATTTTAACGACGACACGTCATTTCCGTTGTTTACATGTTATTTTCTGGTGCAGTATTAAACCGTTGGAATGACAAAAATGGTTCGAACGACGACTAGAGAGTGCTGGATGAGCGGTTGGATGGATATGTATTCAAGTTTGTCATTTAATCTTTGCATTCTTATCAGTTTTTGAATTATGGAGATGTTTAGGGAGTAAACACTAACTGCCGACCTTAAAACCAATTTCCGTTTATTACGACCCGCTAAAATTGAGTTATGATTATTTCGCTTATTCAGTCAGATGTGTCGTGTTAGAAGTGAAAAATCTACGCTCCTCGTGATATATCCTTACGCATCTGAACTCCGCCCTGTGAATTATCCTGCGATAATTCACCGGAAGCTATTGATTATTTCTTAAATATCTAGGGATTTCACTAATAACTATGCATAACTGATCTATTGTGCAATTGGCACAAAACTATAGATATAAACCCTTGGCTGTTGTCTTGCCATTGTTACTGTTTGACACGCCGTTTGCCCAAATAATCAAATATCTATTGTTATCCACCAATAATTATGGATATTGGTCAGATAACCATAGTTATTGATGATAAATAGGGTTACTAGCCAGTAACTATAGTTATTGGTGAAAGCCCAAGTTCTTGGTCAATTATCATAGATTTCATTCATATCTATTGCACAATAATTCTGATATGGTTATTGGTGAAAACCCTAGATATTGCCCGTTTACCATGGTTAAGGCTGAAAACTATGGTTTTCGGCAGGTAACTATAGTTTTCGCCAATATCCATAGTTATTGGTCCGATTACCATAGTCATTGATTAAAACTATTGTTATCATCAGGTATCACCAATAACCATAGATGGGTCAATAACTATGGATTAATTCCGCTTGCTATAGATCAGTCCACACAAAAACTCGTACAAATACATATAAAAACTTTCAATAACATTACACATACATGTATTATGAAAGATGTTTTGGGACCATACTACAAAAGTTACTACCGGGTATAAAGTTACATGCACTACTGAGTTTCAAAGCCACTTGTTGAAGTTGTTCGAAAAAAAAAACACATCTTATCACAAAACACAAAATATATTACATTTATTAAGACAAATACTTCTTGGGCAAAATGCATCATAAAACATTTGTGAATACATCAGGAATTAATTTCATTTCTTGATGTATTCAAGATTGTTTTATGTCCTTGGACACTGATGCCCCCACTGCGGCAACATAATTTTTAATAACAAAGGGTTATAACTCTAGTAAAAATGGTCATAGGAAAAAATCCTTTCTTTACTATCATCTACACATGATCCTGCTTGATCATCTGTGCAAGTTTGAAAGAAATCCACCTTATTGTTAAGGAGGAGTTGATGCCACAAGATTTGGGGACATACACCATTACGGGGGCATGCAACTCTACCAGTATGCCTCCCACTTTGTGGGGCATAACAATTTTAAATGCAGAATCCTTAAATACATAACAAACTTATACTATCAATGTATGTGATGTAGGCCACTATTTATTCCAGTGAGTTATAGAATTTCTCTGTGAAATAAATGTAAGTGACCATTTATTTACCAAATTAGCCAACAATGAAAACATCTTCCTACCTTTGGATTATGAATATGAGCCAGTCTCACTTCATATGTGTTGACCAATATGGACTTTGTCTAATGGTAAGCTTCAAATAGCTGTGACTTCACTTGCAGAAGAGGTTGCTTCTTCATCTTAATTTGTAGGCCAGACAACAAAGATGCACTTGCTATCTTATATGTTCCTATATGTACAGCGACACTGTCCATATAAAAACGTAAACAACAGCTCTTTTTCAACACTTTCCTGGATCTGAGTGTATTTTCAGCAGTGATTCTTTATTAGCCATGCTTTATTTCCATGCTTCAATATAATCTTGTTCTACAGTAAGATGTTCACTTAATCAATCCTTCCAAACTGAATACATGTATCAGTCATTCATTCAATAGCTTCTTAAATCCACATTTTATCCACCGAGTATATTAGTTGTTTCAAGTTGTGTAAACATCCAGTATACATTTCACACTTTTCCAAAGATAACAATTTAACACAACGAATCAATGGAACGAAAAGATAGCATGTCACTAACATGGACAACTGTGTTTTTCTCAGCAGTAATAAATGCCGATCGAATATTAAAAACCTAACTTTTGATAGATCGCAACAAGGTCAGCAGTCGCTAACAATGTTCACTCTTTTTTTTACAACTCGCTGCAAGTCAGCTGACCTACTTCACTGTATTCCTCTTTAGGCGGCATGCAAATTCATTTTTGTTTCATTCCTCGTAATGATAAAATTGTTCAACAGAAATCTATATGCATCTTCTTTTAAATTATAAAGTTTAACAATGCAAAGTCTTCGATTCCTGTAATAAAGTTGTTTATTTAGTTCTTAATCGCGAAGTCCACGACAGTCGCATTACTATTACTGCGCATGCGCGACCGGATCTCTGGACACAATACAATAAGACTAACAATATATATCCAATACTAAGTAGCATTAATATATTCCCACTACCTTATACCGTCTTGAAAATGCCTACAAATATCAAATAATCCGTCAAAACGTGTCTGCAACGCTTGTGATCACCATGAACTTTTGCACTGTCTTAACAAGTACGATTAATGTTGTTATATTTCATTACAACCGTGTTAAACTTTATTGTGATACTTTATTGCAACTCTCTTATTGATTGATGCTTTAAACAATCGGAACGAGTAGAAATGAGGCCAAAGTTTAGAGTTATCCATTTGAATGACTTTCTCCATTTCAATATTTCTTTGAATATCAATATAAACTATCAATATAAGTTCCAATTGGTCTCTGTTTCTCCGTAGTTTTTCATAAAAACTCATGGACTCTTTACTCTTTTTTGTTATCATTTGCCAACAACAGTTTTCAAATTTTAGCATTCACGCTTTAATATAGAAATAATTGACGTAGGAACAGTTTTTCTAGAGTTATCCTAAATTTTTCGAAATACCCTATTTTATGATTACCTCCCATTCAATAAAAGACTGTTCTAATTAAGATTGTGAAAGTAAATGGTATTGAATTCATAAAAGAAAAAAATCAATAAAAGAGTTATTTATAATATTTAATAACTGATTACGGTATAAACAGTTCTTCTCACAACCTCTCTAAAACTTGGCAAAGGGAATAAAAAAAACACTATATATAGTATAGAACATTAAAGATACGTACGGAGCCCATTACGTGACATTTTCCATACTTTCTATTTGGTTTTAAGAGGTCGCAAACATTGCAAATGGCGAAAAGTGGCTAAAATTTAGAAAATGAATTTTGGGAGAAATACTTATTGCCACCTAGACTTTAGTAAAGAAATGTATTTAGCTAAGGATGTAGTTAATGTTTGCAAGCTCAATTTAGTTTAATTCATGTTCTAATTACCAAGCACATACTAAAACAAAAGAAAAACCGTTTGCATGAGAACTCTGAAATTCATGGACAATATACCAAAGCAACTCATACCTGAAATAAGTATATTATGGTCTGCAATGTTTAGTGCCAATTCGTCAAAATAATGTTAGGGTTTTCAAGAAATTCAAGGAAACTTTACTTACAAATATGTCACAAAATATAACCGAAGGTACAATTAACGGAAATGAGAACCTGAGTGGATACCGCTTTGGAACAGTCAGTGGCAAAACAATTTGCCACTGGGAATTAAAATAAAGTTGTTGGGTGCACCAACTTCACACTTTCCCTTAAAGGTTTTCATATGAAGAAACATGTACAAGTTCTATTTGTGAATGATTTCTTACTTACCCATTATCTCGACAAAGAATATGTGACTTATTGGACTATAGCGCGAAAACTTTCTCTTAACGATTAAAGTGTTTTAGAGAAATATGCATTTACATATTGTTCTCAAGTCTTGTTTGGTACGATTTATACAGACACACACAGTTCTAGTTGGTCAAGTTTTTTCTCTTTTATTTTGATTAGAAAGGCATATTCTTAAATTTTTTATGACCAGTGTCAACAAGAGTTTTCGATTTAAGCTTACACTTTTAATTGACATTGCGTGGCTAGGTGCTGTTGCCGTACGGGTTCTCTTGCCAGCAGTTGCAATATAATTTTAAACTTTTTATTATAAGCCTTCGAAACGTCTGCTGTAAGTTATGTTTAATTCAGCTAAAAAACATGTCATAGAATGAAACACCAAGAACAACATGAAAGCTGATTTGAATGGGTTTTTTCTAATATGAAACCACTGTAAGAAAGCATAAATGGTTATTAATCAGCAGCATTTTTATTTAAATAAATCATCCAAATCATTAAAGCATCCAAATCATTATTTATTGATACATAGCTGAATTAAGAATTTTGTGTATTTTGCTGGGTTTTCTTTATTTATTTTACTGACTTTAATTGTAAACGGTTATTTGTAGATAAAATTGTGCAAATAAATTATTTTGAAGAAAAACGTGACTGTGTTGAATTCAGTAGCTGCAATATGTCACCAAAAATCGAAATGTGTTTTGATTAAATTGTTGAAAAATATTACTTGCAACTAATATTAATCACAAATTGTTTAAAAACAGAATACTATATTTCAGACCATACCCTTATGGGTATTCAGAAGACTGGGCGCTCAATATCAGCATTCAATGCAGGAAACAGACATAAAAATCAAAAGTTCCAGCCGGATGTGAACAGTGATATATTGTAAACAGACCGCTCACATGGCATACCTTTTATCATACACCCATGTACACAGACGAAAATCTTTCTCATTAATTGGAATCGTACGTCAGAAGTGTGGTTGAGAAAAATCCAACATGGAAATACTATTTCTGGACAGACGAGGCATCAAGAAAACTTGTAGAATCACGGTTTCCGAGATTACTTCCGACATGGGACAGTCTCAGAAGAGGAGTGTTTAAAGAAGATATAATGAGGATATTAGCACTCTACGAATTCGGAGGAGTATATCTAGATCTTGATGTTGAAGTGTTGAGATCATTTCACAAGCTGACAAAAACAGCGAGCTGTATTATACCACCTGAACCATTTGAGCACAATGCTTTTTTTTATGGTAGAGAAATTATCATAAACAATGCAATCATGTTCTGTAAAGCGAGACATCCTTTTTTCAAATTGGTTTGGATAATTTAAATTATATCAATAAGAACTTGAATCCTATTGACGTAACAGGCCCTTTGTTTCTTACCAGTATGTACGACTTATACACCTTCAAATGTCAACAAAATGAACCTTATGCAGCAATTACAATGGGAGAAGAAAATGCCCCTCTTGCGGTGGAAAGGAACAATAACGTTGGTAACGACGATTTAGTATACGTTCCGAAAACTCAGTTTTTAACGATAAGTTAGATTATTCACAATTGCAAAGATTTATTTCAACTTGCAATATGTTCGGTCTACTGTCAGCACTTCAACGACGAGCATGTGCCGAAGTTTACACCAGTGGTATTGTGCGAAAACCTAATAATTATACATTTATTGTACACCACTGGATTAATTTATGGATCCGTAAACAAAATGGAGACAGAACAATTAGTATAAAGGAATTGATTCCAACAGCAGTGATACCCGTTTGAAATAAAAATCACGTTCGTTACTTTTTTTAGTTTTTAGCCCCTTACTTTTTAACAAGTGGTTGAGTTGGAACGATGCTGAATGTCATTTTCGTATTACGATTATAATTATCCACAAAAGGTAAATTTACTGACAATGATAAAACTTTGCTTTCATATTGCTAAATAATAAAAGTGAAATAAAGTATGCATATCAGGAATTGCCAATTTAAAAGACACAGCCTCTCTACGCAGCCAAAAAGAAGTAATGAAGACAGAGCATGGTTTATAAAATGACAAATTTCAAAACAGATACCACAGATA